>CM022298.1:563054633-563750467 GCA_011799875.1 Thinopyrum elongatum
TCAACCGTGGCTAGGTGCTGCGCACATGTGACTGCAGATGCTTCACGTCCGTGTGATACGTCCATTTTGCATCATGCTTTTATGTTGATATTTATTGCATTATGGGCTGTTATTACACATTATGGTACAATACTTATGCCTTTCTCTCTTATTTTACAAGGTTTACACAAAGAGGGATAATGCCGGCAGCTGGAATTCCGGACTGGAAAGGAGCAAATCTGAGAGACCAATTCTGCACAACTCCAAAAGTCCTGAAAATTTACGGAGAATTATTTTGGAATATGTAAAAAATATTGGGTGAAGAAAATACCAGAGGGGACCCACCAGGTGGCCACAAGCCTGGGGGGCGTGCCCTAACCCCCTGGGTGCACCCCTAGGGCTTGTGGCCCCCTGGCAGGTCTCCGGTGCCAATCTTCTGCTATATGGAGGGTTTTAACCTAGAAAAAATCATAAGAAAGCTTTCGGGACGAAGCACCGCCGTCTCGAGGCGGAACCTGGGCAGAAGCAATCTAGGGCTCCGTCGGAGCTGTTCTGCCGGGGAAACTTCCCTCCGGGAGGGGGAAATCGAAGACATCGTCATCATCAACGATCCTCTCATGGAGAGGGGGTCAATCTCCATCAATATCTTCACCAGCACCATCTCCTCTCCAAACCCTAGTTCATCTCTTGTATCTGATCTTTGTCTCAAAACCTCAGATTGGTACCTGTGGGTTGCTAGTAGTGTTGATTACTCCTTGTAGTTGATGCTAGTTGGTTTATTCGGTGAAATATCATATGTTCAGATCCTTAATGACATTTATTACCCCTTTGATTATGAACATGAATATGCTTTGTGAGTAGTTATGTTTGTTCCTAGCCAACCTTCCTCAGTGATTTTTCAAAGTTTCTATCAGACAGAAGGCATTGTGAAGGAAGTACTAGCTAGGTTTATCCAAATGAGTTGCAATTTTTCACACTCCTTCATGTGCTCATATAATCTCCCTCCTCAAATTTTCAGCTCCATCCAATCAACTATGCGAGCACAGGATCAAATCTTTGCTTCTGGCAATATTTTCAGGTTGTGAAGCAAGTATATTTTATATTGCTTCATTAATTCTGAGAAATTACCAGATCATGATCCTACCCTAATAACATCTCCCCACCAAATTAGGTGCCATTTCATCAAGCCATTTTCTCCCCAATATTATCCCAAGTTTCTGGACAGAAAGGATGTCTGTGAAGGAAGTACCATTTTGGCATGTCCAATTGGTATGAAATTTTTACAGCATCTTCATATGTCCAAATCATCAAGCCTTGCCAAATTTCAGCTCTAGTGGATACTCTATGTAAGTGCATCATCCACATCTTGTTTCAGGACCAAATATGCAGTTGTGAAGCAACTATGATGTATCTTGGTCCAATTCCTCTCATAATTCACAGGATTATAGTCCTTCCTAAGGTAAATACACCAGGCAACAACTTTGTCCCTTATCATCTCTCTGTTGATCACAGTAACATGACCAAGTTTGCTACAGCAAACTTGCATCGATGCCCACCTTAGCTACAGAGCCTCTTCTCTCAAGCTTTTGCTTTCCATAGTCTCTAGGTTGGAAGGACATCATGTTAGACACAGTTTCACCTCCTCTCGTGACCTCTCTTTGCCATGTCCCGTGGTGACTGCGCCACTGGCATGCATATTCACGTGCTCTGCTCGCTGTGGCCGCGTCCAGGACGTCGCCTAGCTCCGGCCCCTCTCCCTCTCGTCGTCTTCGTGCGCGTGAGCATGTCTGGTGTCTTCTTCTCGTCGTTGCCGTCACCCTGGACCCCTCTCCCCCTCCGGCAGCTTCCTTGTCGGCGCTCGCCGCCGCGTGCCCACGGGCAAACAGTGGGCGACATGGCTTTAATGGCGCTCGTCTCTTCCTCCCCATGCCCCTTGGCTCCGTCCACTGCCCCGTGACCTCCCCTGTTCCTCCCCGTCACCTACCTCCGAGCTTGCGTGTGTGCCCACGTGTCCGCGGATCCGGCCACGCGTCCGCGGAGGCCGCCAGCGCAACACCTCCTCCCCTCGGCTATTTAAGCCACCCCGACCGCGTTCCTCATCACTAGCAGCCTCCTCCTCCTCCCAGAGCCCTGCCCAGCTTCTTCCCCGAGCTCGAGCTGCTCCACTGCCCCTTCATTGCCGCCTCGGCCGTCTCGGTTCTCCGGCGAAATTAGCTTGAGGCCGAGCCCCTTCCCCCGTTCCCTCACCACCATAGCACCACCCAGAGCCGGCGGACCTCCTCTACTCTCCTCCCCCTCCTCCGGTGGCCTCTGGCCATGATGCCCATCGCCGCCCGACATGTTCATCCACCGCGGTCGAAGCTGCTCTCCAACCCGCCCTCCTCAAAGCTCGCGCACCCCCTGGATGGATGCGCCGCTCCTTCCCGAGCACGCCGGTAGACCGCACGGCGCGAGAGGTGGCCGGAGCTGCCAGAACGGCTGCTGGCGCCGGCGATCTCCCTCTATACTGCGGGTCTGCATCGGGGAGAAGAAGGAGAAGGCCAGGAGGAGAGAGAGAGGTGAGGTGGGACCCGCGTGTCGGCGGCACAAGGCCCGGCCTCGCCTCGCCACGCTGGATAAGTGGAGACGTACTCCGGGGAGTACGCCTTCCCTTACCGAAAGTGTATTCCTCTTCTTCTTCGGGCCAGAAGGCGTTTTCCTTCTGGAAAGCGTACTTTCGGAAAAGGCGCGTTCTGTTTTTCCTGTTAAGGGCCTGGTTGTGATGATTTTATTATAGATAGGTCTCTGGCAGAAAAACAATCGTATCTTTTCATGCGTAACTCCAAATGAGGTGATTCCAAAGCCCACTTCTTCGTTTCGTCGAGGCCGTTCCGATGGAATCATTTTCAACATGTTTTAACATTCTGAAAATGACCATTTTGCCCCTGCCCTTATTCAGCCCCCTCCGAGAGAGAACGTTTTCCGACGATTCTTTCCGCGAGCTTCTCGCACTTCTTCCCGGTGAATCCATCCCTCCCAGGCAAGCCACACCCTCCATTTGCATGATTGCAATGGAGTGACATGGTTTACTTATTTAAACTTGTTTAAAATATTGCATTAGCTATGTATGATTTGTTCATGGCATTTCTTGGAGTTGTTTCGATCTTGCCATTGCCATGATGTTGTTGGATTACTAGGGCTAATGTTTGCAGACGTGGGTGACATGTTGCCATTGGATTATTAGTGGCTAGTATTATTTTCATCGTGATGGTAGTTGATATTATATTTTGGATATGATGGCATGTGGACCTTAGCTGGATAGCTTGTTCTTGCTATTGGAGTGGTAGTATTATTGTTCTTGGATTCAGCATGCTCTTAGTATTTTGTTATCCTCGGAGATTATGATATGACTAGGTTATGCTTTGGATTATTTGTTGGATATTGCTATGACTTGGTTGGCAGATGGACATATGATATCGGAGTATCAGATATACTTTGGGGATAAATTCCGTCATTAAGTTGGTCAGGTGCCACCAAACTGGGCTTTTCCAGTGCAACCACATTTGCCTTTATGGGAAGGCCCTAATGCGGTTTATTGTCATGTCTCTCGCCGGTGCCTCCAACGAGGGAAGGTTATGGGCGCACGCTTCCCTGATCAAGTAGGCGGACATAAGCCTTGTGAGCCCGAGTTTGGTTATGCGCGCATGTCCCCGTTTAGGACCGTTTTTGTTTTGCCACGATGGTGGCCGGCCACATAGGTGGCGGATGTCACGAGTTGACATCGGGGCCACCCATGACTTAGCCCAAAGGGGAGTTTGTCGGAGTGGCCGGGAGAGTGTCATGGTAGTAGATCGGTTCTGTCGGAACGCCGTTGGTCCACCCGAATGGGAGTGCGAGGCCATGGGTTCTATGGTGTGGGTACAGTGTACTAACCTCTGCAGAGTGTGTGTTTAATCTATCGATAGCTGCGTCCTCGGTTATGGGCACAAGTTTGTAATAGGTCACACCGTTCGATCAACACTCACATGACGGAATGACTTTTAGATGATTTATATGTTGATATATTGTGAGCAGTAACAGCTTGGCAGGATGTTAATGATGTTGTTGGGATGATCTCGAGGACGATCATTCAGTTTGTGATGTGGTCACGAGGTGATCATGTGGATGTTTTGATCATGAGGTGATCAGGTGGATCACGAGGTGATCGAGATGGTATATTGCTTGGCCGGATAGCCAAGAGTGAGATGGGTGTTGAGATTGAGATGTGGGTTTATCAGCTTTGTAGTAGTTTCATATCATGCTTAGTAGTTGCTTTCGCATCATAGTAGTTGTTAATTAATGAACCTGCTTAATGCTATGTTGTTGTTTTGCCTTGATGCTCTTGGTTGTTGTGAGCTTGCAAGTACATTCGATGTACTGACCTGGCGTGTCATGCCAGATTGCAGGTGATGCCTTGATTGATTGTTTGTTGAGGTTTCCGTTCGTGCCAGCTAGATCGTGTCCCAACCAGAGTCCCTGTGGAGTGGAGTTCACCACCTTCATCACTATTCCGGTGCTAGAAGTATTCCGCTGCTACGAGTTGTTCCGCTGCTAGCATAGAGCAAGAGTAGTATCGCAGGCGTAGTGTCACCGTGCTGATGTGATCCTTTGTAACATCATACCCTTGTATTATTACCCTTTGTAATAAGAGCTGATTTGTTATATGCCAAGCAGTGTCGTATTCTAGAAGACTTCACCTCGATCTCTGGGCTGGAATACGGGGCTTTCCGGTCTCTCTGAGCCGGGGTGCCACAAAACCTTCACAAACTTTCCGGGGGCAAATCACAAGTTGATTCCTCACAGGAGCACTCCTACCGCCTAGGAGTCTCCAACCTCCAAGAGTAACAAGATCAAGGGGGAATGCTGAAGACTTACTCAAATCACAAATTCCTTTGGTCACAAGAGGGAGAGGGAGTGGATCTATGACTTGATTGGAAAATATCTCAAGAACTCTCACGAATCTCTCCGGGATCTAAGATTTGGTGTAGGAGAAGAGAGAGGGAGCTTTTTTTGTGTTCTAGGGTTCATATGAATGTGTTGCTCAATCTTCTCTCGGGGTGGAAGAAGGCTATATATAGTGGTAGTGCAAATATGGCCGTTGGAGTGTAAGTGGCTGTGTTGGGCCGGACATCCGGGCAAGGGCCGGACATCCGGCGGCTAAGAAATGCACACACATGCATGTGAAAAACAGAGGCCAGAGTACAGGGGCCGGACATCTGGCCCAAGTTGGGGCCTCGGACATCCGGACAAGTGCCGGACATCCGGTGGACACAACCAGCATTTCAACATGGTTCTGGACAACTACGGCCGGATTTCCGGGCCAAGTCCCGGATATCCGGCCAACACAAAAACTGCAGGCGCCCCAATAGTAAAACATACATAACTTTCTCATCCAGACTCCGATTTTGATGATCTTGGGCTCGTTTTGAAGTTATGGAAAAGCTCCAGGTCCTCATATAGAGAACCACCCAAGATAAACCAAAATGTAGGGTGCAAAGTATGCAAAGGTAAGATCATATACTTTGGGGAACGTAGTTGGCTATGGATTTATTTGATATATAGGATAGGAGTGGAATTGTGTGTAGGAGATATTGACTTGAGCAAGTCCATCACGAAACCCTTTGATCCCCTCTTAATAGTGTGGGATCTCTATAACTCAAGAAGCATAAAAGAACTATACTAGATAGCTTGCAAGAATCCATTCTTGAGTGTATATGTTTCTTCGATGGTCATCAATCAACAATACTAACGCCAAAGGAACTAATACCTTTGACTCAAGCCTTTCACTTGAGCTTGATGTTGATGTTTCTTCTTGGCTCAAGTTAAAGGCAAGACATTGGTGAAGTCTTCAAGTAGCTCTCCCATATACAATGTGGGAAGCTTTGCTTTGTATTCAACTTCACTTGTCCATCAGGTGATCCTCCACAAGCTTCAAGCATGTAATCCTTTGGGATGGTTATCTTGAACTTGCCTTGTCAACCATGATCATGAACACTTGATGTCATCCTGTCATGGACACTTGGAATGTTTCTCTTGATGCAAACCCATGAGAATAACCTAACCCTCATAAACATAGACAACACATAGCATGGGTTAGTACACAAAGTGCAATTGACAATTTCTTATCATACCACAAGATCCTATGTGATGCATCGTTTGCACTTGTGTGTTGACCATTTAGAGTTCGATTCTTTGATCTTTATCTTGGTCAACCTTTATCTTTACTCCATGCTTAAACTTGATGTCTTGAAGGCCATATTGAATTCTTCACTATGCTTCATTTCTTCAAGACATGATTACCCGTATCTCAATTATCATATGACCATATAGAGTTTATCCATGAATACCATATTGGTCATCATTAGTTCTTCATGCTCCATCACAATATCTTGAGAGGCACAACGAAATCTTTACATGTACTTGCTTCAAGACATAATCATCCATGACTCAACATATGAGCTCACCATGATCCTATCTTCAAGCCATAGGTAGAATTCTTCTCTTTAATCATTCTCTCAAGATCATGATCCATCATGGCTCACCCCATAAGCCTAAGCATGAAAACCTCCGAGATCCTTCAGTGAACTCCATATAGATCACATCTTGTTCGTCACATGGAATTCATCTTGATCATATTTGATTCAATCATTGAGCTCAATCTTGATGCACAACTATATGTATATGGCATTCATTCCGAATCCATTCAATCTCCTTCTTGCATCACCCAAGGAACAAACCTTCATATATAACTTGATGCCATTGTTTCTTCATAGGAATTGACATTCATTATCAAGTCTCAATGCATATATTTGTGTTGATGGATTTCATCCTTCAATTCATCCAGTATTCTTCATGCATTGCAAATGGAAATTTCCTTCACATGTATATCTCAATGCAAACATTAGTCCATAAGGATTGTCATTAATTACCAAAACCACACATGGGGACTACATGCACTTTTAATCTCCCCCATTTTGGTAGTTGATGACAATATCAACAAGAGGGTTTATATATTGAATTTTAGAAACAAGTATGCAATTCATACAAGGATAAATTGTATACTTGAGGTGGTTTTGACAACATCAAGTGTCAAAAAGATACTTGAGATTATCAAAATCGATTGTACTAGCATCAAATACTACACAAGCATTTGATGATAGCATAACCACAATATATAGAGCAAACTCCCCCACAATATATGCATGTGTGAATGAACTTTTAATGTCATTGCATATATTGGTTGACATAAACAAGGTGAAGTTTTCTCTATATACAATACTCATACATGCATCACACGTATACAACAAGGGTAGGTAAGCATGAATGACAACAAGCACACTAAGAACACCGATACGTCCATTTTGCATCATGTTTTCCTACTGTTATTTATATTGTTTTTATGAATAATAATGCTTTTTGGAGTAATTCTAATGCCTTTTGTCTCATAATATGCAAGGTTCACACAAAGAAGGAGAATACCGGCAGCTGGAATTCTGGACCTGAAAAAGCTACGCCAGGCTACCTATTCTACACAACTCCAAATGAGCTAAAACTTCACGGAGAATTTTTATGGAATATATAAGAATTATTGGAGCCAATAAGTACCAGAGGGGGCCCACCAGGTGGGCACAACCCACCTGGGCACGCCAGGGCCCCCAGGCGCGCCCTGGTGGGTTGTGCTCTCCTCGACCCACCTCTGGTGCCCCTCTTCTGGTATATAAGTCATTTTGACCTAGAAAAAATAAGGGGAGGACTTTCGGGATGTAACACCCCCTTGTAATAAGCTCTGTGACATTCTGTTAAAACTGCCAAGTCATGATCATTTGCAGTGCCAAGTCATATGGGTTAATGATCCAATTCAAATCCACATCTGAAAATCAACTCAAATTCAAAAGTGAATTATAAAGTTGACCAAACACTGTTAGGAAAATGTTCATTAAATGGCAAATAATTCAGGAACACTTCTAAAATCAATATCAAAATATTTGGAGTTGGACAAGTGACTCTAACTAGATGAAACAACACCCAAAACAGCAATATTAAATTCATTTAAAATCATTACTAAATCAAATGGCTTCCAAAACTGTTCAACCACTTTTTGGTGAGAGCTAATATTGCATTGCAATATTTGGGTCAACTCCCATATTTTACAAAAGTGCAATAGTGGCCTAATCATTTCCAAAAAGAGAAAAGAAATAAAGAACAGAAAAGAAAAGTGAAAAGCTACTGTGGACTGGGCCTAAGTGCACAGTGCACTTAGACCCGGCCCACTGGCCCATCTAGCTCTCTCTCTCTCTCTCTCTGTCGCCGTGTCGACGTGCCTCTGGCCGCGCGCGCGCGCGCCGGCGCGGCGTCGACACGCCGCCCCAACCGACACTACAGGGAGGCGGGGAGAGGATAAGGAGGAGCCCCTCGACCCCTCCGTCCACTCCTATCCACTCACCCCCTCTCTTCCTCGCTCTGCGGCGCTCCTTTCCCCCCCAGATCCACCGGTATTGCGCCACCGCAGCCACCCACCGTCGTTCGCGTGGCCACCATCGTCCCCGAGCCCGTCCAGCATGTCTGCGAGCTCCGCCGCTCTCGGCTTCACCGTCCGGAGCCAGTTGGAGGAGCAGGGGAGCCCCAGAGGCGCCGTGCATCGCCGCCCCCTTCTTCTCTGTCTCCGACGCGATTCCGGCGACGCCGAACCACTACAGCTACTAAACCACTCGCCGGGCCTACGTGTGAGCCTGCACGGTGAGCTCCTCCCCTCCTCTCTCTCGCTACGCCGTAGGAACCGCCGTAGCTAGCCACTGCCGTAGCCGCACTCTGCCCCCCGCCGACGAGCTCGTGCTCGTGGACATGGCCACTGCCATGCCCGGCTGAGCACGGCATCGTGCTCCTGGCAACCCCAGGAGTCGAATGCGGCCGCGCCCGGGCTTCCCCGTGCCCTCTATCGTCTAGCTCGATGCATGTCCGAAGTCGCCGCCGCCCGCACCCGACTCCGGCGAGTCTCCGGTGACCAAATGGTCACGGGACAGCAGCCGTTGAGCTCGCCGCATCGCGCGGCGCCTCCCCATTTCCTCCGTGGAGCCTTTAGCTCACCGAAGCCGCTTTCCCAGCAGGACCCGAACGCCGGCGTCCACCCCGCCACTCACTGTCGCTGCTCCGGTGAGATTCCGGTGACGCCATCGCCACGATCGGACGCGCGGCCGAGTGACCGATCCAACGCGCCCAACCGCGCGCCGAACGGACGCCCGTAGGCGTTTTCCGACGATGGCCGAGGCCATCCGCCGCGTTTCTGGTCGCCGGCGACGAGACGCCGGCCGCTGCTTACGTGGCACAGGCGGGCCCCGCCACTGGGTCACTGCCAGTGGGTCCCACGGGCCCACTTTGACCCCGTTGACCATGGTCAACGCGGGGGTACTGTTCACTAGCCGTTGACATGTGGGCCCCGTTCGATAATTAGACTAATTAAACATTTAATTAAAACTAGATAATTAGCCTAATGTCTCACTGACAAGTGGGGCCCGCCTCCTAATTAACCCTGTGGATTAAGTTAATCCACTGTTAGACTAAACAGAGACTGACATGTGGGTCCCATGTCAGGTTTGACCCTGGTCAACCACAGTTGACCTGCTCACGTCACTGTGACGCAGTGATGACATCATAATCCATTTCTGTGATTTAAAATAATTCCAGAAAATCGAATAAACTTTAAAAATTAATAACTTTTAAACCGTAGCTCGGATCGAAAAAGTTAAAACATGAAAGTAGCTCAGAACGACAAGCCGAGTCTGATCGTGCCGTCTGTTTCTCCATCGGAACCCCCTACGTAGAAGAACTCATAACTCTGGACCCGTATCCGGCAGATGAATAGTGCACACACGTCGGATATTAAATTCCAGAATAATTCTAAAAATAACTAAAATGACTTAGATGCGTATTTAGGCAACCCTGCACTGCATCATAGCATCACACGCACCGTATTGCATTTGTTTGCATTATGTTTACCTGTTTCTTCCCCCTTTTCTCTCTCGGTAGACCCCGACATTGACGTAGCTCCCGAGGCAGACGCCGCACAAGAGTACGACTACGTCCCCGACGGTACCACTGAAGACCTTGTCCTTGCCCCAGAGCAAACAGGCAAGCACCCCCATTTTAAGCATGCCTATATCGCCTATTCTCTTCTCTCTTATGCTTGCATTAGAACTGCTACTGCTACTGTTTTCCTATATCTGCTGCATAGCCTGATTATTGTACCCTGCCTTGTTACCTTACTAGTTATCCTAGACTGATTAGTATAGGCTGGGTAGAGACACGACAGAGACCCCCACTTGATCCCGACTACCCTGCTGGATATCAGAAGACCCGATCATCGGGATTGAAGACTAGACCCTGGCACCGCACATCACTTCTCCCTATGTTGCTCGACACTGCTGGGTTACCGTCGAGTGCCGAGGGTGATACCTCGTCAGCACTTCTGATGTTAACCTTGTAGGTTAATTACTTGGTCGTGGTAAGCGAGGGTGATTCCTCCTACACCACCCCCGATAACGACGTCGTCGCGCAACTCCTCAAGTGTGGACCTCGAGGGTGATTCCTCCTTCGTTCACCTTGATGATAACATCGAGCGGGAATTCCATCGAGGGTGATTCCTCAGGGTTCCCTTCGGTGTCAGACACACAGGTACTGTTGATGAGTTGAATTGCACTAAACCATGATACTAAAGACGGGTCGGCCCTGAGGGGTACCCGCGCGAGCTTATTGCGAAGTGAGGTGGAGTCGGGTTGACCTGGATGGTGCCCGCGAGATAACCACGAGGCGTGGCCGGGCATTCTTAGCCCTTGCCGCAAGTCCTCGAGACGGGGCGACGAGGTCACATCGATCGTGAGTCTCTGCTCGTTTCCGCGCGCTCCTAATCCACTACGGTTTGGATATTTGATCCGAGGGGCCTCTGGCCCGATAGCACTAACCATCACGTGGGCATAGTATGGGCGTTCTGCGTCGTATACTTCAGCCGGAGCTTAATGGACGTCAGCGACTGAGTGGCACGCGCTGAATTGGACTGGGAACGCAATCGCGCTTGTATAAGGGGTTGCTAGGTCTGCTTTCAGCCGCGTACGCAACGTGCAGGAGTTCCCGGGGCGAAGGCCCAAGACCCCTGGGCGCATAGGTTTAGTCCAGCGTGCTGACCTCTCTGTTAGGTATTCGGTCGGGTTGCGGCGTGTTGCTTAGCCGAGGCCGGGCATGACCCAGAAAAGTGTGTCCGGCCGGAGTTAAGCGAGCGTGGTGGGTAAGTTGGTGCACCCCTGCAGGGAAGAAACTTCTATCGATAGCCTGTCCTATGGTAACGGACACTCGGAGTTGTATCCCGATCGGTACAACTAGAACATGTGATGAGAACTGGATAGTATGGCTCTGGGATTGCTTTCTCGCAGGGAGTCGAGAAAGGATCTCAGGTCGAGGTTGATGATACTACTACTACTACTTTACATTATGTTGATCTGCTCTCTTCTATTGCTGCAAGACTGTCGAAGATTGATGAAGATGCTAGTCTTCGATAGGACTAGGCTTTCCCCTCTATTCTGGCATTTCTGTAGCCCAGTCCACATATACAGCCATTCCTTTGACAATGATGCATATGTAGTGTAGATCCTTGCTTGCTGAGTACTTCGGATGAGTACTCACGTTTGCTTTATTTTCTTTTTCCCCCATATTCCATTTGATGCCACCAGACGACGGAGCCCCTGAGTCAGACGCCCCAGCCGACGACCAGTACTACTACCCACCTGGCGAGTACTACTACTACGAGGAGCCGTTCGACGACCAGGAGTAGGATTGGAGGGTCCAGGGCAGGAGGCCTACGCCTTTCGATCGTAGTATTTTATTTTACCCCGCCTCTGTGAAGGCCTATTTTTCTCTCTCTGTAATATATCTGTACCCAGATATCTAATGCTTCCGCTGACGCTTGTATGCCATCGAGCTATGTATTCAAGCCCTCGAGGCCCTGGCTTGTAATATAAAGCTTGTATGACTTTATTTATGTTTTAGAGTTGTGTTGTGATATCTTCAAGTGAGTCCTTAGGCTTTATCATGCGCATTTGCGTGTATGATTAGTGCACGATTAAGCCGGGGTCGTCACACGGGACAAAGCGCCGCCATCTCGAGGTGGAACTTGGGCAGGAGCACTTTTGCCCTCCGGCGGAGCGATTCCGCCGGGGGAACTTCCCTCCCGGAGGGGGAAATCATCATCATCATCATCACCAACAACTCTTCCATCTTGGGGAGGGCAATCTCCATCAACATCTTCAACAGCACCATCTCCTCTCAAACCCTAGTTCATCCCTTATGTTCAATCTTTGTACCGAAACTATAGATTGGTGCTTGTGGGTGACTAGTAGTGTTGATTACATCTTGTAGTTGATTACTATATGGTTAAACGGTGGAAGATTATATGTTCAGATCCATTATGCTATTTAATACCCCTCTGATCTTGAGCATGATTATCATTTGTGAGTAGTTATTTTTGTTCTTGAGGTCACGGGAGAAATCTTGTTGCAAGTAATCATGTGAACTTGATATGTGTTCGATATCTTGATGGTATGTATGTTGTGATTCCCTTAGTGGTGTCATGTGAACGTCGACTACATGGCACTTCACCTTATTAGGGCCTAAGGGAATGCATTGTGGAGTAGTTATTAGATGATGGGTTGCGAGAGTGAAAGAAGCTTAAACCCTAGTTTATGCGCTATTTCGTAAGGGACTGGTTTGGATCCAAAAGTTTAATGCTATGTTTAGATTTATTCTTAATACTTTTCTCGTATTTGCGGATGCTTGCGAGGGGGTTAATCATAAGTAGGAGGTTTGTTCAAGTAAGAACAGCACCTAAGCACTGGTCCACCCACATATCAAATTATCAAAGTAGCGAACACAAATCAAACCAACATGATGAAAGTGACTAGATGAAATTCCCGTGTACCCTCAAGAACGCTTTGCTTATCATAAGAGAACATTTTGGCATGTCCTTTGCCTCAAAAGGATTGGGCTACCTTGCCGCACTTTTGTTACCATTACCGTTTCTTGCCTGTTACAAATTACCTTGCTATCAAACTACTCGTTACTTATAATTTTAGTGCTTGCAGAGAATACCTTGCTGAAAATTACTTGCCATTTCCTTCTGCTCCTTGTTGGGTTCGACACTCTTACTTATCGAAAGAACTATGATTGATCCCCTATACTTGTGGGTCATCAAGGCTCTTTTCTGGCGCCGTTGCCGGGGAGTGAAGCGCTCTTGGTAAGTGGAAATCGGTAAGGAAAAAATTATTACTACATGCTGAAATTTATTGTCACTTGTTACTATGGAGATCAATCCTTTGAGGGGTTTGTTCAGGGTATCTTCACCTCGACCAGAACCACAATTAGTTAACCCTCAACCTACTACGCCTACTAAAAATATCGGTTATGAAATTCCTTCGGGTATGATAGAACAACTGCTAGCTAATCCTTATGCAGGAGATGGAACTGATCATCCTGATATGCACTTAATATATGTGGATGAAGTTTGTGGATTATTTAAGCTTGCAGGTTTACCCGGAGATGAAGCTAAGAAGAAGTTTTTCCCTTTATCTTTGAAGGGAAAAGCATTGGCATGGTATAGGCTATGCGATGATATTGGATCTTGGATTGGAATCGATTGAAATTGGAATTTCACCAAAAAAATTATCCTATGCATCTAGTTCATCGTGATCAGAATTATATATATATTTTTTGGCCTCGTGAAGGAGAAAGTATCGCTCTAGCTTGGGGGAGGCTTAATTCAATGTTATATTCATGCCCCAATCACGAGCTCTCAAGAGAAATTATCATTCAGAATTTTTATGCTCGGCTTTCTCGTGATGGTCAATCCATGCTTGATACTTCTTGTACTGATTCCTTTATGAAGAAGACTATTGAATTCAGGTGGGACCTTTTAGAAAGAATTAAACACAACTCTGAAGATTGGGAGCTCGACGAAGGTAAAGAGTCAGGTATTAAGCTTAAGTATGATTGTGTTAAATCTTTTATGAATACCGATGCTTTTCAAAAGTTTAGCACTAAATATGGACTTGACTCTGAGATAGTAGCCTCTTTTTGTGAATCATTTGCTACTCATGTTGATCTCCCTAAGGAGAAGTGGTTTAAATATCACCCACCTATTAAAGAAGAAATTAAAGAACCGGTAATAGCCAAAGATGAAACTATTATTTACAATGTTGATCCAGTTGTTCCTACTGCTTATATTGAAAAACCACCTTTCCCTGTTAGGATAAAGGAGCATGCTAAAGTTTCAACTGTGATCAATAAGAGTTATATTAGAGCACCCAAACCTGCTGAACAAATCAAAGTAGAACCTAGTATTGCTATGGTTAAAGATCTCCTGGTAGAAAATTTAGATGGGCATGTTATCTACTTTTGTGATGAAGCTGCTAGAATTGCCAAACCTGATGAAAAAGATAAACATAGACCTGTTGTTGGCATGCCTGTTGTCTCAATTAAAATAGGAGATCACTGTTATCATGGTTTATGTGACATAGGTGCTAGCGTGAGTGATATTCCTTTTACCTTATATCAAGAAATTATGAATGATATAGCTCCCGCTGAAATAGAAGGCATAGATGTTACTATTAAACTTGCCAATAGAGACACCATCACACCACTTGGGATTGTTAGAGATGTTGAAGTCTTTTGTGGGAAAATAAAATATCCTACTGATTTTCTTGTTCTTGGTTCCCCACAAGATGACTTTTGTCCCATTATCTTTGGTAGACCTTTCTTGAACACCGTTAATGCTAAAATAGATTATGAGAAACAAACTGTCGGTGTTAGTTTTGGTGATGAGTCTCATGAGTTTAATTTTTCTAAGTTTAGTAGAAAACATCATAAGAAAGAATTGCCTAGTAAGGATGAAATAATTGGTCTTGCTTCTATTGCTGTGCCTCCTACTAATCCACTAGAACAATATTTGCTAGACCATGAAAATGACATGCATATACATGAAAGAAATGAGATAGAAAAAATTTTCTTTGAACAACGACCTCTACTTAAACACAATTTACCTATTGAAACTCTAGGAGGTCCTCCTCCACCTAAAGGTGATCCTGTGTTTGAATTAACACAATTACCAGACACTTTGAAATATGTTTATCTTGATGAGAAAAGATATATCCTGTTATTATTAGTGCTAACCTTTCAGAACATGAAGAAGAAAGATTATTGAAGGTTCTGAAGAAGCACCGAGCTGCTATTGGATATACTCTTGATGATTTAAAGGGCATTAGTCCCACTCTCTGTCAGCACAAAATTAATATGGAACCTGATGATAAACCCGTTGTTGATCACCAATGACGTTTAAATCCTAAAATGAAAGAAGTGGTAAGAACTGAAATATTAAAGCTTCTGGAAGCAGGTATAATTTATCCTATAGCTGATAGTAGATGGGTAAGTCCTGTTTATGGTGTTCCTAAGAAGGGAGGTATTACTGTTGTTCCTAATGATAAAAATGAACTTATTCCACAAAGAATTGTCACTGGCTACAGAATGGTAATTGATTTTAGAAAATTAAATAAAGCAACTAGAAAAGATCATTACCCTTTGCCTTTTATTGATCAAATGCTTGAAAGACTATCTAAACACACACACTTTTGTTTCCTTGATGGATACTCTGGTTTTTCTCAAATATCTGTGTCACAACCTGATCAAGAGAAAACCACCTTCACTTGTCCTTTTGGAACTTATGCTTATAGACGTATGCCTTTTGGTTTATGCAATGCACCTGCTACTTTTCAAAGATGTATGACTGCTATATTCTCTGATTTTTGTGAAAAGATTGTTGAGGTTTTCATGGATGATTTTTCCGTTTACGGAACTTCTTTTGATGATTGCTTAAGCAACCTTGATGGAGTTTTGCAGAGATGCGAGCAAACTAATCTTGTCTTGAATTGGGAGAAGTGCCACTTTATGGTTAATGAAGGTATTGTCTTGGGACATAAAATTTCTTAACGAGGTATTGAGGTAGATAAAGCTAAAGTTGGTGCAATCGAGAAAATGCCATGTCCTAAAGATATCAAAGGTATTCGTAGTTTCCTCGGTCATGCGGGTTTCTATAGGAGATTTATTAAAGACTTCTCTAAAATTTCTAGGCCTCTTACAAATCTTTTACAAAAGGATATTCCATTTGTTTTTTATGATGATTGTGTAGAAGCCTTTGAAACACTTAAGAAAGCCTTAATTTCTGCACCTATTGTTCAACCACCTGATTGGAACTTACCTTTTGAAATTATGTGTGATGCTAGTGACTATGCTGTTGGTGCTGTTCTAGGACAAAGAGTTGATAAGAAGTTAAATGTTATTCATTATGCTAGTAAAACTCTAGACAGTGCCCAACGCAATTATACTACTACTGAAAAGGAATTCTTAGCAGTTGTGTTTGCTTGTGACGAATTTAGATCTTACATTGTTGATTCTAAAGCTACTATTCACACTGATCATGCTGCTATAAAATATCTTATGGAAAAGAAAGATGCTAAACCTAGACTCATTAGATGGGTTCTTTTGCTACAAGAATTTTACTTACATATCACTGATAGAAAAGGAGCTGAGAACCCCGTTGCTGATAACTTATCTAGGCTAGAAAATATTCTTGATGACCCACAACCTATTAATGATAGTTTTCCTGATGAACAATTAGCTGCAATAAATGTTTCTCATAACTCTCCTTGGTATGCTGACTATGCTAATTACATTGTTGCTAAATACATACCGCCTAGCTTCACATACCAATAAAAGAAAAAATTCTTCTATGATTTAAGACATTACTTTTGGGATGACCCACATCTTTAAAAAGAAGGAGTAGATGGTATTATTAGATGTTGTGTACCTGAGCATGAACAGGGACAAATCCTACGAAAATGTCACTCCGAAGCTTATGGAGGGCATCATGCGGCAGATAGAATTGCTCACAAGGTACTGCAATCTGGTTTTTATTGGCCTACTCTCTTCAAGGATGCCCGTAAGTTTGTTTTATCTTGTGATGAATGTCAAAGAATTGGTAATATTGGTAAGCGTCAGGAAATGCCTATGAATTATTCACTTGCTGTTGAACCATTTGATGTTTGGGGAATTGATTACATGGGACCTTTTCCTTCCTCTAATGGGTATACTCATATTTTGGTTGCTATTGATTATGTTACTAAGTGGGTAGAAGCTATTCCGACTAGTAGCGCTGATCACAACACCTCTATTAAAATGCTTAAGGAAGTTATTTTCCCAAGGTTTGGAGTCCCTAGATATTTAATGACTGATGGTGGTTCACATTTTATTCATGGTGCTTTTCGTAAAATGCTTGCTAACTATGATGTTAACCATAGAATTGCATCACCCTATCATCCTCAGTCTAGTGGTCAAGTTGAACTTAGCAATAGAGAAATAAAATTAATATTACAAAAAATTGTCAATAGGTCCAGGAAGAATTGGTCTAAGAAATTAGATGATGCACTTTGGGCTTATAGCACAACATATAAAAATCCTATGGGTATGTCTCCTTATAAAATGGTCTATGGAAAAGCTTGTCATTTGCCTCTTGAGTTAGAACATAAATCATATTGGGCAATTAAAGAACTCAACTATGATTTCAAACTTGCCGGTGAAAAGAGGTTATTTGATATTAGCTCACTAGATGAATGGAGAACCCAAGCTTATGAAAATGCCAATTTATTTAAAGAAAAAGTTAAAAGATGGCATGACAAAAGAATCCAAAAGTGTGAGTTCAAAGTTGGAGAATATGTTCTTTTGTACAACTCTCGTTTCAGATTCTTTGCAGGAAAACTCCTCTCCAAATGGGAAGGACCTTATGTTATCGAGGAGGTTTATCGATCTGGAGCCGTCAAAATAAATAATGCCGAAGGTACCAACCCGAAGGTTGTCAACGGGCAAAGAATAAAACATTATATCTCAGGTATGCCCATTAATGTTGAAAGTAATATTATCCAAACTATGACACCGGAAGAACACATAAAAGAAACCTTCTGGAACACTCCAGAATCGTGAAAAAGAGGAGGTACGTGATACGGTAAGTAAACGGACTCCGAAAAATCCGCAAAAATATTTTCTGTCAGTTTTAGAATATATCAAAAATTAGGAAAATAAGAAACAACCAGGAAGGCACCGCTGGTGGGCACAAGACACCAGGGCGCGCCCAGGTGGGTTGTGCCCACCTCGGGTACCTTCCGGACTCCGTTTTTCTTCCGTTTGCTTATTTCCCAAGATAGAAAATCTTTATATAGCTCCCGAACCTATTGACCACCGTATCACGGAGAAATCTTCTGTTTTTCTTTTCTTGCTGCTTTCCGACAGATATGAAAATATGTCATCTCAAGATTCCGAGGAGGAGTGCCTAGTTTCTTATCGATCTTTAGATAAAAATATCTTCAAGGGCACCTATCCCTACATATGGTTCTCCGATGAAGAAGATGAAGATGAACCAGTTCCCCTCGCTTCCTGAAGGAAAGCAAGGAGGCGTTATGCAAGAGGATACTAAAGCTTGAGGAGGAGAATGATGAGTTGAGGATAGATAATTTTTACCTCCGAAACAAGCTAGAGAAGAAAGACAAATCTACTACTTCATCACCACCACCTCCTTCTTCATCACCAAAGGAAAATTGAGTATCGCGTATGGGCACTCCCCTTGGCTTGTGCCAAGCTTGGGGGAGGTGCCCCGGTATCGTATCACCTCCACTATCTTTTGCCTTTACTTATTTTAGTTCGATCCGTAGTTATCTTTTGCTTTAGATGAATAAAAGTTTAGTTCGATACTTTCTTTTCGAGAGTTTGCTTAGCGTTCTATCCTTGTAATCGTGTGCAAGATATATAATAAAGAGTAGTTTGAGTTATGTTTCCTTACTTTTCATGTTCAATAAAAATAAAGGAAATAAATGAAAAGGATCATATGCTAATCTTATGGTTTGTAATGACATCACATAAGGAAGAGTATAAGTAGAAAATTTTATTGGATATTTACAAACATAGCACTGGTCAATGATGCAATTCATGAAAGAATTAGTAAGGGAAGAGAAGATTCACATGCAAATACACTATCTTGGACATCTTTTGTGATTGTGAGCCCCCATCAAAATATTATATGCCAAAATTGTTGACGTTGGACAAGGAAGAGAACGTAATGATTTATGTTTGTTCATATTCACATAGAAGTTATATTGTCATAGATCCTTCAACATGTGGTGCTTGCTCCCCATCTTTGCTAGACAAAAATTCCGCACTAAGTAGAGATTCTACTTGTGCATCCAAAACCCTTAAACCCAAATCTTGTTTTGAGAGTCCAGCATACCTACCTATGGATTGAGTAAGATCCTTCAAGTAAGTTGTCATCAGTGCAAAAAGGAAATAAAAATTGCTTCTAAAAGTGTTGGATCATTTAGTGTAAGAGAAAATTGAGCGTTGTACGAACTTATGATGGCAAAGAATAAAAGCGACAGACTGCATAATAAAGGTTGCTATCATAAGGGGCAATATAATGTGACGTTCTTTTGCACTAAGAGATTGAGCATACAAACAAATAAGTGCATGGCAACCTCTGCTTCCCTCTGCGAAGGGCCTATCTTTTACTTTTATGCATTTACTTTTATGAAGAGTCAAAGTTTTTCTCTCTATTCCTTTTTATTTTCTCTTTTGGCAAGCATCATGTGCTGAGGAAAGATCTAGGCACATATATCCAGTTGAATATGAGTAGCATGAGTCATTATTGTTGACATCACCCTTGAGGTGAGTATGTTGGGCGGCGAAAACTATAAGCCCCTATCTTTCTATGTGTCCGGTTGAAACATTTTGCTCATGTGTATGCGGTGAGTGTTAGCAATCATAGAAGACTATATGATGGTTGAGTATGTGGACTTGCCAAAAAGGCTCCGATACGTGACCCTTCCTGACAAGATGATGAATTGTAGTTGCAAAGTTGACTGAGAACATAGTTTGTTGGTTTTCAATAGAGTTTATGCTTTATACTTCGATGTTGTGATGAATTGTTACTTGATTCATGAGAAGTCTATGATAGAAGTTATATGATAAAATTTCTATAATAAAGTTTTACGTTAAAGTTTGTTGCTGTTATAATAATTTACATGATGCTTTTATGTCCGTATTTTGTTTTTATCGACACCTCTCTCTCTAAGCATGTGGACATGTTTTTCGATTTCGGTTTTCGCTTGAGGACAAGCGAGGTCTAAGCTTGGCGGAGTTGATACGTCCATTTTGCATCATGTTTTTCTACTATTATTTATATTGTTTTTATGTATAATAATGCTTTTTGGAGTAATTCTAATGTCTTTTCTCTCATAATATGCAAGGTTCACACAAAGAAGGAGAATACCGGCAGCTGGAATTCTGCACCTGAAAAAGCTACGTCAGGCTACCTATTCTGCACAACTCCAAATGAGATGAAACTTCACGGAGAATTTTTATGGAATATATAAGAATTATTGGAGCCAATAAGTACCAGAGGGGGCCCACCAGGTGGGCACAACCCACCTGGGCGCGCCCTGGTGGGTTGTGCTCTCCTCGGCCCACCTCCGGTGCCCCTCTTTTAGTATATAAGTCATTTTGACCTAGAAAAAAATAAGGGGAGGACTTTCGGGATGAAGCGCCGCCGACTCGAGGCGGAACTTGGGTAGGAGCACTTTTGCCCTCCGGCGGAGCGATTCCGCCGGGGGAACTTCCCTCCCGGAGGGGGAAATCATCGTCATCATCATCACCAACAACTCTCCCATCTTGGGGAGGGCAATCTCCATCTACATCTTCAACAACACCATCTCCTCTCAAACCCTAGTTCATCCCTTGTGTTCAATCTTTGTACCGAAACTATAGATTGGTGCTTGTGGGTGACTAGTAGTGTTGATTACATCTTGTAGTTGATTACTATATGGTTTATTAGGTGGAAGATTATATGTTCAGATCCATTATGCTATTTAATACCCCTCTGATCTTGAGCATGATTATCATTTGTGAGTAGTTACTTTTGTTCTTGAGGTCACGGGAGAAATCTTGTTGCAATTAATCATGTGAACTTGATATGTGCTCGATACCTTGATGGTATGTATGTTGTGATTCCCTTAGTGGTGTCATGTGAACGTCGACTACATGGAACTTCACCTTATTAGGGACTAAGGAAATGCATTGTGGAGTAGTTATTAGATGATGGGTTGCGAGAGTAACAGAAGCTTAAACCCTAGTTTATGCGCTATTCCGTAAGGGACTGATTTGGATCCAAAAGTTTAATGCTATGGTTAGATTTATTCTTAATACTTTTCTCGTAGTTGCGGATGCTTGCGAGGGGGTTAATCATAAGTAGGAGATTTGTTCAAGTAAGAACAGCACCTAAGCACCGGTCCACCCACATATCAAATTATCAAAGTAGCGAACACAAATCAAACCAACATGACGAAAGTGACTAGATGAAATTCCCGTGTACCCTCAAGAACGCTTTGCTTATCGTAAGAGACCGTTTTGGCATGTCCTTTGCCTCAAAAGGATTGGGCTACCTTGCTGCACTTTTGTTACCGTTACCATTGCTTGCCTGTTTCAAATTACCTTGCTATCAAACTACTTGTCATTTCCTTCTGCTCCTCGTTGGGTTCGACACTCTTACTTATCGAAAGGACTACGATTGACCCCCTATACTTGTGGGTCATCAAACACTTATCTTGAAACCCTCTAAACTTCTCCCCCATTGGCAACAAATGCCAAAATGGAAAAAATCTAGAAGCCAATATATTATGAATTCCTCCTTAATGGGTGCATATTACAAAATGTGAGTGAAAACTCAATGCACATATTAAATGACAAAAAATTGAGGAGCTCAGGATCTATAGAATGCAACAAGATATTATGATATGAAAATAAGCATTCTACATGTGAGAAAGAACATTCAAAAAGATCCAAAGAACATATTTTGGACAAGATATAATATGAATACCCAATTTTATCATCATCATATGAATTGGTCCAAAATACTCTCAAAACACATGAGTGCGCAAGATTATATGGAAAACATACAAGCACTCACACCACAACCTCTTACCGAAGCCACCATAAGAATAAAATGAAACAAACAAAGTGGTCGGCAAGGAATAAATGATATCAAGGAAAGATGATATGTGTCCACAAAGAACCTTGCAAACACAAAAGACTCAATTGATAAGAACTTGATATCCACAAGTGAATCCATTATTATACAACTGTGATCCTAGCATAAGAGCAAGGCAAATGACACAAAGCACATGGCACAAATTGATCTCATTTGCATAACAATGAATTACAAAGTAAGATAGCAAACACCACAAGCAAATAGAGTGTTTTTGTAATTTTATCAAAATTACACATGAGAGTACAATTTAGGAATTGATATGCAATAAATTGATTAATTGGCATATTTTGGGACAAGTGAATCATGAATATGATTTTATAGATCCCCACTATATGCTTCTTCTCAAATGTCCCACAAATACAATAAATTGACTTTGTAAGAATATGCAAGAAGCACAACTTTTAACAAGTACTAATCATGCCATGATGCAACCTACACAAGGTTGACCCCATTTCTATATATATGCATGAAGTAAGTACTTGTTACCGAGATAACATTGGTTTGAAGTCGTAGATCAATAAAATGTCCAAGCTTGGTTCTAATTTCCACATAGTGCCACCACCTTCATGAATAAGCCAAGCACCCAATGCTTCTCAAATGTACCTAAAAAAATTTAAGTACAATATGGTCCCCAAACTTATTGGGTCTGAAGTAGTTAGCATAACTACAAAACATAGGGTAAAACCACTTAAATGTGTGCAAATCGATATGAATTTGAATTTTATGCACGTCTTACCTATTAAGAATTTGATAGATATACCATATATATATTGGATCAATTTAAAGCAAACAAGGCATGAAAATTTACACATAGTAAATATGCATACACAAGCCTACCAAAATCTAAAGAGATACAAATTTGGACAAAAGAATACATAACCGTTAATACTTCCAATAACATCACTAATCATTCATGTTGTCCAAAATGAATCAAAGTGACAAATCAACATATGATATCACACAAAGTTCAACACATCAACCAAGCAAGACCAATGAGCATATAAGATATGCATTACACACATACTCATAGGAATATCTCACTCAAGTAGATATAGGACACTATAAACAATGAGATAATGAGCTCCCATAACTCCATACAAACCAATAAGATGAACTCGAACAAAATGGTATTTCGAGTTATCATTCGGTGTAGAAACCAAATAAGTACATGATCATCTATACTAACACAAGCATAACATGAGAGTTTAGAAATAAATACAATGCTTGGATAGCATATTATTAACATTCCAATTAGATAGATCATCATGCAAAGCAACAATTGGAATGGCTTGAATCAAACGATTGCCCAAATACAATTGCTAAGAAAACCATGGGGAAAACCGCAAGAATGATATACGCAAACAAGTCCAGAGGATGCACACCAAAAAGGTGTTAATGTAGTTGGGAACTTGTTGCAATAGCAAGCCACAAAGATATAAGGTAATCTAACAATATAAATTAGAGTGGGAATCCTCAATTGTTCACATTCACAGGGATTGTGATATGCACAAAGCATATCACTCCCCCATAATGTGAAAACCCATGTATTGTACATAAGAGGCATATGAAATCCAACTAATTATAATCAATGGATGAGAATTTGAATTTCAAATGAACTTCTCATACCACATAGTGACTAGATAATCTTGCACTATAAAAACTAGGTGGTATCCCATATATATACACATTTTAGATTTGTGATATGCGTAGAGCATAACACTCCCCCATAATGTGATGATCCATGAGCCCAATAAGATGCAACTAAGATGTAATGAAGGCTCAAGACTATACATACAAATATATGACGTGCATAGAAACCCACACATGCTAGATACACAAATCAAGCATATTATGATGCACACCATATACGAGTTCACGCTAGGTACAAAACCTAAACATGCAAGGGGCAAGTAACTTTCAATGTAGAATATCTAAGTACAAGTTACCGCCTCGAGGAGCATTGGAATGACAAATATGATGATAATCCACTTGACTTGGCTTGGACCATGATAACTATTGAGAATCATTTTTCTTCATGAACTAGCCAAGTCTCCAATGCCCTCCACACACCTATTGATCAAGTTTGAGCTTGACGGTCCCAAACTAAGTTGGGTCCTAAGAAGTTAGTCACAATAGGCTTGGCAACCCAAATGGTCTTTTCCACTTCCAAACCACTTTGGGCACCAACATACTTGGCAAACAGACTGCCAACATTATCCTTCTTAAGTGAATAATGATCATTGATAATTGGAGGCTTAGAGATGTTACCGTTGGGACATGATGAAGTTATGTGTCCCTTCTTACGGCAAATATAGCAACATGTACTCCCCCTTCTCTTCTTCTTTACTTTCTCAACTTGAGGAACATTATCTTCATTAATTATGGGTAGAGGTCTTTCTTCATTTGAGATTGAACTCGAAGCCACTTCCCTTGTTGCTTCACACTTAAACCCTTCTTCTTTAGTTGACAAGATCTCACATGGTGTCCAACATTCTTACACTTGAAGCAAGTAATGTTGGCCGAATTCTTTTATTGCTCTTCTCCCTTCTTCTTCTTCTTGGACTTCTTCTTGTTGGAGTGAAAATTATGTCCAACATCACACTTTTCCAAGTCTTTCTTCAAACTAGTGACTTGGGCCTTGAGCTCATTAATTTCCTCTACATGGTTAGTTTCAACACTAGAAACAAGAGGACTAGTGGAAGTAGAAACTTCATGGTTAGAGCAACAAGACAAGGTGAGAAATTCATCATGAGTGGATATAATATGAGAGGTGGATGAATTGCAAGGATTAGCACATGTCAATAAAGCATTTAGAGTAGATGTGCTAATGTTCACATGAGACTCCCAAGATTTTACCTCAGTGACCATAGCCTCGTGAGCTAACTTTAGCTTACTATGAGAGATTAAAAGATCCTCATGAGTGCTCGAGAGCTTTTCATGACTTTCTTCCAATTTCCCATAATTGCTTGTTAGCAAAGCAAGTTGAGCACATAGCTCAACATTCTCCTTCAAAATTGATGCTTCACATGAAATCGAGTTAGTAGCACAAACATCATTATCACTAAGACAAGATGGTACCTCGTCATTACCTCTTGCCATGAGGCACATGTGAACCAAAGGGGTTGACGATGATTCTTGTGGAGAAGAGGGTTCTTCATCAATCAAGCGTGCCTCATCTTTCTTGATTTCCTCTACACAGTTAGTCATAGAACAACTAGAGGAAACCAAAGCATTTTGATCATGGCAACACGGGAGAGAAAGCATATCATTACAAACTTTTGTCATGGAATTCATAGGTGATATGCATGGACTATCAACACAATAATTTATACTATTTGTCTACTAGTTATGATCAAGTCCATAGAAGATACATCACTAGCATCTACACAAGCAAGATCATCACTAATGAGCTTAACACCATCATTACAAGATATTTCTTCACTCACCATGTCATTACCTTGTGGCACGCCACATGTTGGTGAAGTGGAAGATATTGAAGTGTGCGAGTAATCGGAGGTGGAAGCAATAGAGAGCTCTTCATGATTTAAAAATGTGGAGAACTCCTCCATCAACTCCCCCAACAGAATATTATCTTCATAAAGATTGGACCCACCATATATATCTTCAAGTTTGGTCCAAGTATCATGAGCCAACTTGCAAGTCGTGACTACCTTAAACACTTCAAAGGTTAAAGCTTGATGAATGACAAGAGAAGTATCACAATCAAGATACATATCCTCAAAAGATGGAGAAGGACCATCATTTGCAATAAAGATTCCTACAAGAACAATTCGCAAAGCATTTGGACCCATGGCCCGAAAGCGACAAAGCATGCGAATTCTCCACAAGTGATAATTTGTGCCATCAAAATCAAAGGTGTCATTGTGCACTAAATCACTAGGCGACATCAATACTCTCTAGGCGGTGAAGCCTAATAAGGAGAGACCTAGCTCTGATACCAATTGAAAGGACCACGATGTCGCCTAGAGGGGGGTGAATAGGCGTTTTAAAAACTTCTACGGATTTGGCTTTATCCTAATGCGGAAATAAACTGAACGGATACTTTTCAAGCACAAATCCTAAATATACTAGGCTCAACTAAGTGCACCAACAACTTAATGTAAATGAGGTGAGCACAACAAGGATACTTACAAGCACACGTAAGTTACACAAACTTACTTGAGCAATATCACAAGATATGTATGTGTATGACACAAGTTAGCAATTCACACTAAACACAAGATATATCAATAGTAGCAAGTATGCATTGCGGGATATAAAGTGTAGGCCTAAATAATGTCTTCAAGGAAATAGCCAACACAATATAATGAGGACAACAATATATAGTGAATGCAAGGTCAACAGACCAAAGTAAACCACAAGTAGTGGCTAGGGTTAGAGATAACCGAAGACATGAAGACGAGGATGTATCCCGATGTTCACTTCCTTGGAGGGAAGCTAGTCACCGTTAGAGAGGTGGATGTTACCACGAAGGCACACCAACGCCATGAAGGCTCACCCTATTATCCCTTTGAGACAACACCATGAAGGCATTTCTCAACCACTAGTGGTAGACCTTGAGGCGGCCTCCAAACCTTCACAAACTTTCCGGGGGCAAAGCACAAGTTGATTCCTCACCGGAGCACTCCTACCGCCTAGGAGTCTCTAACCTCCAAGAGTAACAAGATCAAGGGGGAAATGCTCAAGACTTGCTAAAATCACAAATTCCTTTGGTCAAAAGAGGGAGAGGGAGTGGATCTATGAATTGATTGAAAAATATCTCAAGAACTCTCACGGATCTCTCCGGGATCTAAGATTTGGTGTAGGAGAAGTGAGAGGGAGCTTTTTTGTGTGTTCTAGGGTTCATATGAATGTGTTGCTCAACCTTCTCCCGGGGTGGAAGAAGGCTATATATAGTGGTAGTGCAAATATGGCCGTTGGAGTGTAAGTGGCTGTGTTGGGCCGGACATCCGGCGGCTGAGAAATGCACACACATGCATGTGAAAAACAGAGGCCAGAGTGCAGGGGCCGGACATCTGGCCAAGGCCCAGACATCTGGCCCAAGTTGGGGCCCCGGACATCCGGACAAGTGCCGGACATCCGGTGGACACAACCAGCATTTCAACACAGTTCTGGACATCTACGGCCGGCTTTTCGGGCCAAGTCCCGGATATCCGGCCAGCACAAAAACTGCAGGCGCCCCAATAGTAAAACATACATAACTTTCTCATCCAGACTCCGATTTTGATGATCTTGGGCTCGTTTTGAAGCTATGGAAAAGCTCCAGGTCCTCATATAGAGAACCACCCAATCTAAACCAAAATGTAGGGTGCAAAGTATGCAAAGGTAAGATCATATACTTTGGGGAACCTAGTTGGCTATGGATTTATTTGATATATAGGACAAGAGTGGAATTGTGTGTAGGAGATATTGACTTGAGCAAGTCCATCACGAAACCCTTTGATCCCCTCTTAATAGTGCGGGATCTCTATAACTCAAGAAGCATAAAAGAACTATACTAGATAGCTTGCAAGAATCCATTCTTGAGTGTATATGTTTCTTCGATGGTCATCAATCCACAACACTAACGCCAAAGGAACTAATACCTTTGACTCGAGCCTTTCACTTGAGCTTGATATTGATGTTTCTTCTTGGCTCAAGTTAAAGGCAAGACATTGGTGAAGTCTTCAAGTAGCTCTCCCATACACAATGTGGGAAGCTTTGCTTTGTATTGAACTTCACTTGTCCATCAGGTGATCCTCCGCAAGCTTCAAGCATGTAATCCTTTGGGATGGTTATCTTGAACTTACCTTGTCAACCATGATCATGAACACTTCATATCATCCTCTCATGGACACTTGGAATGTTTCTCTCGATGCAAGCCCATGAGAATAACCTAACCCTCATAAACATAGACAACACATAGCATGGGTTAGTACACAAAGTGCAATTGACAATTTCTTATCATACCACAAGATCCTATGTGATGCATCGTTTGCACTTGTGTGTTTACCATTTAGAGTTTGATTCTTTGATCTTTATCTTGGTCAACCTTTATCTTTACTCCATGCTTAAACTTGATGTCTTGCAGGCCATATTGAATTCTTCACTATGCTTCATTGATTCAAGACATGATTACCCATATCTCAATTATCATATGACCATATAGAGTTTATCCATGAATACCATATTGGTCATCATTTGTTCTTCATGCTCCATCACAATCTCTTGAGAGGCACAATGAAATCTTCACATGTACTTTGTGACGCCCCCGGTTCAATCATACACTAATCATACACGCAAACGTGTACGATCAAACCCAGGGACTCACGGGAAGATATCACAACACAACTCTAAACACAAATAAACGGAGGTCCACAATATTACAGACCAGGGATCCGAAGATCCGAATACATAAGTCAGTCATACAAATAATATCTGGGTACAGACATAGTTAGACAAGTTCTGCCTTAAGAAGGCTAGCACAAACAGCGACACTAGATCAAAAGGCGTTGGCCTCCTGCCTGGGAGCCTCCGATCCTACTCCTGGTCAGCTGGCTCGATCCAGTAGTACGTGCCCTCTGGACCCGCCTGGTAGTAGGCTCCGGTGGTGGCGTCTGGCTCCTGGACTCCATCGTCTGGTGTATCATCAAGGTGGGGTATATGGGGGAAAAGAGAAAATAAAGCAACCGTGAGTACTCATCCGAAGTACTCAGCAAGCAAAGGATCTATACTACATATGCAACATTATCAATGGAGAAAAAGCTGTATATGTGGACTGGGCTGCAGAAATGCCAGAATAGAGAGAAAGGCCTAGTCCTATCGAAGACTAGCATCTTCAAACATCTTCTCAAAGCCATCATCTTGCAGCAGTAGGAGAGAGTAGAATAGCATTTTATTTAGCAAACATGTTGAAGTACAGCTCAAAGATCCTTCCTCGACTCCCAGCGAGAAAGTAATCCCGAAGCTTCAATTAAGTAACAAGTATCCAGTTTAAGTAGGTAGATCGGGATACACAAACTGAGCGTCCTTTACTGTAGGACCGGCTATCGATAGAAGATTCATCCCTGCAGGGGTGCACTACTGTTACCCAACACGCTCGATCAACTCTGGCCGGACATACTTGCTGGGTAATGCCCGTCCTCGGAAGATCAACACGAAGCAGCGCTCTACCTAGGCTCAGCAGAGAGGTCAGCACGCCGGACTAACCTATGCACCCAGGGGTCTCGGGCCATCGCCCTGGGCACCCTGCGCGTTGCGTGGCTGGCCGGGGTGCAGGCGCGACACTGAACTCGCCAGTGAAGTATCCAGCCCAATCCCGACGATCAGCCCGCACGGTGAATCGTGACGTCTGATAAGCTTTCGGCGAAACGTACATCGCAGAGGGCCCCATAACCATTATCCCGCGTGGTGGCAGTGCGTATAGGGCACGTCGACCCACTCAGATCACACACCCTAATCCAATAGGCTCAATTAGTATCTAGCGGAGACAATCAGAGTCTCTGATGCTCCGCCACAATGTCACACTCGAGTGCCCTTCCGGCACACCCGAAATCATAGATCCCCAGCGGGTACCCACCAGGGTGGACCCGCCTGTGAAAAAGGTCAAGTAACCGTGTGGTCATAATCATCAGGGTGAACGTAAGAGGTATCACCCTCGAGGTTCACACTGAGGGGTTGCACGACAGAGTCGTATCGGACATGGAGAAGGAGGAATCACCCTCGATGACCACGACCGTACAGCTATGCTGCAGAGTATTCATCAGGAGTGCGTTTCGAGGTATCACCCTCGGCACTCGATAGTTACTACGCAGAGTCGTACAACTAAAGGGGGATGTGAAGTGAGGCGTCTGTCTCTGATCGACGATCACGTTGATCGAGTCGTCGATGAACAAGCAGGGGCGACAAAGTAAGGTGGTGGGGTCACAGATGGTTCATACCAACCTATACTAAACAGTTTATCATAGGCAGGTAAGGTAGCAATGAACAGGTTACAACAGCAGGCTATGCATCAGAATAAGAGCATACATTAACAGTAGTGAAATCTAATGCAAGCAGGAGAATAGAATGGGCGATATCTGGAATGCTCAAGGGGGGGCTTGCCTGGTTGCTCTGGCAAGAGAGGGAGGTCGTCAACGGGCTGCTCGTCGGTAGAGTAGTCGTATCCTGGTGCAGCGTCGTCGGTCTCGGCGTCTATCGAGAGAGAAGGAGGGGGAGAGAAACAATAAATTCCACGGCAAATATGCAAACAATATGTATGACATGCCTAAATGATATGCCGGGGTGTTCTACTGCCTAACTAAATGATTTAGTTAATTTAGGAATTTATTCGGATTTATTTAATTAAAGTTGGACACTATTCATTTATCGAAATCGGTCTAATTGTTCAACGTTCTTATAGTTGCGGGCATCTGACGGAGATACCGAGGGCGTATCCGGGTTCGTATCGTCGTTCTGAGCAAGTTTCATGTACAAAGTATTTTCATCGGAGTTACGGTTTATTTAATATGATTTTCTAAAGTTTTTATTAATTTCTGAAATTTAATTAATTATTTAATTCAACATTATCCGAAACAGTGATTGATGACGTCAGCATGACATCATGCTGACGTCAGCAGCCACCTGACAGGGTGGGTCCCACCTGTCATAGGCTGTTAGGTTAATTAGGTTTAATTAATTTAATTACTGATTAATTAACACTAATTAGTTAATTAGATTAACCTAATCAGGATTAATTAACTAATTAATTAACTAATTAATTATTTTATTTATTTCTATTTTTATTTTCTATTTCTTTTAAATCGTTTTTAGGGGGCGGGCCCCATCTGTCAGCGGCACAGGGGGGGCAGGGCCCACCGGGCAGTGGCCCATACGGCCACACGGGGCGGGCGTGGGCGCAGCCCGAGCGGGCGCGTCCAGGGTGCGCCCGGGCGCTGGCCACGGGCGCCGGCGAGGCGCGGCCGGACGGGTCGGTGGTGAGCGCGGGGCCACGGCGAGCGACGCGGGCGAGGTGTGGGGGCGCGCGCGCGCGCGGGTGGCCGCGGCGAGCGGAGGCAGAGGCGAGAGGACGAGCGGCAGCGGCGGCTGGAGTGGGCGCGAGCGGGGCGCGCGCAGCGCGGTCGGGCGCGAGCCGGGGCGCGGCGACGCGTGAGCATGCGCGCAGCGCGGTGAGCGGCGGCACGGGGGCGCGGTGCGCGCGGCGAGGTGCGGGAGCAGAGAGGGGGGGAAGAGGCCCGAGGCCTCACCGTGCTCGTAGGGACGGGGCAGCGGGAGGTCGGGGTGGTCGACGGGGACGACGGCGACGGGGAGGCAGGCCGGCGGGGAGGCGCGGGCTCCGGGCGGCGGCGAGGTCGTCGCGGGCGACGGGATCGGGGATTTGCCCCGATCCGGATCCAGTCGAGGGAGGGGTCGACCGAGCGCCAGGCGGCTGGTCGGGGAAGAGGAGAGGACGGGGCGACGTCGGTGTGGCGGCGGCGTCGGCGCTAGCCGACCGGCGCGGGAGCGGGGCGGCGTCGGCGAGAGGCGTCGGCGACGGGGCCGTTCCCGCGATCCCGATCCCGATCTGGATCGGGAGGTGGGGGCTGACGAGGGGGAGGCGGCGACGGGGCGGCGTCGGCGACGGCGTAGGCGACGGGGCGGACGGGATCGGGAGATCCCGATCCAGACGAGGGGGGGGGAGAGGAGCGAGGGGAATGGGGGTGGGTGACGCTAGGGTTCGGGCGTCCCTGGGGGTATAGGCTAGGGGGCGCGGGTGGGCCGGCCGGCTGGGCTTCGGCCCAGTTGGGCCGGAGGGGGGGGGGTCCTTCTTCTTCTTTTCTGTTTCATTTTTCTTTTATCTTTTTCTTTATTCTCCTTTCTCAGTTTAGTAAATAGTCAGGCCTCAAAATGGTTTTTGTAAAACATGAGACCTAGTTCATAAATACTAGTGCATTATTCCCTAACACCTAAAATTAGTTTGGACAAAACATAATTCCATATTTATTTCAGATTTAATAAATGGTTATTAAATATTATCTTTATCCACTGTTTGAGGTTGTTCGAGTCACTTATCCAATTCCAATGATGTTGGTTTCAATTTTAGACTAGCCTCTGGAATATTTGTTATTTATCTGACATTTTAGCTCCTATGTTGGACAACTTTCATATTCCACTTTCATTTAAATTTTTAATTTGACTTAGGAGTTGAAATGCAATGTGATGCTAATGATGATTATGCACTGTTGATCATGCTAACATGTCATTATCAAAAGTGATTACTGTTGCTAATCATCGGGGGTGTTACAACTCTCCTCATCTATTAAGAATTCTCGTCCCGAGAATTAAGAGGAAGACTGAAAGAAAGAGGGGTATTCTTCGCGAAGACGATCCTCGCGTTCCCAAGTGGCTTCATCTTCAGAATGATTTGACCACTGAACCTTGAGGAACTTGATTGACTTTTGACGTGTTCGACGCTCAGCTTGATCAAGAATACGGATGGGATGTTCTGGATAAGACAGATCTTCCCGTAATTCAAGCACTTCATGATCCACAGCTCGAATAGGATCCTTGAAGCAGCGGCGGAGTTGGGATACATGAAAGACGTCATGTACTTGAGAAAGGTTTGGCGGCAATTGCAACTGATATGCCACTTCTCCTCGACGGGCAAGAATACGGAACGGGCCAATGTAGCGAGGGGCTAACTTGCCTTTGATTCCGAACCGATGAGTGCCTTTCAACGGAGTGACGCGGAGGTAAGCTTGCTCGCCAGGTTGATAGACTATTTCCCGGTGCTTTCGGTCATAGTTGCTCTTCTGACGAGACTGAGCAGATTTCAAATGTTCACGAACAATGCGGACTTGTTCTTCGGCTTGCCGAATAATGTCCGGTCCGACGAGTGAGCGTTCCCCAGTTTCTGACCAATTCAGAGGGGCTCGACACTTACGACCGTATAGAACTTCAAACGGTGCCATCTTCAGACTAGCTTGATAGCTATTGTTGTAAGAGAATTCAGCATACGGGAGAGATTCCTCCCATTTCTTACCGAAGGAGATGACGCAAGCTCGAAGCATATCTTCGAGCACTTGATTGACTCGTTCAACTTGACCCTGTGACTGAGGGTGAAAAGCGGTGCTGAAAGACAGATGAGTTCCCATAGCTTCTTGGAAACTATTCCAGAATCTGGAGGTGAAGAGGCTGCCACGATCAGAACTGATCTCCAACGGAACACCGTGGAGTGACACAATTCGGGAAACATACAAGTCTGCTAACTGGCTAGCAGTGATTGTCTCCTTAACAGGCAGAAAGTGGGCAACCTTAGAGAATCGGTCAATGACAACAAATATAGCATCATTACCCTTCTGGGATTTGGGAAAACCAGTAATGAAATCCATTTGGACCTTGTCCCATTTCCATTCAGGAATTTCCAGGGGTTGCAGAGTTCCTGCGGGCCTTTGATGTTGGGCTTTAACGCGGCGGCAAACGTCACACTCAGAAACATAACGAGCAATGTCTCGCTTCATATTAGGCCACCAGAATCTTCGACAAATGTCACGGTACATCTTTGTGCTACCAGGGTGAATGGACAAGGGAGTGTCAAGAGCTTCCTTCATAACGTTTTCCCTCTCATTCTTGAACTTGGGTACGAAGAGACGGTGTTGGAAAAATAGGATCCCATCTGCATCAAGATGGAATTCCGACGGCTTTCCTTTCTCGAGGTATCGCTTGATCTTTTCAACTTCAGTGTCATACCTTTGCATAACCTTAATGCCGTGTTCTAAATCTGGTTCGACAACCAGGGTATTGAGATAACCCTGTGGAACAATATGGAGGTTCAATTTGCAAAGCTCTTCATGGAGAAGAGGTTGTGTTTCTTGAACCATAAGATTGTCGCTATAGGACTTGCGACTCAAGGCATCGGCCATTACATTAGCCTTGCCGGGGGTGTATGAGATATTCATATCATAATCGGCAATTGTTTCGAGCCATCTTTGTTGACGAAGGTTCAGATCTGGTTGAGTATATAGATACTTCAAGCTTTGGTGATCCATGTATATCTCGCAACGGTTACCGAGAAGGTAATGTCATCATAGCTTCAAGGCATAGATAACCGCAGAAAGTTCAAGATCATGCACGGGATAATTTTCTTCATGAGGACGCAATTGCCGGGAGGCATAAGCAATCACTTTGCGCTCTTGCATTAGGACACAGCCTAATCCTTGACGAGATGCATCACAGTATATCACGAAATCCTTTTGGGAATCCGGGGGTGCTAGTACTGGGGCAGATGTCAATTTATCTTTTAGTGTCTGAAAGCTTTCTTGACATTTTTCTGTCCACTCAAATTTAACACCTTTGTGAAGCAGATTTGTCAATGGTTTTGCAATCTTGGAAAAGTTCTCAACGAATCGACGGCAATAACTAGCGAGTCCGAGAAAACTTCTGACTTGCTTAACATTCTTTGGGGGAGTCCAGTCGAGAATAGCCTGAACTCGTTCGGGGTTAACAGCAATTCCATCCTTGGAAATCACATGCCCAAGGTAAGTTACTTCAGGAAGCCAAAATTCGCATTTGGAATACTTGGCATACAACTGGTGTTCTCGGAGCCTTTCTAGAACAAGGCAGAGATGTTCAGCATGTTCCTCTTTATTCTTAGAATAGACCAGAATATCATCTAGATATACCACGACGAATTTGTCGAGGTAATCCATGAATATATAATTCATCAGACGGGAGAACGTAGCTGGGGCATTCGTTAGGCCAAATGACATGACGGTGTATTCATAGGAGCCATAACGAGTGACGAATGCAGTCTTGGGAATGTCCTCTTCACGGACACGGATTTGGTGATAACCCAACCTCAAGTCAAGTTTAGAGAACACCGATGATCCAGCGAGTTGATCATAAAGATCATTGATCCGGGGCAGTGGGTATTTATTCTGGATTGTGGCTTGGTTAATGGGCCGGTAATCCTGAACCAATCGGTTAGTTCCATCCTTCTTCTTAACGAAGAGTGAAGGTGCTCCCCAAGCAGAGGAACTGGGGCGGATGAAACCACTCTTAAGTGACTTGTCGATTTCTTCCTTAAGCTCAAGAAGGTGATGCGGAGGCATCTTATAAGGTCGCTTGGCAATAGGAACGGTGCCAGGCTTCAAGTCGATGACGAACTCGACAGCTCTAGCCGGGGGTATTCCTGGAAGTTCTTCTGGAAAGACGTCTGGAAAATCTCGAACGACAGGAACGTTCTCGATCCCTTCCAGAGGTGAGGCGTTCAAAGCATTCATAACATATATCTCAGCTTCAGCGTCTCGAGTAATGCGGGCGGTATAGTTCACTATCTCATCGGTGGGGTGAAGAAGTTGGATGACTTTAGTGGCACAATTGATCGAAGCAATGTGAGCTTTCAACCAATCCATTCCGAGTATGAGGTCTATGGTGGAAGACTTCAGGATAATAGGGGAAGCTAGGAATTCAAATTCCTCGATTTCAACAGGGACATTATGTGCCATCATAGTGGTTTGACATTGGCCTCCAGGGGTACGGACAACTATTGGCAGGTTCATCTTTTCGAATGCAATGTCATGAGATAATGCAAATGCTTCAGACATGAATGAATGCGATGCTCCTGAATCAAATAATACAGAAGCAGGTACTGAGTTAACAAGAAGGGTACCCATCACAGTAGCAGGTTGATCCTGGACTTCTTCAATGTCAATGTTGTAAGCCTGACCACGACCACGTGAAGCAGACCCAGTATTATAGTTGCGGGTCTGATTGTTGCCACGGCCATATCCACGGCCAGCACGAGGAAAATCTAACTGATTCTGAGTCTGGCGGCAGTCTTTAGCCTGGTGGCCTGGTTTGCGGCACTTGAAACACAAACCATCTTCAGGACGAAGAGGGGCATGGTTCTGAATAGCTTGAGCCTTTGACGGCCTCGGTGGTGGAGGAGGCAGACGTAGTGCAGCATTCTTCTTTGGCGCAGAGGCATTGGGACGGAACGCGTTGTTGGGAATCCAAACTCTACGCTTCGGTGCTGAGCCCGAAGATGAGCCAGCATCACGATAGCGCTTCTGCGAGTCCTTGTGTTCCATCTGAGCGGTCTCAACGAGAATAGCCTTGTTCACTAGAGTTGAGAAGTCATTGATGTCTTGAGCAGCTAGTGCAAGCTTGAGGTCAGGGTGTAGTCCATTACGGAACTTCTCCTGTCTGCGAGCATCTGTGGCGATGTCTTCTTCAGCATAGCGGGAGAGATCAAGAAATTCCCGCTGATAAGCTTCGACGGTTTTATTGCCCTGTGTGAGGTTGCGGAACTGGGTCTTCATGCGTTCCATAATTGCTTGAGGGATGTAACGTGTACGGAAAGCAGCCTGGAACTCATACCAAGTGATGATTGTTCCAACAGGCAGAGTACGCTTGTGTGTGTCCCACCATTGAGCAGCGGGGCCCTTTAAGAAAAAGGCCGCGAAGGTGACAAAGTTGGCGGGGGCGACATTAGCAGACTCCATCTCGTGAGTGATGTCGCGGAGCCAGTCATCGGCATCCAGGGGCTTGTCAGAGTTGCGAAACTGCGTTATAGCATCGTAGAGACGTGCTCGAGTGGCAACCAACTCGACGGCGAGAGCCCGAACAGTGCGATCCAGAGCCTGAGTGCACTGAATCAGAACGCGGTGGTCATATCGGCGAGGCTCGTACGGGGCACAGATGGCTGTGTAGTATCCGGTAGCATCTCCAGCAGGGGCATACGGAATGTATCGGAACTCAGAGTCATCCAAGATATCACTGAACTGTCCTCGAAGACGTGCGACAGCAGAGTAGGCGGCATCATGTACTGCCATCTCAATCGTCACGCCGATACCGTGGAAAAGGTGCAGCTCGGTGTCTGAGTCATTCTGCCGATCATAGATACGAACATCAGCATGGTACTGCTCCTGATTAAACTCGCGGTAATCCTCGTAAACCATGTACTCAGGGTACCAGGGGTAGCCAAGTCTGGTCATGAGAGCGATCAGGACAGCTGGAAACCCAGGGGTATTACGAGCCCAAGTGCGAAGCACAAGCTGTGTCGTAGGACGCGGTGGAAACAAACGGTCCATCTGAAACAGAGGAAATTCAGATTTGTCAAATGACAATGAGAAGTATAACCGATCTCGGAGAGAAAGGTTAAACAAAACAATGGAAAGGAAAATGATTATCAGACTAATCAGATCAATGACTGGGAAATCGCACAGATATCCAGCTCTCCGGGTAGACGGGATTTACGAGATCCTAAGTGTCGGCGTCAGTAAAATTTTATTTAACCCGAATAGAAGAGATATTAGAGTCCCAGAGTATAGACGAGGAATAAAAGATCCTAATACCACCCAGTTGGCGACGTGGGCCCGTAAGCCACACAGCCAAGTTAGTAAATTAGTTTCTCGGTTTCTAGACTCAACTTCGGCCAAGGAATTTGGAGGGGGCTTCCTACAGGCAGTCGGCTCTGATACCAACTTGTGACGCCCCCGGTTCAATCGTACACTAATCATACACGCAAACGTGTACGATCAAACCCAGGGACTCACGGGAAGATATCACAACACAACTCTAAACACAAATAAACGGAGGTCCACAATATTACAGACCAGGGATCCGAAGATCCGAATACATAAGTCAGTCATACAAATAATATCTGGGTACAGACATAGTTAGACAAGTTCTGCCTTAAGGAAGGGACGCTTAGCACAAACAGTGACACTAGATCGAAAGGCGTTGGCCTCCTGCCTGGAGCCTCCGATCCACTCCCTGTCAGCTGGCTCGATCTAGTACGTGCCCTCTGGACCCGCCTGGTAGTAGCGCTCCGGTGGTGGCGTCTGGCTTCCTGGACCTCCATCGTCTGGTGTATTCATCAAGGTGGGGTATATGGGGGAAAAGAGAAAATAAAGCAAACCGTGAGTACTCATCCGAGTACTCAGCAAGCAAAGGATCTATACTACATATGCAACATTATCAATGGAGAAAAAGCTGTGTATATGTGGACTGGGCTGCGAGAAATGCCAGAATAGAGAGAAAGGCCTAGTCCTATCGAAGACTAGCATCTTCAAACATCTTCTCAAAGCCACATCTTGCAGCAGTAGAGAGAGAGTAGAATAGCATTTTATTTAGCAAACATGTTTGAAGTACAGCTCAAAGATCCTTCCTCGACTCCCAGCGAGAAAGTAATCCCGAAGCTTCAATTAAGTAACAAGTATCCAGTTTAAGTAGGTAGATCGGGATACACAAACTGAGCGTCCTTTACGTAGGCCGGCTATCGATAGAAGATTCATCCCTGCAGGGGTGCACTACTGTTACCCAACACGTCGATCAACTCTGGCCGGACATACTTGCTGGGTAATGCCGCCCTCGGAAGATCAAACGAACAGCACGCTACCTAGGCTCAGCAGAGAGGTCAGCACGCCGGACTAACCTATGCACCCAGGGGGTCTCGGCCATCGCCCTGGGCACCCTGCGCGTTGCGTGGCTGGCGGGTGCAGGCGACACTGAACTCGCCAGTGAAGTATCCAGCCCAATCCCGACGATCAGCCCGACGGTGAATCGTGACGTCTGATAAGCTTTCGGCGAAAGTACATCGCAGAGGGCCCCATAACCATTATCCCGCTGGTGGCAGTGCGTATAGGGCACGTCGACCACTCAGATCACACACCCAATCCAATAGGCTCAATTAGTATCAAGCGGAGACAATCAGAGTCTTGATGCTCCGCCACAATGTCACACTCGAGTGCCCTTCCGGCACACCCGAAATCATAGACCCCAGCGGGTACCCACCAGGGTGGACCCGCCTGTGAAAAAGGTCAAGTAACCGTGTGGTCATAATCATCAGGTGAACGTAAGAGGTATCACCCTCGAGGTTCACATTGAGGGTTGCACGCGAGTCGTATCGGACATGGAGAAGGAGGAATCACCCTCGATGACCACGACCGTACAGCTATGCTGCGAGTATTCATCAGGAGTGCGTTTCGAGGTATCACCCTCGGCACTCGATAGTTACTACGCAGAGTCGTACAACTAAAGGGGGATGTGAAGTGAGGCGTCTGTCTCTGATCGACGATCAGTGATCGAGTCGTCGATGAACAAGCAGGGGCGACAAAGTAAGGTGGTGGGGTCACAGATGGTTCATACCAACCTATACTAACAGTTTATCATAGGCAGGTAATGGTAGCAATGAACAGGTTAAAACAGCAGGCTATGCATCAGAATAAGAGCATACATTAACAGTAGCGAAATCTAATGCAAGCAGGAGAATAGAATGGGCGATATCTGGAATGCTCAAGGGGGGGCTTGCCTGGTTGCCTGGCAAGGAGGGAGGTCGTCAACGGGCTGCTCGTCGGTAGAGTAGTCGTTCCTGGTGCAGCGTCGCGGTCTCGGCGTCTATCGAGAGAGAAGGAGGGGGAGGAGAAACAATAAATTCCAGGCAAATATGCAAACAATATGTATGACATGCCTAAATGATATGCCCGGGTGTTCTACTGCCTAACTAAATGATTTAGTTAATTTAGGAATTATTCGGATTTATTAATTAAGTTGGACACTATTCATTTATCGAAATCGGTCCATAATGTTCAACGTTCTTATAGTTGCGGGCATCTGACGGAGATACCGAGGGCGTATCCGGGTTCGTATCGTCGTTCTGAGAAGTTTCATGTACAAAGTATTTTCATCGGAGTTACGGTTTATTTAATATGATTTCTAAAGTTTATTAATTCTGAAATTTAATTAAATTTAATTCAACATTATCGAAACAGTGATTGATGACGTCAGCATGACATCATGCTGACGTCAGCAGCCACCTGACAGGGTGGGTCCCACCTGTCATGGCTGTTAGGTTAATTAGGTTTAATTAATTTAATTACTGATTAATTAACACTAATTAGTTAATTAGATTAACCTAATCAGGATTAATTAACTAATTAATTAACAATTAATTATTTAATTAATTATTTATTTATTTCTATTTATTTCTATTTCTTTTAAATCGTTTTTAGGGGGTGGGCCCCATTTGTCAGCGTCACAGGGGGGGGTTCGGGCCCACGGGCAGTGGCCCAGGGGCGGACACGTCCGGGCGTGCCCCTTTGGGACGGACATGTCGGTGAAAAGGGAAGCAAGGGCGGGACGGAGGAGGGGGGGGGAGAGGAGAAGAAGGGAGAAGGAGAGAGAAAGAGGGGAAGGGGGGGGGATGGAGGGGGGTGGAGGGGAGGGGATTGGAGCGGAAGCGGGCAGGAGCGTGCGGGAGGGAAGCGGGGAAAGATCGCGAGAGAGTAGCGAGGAGGAAACGAGACCGAGGTGTGACGCAGAGAAGGAGAACGGATCTGAGGCGCGGAAGTGCGGCGCAGAGGAGAGGGGAGGAGCGGGCGGAGCGGAGGGCAGGGGGGGGCGGTGCGCGCGAGGCGAGGTGCGGGAGCAGAGAGGGGGAGGAGAGGCCGAGGCCTCACCGTGATGTAGGGGACGGGGGTCAGGGGGTCGGGGTGGTCGACGGAGGACGACGGGATGGGGAGGCAGGCAGGCGGGGACGAAGCGGGAGTGCGGATCGTCGGCGGCGAGATGGAGACGGGGGGGGGCTGTCGGGCGGTCGGGGGGAGCGGGCGTGAGGGAGCAGAGGGAGAGGGGAGAGGAGAGGGCTGGGGGGGGGCAAAAGGATACGGCGAAAGCGATCCGGGGCGACGGCACGGTGCCCCCGATCGACTGGATAGGGGGGAAGGGGGGAGCTGGAACGAGTGAGGAGGGGGATCGGGGGTAGGGCTAGGGTTTCGGGTGGGGGGTGGACGTAAGTAGGCGAGAGCTGGGCAAGGCATGGCAGGCAAAGGTGGGCTTTGCGAGGCAAGAGGAGGGGGGGCGGGGCGGTTCTTTCGTGTGGGGGGGGGGGGGGGGGGTGTTGGGGGGGGGGGGGGGGTTTCTGTTTGTTCTTTTTTTTTTCCTTTTATGTTTCTTTTTCCTTTTCTTTATTCTCTTTTCTCTACTGTTAAATGTCTAGGCCCCAAATGGCTTTTGTAAAAAGTGTGACCTATTTCATAAATACCAGTGCATTATTCCCTAACACCTAAAATTAGTTTGGACAAAACATAATTCCATATTTATTTCAGATTTAATAAATGGTTATTAAATATTATCTTTATCCACTGTTTGAGGTTGTTCGAGTCACTTATCCAATTCCAATGATGTTGGTTTCAATTTTAGAATAGCCTCTGGAATATTTGTTATTTATCTGACATTTTAGCTCCTATGTTGGACAACTTTTATATTCCACTTTCATTTAAATTTGAATTTGACTTAGGAGTTGAAATGCAATATGATGCTAATGATGATTATGCACTGTTGATCATGCTAACATGTCATTATCAAAAGTGATTACTGTTGCTAATCACCGGGGGTGTTACATACTTGCTTCAAGACATAATCATCCATGACTCAACATATGAGCTCACCATGATCCTATCTTCAAGCCATAGGTAGAATTCTTCTCTTTAATCATTCTCTCAAGATCATGATCCACCATGGCTCACCCCATAAGCCTAAGCATGAAAACCTCCGAGATCCTTCAGTGAACTCCATATAGATCACATCTTGTTCGTCACATGAAATTCATCTTGATCATATTTGATTCAATCATTGAGCTCAATCTTGATGCACAACTATATGTATATGGCATTCATTCCGAATCCATTCAATCTCCTTCTTGCATCACCCAAGGAACAAACCTTCATATATAACTTGATGCCATTGTTTCTTCATAGGAATTGACATTCATTATCAAGTCTCAATGCATATATTTGTGTTGATGGATTTCATCCTTCAATTCATCCAGTATTCTTCATGCATTGCAAATGGAAATTTCCTTCACATGTATATCTCAATGCAAACATTAGTCCATAAGCATTGTCATTAATTACCAAAACCACACATGGGGATTACATGCACTTTCAAGAGTGACAGAAGCTTAAACCCTAGTTTATGTGTTGCTTCGTAAGGGGCTGATTTGGATCCACGTGTTTCATGCTATGGTTAGATTTATCTTAATTCTTCTTTCGTAGTTGCGGATGCTTGCGAGAGGGGTTAATCATAAGTGGGAGGCTTGTCCAAGTAAGGACAGGACCCAAGCACCGGTCCACCCACATGTCAAATTATCAAAGTAACGAACGCGAATCATATGAGCATGATGAAAACTAACTTGACAACAATTCTCATGTGTCCTCGGGAGCGCTTTGCTTTATATAAGAGTTCGTCCAGGCTTGTCATTTGCTACAAAAAGGATTGGGCCACCTTGCTGCACCTTTATTACACTTGTTACTTGTTACCCGTTACGAATTATCTTATCACAAAACTATCTGTTGCCGATAATTTCAGTGCTTGCAGAAAATACCTTGCTGAAAACCGCTTGTCATTTCCTTCTGCTCCTCGTTGCGTTCGACACTCTTACTTATCGAAAGGACTACGATAGATCCCCTATACTTGTGGGTCATCAAGACTATTTTCTAGCATCATTGCCGGGGAGTGAAGCACCTTTGGTAAGGAAACATTTATATTACGTGCTGAAATTTACTGTCACTTGTTACTATGGAACATCATCCTTTGAGGGGTTTGTTCGGGGTATCTTCACCCCGATTGGAAGAGCAAAGAGTTGCCCCTCAACCTACTGAAAATATTTATTATGAAATTCCTTTGGGTATGATAGAGAATTTGCTAGCTAATCCTTATGCAGGAGATGGAACATTACATCCTGATATGCACCTAATCTATGTGGATGAAGTCTGTGGATTATTTAAGCTTGCAGGTTTGCCCGAGGATGAAGTCAAGAAGAAGGTATTACCTTTATATTTGAAGGAGAAGGCATTGACATGGTATAGGTTATGCGATGATATTGGTACTTGGAATTACAACCGATTGAAATTGGAATTTCATCAGAAGTTTTATTCTATGCATCTGGTTCATCGTGATCGGAATTATATATATAATTTTTGGCCTCGTGGAGGAGAAAGTATTGCTCAAGCTTGGGGGAGGCTTAAGTCAATGTTATATTCATGCCCCAATCATGATCTCTCAAGAGAAATTATTGTTCGGAATTTTTATGCTCGGCTTTCTCGTAATGATCAATCCATGCTCGATACTTCTTGTACTGGTTCTTTTATAAAGAAGACTATTGAATTCAATGGGATCTCTTGGAAAGAATTAAATGCAACTCTGAAGATTGGGAACTCGACGAAGGTAAGGAGTCAGGTATAAACCTTAAGTTTGATTGTGTTAAATCTTTTATGGATACTGATGTTTTTCGTGAATTTAGCACTAAATATGGACTTGACTCTGAGATAGTAGCTTCTTTCTGTGAATCATTTGCTACTCATGTTGATCTCCCTAAGGAGAAGTGGTTTAAATATCATCCTCCCATTGAAGTGAAAGTAGTAGAACCCATTAAAGCTGAAGAGGAAACTATTACTTATAATGTTGATCCTGTTATTTCTACTGCTTATATTGAGAAACCACCTTTCCCTGTTAGGATAAAGGAATATGCTAAAGCTTCAGCTGTGGTTCGTAAGAGTTATACTAGAACACCTACACCCCCTGAACAAATTAAAGTTGAATCTAGTATTGCTATGGTTAAAGATCTCTTGGTCGAAAATATTGATGCGCATGTTATTTATTTCTGTGATGAAGCTGCTAGAATTGCTAGACCCGATAATAAAGATAAACATAGACCTATTGTTGGCATGCCTATTGTTTCTGTTAAAATAGGAGATCATTGTTATCATGGCTTATGTGATTTGGGTGCTAGTGTGAGTGCAATTCCCTTTACTTTATATCAAGAAATTATGAATGATATTGCACCTGCTGAAATAGAAGATATTGATATTACTATTAAGCTTGCCAATAGAGATACTATATCACCAATTGGGATTGTTAGAGATGTTGAAGTCTTGTGTGGGAAAATAAAATACCCTACTGATTTTCTAGTTCTTGGTTCCCCATAAGATGATTTTTGTCGCATTATTTTTGGTATACCTTTCTTGAACACTATTAATGCTAAAATAGATTGTGAGAAAGAAACTGTTAGTGTGAGTTTTGGGGATGTGACTCATGAGTTTAGTTTCTCCAAATTTCGTAGACAACCCTGATACGTCTCCGTCGTATCTACTTTTCCTAACGCTTTTCCTCTTGTTTTGGACTCTAATTTGCATGATTTGAATGAAACTAACCTGGACTGACACTGTTTTCAGCAGAACTACCATGGTGTTGTTTTTTGTGCAGAAATAAAAGTTCTCGGATTGGAACGAAACTTTGCGAGGATTTTTTATACAAATAAAGATAATTTCTGGAGCCAAGAACCACCGGAGGGGGGCACCTGGGTGGGCACAACCCACCAGGGTGCCCCCCTCCAGGCGCGCCCAGGTGGGTTGTCCCCACCTGGTGGCCCCGCAGACTCCAACCCTGACACTATAAATTCACATTTTCAGAGAAAAAATAGGGGAGAAAGAATTATCGCGTTTCGCGAGACGGAGCCGCTGCCACCTCCTGTTCTTCATCAGGAGGCCAGATCTAGAGTCCGTTTGGGGCTCCAGAGAGGGGGATCTTCGATCTTCGTCATCACCAACCCTTCTCCATCGCCAATTCCATGATGCTCCCCACCGGGAGTGAGTAATTCCTTCGTAGGCTCGCTGGTCGGTGCGGAGTTGGATGAGATTCATCATGTAATCGAGTTAGTTTTGTTAGGGCTTGATCCCTAGTATCCATTATGTTCTGAGATTGATGTTGCTATGACTTTGCCATGCTTAATTCTTGTCACTTTGGGCCCGGGTGCCATGATTTCAGATCTGAACCGTTTATGTTATCACCATTATATCTATATTCTAGATCCGATCTTGCAAGTTATAGTCACCTACTACGTGTTATGATCCGGCAACCCCGGAGTGACAGAAGTCGGGACACTTCCCGGTGATGACCGTGGTTTGAGGAGTTCATGTATTCATTATGTGTTAATGCTTTGTTCCGGTTCTCTATTAAAAGGAGGCCTTAATATCCCTTAGTTTCCATATGGACCCTGCTGCCACGGGAGGGTAGGACAAAAGATGTCATGCAAGTTCTTTCCATAAGCACGTATGACTATTTACGGAATACATGCCTACATTAAATTTATGAACTGGAGCTAGTGCCGTATCGCCCTAGGTTATGACTGTTATATGATGAATATCATCCAACGAATTCACTGATCCAATGCCTACGAATTTCTCTCATATTGTTCTTGCTAAGTTACTACTGCCACCATTACTATTACACTTGCTACAAAATCATTGCTATCACTGTTACTGTTACTATTGTTGTTGCTACTACTATCAAAACTATCATACTACTTTGCTACTGATCACTTTGTTGTAGATAATTAATCTCCAGGTGTGGTTGAATTGACAACTCAACTGCTAATACTTGCAAATATTCTTTGGCTCCCCTTGTGTCGAATCAATAAATTTGGGTTGAATACTCTACCCTCGAAAACTGTTGTGATCCCCTATACTTGTGGGTTATCAAACCCCATGATAAAGAATTGCCTGGTAAAGATGAAATTATTGGTCTTGCTTCTATTACCGTGCCTCCTACCGATCCTTTAGAACAATATTTGCTAGACCATGAAAATGATATGTTCATGAATGAAAGAAAGGAATTGGATGAGATTTTCTTTAAACAAATGCCTGTTTTGAAACACAATTTGCCTGTTGAGACTCTTGGAGATCCTCTACCACCCAAGAGTGATCCTGTATTTGATCTTAAACAATTACCTGATACTTTGAAATATGCTTATCTTGATGAGAAAAAGATATATCCTGTTATTATTAGTGCTAACCTTTCAGAGCATGAAGAAAAGAAATTATTGAAAACTCTGAAGAAGCACCGTGCAGCTATTGGATATACTCTGGATGATCTTAAAGGCATTAGTCCCACTCAATGTCAGCACAAAATTAATATGGAACCTGGTGCTAAACCAGTTGTTGATCACCAGCGACAGTTGAATCCTAAGATGAAGGAAGTGGTAAGAAATGAAATGCTAAAGCTTTTGGAAGCAGGTATAATTTATCCTATTGCTAATAGTAGATGGGTAAGTCCTGTTCATTGTGTCCCTAAGAAGGGAGGTATTACAGTTGTTCCTAATGATAAAAATGAATTGATTCCACAAAGAATTGTCACATGTTATAGAATGGTTATTGATTTTAGAAAGTTAAACAAAGCTACTAGGAAAGATCATTATCCTCTACCTTTTATTGATCAAATGCTAGAAAGAATATCAAAACATACACACTTCTGCTTTCTAGATGGTAATTCTGGTTTTCCCAAATACCTGTGTCACAAGAGGATCAAGAAAAAACTACTTTTACTTACCCTTTCGGTACCTTTGCTCATAGACATATGCCTTTTGGTTTATGTAATGCACCTGCTACTTTTCAAAGATGTATGACTGCTATATTCTCTGACTTTTGTGAAAAGATTGTTGAGGTTTTCATGGATGATTTTTCCGTTTACGGAACTTCTTTTGATGATTGCTTAAGCAACCTAAATCAAGTTTTGCAGAGATGTGAAGAAACTAATCTTGTCTTGAACTGAGAGAAGTGCCACTTTATGGTTAATGAAGGTATTGTCTTGGGACATAAAATTTCTGAAAGAGGTATTGAAGTTGATAAAGCTAAAGTTGATGCTATTGAAAAGATGTCGTGTCCTAAAGATATCAAAGGTATAAGAAGTTTCCTTGGTCATGCTGGTTTTTATAGGAGGTTTATTAAAGACTTCTCTAAAATTTCTAGGCCTCTTACTAATCACCATGCCTCCGGAGGCGACATGCCCATGCCTCTGGAGAATTCACACCTTTCCACGCACATACCTCAAGTTCCTCAACCATGGCTAGGTGTTGTGCACACGTGACTGCAGATGCTTCACGCCCGTGCCTTTCCAGGCGAAGCAGCTTGGCTTTTGCTGGACCTGTATAAAGAATTTCTCCTAAGCTGTGAACTTCTTATAGCATCTCATGAACTTCAGCAACCAACCAAATGCGAGAAAAACGCGCTGCATGACCAACACATACTTCGACCTATGCCCCCCCCCCTTCAAGATGTTTATGAAAATTTAACGAGCCGAAGGCAAGCAGGAGGGTCCCCGCGCCAGAGGCACCGTGTTCCACCACGACGGAGAACGCGCTGCGTGACCAACACACACTTCGACCTATGCCTCCCTTCAAGATGTTTATGAAAATTTAACGAGCCGAAGGCGAGCATGAGGGTCCCCATGCCGGAGGCGCTGTGTGCCACCACGACGGAGAACGGGTTGTACGACCAACACACACTTCGACCTATGCCCCACCTTCAAGATGTTTATGAAAATTTGACGAGCCGAAGGTGAGTAGGACGGTCCCCGCGCCGGAGGCGCCGTGTGCCACCACGACGGCCAACACGCTGCACGATGATACGTCTCCAACGTATCTATAATTTTTGCTTGTTCCATGCTGTTATATTATCATTCTTGGATGTTTTATATTCATTTTATAACAACATTATATCATTTTATGGGACTAACATATTGACATAGTGCCCAGTGCCTAGTGCCAGTTGCTGTTTTTTGCTTGTTTTTTACTTCGCAGAATATCAGTACCAAACGGAGTCCAAACGCAGTGAAACTTTTTGGAGATTTTTTCTGGACTAGAAGACACCTTGTGGGCCAAGAAAGCACCAGAGGGGAGACCCGTGGAGGGCACAACCCACTAGCGCGCCCAGGGGGGTTGTGCCCCCCACGGAGACCACCTGCACCGCCTCTTCACGCTATAAATTCCCAAATATTCCAGAAACCCTAGGGGAGTCGACGAAACACAATTCCAGCCGCCGCAAGTTCCAGAACCACGAGATCCAATCTAACACCATCACGGAGGGGTTCATCATCCTCATTCATGCCTCTCCGATGATGCGTGAGTAGTCCACCATAGACCTAAGGGTCCGTAGGCAGTAGCTAGATGGCTTCCACTCACTCTTTTGATTCTCAATACAATGGTCTCTTGGAGATCTATTTGATGTAACTCTTTTTGCGGTGTGTTTGTTGGGATCCGATGAACTTTGAGTTTATGATCAGATCTATATCCATGAATATTATTTGAGTCTTCTTTGATCTCTTATATGCATGATTATTTATAGCCTCGTATTTCTTCTTCGAATCTTTGGTTTAGTTAGGCCAACTAGATCTATTTTTCCTGCCATGGGAAGAGGTGCTTTGTGATGAGTTCGATCTTGCGGTGTTCTTTCCCAGTGACAGAAGGGGCAGCAAGACACGCATGTATCGTTGCTATTAAAGATAACAAGATGGGGGCTATTCCTACATGAATAGATCTCGTCTACATCATGTCATCGTTCTTATTGCATTACTCTGTTTCTCCATGAACTTAATACACTAGATGCATGCTGGATAGCGGTTGATGTGTGGAGTAATAGTAGTAGATGCAGGTAGGAGTCGGTCTACTAATCTTGGACGTGATGCATATATACTGATCATTGCCTTGGATATCGTCATAATTATTCGATCTTCTATCAATTGGCCAACAGTAATTTGTTTACCCACCGTATGTTATTTTCTCGAGAGAAGCCACTAGTGAAATCTACGGCCCCTGGGTCTATTCTTTATCATATTTGCTTTGAGATCTATTGTTATTCGCTTTTATTTTCAGATCTATTATTCCAAAAACCCAAAAATACCTTGCTGCACTTTTTTATTACTTATTTTATTTCATGTTTTATCGAGAGCTATTTATCCAATCTACCACAAATTTATCTATCTTTTTACCATGGAGGGATTGACAACCCCTCTTACGCGTCGGATTGCAAGTATTTGTTCTTTGTGTGTAGGTACCATTTGCATAGTGTTGCTTGGTTCTCCTACTTGATTGATACCTTGGTTTCACAACTGAGGGAAATACCTACTGTAGTTGTACTGCATCATCCCTTCCTCTTTGGGGATAGTACGGGAAGCTAGGGAAATTTTCGAATTTTATGGTATGAGCTGTGAAAAGTCGGTGATAAATGAGATCCTCTATAATAGTGATTATGTGTTGAGACATTTGCTTGGAAATAATAAACGTTTTGATGAGAACCTTAAAAATTAAATCCACGTTTTAGATATAATCCAAGAAGTTTTCAATGATGTTAATCAACAATATTCTTGGATTGTGGCCGGAAATCAAAGGGGGTACGTAGATGGGCAACTTGATAATGCTAAAATTTCTATGGATAATGTGTTTCAAGTTATTTTTGCAAAACCTCCTGACAAGAACACATCTATGGAAAATAAGAAGAATGATGACAATAGTTGAATCTATGCATTATGCCTAGCTAGGGGCATAAAACGATAGCGCTTGTTGGGAGGCAACCCAATGAATACAATTTATTTTTGCCTTTTTCTTTCTGTTCTTGAGTGTTTGCACAATTATGCCTCTGTTATGATTGTGTTTTTTATGTTTTAATTAGTATTTGTGCCAAGTAAAGCCTTTGGGATAGCTTTGGTGATAGTTGATTTGATCCTGTTAAAAAACAGAAACTTTTGCGTCCAGTAACAGAATTGTTTAAATTCACAGAAGCGAAGAAAAATTCTGAATTTTTTACACAATATTGATATACAATTTTTTTACAGACTGTTATGTTTTTGACAGATTCTGTTTTCTTTGCATTGTGTGCTTATTTTGATGAATCTATGGATTGTATCGGGGGGTATAAGCCATGGCAAAGTTAGAATACAGTAGATATAATGCAATAGAAAAATTGAATGGGTTTGCAATATTACTTAAAGTAAAGATTGGTTTTCTTATACTAACGGATCTCACGAAGGTTTTGTTAAGTTTTGTGTGATTGAAGTTTTCAGTTTTGGGTGAGATCATGATGGATGAAGGAATAAGGAGTGAAAAGAGCCTAAGCTTGGGGATGCCCCATGGCACCCCAAATTAATATTCAAGGGGAACCAAGCAACTAAGCTTGGGGATGCCCCGGAAGGCATCCCCTCTTTCTTCTAACGACCATCGGTATTTTACTTGGAGCTATATTTTTATTCGTCACATATCATGAGTTTTGCTTGGAGCGTCTTGTATTATATGGGTCTTTGCTTGTTTTGCTTTTTAGTTTGTCACAAGTATCCTTGCTGGACACACCTATTTGAGAGAGCTAAAATTATGCTATGATTTGTTAGAATTGCTCTTTATGCTTCACTTAAATTTTTTGAGCTATGGAATTGCTCTAGTGCTTCACTTATATCTTATTGAGCACGGTGTGCTTTAATATTTTTGAAGAAATACTCTCATGTTTCACTTAGATTAATTTGAGAGTTAGTAAATTTTTGAAGAAATTCTCTCATGCTTCACTTATATTATTTTGAGAGACGGAAAATTTTATCCTCATGTTCTTCACTTAGATTTATTTGAGCTTGTCAAAAGCAATTGCAATATATGAAACTAGTCCCAAAGTGATAGATATTCAAGAGGGATATAATAAAAACTTTCATGAAGATCATTGGACAAAATAAACTTGATTCTTTGTAATAGTTTTGACATATGATGATAGTGATATGTGAGTCATGTTGGTGAGTAATTATGCTTTAGTAAGAATATTGGTGTTAAAGTTTATGATTCCCTATGCAAGCATGAAAGTCAATAGTTATGCAATGAAATTACATCCTACTTATGGTGCATTATTTGGTGTTAGTTATGCTTAATGCTCGCTTATGTGAATTTTCGTTTCTTGGTTGGTTGCTTCTCAATCTTTTTGCTAGCCTCCACTTGTACTAAGTAGAAATACTACTTGTGCATCCAAAATCTTTAAACCCAGTTTTGCCATATGAGTCCACGATACCTACCTATATGCGGTATTTCCATGTCGTTCTAAGCAAATTTGTATGTGCCATCTCTAATTTTCAAAATGAATTTCCTTTTTGTGTGCTCGTACCGCTCATGAAGCGGCAGGGGGTGGCCAATATTTTCCATGCTAGATGTGTTATTCTCAAGATGAGGGTTTATTCACTTGTCATTGCATGAGAGTACGGCGGTAATAGGGATGCCCAGTCCCGAAATGAAAAAGAAATTTACTTTATGTTGTCAAATAATAAATTCCTTGGAAAGTGTTGGTATGGAAGGCACCCGTGGATACGGCTAGCCATGGATTGCGAAAGAATGGTGGAAAAAGGATTAAACTTTACTTTATGTTTGGGAACCGCCTATGATACATCTAGCATGGAAAGTGTTGGGAATTACTCTGTCGTTTTCGTTGACGAGAAAAGTATGTCTCTAAAAAAAATATCTCTCAATTTAAGCTTTGAGCTCTGGCACCTCTACAAATCCCTACTTCCCTCTGCGAAGGGCCTATCTATTTACTTTATGCAATTTTTTTTATTTGAGTCTCCATCTTCTCTTATAAAGCACCAACTAGGGAGCACTATGATCATACTTGAGCATTGGATGTAGCTAATATGCGAGTGTGTTTCATGAATGGATCAATGATTGAGCATGATGGGCTAGGGATAACTTTCTTTAGTGTTGATATTTTGAAAGACATGGTTGCTTATTGATATGCTTGTGTATTGAAATCTTCATCTCAAAACTAGACTATTGCTTTGAACCATATAAAATTCCAAATGTCCATGCTACAAAAGAAAAGAATATGTGATGAACATGTTAGGCAGCATTCCACATCAAAAATTCTGTTTTTATCATTTACCTACTCGAGGACGAGTAGGAATTAAGCTTAGGGATGCTGATACGTCTCCAACGTATCCATAATTTTTGCGTGTTCCATGTTGTTATATTATCATTCTTGGATGTTTTATATTCATTTTATAGCAACTTTATATCATTTTTTGGGATTAACATATTGACATAGTGCCCAGTGCCAGTTGTTGTTTTTTGCTTGTTTTTTACTTCGCAGAATATTAGTTCCAAACGGAGTCCAAACGCAGCGAAACTATTTGAAGATTTTTTCTGGACCAGAAGACACCTTGTGGGCCAAGAAAGCACCAGAGGGGAGGCCCATGGAGGGCACCACCCACTAGGGTGCGCCCAGGAGCCCAGGCGCGCCCAGGGGGGTTGTGCACCCCACGGAGACCTCCTGCACCGCCTCTTCGCCCTATAAATTCCCAAATATTCCAGAAACCCTAGGGGAGTCGACTAAACACAATTCCAGCCACCGCAAGTTCCAGAACCACGAGATCCAATCTAACACCATCACGGAGGGGTTCACCATCCTCATTGGTGTCTCTCCGTGATGTGTGAGTAGTCCACCATAGACCTAAGAGTCTGTAGGCAGTAGCTAGATGGCTTCCTCTCTCTTTTGATTCTCATTACAATGGTCTCTTGGAGATCTATTTGATGTAACTCTTTTTTGCAGTGTGTTTGTTGGGATCCGATGAACTTTGAGTTTATGATCAGATCTATATCCATGAATATTAGTTGAGTCTTCTTTTGATCTCTTATATGCATGATTATTTATAGCCTCGTATTTCTTCTTCGAATCTTTGGTTTAGTTAGGCCAACTAGATCGATTTTTCTTGCCATGGGAAGAGGTGCTTTGTGATGGGTTCGATCTTGCAGTGATGGGTTTGATCATTGCCTTGGATATCATCATGATTATTCGATCTTCTATCAATTGCCCAACAGTAATTTGTTTACCCACTGTATGCTATTTTCTCGAGAGAAGCCACTAGTGAAATCTACGACCCCCAGGTCTATTCTTTATCATATTTGCTTTGAGATTTATTTTTATTCGCTTTTATTTAGATCTATTATTCCAAAAACCCAAAAATACCTTGCTGCACTTTTTTATTACTTATTTTATTTCACGTTTTATCGAGAGCTATTTATCAAATCTACCACAAATTTATCTATCTTTTTACCGTGGAGGGATTGACAACCCCTCTTACGCGCCGGGTTGCAAGTATTTGTTCTTTGTGTGCAGGTACCATTTACATAGTGTTGCTTGGTTCTCCTACTGGATTGATACCTTGGTTTCACAACTGAGGGAAATACCTACCATAGATGTACTACATCATCCCTTCCTCTTTGGGGAAATACCGACGCAGTTTCAAGCGACATCACACGACCAATACACTGCATGACCAACACACACTTCGACCTATGCCCCCCCTTCAAGATGGTAATGAAATTTAACGAGCCGAAGGCGAGCAGGAGGGTCCCCGCACCGGAGGAACGCGTTGCACGACCAACACACACTTCGACCTATGCCCCCCTTCAAGATGTTTATGAAAATTTAACAAGCCGAAGGCGAGCATGAGGGTCCTCGCGCCGGAGGCGCTGTGTGCCACCACGATGGAGAATGGGTTGTACGACCAACACACACTTCGACCTATACCCCCATCTTCAAGATGTTTATGAAAATTTGACAAGCCGAAGGCGAGCAGGACGGTCCCCGCGCCGAAGGCGCCGTGTGCCACCACGACGGACAACACGCTGCACGACCAACACATCGCACGACCTATGCCCCCCCTTCAAGATGTTTATGAAAATTTAACGAGCCGAAGGCGAGCAAGAGGATTCCCGCGCCAGAGGCGCCGTGTGCCACCACGACGGAGAACGCGTTGCACGACCAGCACGCTGCCCGGCGAAGCTTTTAGAGCAAGCTACACTACTGTGATGCTGCTCTATGCTCCAAGTTAGTAAGCTGATAGAACCCATGCCTATGCTAGTATACGCCCGTGCCTATAGAGAATTCACACATTGGCATTGACATGATTCACATATGCCTCTAGACTCTTCACGACCGTGCGTTAACATGTTTTCCCGTCCAAGCGTGTGTTTGATAAAGCTCCTGTTTGCTTACTTGAAAGTTCACATTTGATAGTGTTGGAAGCCCCGCCCGTAATTACCCCATAAATCTCCATTCCCCGGAAATATAATGGGAACAAAAAGGGAAACAAAAAGGAAACAGGGAATTGCAGACGCGGTTGGCCGTTATTTTCTGTTTGTTATCGCGCGGAAAGGGAAAAACGGAAAACTAAAGTTCTTGGAGGGTTAAACTGCAAAATGCATGAAACCACAAACCGAAAAGGGAAACCGGGAACCAACCGCGTTGGCTGGTTTTCCCTCGCGGGAGCGCTCCGCGGGCGACAAGTGTCGAGCGCGGGGCGCTCCCGAACCGCTCGTTTGGAGCGCTCCGAAGGAGCGCTCATTAACTAGTTGCTCCCGTCTGTTTTGCTTTCCTGTTTCGGTCAGTCGCGTGCAATGGGCTGGGCTCAAGTTTTTGAGGCGGGGGCTTTTCTTGTCTGGTTTGCTTTTTTCCTTTTGTTTTTTCAGCTGCAATTTTTGTCTGTTTTTCATCTCATGTATTTTTATCATTTCTTTTATTTCTTCTAAGTGCTATTTAATGATTTGATGTTAATGTTTTGCATTTGTTTTTCACCTTTTGTTGGTTTTATTTTTTTCTTTTCTATTTTTATTGCTTTTTCAAAAAAAATGCTAAAGGCACTATTCTTGCTACCTTATTTTTGTTTCTATTTTTTTTAATATTAAACAACAAGTTCTAATTTTGAAATTTTAAAATATTTCCATTTGGTTGCATGATGAGTGGATTTTATGCATACATTTTAGAGTATATTATAGTGCCAAAATCCTTCATATCATATCCATCTGGCACTTTTTCATGCCTCCAATGCATAGTTTTTCGCATTTACTTGGTTTACCAAGTTCATTGCACACTTTTTTTTATTTTGTTTTTATTAGTTTTGCTTTGTTTTGTGGTCTTTGTAGGTGTGTTGACGTGTTCATGGACTTGGGACATCAAAACAATCAAGCTAGGGGTCAAACCGGAGAAGTTCCAGCCACTAGATCAAGGCCCTTTGGAGAGTTTGATGATTTGGCATTTATCAGAGCGGCGATGCTGGCGAGGTGCGACGTCGACATGGATGTGCCGGAGATGATGTTGAAGGTCGGCCTAGGGAGAACCGGCGCCGACGGTGGGCCAACTTGAAACGGCCATGCCGCGAGCATGTTCACTCTGGGGCCCATGATGTCGGGCTTCAGAACGCCAGTGCCCTGACGGCTAGGCCCCCGAGACGAGAAGAACACGATCGATGGAGCAGGTGACGTGCCGAGTAATGTACCCTTGATACCCATACGGGCCACCGGGTTCGTCGTGGAGTTGAGGTAGGATTTGATGGCTGCGCCTGCGAGGTAGTCGACGCTCGACGCCGGGAGGATGTTCGCCTGGACTAACTTGTCGTACCCTCGGAAAAACGGGCTCGCCAAGATCATGCCGACGCCGCCGGCACTCTCCACTACCTCACCTTGGTTGAGCATCGTGATGTTTCTCGTGAGTTCACCATGATGTTCCAGGTCATGGTTCCCGTGCTCAAAATCCCCATCGCGGAGGCGCACCTTCTCCCTTGCGAGCAAGAAGCGATCCACGACCTTTTTTCTGGCCCGGGCGAACTCCCCGTGAAGGGCGAAGGATGCAAGTCGATAAATCACAGATCGAACAGAGCCATACCACCTTTAAAGGCATAATACCGGGACAAGAAGCACGTTGCAGTGGAAAAATCACCTTGGATGTGGTCTTCGGAACACTCGATAATTACCGATCCGAAGAGATAACATTCCATATTGCCCTTTTCAAGAGCGGGTATCACGCCCTCCTGGGTGGGACGCCTTTTCATAGTTCCAAGCAGTCCCACACTACGGCTACATGAAGCTTAAAATGTCGGGCCCAACCGGGATCATCACCATCTCGAGCGACCCTGACAGAGCACTCAAAGCCGGAAAAAAACGGCATCACTCGCCCTAGAATCCCTATCCGAAGCCCTCGCGGCCGAGGAAGTAACATCACTACGAGCCGAAGTTGATTAGGACGACATCATCCTCAACAAGTGGCCGAAGTCGACCTCATTCAAGCCGGACGATGACATAGTAAAATTTCAAGTACACCCCACGGATCCATCTAAAATGGCGTTAATCGGGGAAAATCTCGACCCGGAGATTGATGAGGCCCTACGCAATTTCCTTAGGGAAAATTGAGATATATTTGCCTGGCATCCTTCGAAAATGCCAAGAATACCCCGCAGACTCGCTGAACACAGCTTAAGTATCTTAAAGGGCTACAAGCCCGTCAAGCAAGCATTTCGGCATCTTGTATCATTGATCATGTGACTATTTATAAATCAGGACAGGAGCCTATTCCAGAGAAGGGGAAAGAAAGAAAGGTGGGGGATAGCTTGCTCTTGGATCCTTCGATCTGTATCCAACTTATATTGTGAAAAACTAGCAAAAAGGCCCGTGCGTTATAACGGGAGAAAAAAAATCCTCTCATATCTCTAGCTGGGTCAGTTGGACAAACTGTGCGTGGCCGGTTTACAGGTTATGAGATCGAACCCTCCCATCGGCAATTTTATTTTTTGCCAGCTCTCCGGACCTGGGCCTCAGTGCGCCGCTAGGTGGGCTTTCTCCGTTGGGCCAAAACGGGTGGCAAGTAACGAAACCAAATAGCATACGTGAAATTAATTGAAGCGGGACCAAACGAAGCAGGACGAAACTAAGAATATCATCTCTCTTTAATGGGGGCTGCTACAAATAAGCCGGATGATTTTCCGCCTAGGTAGCCGCCTGATCTGGCGCATGTGACCATTCGATCTCACCAACCAGCTCGTGTCTTCTCTCAACCAGCTCGTGTCTTCTCTCCTCTGAACCCGTTCAGTTCAACAAACCGCTTCTCTCTGAAGTCCTCCGCTGTGGCAGCTGCCATGGTAGCATCGACGGCGCCCGGCGGCGATCCATTGCAGCGCCGGCAAAGCTTCAACGCCCCTGAGACGCTTCATTGAATCTCCGGCGCGCTCCGCTGCTACTTCGGCGACGCTTCGTTGCAGCTCCGGCGACGATTCATTGCAACCACTCGCGCTTCACTTCAACTCCGATGGCCCCACCGATGCTTCATCGCAACTCCGGCGAGCCTCCTCTGCTTCATCGGCTGCTGCAGCTCGCCGGCCAGCCTTCAGCACCGCACCCTTGCAGCACTAGCTGAGCGTCGACGTCCCGATGCGCACCGACGGAGCTCCGGTGGCCTGATGCAGTATCGACAGAGCTCAACGCCCCTGATGGCGATGATGCGACAGGTGGTCAGTTGCAGACCGGCGGCAAGCCTCGGACGGTGGTGCTGCACGGCGGCGCGAAAAGAACACTGATGTAGCACCGTCGACAACCCCCGACGAAGCTCCATGGCAGCCGCGACGGAGCTCCAACAACTCCGGCGACGCTCCATTGCAACACCGATATCTACAACACAGCTCCGGTGCCGCCCGCGAGTACTGCATCGTAGCACCCGAAGCCGTCGACGAAGCTCCTTTGTAGCACCGAGGTTTCATGGCAACTCCGGGCCGCCGGCGAGTGCTTCATCGCAGCACTGGGAGCCGCCGACGAGGCTCCATCACAGCTCCGGGCCGCCGGCGAGCGCTGCATCGCAGCACCGGGAGCCGCCAGCGAGCGCTCCATTGCAGCGCCACCGCGCGACCCCCATTGCAACGCCGGTGATCCCCTTGCACGAGCGTCAACGGGCGGGCTTGCAGCGGGCGTCATCTCCTAGCTGCCCATTGTAGCAGACGAGCAGCGCCCCCTCCCCCCAGGCTGTCGGCGTTGCAACGTCGGCGACGAGCCCTTCCGGCAGCCTCGCGTCTACAGCGTCTCCGGCTGGCCATCCAGCGCCGGTGAGTTTACCTCATCTCCACGACGGCAGCATCGCGTCTGCAACATCTCGTTCAAAAAAAGAGGCCAACAGCGGCGCCTCCCACACACGACTCCACGCTCGGCTGCTGCTTCGATTCACCGGTGAAAAATATGGGGCGGGCGACGGAGGAGAGCATTGGCCGGAGGCATGGTTTTGGGTACCGCCCGAGAAAACCAGTTACCGGGCGGTTACCGCGTTTCCCAGTACCCCACGAGAAATCAACTTCCCAAGCGAAAAATTCCGAAATTTTGAATTTGAATGAATTTTGAATGGATTTTTGACGAATTTTGTTCGGATTCAAAAAAATTCAAAAAAAATCGTCCGAAATTTGCTCGGAATTTCGCGGTAACCGTGGTAACCGAGTTTCTCGGTGACCCACGAGAAAAAAGTGCCCCTTAGTAGCCAAAACCTTGGCTGGGGGGAGGAAAACGAGCTAGCTAGATCTCACAGGAGCGGGGGGAGCAGGGGTCAATGAACCAGTTGGATTTTCTTTGTGTGGCTGAGCTCGCGTGGGGATAACGCTGAGGATGGAGAAGCGGTGCACGGGTCCTACAGGGACGCGTGGCAGACGTTGAAGGAGGTTTATGCCGCGCTGTTATCAGCCGGTTGATCTTAAACGTTTTCCCTCTTTAATAGTAGGTATAGATACAGATATAGATTAAGTCTGTTATCAGGCAAAGGTGATGGAGATTGGGCTCCGTACGGTATGCTTCTCGGACACCCACCGCAGCGCACCCTGCACCACCCTCGCAGCACTCTGCCTCGGCCACACGTATACCGAGAACGTCAGCTCCTGGTCCGCTTCGATGAATTCCAGCTCCCTCGGAAATACGTCCACGCTTATGGCGCTGCTCGGCATGTCGATCGCCGCGTAGTACACCGAAGGCACCTCCCCGACGTTCCTCACCTTGCGTCTTACCACCACCGGCGCAGTCGAATTCGAGGACGCTGCGAAAGTGACAGAGATCGACGGGTAATTCAGCAGGCGGTCGCTGATCACGACGGTGGTCAAGCAGTCGATCCGCCGGCGCGCGATCACCGAGACCTGCTGGCTCGTGTACATGCTACAGAGGTAGCCGATGTAATCCTGAGGAGTAATGTCGTAGACTAGGCCAGGGTCAGGGGCCTTCATTGGGTTGACGTGTCCGGCGCCGGTGGCGAAGAGGTTGGCCGTCACGCGCTGCTCGTTGAGTATGGGATTGCCAGAGCGATCGGTGATGTCGGCCGTCGTCATCATGGCCGACTTGATCGCCGCCGGCGACCAGTCCGGGTGCTTGATCTTGATCAAAGCGGCAATGCCGGCGAGGTGCGGCGTTGACATGGACGTGCCGGAGACGATGTTGAAGGTCGGCCCAGGGAGAACCGGCACCGACGGTGGGCCAACCTGAAACGGCCATGCCGCGAGCACGTTCACTCCGGGGCCCGTGATGTCGGGCTTCAGAACGCCAGTGCCCTGACGGCTAGGCCCGCGAGACGAGAAGAACACGATCGACGGAGCAGGTGACGTGCCCAGTAATGTACCCCTGAAGCCGACACGCGCCACCGGGCTCGCCGTGGAGTTGAGGTAGGATTTGATGGCTGCGCCCGCGAGGTAGTCGACGCTCGACGCCGGGAGGACGTTCGCCTGGGCTAACTTGTCGTACCCTCGGGGAAACGGGTTCGCCAAGATCATGCCAACGCCGCCGGCACTCTCCACCACCTCACCTTGGTTGAGCACCGTGATGTTTCTCGTGAGCTCACACAGCACTATCTTGCCCTTGACGTCGAAGCCGTCGAGACTGCCGTTTCCGCAGAGCTCCGCGAATGGCTTCCCGCTCGCGCCCGCGGACACCAACGGGTAGAAACCAGCGTCTGGCTGATACAGCGACTCGCCGTGGAAATGCGCGCCGTTCCCCAGCTGCACGGTTGAACGAATCGAGCGGTCCATGGTACTCGCGGCGACGGTGAGCACCCACGGAGCCTCGTTTTGTAGAGTGCTCTCTTCCGGACCGGAGTTGCCAGCAGCCATGCTCACAAAAATGCCCTTCTCGATGGCGCCGAACGTCCCGATGGCCATAGGGTCTAGGTGAAAGGGCACCGACGGCCCGCCGAGAGATATGGAGATGACGTCGCAGCCGTCGCCCACGGCGGCGTCAATGCCAGCCAGTATGTCGGCATCCTCGCACCCTATTACAACTTTTCCGTAGCACACCTTGTACATGGCGATGTGCGCGCGGACCGCCATGCCAGCGGCGGTGCCCCACGCATTGCCGAGCACGTTAGCGCCCGGCACGACCGCTCCAGCGGCGGTGCTTGCGGTGTGGGTGCCGTGCCCAAACTCATCGACCGGCGGCACCCACGCGGAGGTGCCGTTCGGGCCGTTGAAGGCGGCGACGAAGTTGCGCGCGCCGATGAGCTTATTGTTGCAGGAGGTGCCGCTGAAGTCGCAGCGCCCCTTCCACTTGGCTGGCGGCGGCGCCATGCCCTCGTCGCTGAAGGACGGGTGGTCCGGGAAGATGCCGGTGTCGATCAGGCCGACGATGACCCCGGCGCCGAACTCCGACGTGTAGTTCCGCCGCCCCTGCTCGACGTTCAGCCCCAGGAACTCCGGAGTGTGCGTCGTCAGCGTCGTGTACGTCCGGGCACGGGTCGCGCTGAGGAACCCGGGCATGGCGGACATCGCCTCGAGCTCGCTCCGCGTCAGCCGGGCCGCGAACCCGCTCGCGACGTGGTGGTACGCGTGCACGAGCCGGCCATGGTCGGGGAGGAAGGAGTGGTACCACGCCTTCCGGTCGTCCGCGGTGACAAACACGCGGTTCTCCTCTGCTTGCACGTGGACGATGAACGTGCTGAGCTCGCCGCCGGTTGCCTCGGCAGAGATCGCGAGGAGAAGGAACGGAAGAAGAGAGAGCAAGGATGGCCTTGTGCTTTCCATGGTTTTTCTTGCTTGAGATGCTGTTCGTGTCGGAACATATGTACTAGTACGCGCTAGGGTACAGTCAGTGTCCAGTAGATTGCTCCAAATGCCAGCTCTGTCAATGCAATGCCCGGTTAACCAACTAAATGGGGCGATACGAACAATGGGCGTTGGTTGTTTACATGCGAATCGGGTGTAACGGACGTGAGGGAGTGGGGCTGCAGGTTGGCAGCCTCCCTTGACGTTTACCTTCGATCAAGACGAAGCATATCCAGTGAGAAGCATCGAGTAAAGTATAATTAACATGCTTTGTTGTTTTTGTTGGGTGTGTCAAACTCATTTACTCCCTCCCACTCATAATATAAGGGCATCTCCAACGCTGACTCGTAAATTTGCTCCGGCATCCATCAGCGGACAGGGGGACCAGTCCATGGACATGCATGCGGGAGACGGTCATCCAACACTGACAACATATATTTTAACCACTGTTTGAACTAAACGGACGAAATTCATGCAAACACGGAGGATTTCATATAAACAGGATGAAACTCATTACATTTCGAATATTTTTTTTGACGGTGCACTGTAGAGGGAAAACCCTCTACAGCCTTACTTTTATTGCAAGAACACAACAAGTACAATATTTACAATAAAGGGGGAGGCAAGGATGTACAAAAAAACTTACAAAATGATCCTAAGGAGGCGAGAAAGAGATCCACTTTAGGAGGCACTATTCACACCTACATGGTCGGCCTTTGAGGCTAAGTAACCCCGCTTCCTCGGGCAAAGCATGAGTTCAACCAAGTCTTGTTTGCAAGTCACGAAGGGAACTCGTCTATCAAGCCAAGGACTTCGGATCCGATGTTATCTTCGTCAAAGATATCGTCCTCGGCATAGAAGACCAGTTCGGGAGCTACTGACGGTGTCCTGGACTAGGGAGTACTAACCTAGTCGGCTCATGCTTCTCGGGCTGGGCTGGTGGCCCTCATTCATCCCAAGATGGACTTCGGAAGCCCCACGATGGGGACGTGATCAAAATTGCATCTGCCGAAGACTTGACGTACACTCCAAGACTCCTCATGTATAGACTGCTCCCCACTCCCCCCCACACACCACCACCACCCCGTGCGCGCGCACTGCTGAGGCAAGTTATTAGCAATGTTTCACAATTTTTTACTTGCAATACTATGTTCACGTATTCAGGTTTAAGAGCTAAATCACCAGAAATCCAGCAAATACAACACTTTTTTTGGAACTTCAGTTACCTTGATACAAGCCTCCGTTCATTTTTTTATATGGAAGGTTTAGAATAGTTACCATACATGCTTACTCAAAACTAAACCTACCGATAAATGCAATTTTTTTTGAAAGCACACACGGGAGATTACTCAAAAATTCATATATTTTCAATGTGATATGGTCTTGAATGAAACTCTATACTACCAAATTAAAATGTGAGATTACTGAAAAATTCATATTTTTTTAATGCGATATGGTCTTGAATGAGACTCTATACTATCAAATTAAAATGTGTAGGTATATCTCTTTGTAGACAACAAGTCTCCATTCTTTTTTTATTAAAGGGGGTTAAATTTGTTATCATATGTGCTTACCCACAACTAAATAAACTAAAACATGGATTTTTTTCAATGTGAACATGGATTCAACGGGTCTCTGCGCCATTTGGCGCAACGGGTCAACTAGTAAAAAGAAAACACACTCCATCATCTCCCCTACTCGTCAAACCAAATATTCCCTCAATTTCAAAATATAAGATGTATTAGTTTTCTGAAAAGTCATGAAATTATGAACTAGGGAGTAAAAAATAGAGGGAGTAAAAAAATTATGAAAACCCAACAAAACTGACAGCGCACGAAAGCACATCTAACCCTTCTAATCTTTCTCTAATAATAAATCTGTTATTGCTTCTGTGCGCTCACCGTCACGGTGTTTTTACAAAAAAGTCCTTGGTATTTTAGTTATTTAACCCGCTGTACTTTTTTTACGTTTACAAAACGTTCGTCAGAAAAATCGTTTGACCATGTATGTCCGCATGTCCAGCGTGATCTGGCCCACCCAGCCCGTTGCTTCCGGCCCATCCCTTCTCTGGTCGTCCATAGCACGAGTTCATGTCTGACTCCATTGAAGAACGAAGTTTGTATTACAATTTGGAAACTGATCGAAATGCTATAAATAAGCTAATTCTCCCGATTTACTCCCTCACATCGCACCACAATAATAACATCGAATCGAAAGAAATCTGGGCGAAACCTCGACGGCGCCGGTCCATTCTCGACGCACCTGACCCAAGGCTCGCCGCCTGCGAGCTTCACGAGGGCCACACGAACTGACTGCTACTGCTGGGCGTCGTGTGCCACGGTGCTGACGAGGGATGCATCCTCGAGGCCATCGACCGGAGGCTTGCCGCCGCCGAGTTCCAAATGGGCAACTATAGTTAACCAAAACAGAGAAAGTTGTCATGCTTTTACAACTGCATTTGCCATCTCGAATAATTACATCTGTCATCCCGGATGGCAACTAAATCGTCATCCCGCGGGTACCTAACGTAGCTGCGCCAGGACGTGTGGGCATATTTGCTTCATGCCACATGCGCGTGGTGGAGATGAGTAGTACTTGTTAGGCGTGTGGCACGAAGTAGCTGCGCCCATACATGTGGGCAATTCTAATGTTCGCTCCCACACAGCCCGTGTGGGCTGCCTCCTGCTCACGCCACACACGGTGTGTGGGCGGATGTCTAGTATGCCACACGTGTGGGCGTTATCAGGACCCTATATATTTGTTGTTCAGTTGAGATTTTTTTCTATTATTTATACCCAAATGATAACGCCCACACATGTGGCACGAAGCAACATGGCCCAAACGCCTTCATTACCATTCATTTTGTCACGTCAAAACAGATGACATCAACGGAAATCTTTTTAGTTTTTTGGCTTAAAAATGTTTTATCTCCTAATTAAAAAATCCAATTAAAAATCCATTTTCACCATTTAATCCGTCTCGACGGGATCTTCAAAACTATATCTCATGTTGATATGTTTCGACAAATTTTTTTTTGACAAAAGTTGCCATGATGTTTACACTGTAGTTGACATAGTGTTTACACTAAAGTTGCCATGTGGCAATTTTAGTTTATAGATCATGGTAATTTTAGTATTTTGACCATTGTAATTTCAGTACTTTGACCATGAAAATTATTTTTTGTATGAACCATGGCAATTTTAAGTGCATGTATCATGGCAATTTTAGTTTATGGTTCATAGAAAGTCTATTTTCTTAATTCCCCGTTTTATAATATGTCAAAATTTACTTTTAAATGTAGAAGAAAAATAGCTGAAACATATCATGGCAACTTCAGTGTAAACACCATGGCAATTCATGAGCAATAGACATGGCAACTTTTAACCGAAAAAAAAAGTCGTCGAAACATATTGATATGCGATCTAGTTTCGAAGATCTCGTCGTGATAGATTTAATGGTGAAAACGGATCTTCAATCGGATATTTCATTTAAAAGATAAAATATTTTAAAAACTGGAAATCCAAAAAGATTCCTACATGCATGCATGCGGTGACGTGACGCAATATATGTGTTATAGGGCATGTGGCTGGGTGTTGCTCCCACCACACGTGTGGGCGTTATCAGCGTCCTATTTATAAGGTATGCTTTGTAAGAGTTTCTTATTTTGTATAGGTTGTGGATCAGAAATTAATTAATCTATTAATTTCCACCTTCGTTTAGTAAATACATTAATTATTTATTTATTCATACAAGAAAAATAATTTTCAATGTGGTCTTCATGCCTCAATGTTCCCACGTACCTTTTTTTTAACATGACGAAGGGACACGAAAGTGGAGAAATGGCAACACAAACGTGTCATTGAGGGTGTGCGAGAATTTGTTTTCCCCGTTGCAACGCACGAGCATATTTGCTAGTAATATAATAAAGACAAAGGTGTGCATCGCTCGATGCAGAGGCCGGGGTTATCCTTATTTTTTAAAACTCCCTTCATTATGGAAATTAAGTCGAGACATACTAACAATGAGCAAGTTGCGCGAAAGACATAAACGTGCTCGAGCCATGTCGACCTACTGTGAAAAATCAAGTCTGTGATCAAGCAAAGGTGACGGAGATTGGGCTCCGCACGGTGTGCTTCTCGGACACCCACCGTAGAGCACCCTGCACCACCCTTGCACCACTCTGCCTCGGCCACAAGTATACCGCGAAAGTCAGCTCCTGGCCCTCCTCGACGAATTCAAGCTCCCTCGGAAATACGTCCACGCTTACGGCGCTGCTCGGCATGTCGATCGCCGTGTAGTACACCGAAGGCACCTCCCCGACGTTCTTCACCTTGCGCCTCACGACTACCGGCGCAGTCGAATTCCCGGACGCCGCGAAAGCGACCGAGATCGACGGGTAATTCAGCAGGCGGTCGCTGATCACGACGGTGGTCAAGCAGTCGATCGGCCGGCGCACGATCACCGACACCTGCTGGCTCGTGTACATGCTACAGAGGTAGCCGATGTAATTCTCGGGGGTGATGTCGTAGACTAGGCCAGGGTCAGCGGCCTTCATTGGGTTGACGTGTCCGGCGCCGGTGGCGAAGAAGTTGGCCGCCACGCGCTGCTCGTTGAGTATGGGATTGCCGGAGCGGTCGGTGATGTCGGCTGTCGTCATCATTGCCGACTTGATCGCCGCCGGCGACCAGCCCGGGTGCTTGCTCTTGATCAAAGCGGCAATGCCGGCGAGGTGCGGCGTCGACATGGACGTGCTGGAGATGATGTTGAAGGTCGGCCCAGGGAGAACCGGCGCCGACGGTGGGCCGACCTGAAACGGCCATGCCGCGAGCACGTTCACCCCGGGGCCCGTGATGTCGGGCTTAAGAACTCCCGGGCCCTGACGGCTAGGCCCACGAGACGAGAAGAAAACGATCGACGGAGCAGGTGACATGCCGAGTACTGTACCCCTGAAGCCGATATGCGCCACCGGGTTCGCCGTGGAGTTGAGGTAGGATTTGATGGCTGCGCCCGCGTAGTAGTCGACGCTCGACGCCGGCAGGACGTTCGCCTGGGCTAACGTGCCGTACCCTTGGGGAAACTGGTTGGCCAAGATCATGCCGACGCCGCCGGCACTCTGCACCACCTGACCTTGGTTCATCGCCGAGATGTTTCTCGTGAGTTCACAGAGCACTACCTTGCCCTTGACGTCGACGCTGTCCAGCGAGCCATTCCCACAGAACTCGGCGAGTGGCTTCCCGCTCGCGCCCGCGGACACCAACGGGTAGAAGACACCGGCCACACCGGTGTTTGGCTGGTAGAGTGACTCGCCGTGGAAGTACGCGCCGTTCCCCAGCTGCACGGTCGAACGGATGGAGCGGTCCATGGTACTCGCGGCGACAGTGAGCATCCACGGAGCCTCGTTTTTCACGGTGCTCTCTCCCGGGCCGGAGTTGCCAGCAGCCATGCTCACAAAAATGCCCTTCTCGATGGCGCCGAACGTCCCGATGGCGATAGGATCTAGGTGAAAGGGCACCGACGGCCCGCCGAGAGACATGGAGATGACGTCGCAGCCGTCGCCCACGGCGGCGTCAACACCGGCCAGTATGTCGGACGCCTCACAGCCTCCATTGAGGTCGCACACCTTGTACATGGCAATGTGCGCGCGGGCCGCCATCCCGGCGCGGCGGTGCCCAACGCGTGGCCAAGCACGTTAGCGCCCGGCACGACAGCTCCCGCCGCTGTGCTCGCGGTGTGAGTGCCGTGCCCAAAGTCATCGATCGGCGGCACCCGCGCGGAAGTGCCGTTCGGGCCGTTGAGGGTGGCGACGAAGTTGCGCGCGCCGATGAGCTTGTTGTTGCACGAGGTGCGGTTGAAGTCGCAGCGCCCCTTCCACTTGGCTGGCGGCGGCGGCATGCCGTCGTCGCTGAACGACGGGTGGTCGGGGAAGATGCCGGTGTCGATCACGCCTACGATGACGCCGGCACCGAACTCCGACGTGTACCTCCGCCGCCCCTGCTCCACGTTCAGCCCCAGGAACTCGGGCGTGTGCGTCGTCAGAGTCGTGTACGTCCGGTCAGGGGTCGCGCTGAGGAACCCGGGCATGGCGGACATCGCCTCGAGCTCGCTGCGCGTCAGCCGGGCCGCGAACCCGCTGGCGACGTGGTGGTACGCGTGGACGAGCCGGCCATGGTCGGGGAGGAACGAGTGGTACCACGTCTTCCGGTCGTCCGCGGTTCCGAACACGTGGTTCTCCTCTGCTTGCACGTGGACGATGAACGTGCTGAGCTCGTCGCCGGTTGCCTCGGCGGCGAACGCGAGGAGAAGGAACGGGAGAAGGGAGAGCAGGGAGATCCTTATGCTTTCCATGGCTTTCTTGCTTGTTTGGGATTTCTGTTCGTGTGGGTGCATGGCCTTTTATATGCTAGGCTCCTGTCACATTACGCGTCAGATTGCTCCCAAATGCCAGCTTTGTCCTGTCCAGGTCCAGGAACCGTTACGAACATGGCGGGCTGGAGCTTTGTGCTGATTCTGGAGTTAACGCGATGCTGTGATTCCCGGTTAACCAACGGAATGGAGGCATGGAGCGATGTTCGTAACCTTGTGGCCTCCGCCCGTGATGTTTACCTTCGATCAAAACGAAGCATATCCATGTCTGTAGGAGGGTTAGAAATTTCACGTACTTCGGTGGGGTCTAAAATATCTGTAACCCAGAAATTTCGAGGCAGTTTCAAACTACTGTCAAAATAAATTTGTACTACTAGCTTTTTTTTTTTTGCGGCAAAGCTTAACTTTTATTTAAATTAAGTGAATTTCAAAAGCTCAAAATCCAAAAGAACTTTCGATTTTTTGCAAATTTCAGTGAGGTCCGGATTTGTTTTGTTTTCAAAATTTAAAACCTTCCACAGTCTCAAATTAAGGACAGTAAAACTGAGTCTAAACCGAGCTCTCACAGCGAGTTGCATTTTCGGCCGTCCGGTTTCGCGGTCTGGATGTTCCTGGCCGCCATATCTCGTCTGGAAAGCGATCTGACCCGCATTGTGTGTAATCTGGCCCAGCTGTCCTGTGGGCTGCTGCTCCGGAGATCGAAGCGAAGGGCTCTGGTGCACTGGGTCGTCGGCCAGCCCATTCTACCATGGGCTTCGAGGGATCCATATCAAAGGAGCGACTGAGGATGCACCGACGCGGGCGGTCTTCCTCCATCCAGCCTATGCGAGCCTCACGGCGGAATCGGATTCCGGCGCGGGTGGGGATCAATCCGAGGCGAGGCTTGCCAGTGATCCGGCGCCGGAGGGGATCCGAGGCAACGCGCGTGAGGATCATGCGATCGACATGATCCCGCCCGTAGCAAATGGGCGACGTTTCCTCTTTGTCGTCGCTGTTGCTCCTTGCCGCAACCACTCGTGGCCGTGGCGGCCAGGGTTTGCCTCCGCCCCCGGCCTCGGTGCGTCCCCTCCTCCAGCCCCACCCCTCCACTTGCTCGCCTCGCCTCCCCTCCCCTGGCAACGAGGAGGAGCAGCCGGTGCCCCCGCCCCCGAGCTCGCCTACGGCGCCATCCTCCGGCCCAAGCTTGCTGCTACTACTCTTCCTCTCCTCTCTCCACGACTTCCCCAAGTAGTAGGGTAACCTCACATCTCATCTCCTGTCCTCTGTGATCTGCATTCCTGATTCCTCTAATGATTTGGATGGTGTCTCACCAACATGTTGATTTTGATGATCCAACACTCCAAGATTTGAGTAAAGAAATAAGGAATACTTTGAATACTTTAAAGTTGGATTGTTATACAAGTTTGAAATTTGTTTCAATCACTCAAAGGTTCTTTGCTTATTGTAAATTAAATCTACTAGTTGGTCATATCCTGTAGCTTTTGCTTACAAATTCGGTCGGTGGCGTTGCCCTTCTCTGCTCTCGAGTGCGCCGAGGGGCTTCTCAGTATCGTTTGTGTGGAGTAGCACTTAGATTGTTTCGTCCATCCACGGTGTGTTTTCCTGGCCAGTTGTGGGGTTGCTGCTGCCGGTCTTCACGCCGCCGAGATCTGCTCAAGATTGGTCGGCTGGCTGCATCCTTGTTTGCATCAGCCATGTTGTTGGTGTGAAATCCGGCAGACCTCAGGGTATGGGGTCCCGAGCTGTGGATCTCGGATTGATGGTAACTGGAACAGGGGAGACGATGTTTACCCCGGTTTGGGCCCTCTTGATGGAGGTAAAATCCTACGTCCTGCTCTTGTTTATATTGATGGAGATGTATCTCTACTCCTAAAGTCTCCGTACGTAAGTCGTCGTTCATTTCGTTCGTTACCTTCTCCCCATCGATCGATCGGTCTCCCCACCTCTCCACTGATTTTTCTTATCCCACGCAAAACCGATCAATGGACAGAGAAACCCGAAAAACCCACGCCTTGAATCCTAACTCACGTCCTTCCTCCCTACCTCGTCCAGCAGCCGCTGCCGTTGCCGTACCCCAATATTCACCCTTTCTTCCTTCCCTACCTCCTCCCCTGCCGCCGCTTCTCCACTCCGGCCCCGACCTTCCACGTGCTGCTTGGCCATGCCGCCGCATACCGGGTCATCATGCCGGTTTCTGTACGCCATGCCCTTCGTCTTGGCCATGCCGGCTGTTGTGTTCGTGACGGGCAGCCATCCGAGGCACCGGTGCAGTGAGTCCAATCGGATCGGGTATGTTGCGCTGGCCATGGACAAGGGCAAGGCCGAGCTCGGGCACCAGGACGTGGTCGTCGCGTGTCGCGACAAGATCCAGGCTCTCGAACGGGTCAAGGACCTCGGGTTCGCCATGGTGCCGCCCAGAGGCCTCCTCGACGAGGCCGCCCGCGATGATGCCTTGGTGCATCACGACTGGTTCTCCATCTATACCTCCACCGACCCGACATCCATCCACAATAAGGACAGCGCCAGAGACCAGGTAATTTTGTGAATACGATGGCACTGTCACGTACATGGTTCAGTGTTGAGCTCACTTGCAGTTGCATCACTACTGCAGGATGCTGCTAACGCGACACTACAATCAGAGACCCTTCGACGAAACTGTGTGCGATGCATTAATCGCAAACGATGATGTAAAAAAACCGTTAAAAAAGATGCAAAACGTTTGCGATGGTGGATACATCAAACACGGTTCAGATTTTAGTTGCGTGTGTGATGCGGGGCATACGGTTCAGTTCAATGAACTGTTTGCGATGAGGAAGAAGAATAGAAACGGGCAGCCAAATGAAGGCGTGTGCGATATACGGCATACAGTTCAGTCGGATTAACTGTTTGTGATGAGGCGGAACAACAGAAACGGGCAGCCAGATGAAGGTATGTGCGATTGAGGGCATACACTTCAGACGGATGAACTGTTTGCGATTAGGCAACACAACAGAAACGGTCAGCCAGATCAACATATCTGCGATTGACGACATACACTTCACACGGATGAACTGTTTGCGATTAGCCACAATAAACAGAAACAGTTAGACAGATCAACGTGTGTGCGCTAGACGGGCACACATTCTAATTAAAAGAAGCGTGCGCGATGGTAATAACGAGCGCACACGGTTGTTGGAACAAGATGTGTGCTGACATCGCCTATTGCGGTGCACCCTATGATGCAAACGCCACGTACGCGCCCGAGAAAGCGTGCCCACGTTACGCCGTTCGGGAATAGTGCCGCGCTTAGAAATTATAGAACCGTCAATAAATTTTGAGTCTGCGTCCCATCACATTCCAAATTACTACCACGCTATATTTAATTGCAAACCTGTTCACACCGATCACAAGCTAAACGGTTTCCCACTTAGGAGCGTATTAGTACTCGGTTATAAATACTACTACTCCAAGATGACTGCACACTCCTCCTCAACTCCTCATCCACAAAAACAAACAAGTCATTCATCGTCATTCCCTTGAGTCTGCCATGGCCAGCGTGAGTTCTGGGTCGAGAGATTACTACCAGGGAGAGGCGAGCATGGAAGTAGAAGCACGAGAGATCTCGCGCCTCACCGTGAAAGCAGCCGACATGTCCCACCGCGCGGCCGTAGCAGCACAGAGGTCCCGCCGCGCCGGCCAAAGCAGCACAGAGGTCCAGCCACGCTGTGGATGCAGCTGACTGGTCCGGCCGCGCCGCGGAAGCAGCAGAGATGTCCCGCCGCGCCGTGAATGCAGCAGAGATGTCCTCCCGCGCCGCGGCGGCCTGAGAAAATGTCTCGTGGGTAGGCGAGGACTCTCACAGGCGCATGCGCGCTATGCTCGATGACTTTATGGGTTGGATCTCCGACTGGATGAAGCAGCAGGACGAGATGAATGCCTCGTTTGAAAATGCTACCAACGTCATCCGGGGACTAGGGGAGGACAAGGCGAAGCTCCACACCAAGCGCGACCTGCTGAGGGCGAAGATCGCTGGAACGACAAAGCAGCACGAGGAGACCACTGCCTTGTTGCAGAGGACCGGCGTCATCGTCAAGAAACTTATGGACGAGAATGCCATGCTCCGCATCGAGCGCCAAAGGCTGGTGGAGGAATCCGTGGATGCTCTCAAGCAGCGTCTTGAGGACACGAAAGAGCTCATCGCCGCTCGCCGCGGAGACTAGTTCCCGCGGCCTGCAACAACACATCAAGAAAGTAGAGATCAGTGAGCCAGATCGTTGTCTTCCTTCTTCTTTTGCCCTTGTGTATTTCGGGTGTTGCCGTATGTGGCTTTTTTAATCATCTTCCTAAATATGTAAGACAATTATTATCCACTGTCATCGTCCTTATATTCATCAATCTTGCTATAAGTCGCAGTCGATGCTATATAGGTCCGTCGGATCTTACATCAAGATCCGTGCAAAACTCTCTTTTCAGATTTTCCTTTTTCTCTCTTAAATCTCAGTCGAGTGACACATAGCCACGCCATGAAACAGGGGCTCAGGTGCCATTAATGGAGACGTTGGGAGGGAGGTGGGCGGCGGATAGAGGTCAAAGGGCTCTCCTCCCGATGAGAACGCGCAGGGGTCTGATCGCACGCCTCCCATACTCAAATAGCTACCCCGCACGCCACCTCCTAGCCAATAAAAAAAGGGGACATGTGGCGGCACGTAAATGATAAGTAGAACACCCACGGTTTCTGTTGGGTTCTACGATAGGGTGCGTCGACTGCAAATTTAAATTTTCCTACGCGCAGAACTGTAGGGTAACGCAGCAGAAAACAAAAATTTCCGACCTACGCACCAGCCCAGGACCACTATGGAGACTGCATACAAGGTTTGATCATTTTCATTACCGACTCGTAGCGCAGCGGAAGTAGAGTCGATGACGATCGGCGGTGCAGATCCCCGCAGCTAGGATTTACAACCTCCCAACCGCGAGGATGTATACCCTCGTCTTCCCTTCGGACAGCCCTCCAGGAGGCGGTCGAACAGTCCCCCGGACGGTGTCGCCGACAGCCCTTCGGAAGGACCTTCGAAACTCGAACGGTCACTCGGACAGCCCTTCGGGAGGACTCACAGAACTTGGATCGTCACTTGGACAGCCCTTCGGGAGGCACTCACGAACAGCCCCTCGGGCACTAAGATCGAAACTACGACCTCTCTACAGAGTTGCACACATACGGTGTCATCTATCCGGCAGGGCTTCGCCGTCCAGAACTAGTTCCCACCGGAACCCAGACAGCCTTTCGGCTCTCCAAAACTATTTTGCGGGGAGGGAGAGAGAAGCCAGATCATGCAATGGCACTTGTATGTGAGAAGGAGTGAGTGTGGAGGGCTGCCCCTCCACCTCTATTTATAGGAAATCCCAAGGGGTAGGGTGGTTTTACAAGAAAACCCAAAAGCACATGAATGAAGTCCTTCCACAAGGACCCAAATGTGAAACCAAGGCACAAGAGGGGGCTCCAAGGAGGAGCCCCCATGTGGCCGGCCACACCTAGGAGGGGCCCCCCCAAGGGAGCCTCATCCATCCATGTCACCCCCAAAAAATATCTTGGGACAAAACCCAAAATAATGGCTTTCCAAAAAGTAACCCAAAAAGCACTTTCACTATTCATGACGACATTTTTCAGCGTCCGTTCGAACTGAAAATATTTATGTGGGCTTAGAACATTTCCAGTACCCACTAAAATAATTTTCAATGCGTTCTGGAACAATTCCAGTTTAGTGATTTCATCTGCGAAAAGCATCTGAAGCGGTTCCGGCAGCTCCGGAACATTTCCGGTTTTCATCTCAGAAAATTCCCAGAAGTTTCCAGAATGATTCTGGCACCCTCCAAGAATTATCAGGCATGTGCCAAAACCAATTTGACTTAATGGAATACCCCGAAACAACTTTTCAGTTTCACCGAAACTCATCCGGTGTTCTCTCTGCGGAACTTTTCCGCTATCCGAAACTTTTTCGGTGTCCGAAACTTTTTTGGTGATTTTCTCTCAGACTCCCTGTCTAGTATTCAGCAGATAGATGACCCGTAAGCATGTGACCCTATAGGTTCGGTGAAGTATAGACATGACACGGAACCCCTTCCGATCAATGATCAACATCGGAGCCGTGGACACCCATATTGACCCCTATACCCACACGAATGAATATTCGAGTGAACCTCCAGTTGCCGTGTGCTATTCCTGTTGCTTCGCGATATGTTACAAATACCCGAGGTGAGACATGATGGCATCCCCGTGGGTCAACAACTTGTCCACTATGCCAGTTACCTCGTTACCGGTATTTGTTCTCTTTTCTTGTTCCTGTGTTCTGGCATCCCCGTGATCAAATCACAAAGTGTCTGGCCAGACGATGATGGATACCGTTACACCAAGAGGGCCCAGAGATATCTCTCCATCGTCGGAGGAGCAAATCCCAATCTCGAGCTATCAAGTTACTTGACACACTTTTCCATGAACCCGTAAGCCGCTGTAATAGCCACCCATTTACGGATGACGTTTAACAAACCCCCAAAGTTCATGAATCAAGCATGAAGAAACTTGATACTCTCATGGTCTAAGGAATCATGCAAACGTTAACCATGTCTGTGTTATTAACCATTAACTTGTGACAAAAGTATCCCATAGCATAACATCAATTCGGGTCGATTCAACACAAATGTTCTTCTAACATTGTGCCCTCAAAGTTGCCGGCATAGTCATGCCCATGATCAGGAAAACAGAACCATCATGCAACACTTGAGCTAGTCTCAGAGGCCAGACTAGGAATACATTTTACCGTTTATTATTCCACACGTGCATATGAGTCTTCCTCCGAGCCTCGTGGTTATTGTAGACTCGAGAACCATAGCAGTTATAGCATGGAACATAAACCTAATTATGAATAGGGAGATAATCAATAACATTTATTATTGCCTCTAGGGCATATCTCCTACAAGAACAACCAAGAACATGCTACGGGAGATGGATCACATGTCGTTACCACTAGACGCGCAGTGCCGTGCAGCGGAAGTAGAGTTGAGGCAGCGCGTCCAGAGTCGTCTCCTCCTCGTCCGATCTCCCTCGAACAGCCGGAGTGGATCCCGCATACAAGTTCGCCGGAGCGGCGCAAGTGCACCGCCTCTAATGGTATCCGCGCGTGCAGGAGGAACACCGTGCGGCGGACTACTAGGTCCGATCACACAGTCGGCGGCGAGTGGAGGTGGCTATTCCCTGTAACACCCCCAGTGGTTAGCTACAGTAATCCCCCTTTGATAATGCCAAGTCACCATGATTAACAATGCTTAATCATCATTGGGATCATATCTCTTTTCAAATTCAAATTCAGATGGAAATTCAAACTGAGAGTGCAGATAAAAGTTGTCCAAACTCAGAAAATAAATTTCAATAAATAGCAAATATTATAGAGACAGTTCTAAAATTGTAACCAACATTTAATAAATTAATTAGGTAACCCAAACATCCTCTAACAGTGGCTGAAAATAATATTTAATAACCTTTTAGATAATCTAAGTCAAATATGAAATGATGTTTAGCCCAAACTAGTTTTTGGTGTTAGGGTATAGTGCACTGCTAATTATGGACTAGGTCACACTTTTTACAAAATGCATATAGTGCCCAAACAATTTGCAAACAGAAAAGAAAAGAAACAGACAAAGGAAAAAAGAAAAAGGCCTAAACGCGCTACTGTGCACTTAGGCCTACTGCTACAGCGCCGGCCCAGCCCACCCCGCGCCTCCTCCCACCTCTCACTGCTCACCGCCGCCCCAATGTCGAACACCGCGCGCGCGCACCCCAGGCCCCCGTCGCTCGCCGCTCGACAGCGCGCCCGCGCCCGCGCTGGGGATAAGAACAGCTCCCCTCTCTCCCTGGCAAACCCTAGCCATCATTCCCCCCTTCTTCCCTCGTTCCCCACCTCGCCTGACGCCGCCATGATCGGCCTACGCTGAAGCTCGCGTCCACCGGCCCCGCCTCGCCTCGTCGAAGTGTCCCTCGTCTCCGCCGTGGTCGATCGCGTCGTCTGCTGCCCTCTGGTAGAGCTAGGGAGCTCCACAGGCGTCGATCTTCTCCGCCCCCTTTGCTTCGGTCACCGGCGCCTCTCCGACGATCCCCGCCGTTCTACTGCTACTAACCCGCCAATGGGCCTCCGCCGCCGTTGAGCTCGCCGCCGTGGTCTCCGTCACTGCCACGTGTGGCCGAGGCCAGCATCGAGCTCCTGGAGCTCGTGCGAGTCCGATGCCACCGCCCGCGCGTCCCCGCGTGCCTCCCATGGCCATTTTCCCCGAGGCCAGAACTTCGGCGCCGCCGCGGTCGTCATTGCGCTTAGCTCCGGCTGCCTCAACTCGCGCTAGCGCCATAGATCGACGCAGCGCATCACTCTCGTTTGAATGAGCCCAGAAGCGCGCGTTGTTGCACCCCCTAGCGAGATCCCGTAGCTCGCCGTGGTTCGGCTTCCGCCAATCTCGTCGCCGGCGAGCATTCCGGCCATCCCAGCTCTGGCCACCGCCTCCATTCGACGAGGCGCTGAACGGCCTTTCAAATGCGCCCAGCCGCGCTCGCTCCCGAGCCCTGTAGGCGAATTCCGGCGGGTCCCGTGCGTCGCCGCAGCGTTTTCTGGTCGCTGGTGTCATTCCGGTGACGGCGCCGACGTGGCACAGGCGGGCCCCGCCCCTGTGACACTGCTCGTGGGCCCAGTGGGTCCACCAGCCAGGGTTGACTAGGTCAACCCTGCTGACTGGGCAGCATGGGCCACTGACAGGTGGGCCCCACGCTAATTTAACTAATTTTATAAATAATTAAAATGTTAATTAAATTAATTACTCACTAACATAGGGCCCCACCTAGATAATTAACCCTGTTAATTAGTTAGTTAGCCCACTGTGTATGACATGTGGGGCCCACTGGTCAGGTTTGACCTGGTCGGCCCCTGTTGACTGCTGACATCATCAATGCGTCATGCTGATGTCACCCTGCTACTGTTTTGGATAATTCGAATTATTAATAAATCTGTAATTTCAGAATATTGTTTAAACTTTGGAAAATCATATCTTTTAATCCGTAACTCCGATGAAAATAATTTATGTATGAAAAACGATCCGAAAGATGAGACGAATCCAAATACGCGGTTTGTTTGTTCGTCACATGTCCCTAGCTATCCGAACATGGAACCGTTCTCCTCCAGTCATCTGTCTGACAAATGTCCGGAACCGGGAAAACATTCCCGGATGAATTCCCCCTTCACCAGTATCACCCGGCACTGCGTTAGATCACCTCTGTCACCGCGTATTGCCATGTTATGCTTTGTGCTACACTTGTTTGCTCTGTATTTATTGTTTCCTCCCCCTCTTATCTCTCGTTAGACCCTGACGTCGTCCCCGAGACCGACACAGCTCCGGAGACCGACGACACCATTGACGACCTTGCCCTTGCCGCCGAGCAACCAGGCAAGCCCCCCTTTGATCATCCCGATATCGCCCATTCTATTTTCTCATGCTTGCATTAGAATTGCTGCTGCTACTGCTTTACCTATTCTGATGCATAGCCTGTTTATTGTAACCTGCTATTGAAACCTTACCTGCTTATCCTAAACTGTCTAGTATAGGCTGGGTAGAGACCTATCAGTGACCCCACTTATCCCGACTGCCCCGCTAGATTATCAGAAGAGCCGATCAACGGGATCGAAGACCAGGCCCCGGCACCGCACATCACCCCCTTAGTTGTAACGACACTGCAGCGTTATTATCAAGTGCCGAGGGTGAAACCTCTTGTAGCACTTCTGATGTTAACTCTGTAGAGTAGCTATTCGGTCGTGGTCATCGAGGGTGATTCCTCCTTCACCACTTCCGATAACGACGCGGTCGTGCAACACGTCAAGTGTGAACCCATCGAGGGTGAATCCTCCTATGTTCACCTTGACAGCTACATCGAGTGGGTATCCGTTGAGGGTGATACCTCGGATTCCCTTGATGTTATGGACACACGGCTACTGTGACTTTACCCCTGCACCCTGTTAGAAATGGGTCGGCCCCGAGGGCGACCCGAGGGAGTTACTTTAACTGCAGGACTGGAGGGACAGGCGGTACCGCCCAGTAGAGGTGGACCTGAGTTCCCGACAGTCTTTTGTGACACGGGTTGACCTGGATGGTGCCCGAGTGAGAATACGAGTCGTGGCCAGGCATTCTTGGCCCTTGCCGCAAGTCCTCGAGACGGGGCGACGGGGTCACATCGATCGTGAGTCTCTGCTCGTTACCGCACTACCAAGGTACTAACGGTTTGGATATTTGATCTGAGTGGGCCTCTGGCCCGATAGCACTAACCACCACGTGGGCATAGTATGGGCATTCTGCATCATATGCATCAGCCGAAAGCTCTGTTAGACGTCTAGTTCAACATGGCGGCACGGACGGACCGACGCCTTCCTGTAGTGTTGGTGCCTGGCTTCACTGTGTGCGCAACGACCCGGAGGGTGAGGGGCGATGGCCAAGACCCCCTTGCGCTTAGGATGTAGACCGGCGGGGACCTCTCTTTTGAGCTGTTGGTAGGGTTGCGGTGTGTCATTTGGCCGAGGCCAGGCAGGACCAAGAAAGTGTGTCCGGCCAGAGTTAAGCGAGCGTGGTGGGTAAGTTGGTGCACCCCTGCAGGGAAGAACTAATCTATGTGTAGCCGGATCCTCGGTAACGGACACTCGGAGTTGTATCCCGATTGATACAACTAGAAGTTGAGATGAGACCTGGATATGAGGCTCTGGGATTGCTTCTTGCAGGGAGTCGAGAAGGGATCTCATGACGAGGTTGATGACTATATGGCTCTGGGATTGCTTTCTCGCAGGGAGTCGAGAAAGGATCTCTGGGTGAGGTTGAGACTTAATGATACTGCTACATTATATTGATCTGTTCTGCTCTCTTCTATTGCTGCAAGAACGATGAAGATGCTAGTCTTCGATAGGACTAGGCTTTCCCCTCTATTCTGGCTCTGGAGCCCAGTCCACATATACAGCCTTCCTTTGATAATGTTGCATATGTAGTGTAGATCCTTGCTTGCTGAGTACTTCTGAGTACTCACGGTTGCTTTGCTTTCTTTTCCCCCATATCCATTTGATGCGGCCAGATGACGGAGCCCCTGAGACAGCTACCCCGCCGACGATCGACTACTACTACTACCCCGAGGGTGGTTACTGCTTCAAACTTGTCGTCGACCAGGAGTAGGATCGGAGGGTCCCAGGCAGGAGGCCTACGCCTTTCGATCGTACTGTTTTATTTTGCCCCGCCTTTCTAAAGGCCTTTTTGTGTTTTTCTTTCATATCTGTACTCAGATATCTGATGCTTCCTCTGACGCTTGTATGCAAGCTTATGTATTCGAGCCCTCGAGGCCCCTGACTTGTAATATAAAGCTTGTATGACTTTATTTGTGTTTTAGAGTTGTGTTGTGATATCTTCCCGTGAGTCCTTAGGCTTGATCGTGTGCATTTGCGTGTATGATTAGTGCACGATTGAGCCGGGGGCGTCACAAGTTGGTATCAGAGCCGACTGCCTGTAGGATCCCTCCCTTCCAACTCCTTGGCCGAAGTTGAGTCTAGTGGTCCAAAACGGTTTTACTAACTTGGCTGTGTGGCTTACGGGCCCACATCGCCAACTAGGTGGTATTAGGATCTTTTATTCCTCGTCTTTACTCTGGGACTCTGATCTCTCTTCTATTCGGGTTAAATAATTTTACTAACGCCGACACTTAGGATCTCGTAAATCTCGTCTACCCGGAGAGCTGGATAAATGTGCTTAATTCCTTACCATTGATCTGATTAGTCTGATAATCATTTTCCTTTCCATTGTTTTGTTTAACCTTTCTCTTCGAGTTGTATTATACTTCTCATTGTCTTTTGACAATCCTGAATTTCCTCTGTTTCAGATGGATCGTTTGTTTCCACCACGCCCTACGACGCAGCTTGTGCTTCGCACTTGGGCTCGTGGTGCCCCTGGTTTTCCCGCTGTCATGATCGCGCTCCTGACCAGGCTGGGTTACCGCTGGTACCCCGAGTACATGGTCTACGAGGATTACCACGAGTTCAACCAGGAGCAGTACCATGCTGATGTTCGTATCTATGATCAGCGCGATGACTCAGACACTGAGCTGCACCTTTTCCACGGTATCGGCATGACGATTGAGATGGCAGTACATGATGCCGCCTACTCTGCTGTCGCACGTCTCCGAGGAGAGTTCAGCGATAGCTTGGATGCTTCTCAGTTCCGATACATTCCGTATGCCTCTACTGGAGATACTACTGGATACTACACAGCTATCTGTGCCCCGTACGAGCCTCGTCGCTACGACCCGCGTGTTCTGATTCAGTGCACTCAGGCTCTGGATCGCACTGTTCGGGCTCTTGCCGTCGAGTTGGTTGCCACTCGAGCACGTCTCTACGATGCTATGACGCAGTTGCTACCCGCTGTTCGTGCAGGGATACATCCAGAGCACATCCTTTATCCGAGCAGGACTCTGATGTATGCTGGTATTGATTGGCCTGCTGTTGGAGGTCACGCACCTCCACGTGGACCTCTTCTTTCAGCTCGAGACCGGGTTCTGCATCAGAGTGCACATGGAGCACAGGATCCTTCTGCGATGAACACTCGTCGTCCGCATGTGCAGCTACCCCGTTTCAGTGGATCTTCCCGACGTTGATGTAGCCTTTGCTATATCTTGTGGTGTACTTCCTTACCGCGTGCCTGTGCGCCGCCTACCATGTCTAGTTTTTAAATTTGCGCCGTTATGCTATTCGCATGTACCCGACTCTGTGTATGGATCTGTATGTCTTAATTGACTACTATTAAGTATCTGTTACACTGCTTAATTGTTGTCGAGTTACATCATGCTTGTCGCTAAACACCCGCAACCGCTTTTACTGAACTACCCCTGTTGAAACTTAGCAGGATGGTTAGACCAGGTGGTCGTGGTCGTGCCCCTGAACGCCCACCACCGCCAGATTATATGGCGGCGATGATGCAACAATTCGAGCTCAACCGTCAGTTCATGACTGGGATTATGGCTCAGTTCCCGCATCTGAACAACCAGAACCAGAACCCTCCTTCAATAACTCTGCCGGAATTTATGCGTCTTAACCCCACTTAGTTCCGCAGCTCTGAGAGGCCACTGGATGCTGATGACTGGATTCGCGATATCACTCACGAGATGGAGTCGGCAAATGTCTCCCCTGCCAACTTTGTCGCCTTCACTTCCTTTTTCTTAAAGGGTCCCACTGCTCAATGGTGGGACATCCACAAACGTACACTGCCTGCTGGAACAGCCGTTACTTGGCCTGAGTTCCAGGCTGCTTTCCGTGCCCGATATATTCCTCAAGGAATTATGGACCGGATGAAAACCCAGTTCCGCAACCTCACTCAGGGTAATAAGACAATCAACCTGCCACCGAAATGGGTACCCTTCTCGTTAACTCAGTACCTGCTTCTGTTTTATTTAATTCAGCAGCTTCACATTCATTCATCTCTGAAAAAATTGCATTCATGCATGACCTTCATTATGAGGAAATGCATACTCCGTTAGTCATCCGGGCTAGTGATTTACCGTGCCCAAAGAACTCCAAAATAAACACTTTGAATGCGTGGGACACTTCTCTGCTTGAGGGGATCGAAAACGTTCCAGCCGTTCGAGATTTTTCCGAATGTTTCTTCGGAAGAACTTCCAAGAATACCCTGCTTCCTTTCAGTCTTCCTCTAAATTCTCGGGACGAGAATTCTTATTAGTGGAGGAGATTTGTAACACCTCCAGTGGTTAGCTACAGTAATCCCCCTTTGATAATGCCAAGTCACCATAATTAACAATGCTTAATCATCATTGGGATCATATCTCTTTTCAAATTCAAATTCAGATGGAAATTCAAACTGAGAGTGCAGATAAAAGTTGTCCAAACCCAGAAACTAAAATGTTCAATAAATAGCAAATATTACAGAGACAGTTCTAAAATTGTAACCAACATTTAATAAATTAATTAGGTAACCCAAACCTCGTCTAACAGTGGCTGAAAATAATATTTAATAACCTTTTAATTAATCTAAGTCAAATGTGAAATGATGTTTAGCCCAAACTAGTTTTTTGTGTTAGGTTATAGTGCACTGCTAATTATGGAGTAGGTCACACTTTTTACAAAATGCATATAGTGCCCAAACAATTTCCAAACAGAAAAGAAAAGAAACAGAAAAAGGGAAAAAGAAAAAGGCCTAAACGCGCTACTGTGCACTTAGGCCTACTGCTACAGCGCCGGCCCAGCCCACCCCGCGCCTCCTCCCACCTCTCACTGCTCACCGCCGCCCCGCTGTCAAACACCGTGCGCGCGCACCCCAGGCCCCCCTCGCTCGCCGCTCGACAGCGCGCCCGCGCCCGCGCTGGGGATAAGAACAGCTCCCCTCTCTCCCTGGCGAACCCTAGCCATCATTCCCCCCTTCCTCCCTCGTTCCCCACCACGTCCGACGCCGCCATGATCGGCCTACGCTGAAGCTCGCGGCCACCGGCCCCGCCTCGCCTCGTCGAAGTGTCCCTAGTCTCCGCCGTGGTCGACCGCGTCGTCTGCTGCCCTCTGGTGGAGCTGGGGAGCTCCACAGGCGTCGATCTTCTCCGCCCCCTTTGCTTCGGTCACCGGCGCCTCTCCGATGATCCCCGCCGTTCTACTGCTACTAACCCGCCAACGAGCCTCCGTGCGCCTTCACTGTGAGCTCCTCCACCCCCTTTCCTCTCCTAGTGGCCGCGCACGCTCGCTAGCTAGCTGCTACGCTACGCCCGAATGTGCTGCCGTCGTTGAGCTCGCCGCCATGGTCTCCGTCACTGCCACGTGCGTCCGAGGTCAGCATCGAGCTCCTGGAGCTCATGCGAGTCCGATGCCACCGCCCACGCGTCCCCGCGTGCCTCCCATGGCCATTTCCCCCGAGGCTAGAACTCCGGTGCCGCCGCGGTCGTCGTTGCGCTCAGCTCCTGCCGCCTCAACTCGCACTAGCGCGATAGATCGACGCAGCGCATCACTCTCGTTCGAATGAGCCCAGAAGCGCGCGTTGTTGCGCCCCCTAGCGAGATCCCGTAGCTCGCCGTGGTTCGGCTTCCGCCAATCTCGTCGCCGGCGAGCATTCCGGCCATCCTAGCTCCGGCCACCGCCTCCATTCGACGCGGCGCTGAACGGCCTTTCGAACGCGCCCAGCCGCGCTCGCTCCCGAGCCCTGTAGGCGAATTCCGGCGGGTCCCATGCGTCGCCGCCGCGTTTTCTGGTCACCGACTTCGTTCCGGCAACGGCGCCGACGTGGCACAGGCGGGCCCCGCCCCTGTGACACTGCTCGTGGGCCCAGCGGGTCTACCAGCCAGGGTTGACTAGGTCAACCCTGCTGACTGGGCAGCATGGGCCACTGACAGGTGGGCCCCGCGCTAATTTAACTAAATTTGGAAATAATTAAAATGTTAATTAAATTAATTACTCACTGACATAGGGCTCCTCCTAGATAATTAACCCTGTTAATTAGTTAGTTAGCCCACTGTCTATGACATGTGGGGCCCACTGGTCAGGTTTGACCTGGTCGGCCCCTGTTGACTGCTGACGTCATCAATGCATCATGCTGATGTCACCCTGCTACTGTTTTGGATAATTCGAATTATTAATAAATCTGTAATTTCAGAATATTGTTTAAACTTTGGAAAATCATATCTTTTAATCCGTAACTCCGATGAAAATAATTTATATATGAAAAACGATCATAAAGATGAGATGAATCCAAATACGCGGTCCATTCGTCCGTCACACGTCCCTAGCTATCCGAACATGGAACCGTTCCCCTCCGGTCATCTGTCTGACAAATGTCCGGAACCGGGAAAACATTCCCGGATGAATTCCCCCGTCGCCAGTATCACCCGGCACTGCGTTAGATCACCTCTGTCACCGCGTATTGCCATGTTATGCTTTGTGCTGCACTTGTTTGCTCTGTATTTATTGTTTCCTCTCCCTCTTCTCTCTCGTTAGACCCCGACGTCGTCCCCGAGACCGATGTAGCTCCGGAGACCGACGACACCATTGACGACCTTGCCCTTGCCGCCGAGCAACCAGGCAAGCCCCCCCTTTGATCATCCCGATATCACCCATTCTATTTTCTCATGCTTGCATTAGAATTGCTGCTGCTACTGCTTTACCTATTCTGATGCATAGCCTGTTTATTGTAACCTGCTATTGAAACCTTACCTGCTTATCCTAAACTGTCTAGTATAGGCTGGGTAGAGACCTATCAGTGACCCCACTTATCCCGACTGCCCCGCTGGATTATCAGAAGACCCGATCAACGTGATTGAAGACCAGGCCCCGGCACCGCATATCACCCCCTTAGTTGTAATGACACTGCAGCGTTACTATCGAGTGCCGAGGCTGAAACCTGTTGTAGCATTTCTGATGTTAACTCTGTAGAGTAGCTATTCGGTCGTGGTCATCGAGGGTGATTCCTCCTTCACCAAATCCGATAACGACGCGGTCGTGCAACACATCAAGTGTGAACCCATCGAGGGTGAATCCTCCTACGTTCACCTTGATAGTTACATCGAGTGAGTATCCGTTGAGGGTGATACCTCGGATTCCCTTGATGTTATGGACACACGGCTACTGTGACTTTACCCCTGCACCCTGTTAGAAATGGGTCGGCCCCGAGGGCGACCCGAGGGAGTTACTTTAACTGCAGGACTGGAGGGACAAGCGGTACCGCCCAGTAGAGGTGGACCTGAGTTCCCGACAGTCTTTTGTGAGACGGGTTGACCTGAATGGTGCCCAGTGAGAATACGAGGCGTGGCCAGGCATTCTTGGCCCTTGCCGCAAGTCCTCGAGACGGGGCGACGGGGTCACATCAATCGTGAGTCTCTGCTCGTTACCGCACTACCAAGGTACTAACGGTTTGGATATTTGATCTGAGTGGGCCTCTGGCCCGATAGCACTAACCACCACGTGGGCATAGTATGGGCGTTCTACATCATATGCATCAGCCGAAAGCTCTGTCAGACGTCTAGTTCAGCATGGCGGCACGGACGGACCGGCGCCTTCCTGTAGTGTTGGTGCCTGGCTTCACCGTGTGCGCAATGACCCGGAGGGTGAGGGGCGATGGCCAAGACCCCCTTGCGCTTAGGATGTAGACCGGCGGGGACCTCTCTGCTGAGCTGTAGGTAGGGTTGCGGTGTGTCATTTGGCCGAGGCCGGGCAGGACCCAGAAAGTGTGTCCGGCCGGAGTTAAGCGAGCGTGGTGGGTAAGTTGGTGCACCCCTGCAGGGAAGAACTAATCTATGCATAGCCGGATCCTCGGTAACGGACACTTGGAGTTGTATCCCGATTGATACAGCTAGAAGTTGAGATGAGACCTAGATATGAGGCTCTGGGATTGCTTCTCGCAGGGAGTCGAGAAGGGATCTCAGGACGAGGTTGATGACTATATGGCTCTGGGATTGCTTTCTCGCAGGGAGTCGAGAAAGGATCTCTGGGTGAGGTTGAGACTTAATGATACTGCTACATTATATTGATCTGTTCTGTTCTCTTCTATTGCTGCAAGACCGATGAAGATGCTAGTATTCGATAGGACTAGGCTTTCCCCTTTATTCTGGCATTTCTGCAGCCCAGTCCACATATACAGCCTTCCTTTGATAATGTTGCATATGTAGGGTAGATCCTTGCTTGCTGAGTACTTCTTAGTACTCACGGTTGCTTTGCTTTCTTTTCCCCCCATATCCATTTGATGCGGCCAGATGACGGAGCCCCTGAGACAGCTACCCCGCCGACGATCGACTACTACTACTACCCCGAGGGTGGTTACTGCTTCAAACTTGTCGTCGACCAGGAGTAGGGTCGGAGGGTCCCAGGCAGGAGGCCTACGCCTTTCGATCTTAGTGTTTTATTTTGTCCCACCTTCTAAAGGCCTTTCTGTGTTTTTCTTTCATATCTGTACTCAGATATCTGATGCTTCCGCTGACGCTTGTACACAAGCTTATGTATTCGAGCCCTCGAGGCCCCTGGCTTGTAATATAAAGCTTGTATGACTTTATTTGTGTTTTAGAGTTGTGTTGTGATATCTTCCCGTGAGTCCTTAGGCTTGATCGTGTGCATTTGCGTGTATGATTAGTGCATGATTGAGCCGGGGGCGTCACATTCGCAACACATGCAAACCCTAGTGACAATGCTGAAGCGATCAACCGCATGAGTGTGCCACACCCCCACTTTATATAGGCGTCTGTCGCGGGCTCAACACTTGGGCCTCGCACGGACACTAAAGCCCAAAATCTGTTCGGCCGGGATCCGAGTCCGAGTAGGATCACATCTAACTTGTGGAGTCGGATCGGGCCTCATAGGTTCCTTCCCTTAAGCGCGCGAACCCTTAGGTTCAAGTTAGCTTGGTCGCAGGTCGGATCACCTCCGACCTGCTCGGCTGGTAGCGGCCTCTAGCAAGGCGTGCCGACCACCAAGTAGACAATGAAGCCGGTTGGCAAACCTGTACAACATGTTTTACTTCTGTTCCTTTGCCACACGATATATGTTGTCGGACTCAAGGCGAGTCTGTCATCCTTGTGCTAGCCCGACCTCTTTCTCGTTCCAGTGATGCCGACCATTAACCGGATTATCTCATAATCCCCGTCGCATGGCCATGCTTATCTTGGTCGGATCACATGAGGGGCCCAGAGTATATCTCTCCTGATCGGAGGGGCAAATCCCATCTTGCTCGACCATGTCTCGCAGCATGGGTCTGGACAAGCCCAAAACCTACCTTTGTAACTACCCAGTTATGGAGTAGCGTTTGGTTGGCCCAAAGCAAGTCTGTCACCATCCCGAGTACATGCGCCAACTCAGGTCTTAGGACATAGAACGTATGTTGTACTAGAGACTCACAGATAACATATCGCTGCGTCTCATAGTTGGTTCTGTCCAACTCGGACCTTATCTCAACTCGGATCTGACTACGTCGAATCCGACCAGACCCTTCTGAGTCCATATTATCCGGTTAGCATCCAATGCTTCATGGCTAGTGAGACCAAGCCATCGACCGTGTCATATGCTAGTCTAGTCGGCTGCGCGTCCACACAGCCCTTTCGACTAGGGACCCTTTAGGACAGTCATCATACAATGCATAGTCCCACAAACAAGTCACGTACTTGTTGATACACATCATTGATAATGTCCAAGGACTATCTTTATTCATAAACACATAGGAAATATCAGCATACATGATTGCCTCTAGGGCATATCTCTAACAGTCTCCCACTTGCACTAGAGTCAATCAAATAGACATCGTATGCCCATAGCTCTAACGTGCCCCTCATTCTTGGGTTGTGGAAGCGGCTTAGTCAACAGATCCGCAACATTTGCATCCGTGTGAATTTTGCATAACTCTACATCACCACTCTTTACGATCTTTCGTATCAGGTGATATTTCCGATCTATGTGTCTGGTCTTGTGGTGATTCCTTGGCTCCTTGGCTTGTGCAATGGCACCCGAATTATCATAATAAAGGTCCAATGGTTTTACCGAGGCTGGGAAAATACCAAGATCATCTAGAAAGTTCAGGATCCAAACACCTTCCTGTGCAGCTTCACAAGCCGCAATGTATTCGGCTTCTGTGGTAGAATTGGCCACCGTATCTTGCTTGGAACTCATCCAGCTCACTGCTCCTCCATTCATGACATACATGAATCCGGACTGTGATCGACAATCATCTCTGTCGGTTTGGAAACTAGCGTCGGCGTAACCCCTTACGACGAGCTCTTCCTCACCTCCATAAACTAGGAACATCTCTTTAGTCCTTTTCAGGTACTTCAAAATAGTCTTTACTGCTACCCAGTGACTCTCACCTAGGTTGGCCTGGTATCTACTTGTTAGGCTTATTGCAAAAGCAACATCAGGCCGTGTACATATCATGGCATACATGATGGATCCGATTGCCGAGGCATACGGAATCCGACTCATCCTGCTTCGCTCATCAGATGTCGAAGGACTCTGAGTCTCACTTAGCCTGATACCATGTGAGATAGGCAAGAACCCTTTCTTGGCCTCACTCATGTTGAACCGCTTCAACACTTTATCTATGTACGTGCTCTGGCTTAAGCCGAGCAGCCTCCCCGATCTATCTCTATAGATCTTAATGCCCAATATGTAAATTGCTTCACCGAGGTCCTTCATTGAAAACTTGCCATTCAATGACTCCTTGACCGGCGAGTAAGTCTCGTTGTAGTCAATTCCTTGAACTTGTCCATAACCTTTAGTGACAAGCCGAGCTTTGTGGATCTGAACATTTCCATCCACATCGGTTTTCTTCTTAAAGACCCATTTGCAACCAATGGCTGTTACGCCAGGTGGAAGATCAACCAAGTCCCAGTCTTGATTCTCATCCATGGACTTTAACTCGGATCTCATGGCCTCCAGCCATGCCTCAGAATCTGGGCTCACCATCGCTTCCACATACATGGTCGGCTCGTCGCTTTCTAGCAACAATACATCACGCATTTTGCGCAATCTTTCCGACCTCCGTGCTTCCGGTGCCGCTTCCACTACGGGTTCCCTGACTGACTCCGGTATGATCTCATCACCAGCCGAGCCCTCCCCGAGTGGTCCTTGAATTTCTTCGAGTCGGACCGTCCTCCCACTGGCCTCCCGGCTGAGAAACTCTTTCTCAAGGAAAACCCCGTTCCGAGCAACAAACACTTTGTTCTCTTCCCGGATGTAGAAGCTATATCCCAAGGTTTCCCTCGGATATCCCACAAATATCAATTTATCCGACTTGGGTGTAAGCTTGTCTGACATAAGTCGCTTGACAAATGCTTCACAACCCCAAATCTTTAGAAAAGACAAACTGGGACTCTTCCCGGTCCACATCTCATGCGGTGTCTTGTCTACGGATTTTGATGGTACCCTGTTAAGTGTAAAAGCTGCAGTTTCTAGAGCGTATCCCCAGAATGACAAGGGTAAATCCGATTTGCTCATCATGGATCGAACCATGTCTAACAAGGTACGATTCCTCCATTCCGACACGCCGTTTCTCTGTGGCGTACCCGGAGGCGTGAGCTGAGGTACTATACCTCGGCTTTTCAGATGATTATCAAACTCCTGGCTCATGTACTCACCTCCACAATCAGATCGTAGAAGCTTTATATTCTTGCCGAGCTGATTCTCAACCTCGTTCTGAAACTCTTTGAACTTTTCAAAAGTTTCCGACTTGTGCCTCATCAAATAGACATATCCATATCTACTCAAGTTGTCGGTAAAAGTCATGAAGTACTGATAGCCACCTCTAGCAGTTGTGCTCATTGGACCACACACATCACTGTGTATAAGCTCCAACAGCTCGGACGCCCTCTCGCAACTCTTTGCAAAAGGAGACTTAGTCATCTTGCCGAGCAAGCATGATTCGCATCTCTCGAATGACCCAAAGTCGGACGAAGTTAGGAGTCCATCATCATGGAGCTTCTTCATGCGTTTCAGACTAATGTGTCCAAGCTGGCAATGCCAGAAGTATGTCAGATTTATCTCATTAGGCTTATGCCTCTTGACATTCATGTTATAGAATGGTTCTATTTCTAGATTCAGTATAAAAGGCCCATCAACAATGGGTGCATAGCCGCGGAACATACCATTCAAATAAAACGAACAACCATTGTCCTTTAAATTGAATTCATAACCCTGACTCATCAAGCATGAGGTAGAAATAATGTTCCGACTAAGTGCAGGAATGTAATAACAATTATTCAATTCCAAAATAAATCCAGAAGGAAGCTGGAGCTGCATCGTGCTGACCTCCAACATAGCAACTCTTGCTTTTTTGCCGTCCCTGATGTCAATCTCCCCTTGTGCCACATGCCTAGTTCTTACCAGCCCCTGCATCGAGTTGCAAATATGAACAACCAATCTGGTATCAAATAGAGCTACTAGGTATGTCAGCAAGGTAAATGTCTATAACATATGCAACAAGTGTACCTTTGCCTGAAGAATCATTTCCGGCCTTCTTGCCATGCTCTGCAAGCCACTTGCTAGAATTCCTCTTCCAGTGACCGGTCTCCTTGAAATGATAGCAAATGGTCTTCGAGTCCGGTCCAGACTTTGGCGCAGCGGCCGAGGTTACCGTCTCCGTGCCCTTTGCCTTAGCCTTTGTGACGCCCCTGGCTCAATCGTGCACTAATCATACACGCAAATGCACACGATCAAGCCTAAGGACTCATGGGAAGATATCACAACACAACTCTAAAACATAAATAAAGTCATAAAAGCTTTATATTACAAGCCAGGGGCCTCGAGGGCTCGAATACATAAGCTTGTGTACAAGCGTCAGCGGAAGCATCAGATATCTGAGTACAGATATAAAAGAAAACAAAGATAGGCCCTTAAAAGGCGGGTCAAAAGAAAACACTACGATCGAAAGGCGCAGGCCTCCTGCCTGGGACCCTCCTAACCTACTCCTGGGCGTTGGCCAGCTCGTAGCAGTATCCATCCTCGGGGTAGTAGTAGCGATCGTCGGCGGGGGCAGCTGTCTCAGGGGCTCCGTCATCTAGTTGCATCAAAAGGGATATGGGGAAAAAGAAAGCAAAGCAATCGTGAGTACTCATCCGAAGTACTCAGCAAGCAAGGATCTACACTACATGTGTGTGACGCCCCCGGCTCAATCGTGCACTAATCATACACGCAAATGCACAAGATCAAGCCTAAGGACGCACGGGAAGATATCACAACACAACTCTAAAACATAAATAAAGTCATACAAGCTTTATATTACAAGCCAGGGGCCTCGAGGGCTCAAATACATAAGCTCGCATACAAGCGTCAACGGAAGCATCACATATCTGAGTATAGATATAAAAGAAAACGCAGAAAAGCCCTTAGAAGGCGGGCCAAAAGAAAACACTACGATCGAAAGGCATAGGCCTCCTGCCTGGGACCCTCCGATCCTACCCCTGGTCGATGGCAAGCTCTAAGTAATATCCACCCTCGGGGTAGTAGTAGCGATCGTCGGCGAGGGCAGCTGTATCCAGGGCTCCGTCATCTGGTCGCATCAAAAGGATATGGGGGAAAAAGAAAGCAAAGCAACCGTGAGTACTCATCCGAAGTACTCAGCAAGCAAGGATCTACACTACATATGCAACATTTTCAAAGGGAGGCTGTATATGTGGACTGGGCTGCAGAAATGCCAGAATAGAGAGAAAGGCCTAGTCCTATCGGAGACTAGCATCTTCAGAGGTCTTGCAGCATTAGAAGAGTGTAGATTAGTATCGTATAAAGTAGTAGTATCATTAAGTCTCAACCTCACCCAGAGATCCTTTCTCGACTCCCTGCGAGAAAGCAATCCCAGAGCCATACAGTCATCAACCTCGTCCGGAGATCCATTCTCGACTCCCTGCGAGAAGCAATCCTAGAGCCATATATCCAGGTATCATCTAAAGGTCTAGTTGTGTCGATCGGGATACAACTCCGAGTGTCCTTTACCGTAGGACCGGCTATCGATAGATGTGTTCTTCCCTACAGGGGTGCACCAACTTATCCAACACGCTCGATTAACTCCGGCCAGAAACACTTTCCTGGGTCATCCCCGGCCTCGACCAAACGATACACCGCAGCCCTACCTACAACTCAGCAGAGAGGTCCCCACCGGTCTACATCCTAAGCGCTCAGGGGTCTTGGGCCATCGCCCTGTGCACTCCAGGTCGTTGCGAGCAGGGTGGATACCAGCGCCAACGGCACGATCCGACCCGGCTGCAATGTTGAACTGGACGTCTGACAGAGCTTTCGACTGATGCTACGATGCAGAACGCCCATGCTATGCCCACGTGATGGTTAGTGCTGTCGGGCCAGAGGCCCACTCAGATCACATATCCAGACCGTTAGTACCTTGGGGGTGCGGTAACGAGCAGAGACTCACGATCGATGTGACCCCATCGCCCCGTCTCGAGGACTTGCTGCAAGGGCTAAGAATGCCTGGCCGTGCCTTGTATTCATCACTCGGGCACCATCCAGGTCAACCCGTCTCCACAACACTCACCACTTAGGCTCACGCGGGTACCCCTCAGGGTCGACCCGCCTTTCCAAGTAACAATAGTATAGTCCAAGTATTCGTGTGTCCATAACATCAGGGGAATCCGAGGTATCACCCTCGTTGGATTCCTACTCGATGTATCCGTCAAGGTGAACTCGGAGTAATCACCCTCGCCGGGTTCACACTTGAGGTGTTGTACGACGGCGTCGTTATCGGAAGCGGTGAAGGAGGAATCACCCTCGATGACCATGACCGAATAGCTACTCTACAGAGTTAACATCTAAAGTGCTACAAGAGGTTTCACCCTCGGCACTCGATAGTAACGCTGCAGTGTCGATACAACTAAAGGGGGGTGATGTGCGGTGCCGGGGCCTGGTCTTCGATCCCGTTGCTCGGGTCTTCTGATAATCCAGCAGGGCAGTCGAGACTAGTGGGGTCACTGATAGGGCTCTACCCAGCCTATACTATACAGTTTAGGGTAAGCAGGTAAGGTTTCAATTGCAAGTTACAATAAACAGGCTATGCATCAGAATAGGTAAAGCAGTAGTAGCAGCAATTCTAATGCAAGCATGAGAGAGAAAGAATAGGCAATATCGGTATGCTCAAAGGGGGCGTGCTTGCCTGGTTGCTCGGCGGCAAAGGCATGGTCATCAACGGTGGCGTCGGGCTCCTGAGTTGCGTCGGTCTCGGGGACGACGACGGTGTCAGGGTCTACCGAGAGAGAAGAGGGGGAAGAAACAGTAAATACAAAGCAAACAAGAGCATATCATGACACTACGCAAAGCTAGGGGGTGACCTAACGCAGTGCTACACGATATAGGTGAAGAGGGAAAACATCCGGGAATGTTTTCCCGAAGTTCGGCATTTTTGAACAGAGGGAACGGAGGGGGACGGTTGCATGTTCAGGTAGCTAGGGACGTGTGACGGACGAACGGACCGCAGATTCGGATTCGTCTCGAAATTCTGAGCATTTTTCATATATAAAAATATTTTCATCGGAGTTACGGTTTAAAAGATATGATTTTTTAATGTTTTAATTATTTTCTGGAATTTCTGGATTTAATTAAATCAACATTATCCAGAACAGTATAGGGTGACATCATCGTGACGTAATGTTGACGTCAGCAGACAACAGAGGGACTGACCAGTCAAACTGACCAGTGGGTCCCACATGTCAGCCTCTGTTTATTAACAGAGTTTATTTTAAACTAAACAGAGTTAATTAGATAGTAGGCCCCACCTGTCAGTGAGTAATTAGTGATTAATCTACTAATTAATTAATTAACATTTTAATTAATAGTTTATTTATTTTTAAAATTGATTTAAACTGGCGGGGCCCGCATGTCTGTGGCGGGGCCAGCCCAGTCAGCGGCTAACCCGGTCAATGGGGCCAGCGGGGCCCAGGTCCAGTGGGTGAGTGGTGGGGTCCGGGGCTGCCACGTGGGCGCCCGGTCAGCACCGGCCGCCGGAGCTACTCCGGCGAGCCCCGAGCAGTGGTGACAACTCCGGCGAGCCCGGAATCGAGCTACGGGGCACCATTTCGCGCGGTCTCTAGCTCTCTTGAACGAGCAGATGGAGCCGCGTGCGGTGGTGGGGTGCACGGCGGCAGGGGAGGCCGGGGTTGAGCAGGGCGACGGCGTTGGCGGACGGCGGTGTTCGGGTGGTGAGGAAAAATGTAGCAGCAGCATGCGCGCGAACAAACCAACTACGCCGCGAGGCCCTACGCGATGCGGGGAAACTAGCGGACACGGCCACGGGACCATTTGGTCACCGATGATGCGTCGGCGGCGAGCTCCGCGGCGTCCAGCACGGCCATGGGTGGAGCGGCGGCTACGGCGAGGGGAAGAACACAAGGAGAGAGGGAGAGGGAGGAAAAGCTCACAGCGCCCTACAGACGTGCTAGCGTGGGCTCGGCGAAGACTCGGGGCGGCAGATCGACGGCGGCGATCTTCGACGTCAGAGAGGGGAGGCGATGTCGTGGGCGAAGAGGCAGGGGCTCCCGGCTCGAATGCAGGGGTGTAGGAGGCGTAGCCGGCGACGGGGAGGCCGGTGGGCACGTCAGAGAAGCGAGTGGAGCTCGGTGGCCGCGAGCTCAACGGAGCGCGCCCATGGCTGCACTCGGTCTGGGGTGGAGAGCAAGGGAGGAAGGGAGAGGGAGGAGCCAGAGGGGGCCAGGGGTGCACGGGGCTCTGCCCTTTATCCACGGCGAGCGCGGCGACGCGCTGTCGTGCAGCGAGGGAGGGGGGCCAGGCTCGGGGGCGCTCGTGCACGCAGAGCGCTCGACAGCGATGCGCGGGAGGGGGGGGGGGGGTGAGTAGTGCGGGGAAGGGACGGCGCCAGGCGGTGGGATGGGCCATTTGTGCTGACTAGAGCCCAGCCACTCGGGCCCCTTTTCCTTTTCCTTCTTTTCTCTTTTCTGTTTTAGTTCCTGTTTTGCCTTTTATTTTTTTATTTCAAATGACTTTTGTATTTTATGAAACTTGCCCAAATATTCACAGTGCAATATTAGACATTGTTAGAAAATGGTTTGGAGTACAAATGATTTCATTTGGATTTTATTTAAATAAAAGGTATTAACCAACTCAGTTTTCCTACTGTTAGAGTCACTTAGTAAATTTATTAATTGTTGAATATAATTTTATAACAGTCTCTGGATTATTTACAATATTATGAACAATTTAGTTTTTCAAATTTGAACAACTTTTATTTTCACTGTCAGTTTAATTTCCATTTGAATTTGAATTTGAAAAGAGATATGATACTAATGATGATTAAGCATTGTTGATCATGATGACCTGGCATAATCAAAAGGCTGATTACTGTAGCTAACCACTGGGGGTGTTACAAATCTCCTCCACTACAAGAAATCTCGTCCCGAGATTTAGTAGGCAGAGAAAAGGGGAAGGTTCTGGTTACGAAATTCTAGCGAGGGTTCTCGGTCCTTGTTTCTCTTCTCGAAGAGGTCGATCCACTACGTTGATGTCTTCATTTCTGTGCTCCAAGTTATCATGATGAAGTCGTCATTCTTTCTTCGGAGTCTTCATCGTACTTACGAATAGGTAAGGGCAGCTTGACAATGATAGGATGATATAAGGGGTAATCATATGGGATTATCCCATGAATGAACTCATGAGTATCTCTCGAGTTGAACAAATGAAACACATCAAGAGCAAGAAGGTACAATAAGAAGTTTCAAGCAGACAGACAATCGTCTAATGTGTGAAACAGAGTGTGAAAAGGGGTTCAGAGCAACAAGAATAAGTGTTGCGTCTGATACCAGAATAGATCACTAGGATGGTGGCCCGTGAATTAAATACGAAGCCAAGCATGAGGAATAACTTTGGAAGGAGGGGGAGTGTACAGGAGAGTCAGGTTTCGGTCCTGTGGAACTGTGGGTTATGGGCCCACCATGTGGGTTAAAAGTAGGAAGGGCGCTGACATATTGCACGATCATGATAGTAAGGCATGGCAGAGAATAGCCTGCCAGTTATGTCGGCAACAACGTTGGTACCAAGGGCGAGGGACAAAGAGAACCATTTTCTTGCTCTTTGAACGAGGCGGACCAATAGGCAAAGTTCTCGTCCATCGGCAGTTACCGGAATGTCATCAACAGTAGAAACAGGGTCTCACTGACAGAGTTGTACACCGAGGTGTTTACATAAGCAGTGAATTATTACTGCTTAGATCATATAGATCACAAGAAAGGTTAAACAAAACAATGGAAAGGTAATTGTGATCATCAGATTAAACAGAACAATGGAAAGGAAAATGTGTCTAAACACATATTCCAGGGGTATATCCTTCGCAACGACAAGCAGAGCATGATATCCATGGCAGGATAGAAAGTAGAAAACGCTTTAGCTAAGATGAGAGAAATTCCATGACATTACCCATACAATGGTGTTTGGATATTTGAAAAAGAATTTAGCATTATGCTTCAAATGTCCTTATTGAAAATCGGAGTACCACAGACAGGCTTCGAGATAGTATAGACATGGTCATCAAGTAAAGGTCAGCCTTTGGATACACAAAGGATCCATCAAAACAACTTATAAAATAAGTCATACAATTTCAGCCAGGAAAAGATGAGGATAGTGCCCGCGGGCTCAGCAACAATTCATTGAGGGGGCAAGGATGATATTTCTCACTATGAATTCTATTGATATCCTGGAAGAGCTCGGAATGTTGATGATGATCACGACACAATTGTCGAGAGATTTCATGAAGATGTAATTGGTCGGTGATGACATCAAGTCAAAGGAATGATGAAGCGAAAGGTTATTGGAACCACGGTTACAACACAAACTCGAAGTCAAGCTTGTTGTTCGAGGTGAAATGATAAGACGAGGAAGATCGACGTAAGCTTAGTTCATCATCGGAAGTTGTGCTCCAGGAATAAGGACCAGGTAGCACAGTTAAAAGGTTGCATGATATCGATATAGCCGATCAGGCTAGGAATGAGGTGATGGGGTATTAAACTTCCTGGTAACAAGTACTAGCGGTAATACCGGAAGGTAAATCGGAGTAGAGATTGGACGGATGAAATGATCTGCATAAGACAAGTATTTTAAGTTGTCCAAGAATTGGAATTCAAAGAAGAACAATCATGGTCAGTTCCATGGTTGCAAGGGACACAACACAGGTACGAGAGGGTATTATATCAAGGGGATAACTATTATTACAAGGAGCTTCCATGATAGGATCTACATCATTTCCATGAGCATGAACACAAAGGTTCAAGGTCGACTCCCACTTCCTCAATGCATAACCTTTCATTCACCCCTCGGTTTTGAAGAAATTGTAGTGCTAAAAATTTATCTGGTGAAGCACCAGAAGAGTATGACTCGTAGAATTTTCTGGGTTCTTGCTGATGGTAGAAGCATAGATACAACCCATCGGGACATTTTACGAATCCATTCAACCATCAACCAAAGCAAGGGATGTGACTTTGAAAGCAGAGTATCATATTCAAAGCAGATGATACAATGTATCGGGGGTACTAAATATCAAGGGAATAGCCCATAAGATGTTTGAATATGAAGGATACTGTCGGATATTATTCCAACAAAAGATCAGGTAGACAACAAAGGATCTGACGTGAGTAGCGATAATCAACCAGAAGAAGAAGAAATGCAAGGGCATTGGTTTATGGAAACATCTGAACAACTCAATGCTTAATCGCGAAGGTTTACGATTCCAAAATCGGGGAATCAGAGGCAGAGGCTCTGATAAAAAGATGAGTATGACGAATAGAATTAGATTGCCAATCAATCAAGGATTGATTTACCGAGATCCAGCTCATATACATAAATGACGTCTGAGCCGGAAGGATGAATTAGTAGGACACAACTGATGATTGCGAGTATTCGCACACATGTTGATTCAATAGGATCTGAATGATAGTGACAAGGGGTATCAACGATGTTTACTTGACATATGGAACTAACCATAATGCAAGCAGATCAGAAGAATATCATAAGCAGTAGGCTGCAGAGGATTTTTGGAAGGTCGTATAGTAATACGAGGTATTTCATGAAACACAAGAACAACTGGGGATGAACGGATCCCCGGTAATGTGAGGAATTAACCGCAGTGCGAAAGAAGCTGCACGGTAGTAGGCTCAAAGGATTCCCGGATTAATGAGGAGTATTTCAGGGTATTTCGTACATAAAGGAGTAACTGGGAATGAAGATACAAACGGTAAAGAAGTGTAGTTATTCATAGTGATTACCGGTGGTAAGGATTTGCAATGACTAAGGGCACAAGGGTCTCAGGAAACTTCGAGGAGTATCTTCAAAATCTTCTGATGAAGCAGACGATCATCTTTAGTGAAGGGGCTCTCCGGGAGGAAGTGGTTACGAGATCCTAATGTTGGAGTTAGTAAAATATTTAACCCGAATAGACGAGAGGTCAGAGTCCCAGAGTATAGAGGAGGAATAAAAGAACCTAATACCACCCAATTGGCGACGTGGGCCCGTAAGCCACACAGCCAAGTTAGTAAAACAATTTTCGGTTACTAGACTCAACTTCGGCCAAGGAGTTGGAAAGGGGGATCCTACAGGCAGTCAGCTCTGATACCAACTTGTGACGCCCCCGGCTCAATCGTGCACTAATCATACACGCAAATGCACACGATCAAGCCTAAGGACTCACGGGAAGATATCACAACACAACTCTAAAACATAAATAAATTCATACAAGCTTTATATTACAAGCCAGGGGCCTCAAGGGCTCGAATACATAAGCTCGCATAAAAGCGTCAACGGAAGCATCAGATATCTGAGTACAGATATAAAAGAAAACGCAGAAAAGCAATTAGAAGACGGGTAAAAGAAAACACTATGATCGAAAGGCGTAGGCCTCCTGCCTGGGACCCTCCGATCCTACTCCTGGTCGATGGCAAGCTCGAAGTAATATCCACCCTCGGGGTAGTAGTAGCAATCGTCGGTGGGGGCAGCTGTATCCGGGGCTCCGTCATCTGGTCGCATCAAAAGGATATGGGGGAAAACAAAGCAAAGCAACCGTGAGTACTCATCCGAAGTACTCAGCAAGCAAGGATCTACACTACATATGCAACATTTTCAAAGGGATGTTGTATATGTGGACTGGGCTGCAGAAATGCTAGAATAGAGAGAAAGGCCTAGTCCTATCGGAGACTAGCATCTTCAGAGGTCTTGCATCATTAGAAGAGTGTAGATTAGTACCGTATAAAGTAGTAGTATCATTAAGTCTCAACCTCACCCAGAGATCCTTTCTCGACTCCCTGCGAGAAAGCAATCGCAGAGCCATACAGTCATCAACCTTGTCCGGAGATCCCTTCTCGACTACCTGCGAGAAGCAATCCCAGAGCCATATATCCAGGTATCATCTCAAGGTCTAGTTGTGTCGATCAGGATACAACTCCGAGTGTCCTTTACCGTAGGACCGGCTATGGATAGATGTGTTCTTCCCTGCAGGGGTGCACCAACTTACCCAACACGCTCAATTAACTCCGGCCGGACACACTTTCCTGGGTCATGCCCGGCCTCGGCCAAACGATACACCGCAGCCCTACCTACAGCTCAGCAGAGAGGTCCCCGCCGGTCTACATCCTAAGCGCTCAGGGGTCTTGGGCCGTCGCCCTGTCCACTCCGGGTCGTTGCGAGCAGGGTGGATACCAGCGCCAACGGCACGATCTGACCCGGCCACAATGCTGAACTGGACATCTGACAGAGCTTTCGGCTGATGCTACGATGCAGAACGCCCATACAATGCCCACATGATGGTTAGTGCTATCGGGCCAGAGGCCCACTCAGATCACATATCCAGACCGTTAGTACCTTGGGGGTGCGGTAACGAGCAGAGACTCACGATCGATGTGACCCCGTCGCCCCGTCTCGAGGCCTTGCTGCAAGGGCTAAGAATGACCGGCCGCGCCTCGTATTCATCACTCGGGCACCATCCAGGTCAACCCGTCTCCACAACACTCGCCACTTAGGCTCACGCGGGTACCCCTCAGGGTCGACCCGCCTTTCCAAGTAACAATAGTACAGTCCAAGTATCCGTGTGTCCATAACATCAGGGGAATCCGAGGTATCACCCTCATTGGATTCCTACTAGATGTATCCGTCAAGGTGAACTCGGAGTAATCACCCTCGCTGGGTTCACACGTGAGGTGTTGTACGACGGCGTCGTTATCGGAAGCGGTGAAGGAGGAATCACCCTCGATGACCACGACCGAGTAGCTACTCTACAGAGTTAACATCTAAAGTGCTACAAGAGGTTTCACCCTTGGCACTCGATAGTAACACTGAAGTGTCGATACAACTAAAGGGGGGTGATGTGCGGTGCTGGGGCCTGGTCTTCGATCCTGTTGCTCGGGTCTTCTGATAATCCAGCGGGGCAGTCGGGACTAGTGGGGTCACTGATAGGTCTCTACCCAGCCTATACTATACAGTTTAGGGTAAGCAGGTAAGGTTTCAATTGCAAGGTACAATAAACAGGCTATGCATCAGAATAGGTAAAGTAGTAGTAGCAGCAATTCTAATGCAAGCATGAGAGAGAAAGTGTAGGCGATATTGGTATGCTCAAAGGGGGGGTGCTTGCCTGGTTGCTCGGCGGCAAAGGCAAGGTCGTCAACGGTGGCGTCGGGCTCCTGAGTTGCGTCGATCTCGGGTACGACGTCGGTGTCAGGGTCTACCGAGAGAGAAGAGGGGGAAGAAACAGTAAATACAAAGCAAACAAGAGCTTATCATGACACTACGCAGAGCTAGGGGGTGACCTAACGCAGTGCTACACGATATAGGTGAAGAGGGAAAACATCCAGGAATGTTTTCCCGAAGTTCGGCATTTTCGGACAGAGGGAACGGAGGGGGATGGTTGCATGTTCGGGTAGCTAGGGACGTGTGATGAAGAACGGACCGCGTATTCGGATCCGTCTCAAAATTCTGAGCATTTTTCATATATAAAAATATTTTCATCGGAGTTACGGTTTAAAAGATATGATTTTTTAAAGTTTTAATTAATTTCTGGAATTTCTGGATTTAATTAAATCAACATTATCCAGAACAGTACAGGGTGATGTCATCATGACGTAATGCTGACGTCAGCAGTCAACAGAGGGGCTGACCAGTCAAACTGACCAGTGGGTCCCACATGTCAGCCTTTGTTTCTTAACAGAGTTTATTTTAAACTAAACAGAGTTAATTAGATAGTATGCCCCACCTGTCAGTGAGTAATTAGTGATTAATCTACTAATTAATTAATTAACATTATAATTAACAATTTATTTATTTTTAAAATTGATTTAATCTGGCGGGGCCCGCATGTCAATGATGGGGCCAGCCCAGTCAGCAGCTGACCCGGTCAATGGGGCCAGCGGGGCCCAGGTCCAGTGGGTGAGTGGTGGGGCCCGGGGCTGCCACGTGGGCGCCCGGTCAGCGCGGGCCGCCGGAGCTACTCCGGCGAGCCCCGAGCGGTGGTGACAACTCCGGCAAGCCCGGAATCGAGCTACGGGGCACCATTTCGCGCGCTCTCTAGCTCTCTGGAACGAGCAGACGGAGCCGCGTGCGGTGGTGGGGTGCACGGTGACAGGGGAGGCCGGGGTTGAGCAGGGCGACGGCGTTCGGGTGGTGAGGAAAAACGCAGCAGCAGCACGCGCGCGAACAAACCAACTACGCCGCGAGGCCCTACGTGATGCGGGGAAACTAGCGAACACGGCCACGGGACCATTTGGTCACCGACGATGCGTCGGCGGCGAGCTCCGCGGCGTCCAGCACGGCCATGGGTGGAGCGGCGGCTACGGGGAGGGGAAGAACGCAGGGTGAGAGGGAGAGGGAGGAAAAGCTCACAGCACCCTGCAGACGTGCTAGTGTGGGCTCGGCGAAGACTCGGGGCGGCAGATCGACGGCGGCGATCTTCGGCGTCCGAGAGGGGAGGCGAGGTCGTGGGCGAAGAGGCAGGGGCTCCCGGCTCGAATGCAGGGGTGTAGGAGGCATAGCCGGCGACGGGGAGGCCGGTGGGCACGTCGGAGAAGCGAGTGGAGCTCGGTGGCCGCAAGCTCAACGGAGCGCGCCCATGGCTGTGCTCGGTCTGGGGTGGAGAGCAAGGGAGGAAGGGAGAGGGAGGAGCCAGAGAGGGCCAGGGGTGCAGGGGGCTCTGCCCTTTATCCACGGCGAGCGCGGCGACGCGCTGTCGTGCAGCGAGGGAGGGGGGCCGGGCTCGGGGGCGCGCGTGCACGCAGAGTGCTCGACAGCGTGGCGCGGGAGGGGGGGTGAGCAGTGCGGGGAAGGGACTGCGCCAGGCGGTGGGCTGGGCCGTCTGTGCTGACTAGAGCCTAGCCACTCGGGCCCCTTTTCCTTTTCCTTCTTTTCTCTTTTCTATTTTAGTTCCTGTTTTGCCTTTTATTTTTTTTATTTCAAATGACTTTTGTATTTTATGAAACTTGCCCAAATATTCACAGTGCAATATTAGACATTGTTAGAAAATGGTTTGGAGTACAAATGATTTCATTTGGATTTTATTTAAATAAAAAGGTATTAACCAACTCTATTTTCCTACTGTTAGAGTCACTTAGTAAATTTATTAATTGTTGAATATAATTTTATAACAGTCTCTGGATTATTTACAATATTATGAACAATTTAGTTTTTCAAAGTTGAACAACTTTTATTTTCACTTTCAGTTTAATTTCCATTTGAATTTGAATTTGAAAAGAGATATGTTACTAATGATGATTAAGCAATGTTGATCATGATGACATGGCATAATCAAAAGGGTGATTACTGTAGCTAACCACTAGGGGTGTTACAATATGCAACATTATCAAAGAGAGGCTGTATATGTGGACTGGGCTGCAGAAGTGCCAGAATAGAGGGGAAAGCCTAGTCCTATCGAAGACTAGCATCTTCAGCGGTCTTGCAGCAATAGAAGAGAGTAGAACAGTACAATATAATGTAGCAGTATCATTAAGTCTCATCCTCACCCAGAGATCCTTTCTCGACTCCCTGCGAGAAAGCAATCCCAGAGCCATACAGTCATCAACCTCGTCCTGAGATACCTTCTCGACTCCCTGCGAGAAGCAATCCCAGAGCCATATATCCAGGTATCATCTCACGGTCTAGTTGTGTCGATCGGGATACAACTCCGAGTGTCCTTTATCGTAGGACCGGCTATCGATAGAAGTTTTCTTCCCTGCAGGGGTGCACCAACTTACCCACCACGCTCGCTTAACTCCGGCCGGACACACTTTTCTGGGTCATGCCCGGCCTCGGCCAAATGACACACCGCAACCCTACCTATAGCTCAGCAGAGAGGTCCCCGTCGGTCTACATCCTAAGTGCAAGGGGGTCTTGGCCATCGCCCCTCGCCCTCTGGGTTGTTGCGTGCCGGGCGAACCAGGCTCCAACCCTCAGGATGGTGCCGGCCCAGCCCGGCCGCCAGGCTGAACTAGACGTCTGACAGAGCTTTCGGTTGATGCTACGATGCAGAACGCCCATACTATGCCCACGTGATGGTTAGTGCTATCAGGCCAGAGGCCCTCTCGGATCAAATATCCAAATCGTTAGTGGACTAGGGGCTTGCGGAAACAAGCAGTGACTCACAAAATATTTGACCCCATCGCCTCGTCTCGAGGACTTGCGGCAAGGGCCAAGAATGCCCGGCCACGCCTCGTATTCATCACTCGGGCACCATACAGGCAACCCGTCTTCACAACACTCGCCACTTAGGCGCACATGGGTACCCCTCAGGGTCGACCCGCCTTCCAAGTAACAGTGTAAAACCCAAATATCCGTGTGTCCATAACATCAAGGGAATCCGAGGTATCACCCTCGATGGATACCCACTCAATGTAACTGTCAAGGTGAACGTAGGAGGAATCACCCTCGATGGGTTCACACTTGATGTGTTGTACGACAGGGTCGTATTGGAAGTGGAGAAGGAGGAATCACCCTCGATGACCACGACCAAATAGCTACTCTACAGAGTTAACATCAGAAGTGCTACAAGAGGTTTCACCCTCGGCACTCGATAGTAACACTGCAGTGTCGTTACAACTAAGGGGGTGATGTGCGGTGCCGGGGCCTGGTCTTCAATCCCGTTGATCGGGTCTTCTGATAATCCAGTGGGGCAGTCGGGACTAGTGGGGTCACTAATAGGTCTCTACCCAGCCTATACTAAGCAGTTTAGGATATGCAGGTAATTATCAACAGCAGGTTACAATAAACAGGCTATGCATCAGAATAGGTAAAGCAGCAGCAGCAATTCTAATGCAAGCATGAGAAAATAGAATGGGCGATATCGGTATGCTCAAGGGGGGGCTTTCCTGGTTGCTCGGCGGCAAAAGCAAGGTCGTCAATGGTGTCGTCGGTCTCCGGAGCTGCGTCGGTCTCGGGGACGACGTCGGGGTCTAACGAGAGAGAAGAGGGGGAGGAAACAATAAATACAGAGCAAACAAGTGTAGCACAAAGCATAACATGGCAATATGCGGTGACAGAGGTGATCTAACGCAGTGCCGGGTGATACTGGCGAAGGGGAAATTCATCCGGGAAAGTATTCCCGGTTTCGGACAAATGTCGGATAGGTGACCGAAGGGGAACGGTTCCATGTTCGGATAGTTAGGGACGTGTGACGGACGAACGGTCTGCGTATTCGGATTCGTCTCGTCGTTCTGAGCAACTTTCATGTACAAAGTTTTTCGATCTGAGCTACAGATTAATTTATATGATTTTCTAAAGTTTTAACTAATATTCTGGATTTAATTTAATTATTTAAATCAACATTATCTGAAACAGTAGCAGGGTGACGTCATAGTGACGTCAGCGGTCAACAGGGTCAGTTGACTAGGTCAACTGACGTGTGGGTCCCACCTGTCAGCGTCTGATTAGGCTAATTCGTGACTAACTAAACTAATTACAGATTAATTAGGCTAATTAATTAATTAGTTTAATTAAACAGAGTTAATTAGGTTAATTATATAATTAATTAGTTAATTATCTATTTCTTTTAATTCTTTTTTTTTGTTAAACCAGGGCTGGGCCCCACGTGTCTGTGGCCAGGGGGCCAAACGGGTGCGGCGACGGGCGCCGTGTGCGGGGCGAACCCGCTTGGGCACCCGCCCAACTCAGCCGCAGCCGGGCGTGGCGCCAAGCGGCGTGGCACGCGCGGGTCGGAGGAGGCAAGGCCCGGCGAGGCAGGGGCCGCAGCGGCTCTAGGCAGCGGGAGCGAGGAGGGGTGCGAGTCGGCGCCGAGGAGGACTTGCGGCGGCGGCGAGGCAGTGGGAAGCAGCAGCACAGCAGCGGCTGTGTGCGCGCACGCGCGAGCACGCAGGGGCGAGGCAAGGCGTGGCGCATGGCTTGCGATCGCGCGCGCGGGCGGCGACGGTGAGCGTGAGCGAACGAGGGGTGACCGCGGCGAGCAGCGGCAGCCGGGACCGGGGCCGAGCATGGCGGTGAAAGGAGCAAGGGGGAGACAGGAGGGGTTCTCACCCCCGTGGCAGATGAATAGGGGGCCGGCGAGGCTCGACGGAGCCGACGAGGGAGAGGTGAGGACGCGAGGCGACGGCGGCGGGGCGGTGCCAGGGATGGGCGCCGGCGTCGGGGGCGTGGGGCGGCACGGGATTGAGCCCCTCCCCGATCTAGAGCCGGGCGAGTGGGGGGGGGTTCCGGGGAGGAGGACAAGGCGACCGGTGAGGGGGTTTCTCCGGGCGGCGACGACGAACGGCGGCGTCGGGCGCAGGGAGATCTCCGATCTAGAACGGGGGCGCGAGGGGGAGAGAGATCGGGGGGTGAGTGGGGGTGGGCTAGGGTTCGGTCGGTTGGGAGGGGGGGGATAAGGAGGCCCGGCTGGGCCTGGTGGGCTGAGCCGACTGGGCCAAGAGGACCAGTGGGGAAGGGGGGCCTTTTGCCTTTTATTTAATTTTTGTTTTATTTCCTTTTATTTATTTCTTTTCTCATGTTTTTCCTGTTTGCAAATAGTTAGGCCACAAAATGATTTTTACTAAATTAGTGACCTAGCCCATTGGATGCTATGTAATATCTACAACTGCCAAAAATTGTTTTGGAGACAAACGGAGTTGACACAAATTTTATATTAAATAAAATGTATTAAACCTTGCTGTTTTGGTAATGTTAGAGTCACCTAATTAATTTATTAATTGTTGGTTATAATTTTAGAATGGTCTCTGGAATATTAGTCATTTAATGAACATTTTAGTTTCTGGTTTGAACAACTTTTATTTTTCACTTTTTGTTTGAATTTCCATTTGCATTTGAATTTGAAAAGAGATATGACACTAATGATGATTAAGCACTGCTGATCATGATGACATGGCATAATAAAAAAGGGTGATTACTGTAGCTTAATACATGGGGTGTTACAGCCTTTTTCTTGGACCAACTCTTCTTGAACTTCGCCGATTTCTGCACCATCAACACTTGATGCGTGCCTTTCTTTCCTGCTCTTCCACTTTGAGCATCCCATGCAATTCAGTGAGCTTCTTATCCATGCCATGCATATGATAGTTTGAGATGAACGTCCCATAGCTGGGTGGAAGAGAACCCAGAACTGCATCAGTAGCCAGCTCATCGAAGAGCGGGAAGCCCAACCGATCCAAAGCTTGCACATATCCGATCATCTTGATCACATGTGGGCTCAGTGGATCACCTTCCTTCAGCTTGCAATCCATCAAGGATCGCTAGACGTTGAACCTTTCGGTCCTAGCCTGTGTCTGAAACATGCTCTTGAGACTCTCGATCATATCGTAAGCCTCAACATTTTCAAAATGCTGTTGCAAATCGGGCTCCATACAAGCCAGCATCAGACAGCTGATCTCCGTTGATTCATCAACGAGTTTTTGGTAGGCATTCTTGGTTGTGGCATTAGCATTATCGGCAGGTTCCTCTGGAAGTGGATCCTCTAGAACATGTTCCTTTTTATCATGCTTGAAAATGATTCTCAAATTTCTATACCAGGTGGTAAAGTTTGTTCCATTCAATTTATCCTTTTCCAGAATTGATTTCAATGCAAAGTTGGGTTGAGCAGGTGGTGCCATTGATCTACAACAGAAAAATATGCAATCACTAAGCAATGTGTTTATGTAGAGTATTTCAAGCCTTAGACAGAAATACTCCCATTGAAGTCGGCATCCCTCCGCAAACTCTCAGTGATTCAGGATCCGACTAGCTAGCGCATGCGACTAGTGAGCTTTAGCATCACTGCTAGCCAACATACCTATCCGGTAAGCAACTCCTTGCTAATCGTATCTCTATACGACTCCTATCAGTCGGGAAGGTATCTCATACCCCGGCTCCCAACCTTCTCTGCCACAAAGCCCAAAACCGTTTTGATAGCCTTGTCAAGATAACCTGATGCTGTGCATGTCCGTGTCCGACACGAACCCTTCAGTTCAAGGACACCTAGCAGCACCCCAATTTTATGAGCCCACTACTAGACGTACTTGACGTGCGAAGGTGCAACATCGGGGATGGCAAATCGCTTGATATTAACGAGGGATCTTTCTACCATTTTAACATGCATAGAAATAAAGAAGCATAACAATCACAAATAAATATATATTGTGAAATAGTATGGCTCCTTCATGGATGTTCTTCCAGGTCGGCTCCGACTCCGATGACCATCTAGGAACTCCATCTTGTTAGTCACGCCGGGACGCCAAGCCACCAACCTGATCTCTATTATCCAACTACTACAACTAGTAATGAATTTTACATAGAGTCACAAGTCGACACGCAGGTCATTATACATTATAATGAAAGCACTTTGTCTCCTCCCGGCTGACAAACATGACACGCATGCCATGTATAATTTACACACATGCATCACATACACATGAGCCATACTATTCACATCAAACCCTGCAAAATAAAGTTATGCATAGAATCGCATTCTACCGGTTTGAGTGATCATGTACGAAATACAAGGCGCTACGCACACGGTAGTCCCGCTAGCCGGTTAGCGGGCGGGGTTCGAAGGGGCAGCGCCCGACGTTTTCGGAAATCACAGATCCCATCTGTGCTTTGATAACGCCAAATTTTATGATCTGACCGATCTTATCGATCATCGCGAATCCGATTCGGATTTACGTTTCACTGTTAACCCCGATGGCGGATACCGACCGGTAGGGGTAGGTTGTGTCACGACCTCATCGATCCCGATCATCAAAAAACATAGCCACATCATTCCCCGTGTGCAGTTGACCTCATCAACCGTGCACACAGCCGATTTCATTGACAACAACAGATCTCATCGGCCGCCTCCACATATCTAATAAACATATGATCTGAATCCAAATCCTACAACCTGGCTATGATACCACTGTTGGGTTCTACGGTAGGGTGCGTCGACTGCAAATTTAAATTTTCCTACGTGCAGAACAACCAAGAACATGCTACGGGAGATGGATCACAAATCGTTACCACTAGACGCGCAGTGCCATGCAGCGCAAGTAGAGTTGAGGCAGCGCATCCAGAGTCGTCTTCTCCTCGTCCGATATCCCTCGAACAGCCAGAGTGGATCCCGCGAACAAGTTCGCCGGAGCGGCGCAGGTGCATCGCCTCTAACGGTATCCGCGCGTGCAGGAGGAACACCGTGCGGCGGACTACTAGGTCCGATCAAACAGTTGGCGGTGAGTGGAGGTCGCTATTCGCAACACATGCAAACCCTAGTGACAGCGCCGAAGCGATCAACCGCATGAGTGTGCCGCACCCCCACTTTATATAGGCGTTCGTCGCGGGCTCAACACTTGGGCCTCACACGGACCCTAAAACCCAAAATCTGTTCGGCCGGGCTCCGAGTCCGAGTAGGATCACATCTAACTCGTGAAGTCGGATCGGGCCTCATAGGTTCCTTCCCTTAAGCGCGCGACCCCTTAGGTTCAAGTCAGCTTGGTCGCAGGTCGGATCACCTCCGACCTGCTCGGCTGGTAGCGGCCTCTAGCAAGGCGTGCCGACCACCAAGTAGACAATGAAGCCGGTTGGCGAACATGTACAACATGTCACACTTCTATTCCTTTGCCACACGATATATGTTGTCAAACTCAAGGCAAGTTTGTCATCCTTGTGCTAGCCCGACCTCTTTCTCATTCCAGTGATGCCGACCATTAACCGGATTATCTCATAATCCCCATCGCATGGCCATGCTTATCTTGGTCGGATCACACGAGGGGCCCAGAGTATATCTCTCCTGATCGGAGGGGCAAATCCCATCTTGCTCGACCATGTCTCGCAGCATGGGTCTGGACAAGCCCAAAAACCTACCTTTGTAACTACCCAGTTATGGAGTAGCGTTTGGTTGGCCCAAAGCAAGTCTATCACCATCCCAAGTACATGCGCCAGCTCAGGTCTTAGGACATAGAACGTATGTTGTACTAGAGACTCATAGATGACATATCGCTGCGTCTCATAGTTGGGTCTGTCTAACTCGGACCTTATCTCAACTCGGATCCGACTACGTCGAATCCGACCAGACCCTTCCGAGTCCATATGAGACTCACAGATGACATATCGCTGCGTCTCATAGTTGGGTCTGTCCGACTCGGACCTTATCTCAACTCGGATCCGACTACGTCGAATCCGACCAGACCCTTCTGAGTCCATATTATCCGGTTAGCATCCAATGCTCCATGGCTAGTGAGACCAAGCCATCGACCGCGTCATATGCTAGTCTAGTTGGCTGCGCGTCCACACAGCCCTTTCAACTAGGGACCCTTTAGGACAGTCATCATACAATGCATAGTCCCACAAACAAGTCACGTACTTGTTGATACACATCATTGATAATGTCCAAGGACTATCTTTATTCATAAACACATAGGAAATATCATCATACATGATTGCCTCTAGGGCATATCTCTAACAGTTTCAATAATACTTGTATTTCCGATTTGTAACGTGACAGCACTTGTTCAAAAATGACTTTGTTTATTGTTAATGTGTGTGCCTTCGCAAATCAGACAAAAATTTACCACAACATGTTGGTGCCATGTCATGACACCATGCCAAGTTTCATGATTTTCAGGCGAGTTTTGGATTTACGGGAATTTTAAAACCAAGTTTCTCGATGTTTTCGGCCGAGCCAAGACGCCCAAATGTTTGAATTCCATTCCCACTTCTTGCATGGGACCTAGAAATTCGCCCAAGTACACAAAAATGATTTTCCAACTAACTTTTGCGCACTTGAGCATGCGCTTGTACTTCAAATTTGAATTATGTGCATTAAATGCCTGGAAAATCAATTTATGTATAAAAAAGGGCCAAATGAACCTGGAATAATTCTAAAATTTAGCACGAACCTCCTATTTGGTCTAAGCTGCATGTGTAAAAAAATCAAGGCGGGAGAAGGCAGTGTATGTCGTTTCGCACACGGAGGTGACACGTTCCCTCTCAGAACCACGAGCCTTCTTGAGAGAAGCTCCGGTTTGCAAGAAGCTTATACCAAACCTTGTCCCAATTCGGCCAAAAAATTTACCACAGCATGTTGGTGCCATGTCATGACACCATGCCAAGTTTCATGATTTTCAGGCGTGTTTTGGATTTACAGGAATTAAAAAACTAGGTTTCTCAATATTTCCGGCCGAGCCACGATGCCCAGATGTTTGAATTCCATTCCCATTTCTTGCATGGGACCTAGAAATTCACCCAAGGACACACATGTGATTTTTCAACCAACTTTGGTGCACTGGAGCATGTGCTTGTAGTTCAAATTTGAATTATGCACATTAAATGCCCAGAAAATCAATTAATGTATAAAAAAGGCCAAACGAACCCAGAATAATTCCAAATTTTAGCACGAAACTCCTATTTGGTCTAAGCTGCCTGTGTAAAAAAATTAAGGTGGGAGAAGGCAGTGTATGTTGTTTCGCACACGGAGGTGACACGTTCCCTCTCGGAACCACGAGCCTTCTTGAGAGAAGCTCAGGTTTGCAAGAAGCTTATACCAAAGCTTGTCCCAATTCGGCCAAAAAATTTACCACAGCATGTTGGTGCCATGTCATGACACCATGCCAAGTTTCATGATTTTCAGGCGTGTTTTGGATTTACAGGAATTAAAAAACCAAGTTTCTCAATATTTCCGGCCGAGCCACGACGCCCAGATGTTTGAATTTCATTCCCATTTCTTGCATGGGACCTAGAAATTCACCCAAGGACACACATGTGATTTTTGAACCAACTTTGGTGCACTGGAGCATGTGCTTGTAGTTCAAATTTGAATTATGCACCATTAAATGCCCAGAAATTCAATTAATGTATAAAGAAGGCCAAACGAACTCGGAATAATTCCAATTTTTAACACGGCATTCATATAGTTCTATGTTGCCTCTATAAAAAATCAAGGGTGGGGGGAGGCAGCGTATATTGTTTCGCACACAAAGGTGACACGTCCCCCCTCAGGAACCACGAGTCTTCTCGAGAGAAGCTCCGGTTTGCAAGAATTAGCTTATACCAAAACTTGTCCAAATGCAGCTAATTTTTTTACCATAGCATGTTGGTGCCTGATGACCCACAAGTATATGGGATCAATTATAGCCTTTTCGATAAGTAAGAGTGTCGAACCCAACGAGGAGCAGAAGGAAATGACAAGCGGTTTTCAGCAAGGTAATGTCTGCAAGTGCTAAAATTGTAAGTAACAGAGTAGTTTGATAGCAAGATAATTTGTAACGAGCAAGTAGCAATAGTAGTAACAAAAGTGCAGCAAGGTAGCCCAATCCTTTTGAGGCAAAGGACATGCCAAAACGGTCTCTTATGATAAGCAAAGTGTTCTCGAGGGTACACGGGAATTTCATCTAGTCACTTTCATCATGTTGGTTTGATTCGTGTTCGCTACTTTGATAATTTGGTATGTGGGTGGACCGGTGCTTAGGTGCTGTTCTTACTTGAACAAACCTCCTACTTAAGATTAACCCCCTCGCAAGCATCCGCAACTACGAGAAAAGTATTAAGAATAAATTCTAACCATAGCATTGAACTTTTGGACCCAATCGGTCCCTTACGGAATAGCGCATAAACTAGGGTTTAAGCTTCTGTCACTCTCGCAACCCATCATCTAATAACTACTCCATAATGCATTCCCTTAGGCCCAAACAATGGTGAAGTGTCATGTAGTCGACGTTCACATGACACAACTAAGGGAATCACAACATACATACCATCAAAATATCGAACACATATCAAGTTCACATGATTAATTGCAACATGATTTCTCCCGTGACCTCCAGAACAAAAGTAACTACTCAAAAATGATAAACATGCTCAAGATCAGAGGGGTATTAAATAGCATAATGGATCTGAACATATAATCTTCCACCAAATAAACCATATAGTAATCAACTACAAGATGTAATCAACACTACTAGTCACCCACAAGCACCAATCTATAGTTCTGGTACAAAGATTGAACACAAGAGATGAACTAGGGTTTGAGAGGAGATGGTGTTGTTGAAGATGTTGATGGAGATTGCCCTCCCCAAGATGGGAGAGTTGTTGGTGATGATGATGACGATGATTTCCCCCTCCGGGAGGGAAGTTCCCCCGGCAGAATCGCTCCGCCGGAGGGCAAAAGTGCTCCTGCCCAAGTTCTGCCTCGAGACGGCGGCACTTCATCCCGAAAGTCCTTTCCTTATTTTTCTAGGTCAAAATGACTTATATACCAGAAGATGGGCACCGGAGGTGGGCCGAGGTGAGCATAACCCACCAGGGCGCGCCTGGGCTCCCTGGCGCGCCCAGGTGGGTTGTGCCCACCTGGTGGGCCCCCTCTGGTACTTATTGACTCCAATATTTCTCATTTATTCCATAAAAAATCCTCGTAAAGTTTCAGCTCATTTGGAGTTGTGAAGAATAGGTAGCCTGACGTAACATTTTCAGGTCCAGATTTCTAGCTGCTATAATACTCCCTCTTTGTGTATACCTTGCATATTATGAGAGAAAAGGCATTAGAATTACTCCAAAAAGCATTATTATGCATAAAAACATTATAAATAACAGTAAGAAAACATGATGCAAAATGGACATATCAACTCCCCCAAGCTTAGACCTCGCTTGTCCTCAAGCAAAAACCGAAATCGAAAAACATGTCCACATGCTTAGAGAGAGAGAGGTGTCGATAAAAACAAAATACGGACATAGAAGCATCATGTAAATTATTATAACAGCAACAAGCTTTAGCATAGAACTTTTATCGTAGGACTTTTATCATAGACTTCTCATGAATAAGTAACAATTCATCACAATATCGAAGTATAAAGCATAAACTCTATTGGAAACCAACAAACTATGTTCTCAGTAAACTTTGCAACTACAATTCATCATCTTTTCAGGAAGGGTCACGTATCAGAGCCTTTAGGCAAGCCCACATACTCAACCATCATATAGTCTTCTATGATTGCTAACACTCACCGCGTACACATGACCAAAATGTTTCAACCGGACACAAAGAAATATAGGGGCTTAAAGTTTCGCCTCCCAACGTATTCACCTCAAGGGTGATGTCAACAATAATAACTCATGCCACCCATATTCAATTGGATATATGTGCCTAGATCTTTCCTCACCACATGATGCTTGCCAAAAGAGAAAATAAAAAGGAATAGAGAGAAAAACTTTAACTCTTGCATGAAAGTAAATACATAAAAGTAAAAGATAGGCCCTTCGCAGAGGGAAGCAGAGGTTGCCATGCGCTTTTTGTTTGTATGCTCAATCCTTAGTGCAAAAGAATGTCATGTTATATTGCCCCTTGTGATAGCAACCTTTACTATGCAGTCTGTCGCTTTTATTCTTCGCCATCACAAGTTCGTACAACGCTCAATTTTTTCTTACACTAAATGATCCAACACTTTTAGAAGCAATTTTTATTGCCCTATTGCACCGATGACAACTTACTTGAAGGATCTTGCTCAATCCATAGGTAGGTATGGTGGACTCTCAAAACAAGATTTGGGTTTAAGGGTTTTTGGATGCACAAGTAGTATCTCTACTTAGTGCGGAATTTTTGGCTAGCAAAGGTGGGGGGCAAACACCACATGTTAAAGGATCTATGACAATATATCTTCTATGTGAATATGAATAAACATAAATCATTACGTTGTCTTCCTTGTCCAACGTCCACAATTTTGGCATATAATATTTTGATGGGTGCTCACAATCACAAAAGATTTCCAGGATAGTGTATTTGCATGTGAATCTTCTCTTCCCTTATTAATTCTTTCATGAGTTGCATCATTGACCAATGCTATGTTTGACAATCTACAATAAAATTTTCTACTTATACTTTTCCTTATGTGATGTCACTACTTACAATATTAGCATATGATCTTCTTTTTTTCATTTATTTCCTTTCTTTTTATTGAGACAAGAAAGTAAAGAAGGAAAAACTCAAACTAACTTTATTATATCTCGCACACGATTACAAGGATAGATCACTAAGCAAACTCTCGAAAAGAAAGGATCGAACTAAACTTTTATTCATCTAAAGCAAAAGATAACCATGGATCTAACTAAGAAAAGTAAAGGCAAAAGATAGTGGAGGTGATACGATACCGGGGCACCTCCCCCAAGCTTGGCGAAAGCCAAGGGGAGTGCCCATACCTGATACTCAATTTTCTTTTGGTGATGAAGAAGAAGGTGGTGGTGGTGATGAAGTAGTAGCGAGCTTGTCCTTCATGATCAAGAGATTCTCCAATCTACGGATGACGCTCCGGAGGGTGATGATGTGCTCTTGCAACAGAATATTTTCACGGGTGAGATATTTATTTTGCATAGGAACCGTTTCGATGATCCGGAAGGCCTCGATCTCGGTGGGGGTGAGATGATCATAGTAAGGCTTAAGGATATCTTCTTCTTCCTCCTGGGCAGGCCAGGCCTCCTCAACCACCGGTGCTTGATCTCCGGTAGCCTCTTTGACCTTGTCCTCCTTCACGGCTCCAACGGGCTCTTCCCTCTTCAGCCCGATCTTCATCAGCCAAGCATCTTCTTCTACGTTGTTGGGGGAGGAAGAAGACATGATCCTGGCTTTAACAGATCTGACAGAAAACAACAAGAATAGAAAACAGAAGATTTCTCCGCGATACGGAGGTCAATAGGTTCGGGGGGTATATAAAGATTTTTTATCTTGGGAAACAAGCAAGCTGTAGAAAAACAGAGTCCGAAAGGTACGCGAGGTGGGCACAACCCACCTGGGCGCGCCTGGCAAGCCAGGCGTGCCCTGGTGTCTTGTCCCCACCAGGGTCACCTTCCTGGTAGTTTCTTATTTTCCTAATTTTTTAAATATTCCAAAACTGACAAAAAATATTTTTGCGGATTTTTCGGAGTCCGTTTACTTACCGTATCACGTACCTCCCTTTTTTCATGATTCTGGAGTGTCCCAGAAGGTTTCTTTTATGTGTTCTTCCGGTGTTATAGTTTGAATAACATTGCATTCAACATTAATGGGCGTACCTGAGATGTAATGTTTTATTCGTTGCCCATTAACAACCTTCGGGTTAGTACCTTCGGCATTATTTATTTTAATAGCTCCAGACCGATAGACCTCCTCGATAACATAGGGTCCTTCCCATTTGGAGAGGAGTTTTCCTGCAAAGAATCTGAAACGAGAGTTGTACAAAAGAACATATTCTCCAACTTTGAACTCACGCTTTTGGATTCTTTTATCATGCCATCTTTTAACTTTCTCTTTAAATAACTTGGCATTTTCATAAGCTTGGGTTCTCCGTTCATCTAATGAGCTAATATCAAATAACCTCTTTTCACCAGCAAGTTTGAAATCATAGTTGATTTCTTTAATTACCCAATATGCTTTATGTTCTAACTCAAGAGGCAAATGACAAGCTTTTCCATAAACCATTTTATAAGGAGACATACCCATAGGATTTTTATATGATGTTCTATAAGCCCAAAGTGCATCATCTAATTTCTTAGACCAATTCTTTCGAGACCTATTGACAGTCTTTTGTAAAATTAATTTTATTTCTCTATTGCTAAGTTCAACTTGACCACTAGACTGAGGATGATAACGTGATGTAATCTATGGTTAACATCATAATTGGGAAGCATTTTACGGAAAGCACCATGAATAAGGTGTGAACCACCATCAACCATTAAATATCTAGGGACTCCAAACCTTGGGAAAATAACTTCCTTAAGCATTTTAATAGAGGTGTTGTGATCAGCACTACTGGTTGGAATAGCTTCTACCAACTTAGTAACATAATCAACTGCAACCAAAATATGAGTATACCCATTAGAGGAAGGAAAAGGCCCCATGTAATCAAATCCCCAAACATCAAATGGTTCAACAGCAAGAGAATAATTCATAGGCATTTCTTGACGCTTACCGATATTACCTATTCTTTGACATTCATCACAAGACAAGACGAACTTATGGGCATCCTTGAAAAGAGTAGGCCAATAAAAACCAGATTGCAATACCTTGTGAGCAGTTCTGTCTCCCGCATGATGTCCTCCATAAGCTTCGGAGTGACATTCACTACTAGGAAAAGGGCTATAGATGATATGGCCACTAATGGCGCACCAGACATGTGGTGCGCCACTACTATATAGCAGTGGCGCACCATGTGTTGGTGCGCCATTAGTGTGAAAGACACTAATGGCGCACCAGGCACATGGTGCGCCACTAGTAATAATTTTTTTTCCAAAAATACTAATGGCGCACCATGCCAGAGTGCGCCATTACTAGTTTTAACTAGTAATGGCGCACCACACACTCCGTGCGCCACTACTAACAAATTTTTTTTTTACTTTTTTTTTTCAAAACTAGTAATGGCGCACCTGGGTACAGTGTGCCATTACTAGTTCAAACTAGTAATGGCGCACTATCCACTGGTGCGCCACTACTAAATATTTTTTTTTTATTTTTTTTGCAAAACTAGTAATGGCGCACCACGTAACAGGTGCGTCATTAGTAACCAGGGTTACTAATGGCGCACCTGTTACGTGGTGCGCCATTACTAACTTTCTGAGTCTTACAATTTATTCACCAAATGCACCCACCCCCCCCACCCGTGTGGACCGCCTTTTCAGTTTCAAAAAAAATAAAAGAAAATGATAGAAATGTCAAAAAAATAAAAGAAAATAAGATTCCCATGTGATATGTGGTCTAGTTGTTAGCAAAATTTACAAACATGAATTTTTGACTTTTTTGCAAACTCTCTCGAGAATTTGTAAATTGGGCATAACTTTTGCATACGAACTCCGATGAAAAAGTTTTTTATATGAAAAATCATCTACTCAAAAAGTTACATCCGAATTTAACGGGGCAACCCCGTTAAACATTTTCAGAATCCCCAAAAACCTAACAGAACGAAAGATACGGAGCTTTTAAGATCTAGAGGGGAAAAAATGGAAAAAAAATTCAAACTTACTAGTGGCGCACCATTTGCTAGGTGCGCCACTAGTAACAGAAAAAAATTTGGTTTCGAATTTTTTTTTTGGATTTTTTTTTCAAAATATGATACGTAATATGACCGGGAAGTTTGAAATATTTTTTCAAAATTTCATCACACTAATGAACATGAACAAAGTCCTAGACATCAACAAGGTTTAATAGGATTGATATCATAGATATATCAACAAGTGCTTGTTAAGTGTGGTGGTGCTGGGGTTGGATAGAACTGCGAAGTTAAGCGTGCTCGGGCTAGAGTAGTGTGAGGATGGGTGACCTTCTGGGAAGTTTGACCACTTAGTGCGATTTGACTTGAGATTAAGCATATTGACCCGAGATTAAGCCATAGTGACCCGAAAAAAAAATTTTGAATTTTTTTTTTGAAAAACTTTTGTTAGTAATGGCGCACTTCTATGTGGTGCGCCATTACTATCTGACTTAGTAATGGCGCACCACATAGAAGTGCGCCATTAGTAACCCAGAGCACAAGGTACATATGGCCCCTGGGAGGCATACTAATGGCGCACGGTGGGCTATACTAATGGCGCACTGCGTGGTGCGCCATTAGTATACCAGATACTAATGGCGCACCAGGGGTGCGCCATTAGTATTTAATTCTAATGGCGTGGTGCTAGTGGCGCACCAGTAGTGCGCCATTAGTAGGCAAAACTGGTGCGCCACTAGCAGGCCTTTTCCTAGTAGTGATTTCCGTAGGAGTTGTTCCTGTTCATGCTCAGGTACACAACGTCTAATAATACCATCTACCCCTTCTTTATAAAGATGTGGGTCATCCCAAAAGTAATGTCTTAAATCATAGAATAATTTTTTCTTTTGTTGGTATGTGAAGCTAGGTGGTATGTATTTAGCAACAATATAATTAGCATAATCAGCATACCAAGGGGTACTGTGAGAAACATTTATTGCAGCTAATTGTTCATCAGGGAAGCTATCATTAATAGGTTGTGGGTCATCAAGAACATTTTCAAGCCTAGACAAGTTATCAGCTACGGGGTTCTCAGCTCCTTTTCTATCAGTGATATGCAAATCAAATTCTTGTAGTAGAAGAACCCACCTAATGAGTCTAGGTTTAGCATCTTTCTTTTCCATAAGATATTTTATAGCAGCATGATCAGTGTGAACTGTCACTTTAGAATCTACAATATAGGATCTAAATTTATCACAAGCAAATACCACTGCTAAGAATTCTTTTTCAGTAGTAGCATAATTTCGTTGGGCACTGTCTAGAGTTTTACTAGCATAATGGATAACATTTAGTTTCTTATCAACTCTTTGTCCTAGAACAGCACCAACAGCATAATCACTAGCATCACACATAATTTCAAAAGGCAAGTTCCAATCAGGTGGTTGAACAATAGGTGCATAAATTAAAGCTTTCTTGAATGTTTCGAAGGCTTCCAAACAATCATCATCAAAAACAAAGGGAATATCCTTTTGCAAAAGATTTGTAAGAGGCCTAGAAATATTAGAAAAGTCTTTGATAAATCTCCTATAGAAACCAGCATGACCAAGGAAACTACGAATACCTTTGATATCTTTAGGACATGGCATTTTCTTAATTGCATCAACCTTAGCTTTGTCCACCTCAATACCTCTTTCAGAGATTTTATGGCCCAAAACAATGCCTTCGTTAACCATAAAGTGGCACTTCTCCCAATTCAAGACAAGATTCGTTTGCTCACATCTCTGCAAAACTCGATCAAGATTGCTTAAACAATCATCAAAAGACTTCCCATAAACAGAAAAGTCATCCTTGAAAACCTCAACAATCTTTTCACAAAAATCAGAGATTATAGCAGTCATACATCTTTCAAAGGTAGCAGGTGCATTGCATAAACCAAAAGGCATACGTCTATAAGCATAAGTTCCAAAAGGACAAGTGAAAGTGGTCTTTTCTTGATTAGGTTGAGAAACAGGTATTTATGAAAAGCCAGAATATCCATCAAGGAAGCAAAAATGTGTGTGCTTAGATAATCTTTCTAGCATTTGATCAATAAAGGGCAGAGGGTAATGATCTTTTCTAGTTTCTTTCTTTAATTTTCTAAAATCAATTACCATTCTATAGCCTGTGACAATTCTTTGTGGAATAAGTTCATTCTTATCATTAGGAACAACAGTAATACCTCCTTTCTTAGGGACACAATGAACGGGACTTACCCATCTACTATCAGCTATAGGATAGATTATACCTGCTTCCAGAAGTTTCAATATTTCCGTTCTTACCACTTCTTTCATCTTCGGATTTAACTGACGTTGGTGATCAACAACAGGTTTAGCATCAGGTTCCATATTAATCTTTTGCTGACATAGAGTGGGACTAATGCCCTTAAGATCATCAAGAGTATATCCAATAGCAGCTTGGTGCTTCCTTAGAACTTTCAATAATCTTTCTTCTTCATGTTCTGAAAGGTTAGCACTAATAATAACGGGATATATCTTTTTCTCATCAAGATAAGCATATTTCAAAGTGTCTGGAAATTGTTTTAATTCAAACACAGGATCACCCTTGGGTGGAGGAGGACCTCCTAGAGTTTCAATAGGCAAATTGTGTTTAAGCAGAGGTCGTTGTTCAAAGAAAATCTTATCTATTTCATTTCTTTTATGCATATGCAAATCATTTTCGTGGTCTAGCAAATATTGTTCTAAAGGATCAGTAGGAGGTACAACAATATAAGCAAGACCAATAATTTCATCCTTACTAGGCAATTCTTTTTCATGAAGCTTTCTACTAAACTTAGAAAAATTAAACTCATGAGACTCATCACCAAAACTAACACCAACGGTTTGTTTCTCACAATCTATTTTAGCATTAACGGTGTTCAAGAAAGGTCTACCAAAAATAATGGGACAAAAGTCATCTTGTGGGGAACCAAGAACAAGAAAATCAGTAGGGTATTTTATTTTCCCACATAAGACTTCAACATCTCTAACAATCCCAATTGGTGATATGGTGTCTCTATTAGCAAGTTTAATAGTAACATCTATGTCTTCTATCTCAGCGGGTGCTATATCATTCATAATTTCTTGATATAAGGAAAAAGGAATAGCACTTACGCTAGCACCTATGTCACATAAACCATGATAACAGTGATCTCCTATTTTAACTGAGACAACAGGCATGCCAACAACAGGTCTATGTTTGTCCTTTTTATCGGGTTTGGCAATTCTAGTTGCTTCATCACAGAAGTAAATAACATGCCCATCAATATTATCGACCAAGAGATCTTTAACCATAGCAACACTAGGTTCTACCTTGATTTGTTCATCTGGTTTAGGTGTTCTAATATAACTTTTATTGACCACAGTTGAAACCTTAGCATGCTCCTTCATCCTAACAGGGAAAGGTGATTTTTCAATATAACCAGTAGGAATAACTGGATCAACATTATAAATAATAGTTTCATCTTTAGCTTTCACCGGTTCTTTAATTTCTTCTTTAATAGGTGGGTGATATTTAAACCACTTCTCCTTAGGGAGATCAACATGAGTAGCAAAAGATTCACAAAAGGAGGCTACTATCTCAGAGTCAAGTCCATACTTAGTGCTAAACTTTTGAAAAGCATCAGTATTCATAAAAGATTTAACACAATCAAACTTAAGCTCAATACCTGACTCTTTACCTTCGTCGAGTTCCCAATCTTCAGAGTTGCGTTTAATTCTTTCTAAGAGATCCCACCGGAATTCAATAGTCTTCTTCATAAAAGAACCAGTACAAGAAGTATCGAGCATGGTTTGATCATTATGAGAAAGCCGAGCATAAAAATTCTGAATAATAATTTCTCTTGAGAGCTCATGATTGGGGCATGAATATAACATTGAATTAAGCCTCCCCCAAGCTAGAGCGATACTTTCTCCTTCATGAGGCAAAAAATTATATATATAATTCCGATCACGATGAACTAGATGCATAGGATATTTTTTTTGATGGAATTCCAATTTCAACCGATTCCAACTCCAAGATCCAATATCATCGCATAGCCTATACCATGTCAATGCTTTTCCCTTCAAAGATAAAGGGAAAACCTTCTTCTTCGCTTCATCTCCGGGTAAACCTGCAAGCTTAAACAATCCACAAATTTCATACACATATATCAAGTGCTTATCGGGATTAGCTAGCAGTTGTTCTACCATACCCGAAGGAATTTCATATTCAATATTTTCAGTAGGTGCAGTAAGTTGAGGGGCAACTAATTGTGGTTCCGGTCGAGGTAAAGATACCCCGAACAAACCCCTCAAAGGATTGTTTTCCATAGTAACAGTGACAATAAATTTTAGCATGTAGTAATAATTTTTCCTTACCGATTTCCACTTACCAAGAGCGCTTCACTCCCCGGCAAAAGCGCCAGAAAAGAGCCTTGATGACCCATAAGTATATGGGATCAATTGTAGCCTTTTCGATAAGTAAGAGTGTCGAACCCAACGAGGAGCAGAAGGAAATGACAAGCGGTTTTCAGCAAGGTAATGTCTGCAGGTGCTAAAATTGTAAGTAACAGAGTAGTTTGATAGCAAGATAATTTGTAACGAGCAAGTAGCAATAGTAGTAACAAAAGTTCAGCAAGGTAGCCCAATCCTTTTGAGGCAAAGGACAGGCCAAAACGGTCTCTTATGATAAGCAAAGTGTTCTTGAGGGTACACGCGAATTTCATCTAGTCACTTTCATCATGTTGGTTTGATTCGTGTTCGCTACTTTGATAATTTGGTATGTGGGTGGACCGGTGCTTAGGTGCAGTTCTTACTTGAACAAACCTCCTACTTAAGATTAACCCCCTCACAAGCATCCGCAACTACGAGAAAAGTATTTAGAATAAATTCTAACCATAGCATTGAACTTTTGGATCCAATCGGTCCCTTACGGAATAGCGCATAAACAAGGGTTTAAGCTTCTGTCACTCTTGCAACCCATCATCTAATAACTACTCCACAATGCATTCCCTTAGGCCCAAACAATGGTGAAGTGTCATGTAGTCGACGTTCACATGACACCACTAAGGGAATCACAACATACATACCATCAAAATATCGAACACATATCAAGTTCACATGATTACTTGCAACATGATTTCTCCCGTGACCTCAAGAACAAAAGTGACTACTCACAAATGATAAACATGCTCAAGATCAGAGGGGTATTAAATAGCATAATGGATCTGAACATATAATCTTCCACCAAATAAACCATATAGTAATCAACTACAAGATGTAATCAACACTACTAGTCACCCACAAGCACCAATCTATAGTTTCAGTACAAAGATTGAACTCAAGAGATGAACTAGGGTTTGAGAGGAGATGGTGCTGTTGAAGATGTTGATGGAGATTGCCCTCCCCAAGATGGGAGAGTTGTTGGTGATGATGATGACGATGATTTCCCCCTCCGGGAGGGAAGTTCCCCCGGCGGAATCGCTCCGCCGGAGGGAAAAAGTGCTCCTGCCCAAGTTCTGCCTCGAGACGGCGGCGCTTCATCCCGAAAGTCCTCTCCTTATTTTTTCTATGGTAAAATGACTTATATACCAGAAGATGGGCACCGGAGGTGGGCCGAGGTGACAATAACCCACCAGGGCATGCCTGGGCTCCCTGGCGTGCCCAGGTGGGTTGTGCCCACCTGGTGAGCCCCCTTTGGTACTTATTGACTCCAATATTTCTCATTTATTCCATAAAAAATCCTCGTAAAGTTTCAGCTCATTTGGAGTTGTGCAGAATAGGTAGCCTGATGTAGCTTTTTCAGGTCCAGATTTCCAGCTGCCAGAATTCTCCCTCTTTGTATATACCTTGCATATTATGAGAGAAAAGGCATTAGAATTACTCCAAAAAGCATTATTATGCATAAAAACATTATAAATAACAGTAAGAAAACATGATGCAAAATGGACGTATCAGTGCCATGAAATGACACCATGCCAAGTTTCATGATTTGCAGGCGAGTTTTGAATTTACAGGAATTTAAAAACCAAGTTTCTCAATGTTCCCGGCTGAGCCACGACGCCCAGATGTTTGAATTTCATTCCCATTCTTGCATGGGACCTATAAATTCACCCAAAGACACACATGTGATTTTTCAACAAACTTTGGTGAACTGGAGCATGTGCTTGTAGTTCAAATTTGAATTATGCACATTAAATGCCTAGAAACTCAATTAATGCATAAAAATGCCAAACGAACCCGGAATAATTCCAAATTTAAACACGACACTCATGTAGTTGCATGTTCACTGTAGATAAATGTTCTAGCAATTCAAACACCATCTTTTCCCTCCGTAACACCATTTTGTCTTTCAAAACATAATGAAAAAAATTAGGTATACCACAAACAGTTTACTAGCAAGAATCGTGAGGGATGCGATATAAAATATCTTGGCGCACCGTCTTGTCTGGCTTACGCAGGAAGCTTCATCGTCTACAGTCCACCGCCCGCGCTTGAACCACACTTGCGCGCCAGTTTCTCGCGCTACCGGACAAAATTTTTCTGCCACCGCGGTAATATCTACCTCCCCGCCTCCTCCCTCCCACCAAAAGCCACATTTCCACTGTTCCTCCTTGCTTTCCAAGTTCAAACCTTCACTGCTACTTACTGGCAGCTCAGCCTCCTCGCCGATGACCCTTCTTCTTGCAGCGCCGCCTCCTCGCCGACGACCCTTCTTCTTGCAGCGCTGCCTCCTCGCCGCCGACCCTTCTTCTTGCTGCGCGACCTCCTCGCCACTGACCCTTCTTCTTGCTACGCGGCCTCATCGATATGGTCAGGTAATCCACACCCCACCCACACCATCCTCCTCCTTCCCCGACCAACATGCCCCGACCAACGGCACGACACCTTCCGCCAAAATCACTGGCCCCGTCCTCTAATTAAGTGCCGCCCACAGCCATTTTGCACATAGTATAACGTGGAGCTCAGTAGCATATGGCAGCGGAGAAGCAAATCACGGCCGCACGCGCGCACGAGGTCGCTATGGCTGCCATGCGTGCCGACCGCCAGATCTTGGAGGAGCACCTCGTCTTCGAGGCCACCGTCGACACCGCCACGTGGTTGTCTACTTTAAAATACAGTTCGTGCTGTTTTCTCGAGGCCAGCGCCAGTGCCTTCTAGTGATTTGTCCTCTGTAATGTTAATATGCAATCTGATGTTCAGTTAACATGTTGGTCCTCTGAAATGTAATGTTCAGTTAACAGTTTGGTCCAACAATTGCTACGTTTCGTAGTACTGTTCTCAAGCATTCTTTGTTTTGTTAACTGTCTTATCTTCTTGTACATGTTTCTATTCTGCAATGTCATGCTCAGTTAACTATTTTGGTTCATTTGGTCTGCTGTCCATTTAACTGTTTGGTTCAATTCTACAATTTGATTTTCATTTGCTGTGGGTACAATTTTGTATTGTTATGCATGTGAGAAATAAATCGAATTTGGCTGTACTCAATACATATTCTACTGATAGTATGTCAACTCTCAGTTAACATGATCAAGATCTTCCTTATATGTGTTGTAGGGAAACAATGGGAGACACTGCGGTTTACCATCGAGATTTGCTCATGCATGGTCCTTTCGCTAATAGCACATTATTGTGCAGTTGCAGGAATCATTCTAATATTTAGGTTTCTTACAATTTGGTCTTGCACATGTAGGTCCTGCTGTCAGAGGCTTAGACCCAATGTTCGACCCATTTTGCATATGGGGAAATGAGATGTCCATGAATATCAGTCAAGTCAAGAAACTCAGAAAGATTGTTAGGATGAAGCAACTTGCGATGAATAACAGCAAGATCTTTGTTTGCACAATAAAGAAGACATCAGTCAACTATAGGATGGTACTAACTCTTTTACCTTGTTTTTACCCCTTTCGCCATTTCAAAATTTATAACAGTGATTTATGCATATCTTTGTTTTCAGTACTTTTCAAAGCAGTTCACCGATGATTACCTCTCAAACCACCTGCATGGTCAAGAGGCTAGGAAGGTATTCATTCAACACCCACGGTGCAATATTGAAGTCTTCCTGAAGAGGACGTTGGGTGGGCAATTATCCATAGCCACTGGCCTAAAGTTGCAAGGACATTCAACATCACTGAAGGCTCAATATTTGCCTTCCGCTTCTACAGTTTCCCAGATGAGATTCATCTGTCTATTTACCATGTATGATGCTACTTTCCAAAGGTTTTCGATGTTGCATGTGAAACTTGGTGCTCTTGTGTAATGGCATAACTGAGTGCTGAAGTTATCTGATGTAATTCGATTATGAAATCCTGGTTGCCGTTATATGGGTATGAAATATCTGGTGTGTTTTATAAGAAATGTCAATTTGATTACTACATGGATTATCAATAATAGGCTAATTACCCTGCTTATTGGGGTTTTCTATTGCAGACGGTTACTCAGACAACACCGTGGGCGATGAACTCAAACAACCCACACAATTTTTAGAAACAAGGCGTGTTGGATCAACTAACAATCACACACGGCTTCCAGCAGAGAACTGTTTGTGTTAGGCCACCTTGCACAAACGTTTCCACACAAAAAACTATGTTTCATATACATACGAACGGAAATGTTTTTCTGGGATTCACAGTGTGGGATGTACATACGAACGGAAACGATTGGGCTTCGATGCCTCGCCCGATCGCACACGAGCTCATTTTGCCCCTACCTATGTGGCCGGAGGGCCAATCTCCGATGGTTTCTGGGTCGTGTGGGAAGGGCCCCCCTATCGCACACACTCACTAGGCGACGGTTTAAAACTCCGTCGTGGAAAGGGGGTAAAAACCGATTGTATAGCACGTCTCTGCACCAGTGCATGCTCATGCAACCATGGATGCCAAGTGTGCTAGCTCAGCTGCGGAAGTTGCTGGACACATACAAGGACGAGGAGGCGAGCATTATGACGACGAGGCCGGGGTGGCGCCAGCAACCCTGAACGCGTTTGACATGTTAGAACGGCTACAACTGTACGGCCGCCACAGTGTCCCCATTCACGACGTTCACGTTCACCAGCCCACGCGTGAGGGGCGCTAGCACTGTCTGCTCACTAGATGAACTGCTTAGCCAGTCAAATAGCTAGCATTAATTTTTACAGAAAAATCAGAAGCAAAATTAAATAGATATAGATACTACTATTTACTAACTTTGTGTACTACTGAGTACTGACCCAGCATTTGCATCGACCATCCATTGTGCAGATACACACAGGTAGCTTGTAGCTTGTTCTGGCTTAGTTTGTAGGCTTATTATCACACTCTCTGTGCAATGGGTTCAGTTATGATTTGAAACTTTGAGTGGAAAATGTTAAAAATAGATCGTGATGGACGTTAATCATGTCTATGCAACAAACCATTCTCAACTGCTATTCATCATGGAGACATTTCAGTCGAGGGTTGTTGGAATCCCTACAGGTGTTATACCTCACAATTGCTGGACTGTTCTACAAATCCTAAAAAATCAAAGATGTGTAGCAGTCTCTTGGTTATTTATCTATGCTTCAGAATTAAGTGCTTTGACACCACATTGCATGTTAGGCTCACAGGAGAAATGGTTTTAAACTCTTTATCTTTCTTTTCCAGAAGCACCTTTCTCTATTTTCCATAGTTGTTGACGGATTTATTTAAGGCCCAATGATTTGTTCCAGCACAACTGTACATCCACGACCTTTGGTTCTATCATGTATCGATTACTTGTGAATTTCAGAACTGTTATATGTATGATATAATTTTGAAGGGAAAATATAGTTACTAACTATCTGAATGTTTCTTTTTGTACAATTGATGAATCATTTACTGTTTGTTTTGCAGAAATTTGTAGATAGCTTCAAGTTGAAGAGTCATCATTTTACTCGCACAGGACAAACGGATTTTGTTTGCCCACATCCAGGCTGTGGTAAGTTAGAGATTCACTAAGTTTCTATTGCATGACAACCTTTTTTGCTTCGAATTCTCAACATACAGGTTCGGTTTATAGTTGCAGTGTTATTTTATCTAACGACGCTATCAATTCTACCCTACTTACTATGTTTCATTGATTTGATTAGACGAACCAGCATGCAATTCTATCTAACTCATGATGTACTGCTAATTTGATTACATAAACTTAATGAAACTTCCTCGGTAGGGAGATAGTAATTCCCAACTCATGATGGACTTGTTAATTGATTGATATTATTTTAAGGATCATGATGTGATATTTGCCTTCCATTTGTTTCAAGGATCTTTGTTGCAGTTCAACAACCTTGAAGACGGCTACCTCTCCTTCCTCAAGAGCGTGGCTCCTTAGTCATCGCTCGAACAAGAGGATCGAAGTTGAAGACTCGTCAGCTACTGTGCCGAGCGAGGGTTCATGGTGGTTTTGAAGATTGTGGGGAGAGCCTTGCTCTTCCCGGATTTGGAAGATAAGGAGCATGGTGATGTTGGCATGAGTTGGAGGGAGGAGACGAGAGGATAGGGGCCCTGTCGGTGATGGAAAAGATGGTCTTGATCTAGAGAAAGACGAGGACGGCAGCCTGCATGCACAACAACGATCGGGATTGAAGGGGAGTAAAAAGAAATAGGAGGGCACCGGGGTGACGAGGTGAGTTGGGCCATCGAGGAGGTTAAGGGAGGCTGGCATCAGGGTACTTGATGCTGCCACTGCTTTGCGTGTTTGCTGGTTTGTGTTTGTGCTTGATGTGTTTGCAAAGGCAGGTGAGTTTGCACCGTCACAACAGTGAAGTATTGTTCCTCACCCTAGAGGAGCCTAGATTAATCTATTTTGTGGAAGTCTTATGCAAGGAGGTACAACATGGAATTGAACTGAAACCGGAAAACAAGTAATGAGTTAGTGTGATTGTGATACCATTCTAATTTTTGCAGTTTGTCTTCAGTTCTTGTATAGCCTCTCTTATGTTGCTAGATACCCATGGGGTTTCTTCTCTCCCAGATATCAAACAAGAGCAGTTACACCTTTCTTAAGATGGCTCCAGCGAGCGGGACCACACGCTCCAGCTAACTGTACTCCTCTACCTGCCTAGAATGATGTCAATGATCAACCACCTGGTAGCTATTCTTTACCACATACACTCCATAATCTGCAGCTATACAATTTGTGTGTTGTATTGCTAAGACCAGATTATGTAAATCTCTAAACACAACCATAATATTATAATTATTTCTTTTCACCAATATCACTTCTGTGGAGGTTGATGCTTTTTTGAGTTGGGGAGGTTGGTGCTTGGTTCTTTCATGTTGCCCCATGTGCCTTGGCTCATGATATGATACTTCTTGCTGTAATATGTCAGATATTTTTTTGGTTGTCAAGCATTTACTCTAATTACTAATATCTTTATTTTAAGAAAACGGCACCAGTAATCAATACATGTGTCCATTAGTAGGCAGTATGATGTAATTAATTCACTGTCAGCTTCCGCAAGCCCCGACCAAGCTGCAGAGCACACCAAGAAGCAGGTAACGAGAATCAGCAAGTGCCAGAAGGGAGAAGGAAACCGGCATAGCTAGCTCAGTGGCATCTTGAAAGAGGTCTAGCTGGTTGTTGTAGGGTTTCCCGCATCATGATGTCCTAAATGTCTTGATGCTTCAATCTTATTTACTTTTGATTTAGGTTGCTCGACCAAGTGATTGTGTGCACTTCACATGCATCGCCTTTTGTTGAGTAAGAAAAACATGTTATTTTACCGATTATTATCACAAGTTATGAAAATGCATTATTTTACCAACAATCACAAGTTAACAAAACACATTATTTTGTCATTCAAATGATGCTAATTGCCTAGGGTCGATAGTGTAGAAAATAGTGTTACGGTAGTTTTTGTATATAAGAAACTGCAGAGATATAACGAAACCATCCTACTTGTGATAGGGAATATGAAAGGCAACAAAGAGAGACGACAACACATATTGTCACCATGGTATGTGTATTATAGATTTCTAGAAATGCATGGCCAATATGGTATGTCTTACACTAGTGCTTATGATATATTTCATGTGTATTTTAATTTTTTTAAACACAATACAAAAGCCGATGCTTACAAAGTCATACATATACTCATCCCTATGAACGCATGCACGCACGCACATCCTTTCCCTATGGGCACTTCCGAGAGACTAGGCTGGTGGGTCTTAAGATTGATAAAGTCATCACAAGCATCTCGCTATTGACAAAAACATCGCCTCCCATTGAAAGAATAATTCACCTACAATGACAATCGTCACTATTGTCAAATGTATGTGATAGTGAGAAAATATTAGTGTGAGGTGTTTAATGCAGTATCATCCATGGATAGAAAGGATATGAACCATGACAAAGAAAAGCAATGACTATGTGATAACAAGGTCGGAGGTGAGGTCGAAGGGTTCTCAGAAAATAAGAGGCAAGTAGGGAGAATGAAGATGATATCATGACTAATGTGTAAATAGAAAGGAACAAAGATATAAGAAAGATTATCTTATGTCTTTCAACAATTTTGGTGCGTATCTAAAAGTCCATTAGCTATGTATGTAGAAAAGCTGAGGGACTGCATCTTGGTGGAGAGGATAAAAGATGACCACAACTTATACTCTTGTGATCATCTATGTTTATCTTGTGCCCGTAGCAACGCACGGACATTCTCCTAGTCAAGTATAGAGTTGATCTACCTCGACATCGTAAGTTGTGCTCTACCTCTAGGGCTAGGTGAATGCAATTGTGATTCGGTCCCCTCTACGGGCTAAACCCCTTGGCTTATATAAACGCCAGGTAGGGCATCTAGGGTTACATGGTCGGTTATCCATAGGATCGCACAGAGGCGGCAGGAGATGTCTTGGAGTATATGTCAAGTCTTTGGTAGAGGTAGTCTTGATCATGCCTAGGTTCACAGCTTCTGGACTCCAGCTTGAAGAGAACGAGGGCCCATCAGCCCATCCGAGGAGTACGGGCCGGATAGGTTAGTACCCCCATATCCAGGACACCATCAGTAGCCCCTAAACTGGTCTTCGACACCGAGGACGATATCCCCGAACCTCAGTTCCAGAGTCTTGGCTCGATAGACGAGTTCCTCCTCCGTATCTTTGGTTCAGCTCCGAAGTCTTTGGTCCTATGGACGGTTTTACTCAAGGTCCGGTCCCACAACACGTGGCATGAAACTTCTGACCTCGAACAGTATGCGCCTTTGGGAAACTGGGTCACTTTATGGCAGGACATCGAAGCGTCAGCCCTTTTCCTCTCTTATTTATAACCACATAATTTAGGGCAGGACATAGCGCACTCCAACCCTAAGCCTCACCAATCTTCGCGTGCCATTCCCTTCTACTCCCAGATCTAACCCCGAGAGTTCAAACAATGGTGAGCAACGCGGGTTCCTCGAGGCGGCCTCACGGCCCCATCAAGGGCGATTGGGGGAGCTCCTCTATCCCTCGTCTCCAACTAGAGCACCTGGCCACCCAAGGCTATCTACCAGATTTGAATCTAGCCTCCACTCGCCCAAGATTGACATCCATGAATGGGGAAGCACACGTAGAGAACCATCCATCCCCTCATGAGGGCAAACATGTATGCTTTGTTACTTTCCTCCTTCGCGGCCTGGGATTTCCAATTCACCCCTTCCTCCGGGGTTTGCTCGAGTTTTACGGGCTCCAACTCCACTACCTCACACCCAACTCCATCTTACACATCGCCGGGTTTGTAGCCCTATGCGAGATGCACCTCAGATGTGAAGCGCACTCCGGGCTCTGGTGGAGGTATTTTTTGCATAATGCCCTGCTCCCCAACCAAGGTGTTGTTCGAGATGGGGGCTGCCGAGGTCTGTCTGATTGAAGGGACCGACTACCCCCAGGTAATCCTCGAGAGGATACCGACTTCTGGTCGTCCTAGTGGTTTTATATAGATGACATCCCGTTATATGACCCAGTCCGGCCCGGGATGCCCGCTTTCTCCTCGGAACCCCCAAAGAAGCATTATAGCTGGAGACCATGGACCACTGCTCAGGAGGATGACACCAACGTAGTCAGTCTGGCAGCCCAAATGAAACTGTTAACAAATACCAGCCTCACCATTATAGATGTTATGGCCATGACAATCAGCCGAAGAGTCCAACCACTTCGGCAACGCCCGCACTTGCTGTGCATGTACAATGGAACTGATGACTCCTCCCGATCCGTCCAAGAAAATCTTGATAATCCGATGGTCCTCGGGGCTGCTCTAGCCGGCATATATCAAGGATCGGTAGAGGAGTTTGCAAGATGACAGTTCCAAGACGGGCTGTCTTACTATAATCTTGCAAAGATAGTGTGTTTCCTCAGCCCTTCCTATTCATTCGAGTTGTCTTTTATGGTTAATTTTCCCGACCGGACCTGTATCGAACCTGTACAGAGATGGAGGCACTAGGTCGAAACCCTAAGCAGCCCTGTGCCCGAGCCGGACACACACCGCCGGGTCGACGATCCCCTATTCAATGAGGACAAAGAACTGTCCCTTATCTATGAAGAGGGGAAATTCTTTCTAGAGAGCCTTGATGGCTCAAGGGTTGCCGTCACTCCGGACGCGCTGGGAACACAACTGGCCTCATCGGTAAAGCCCCCCTCCTCTAATCGAAAGAGAGCCTCTCAACCTGAAGCCCCTAGTCCTCTGACTTATACTCCAAAGGGACGATGTGCAAAATGTTCGCGCGGAGGACCGGCCTCTCAAGGGAGCCCACTGCAGGGGACGCAGGGAGCTCAGGTGCGGATAGTGGTCATGGAGGCGGACCGAAATACTTCCTCGGCTTGCAGGTAATGTTACTGTGTTTTCGAGAATGATTTATCACATATCTTAATTCTTTCAATCCTGTCACACGCAGGCCATTCTGCCACTGCCAATGGAGGGTTGAAGAGTTGACAGGACATCGGCTCCAAATAGAGGTACGAGGCCCCTTCCTACCTTGGATCTTGCTCCCGAGATACCTCAACTAGAGGATTTGGGACCAGTTCGACTACCACCTCCAAGGTCTAGAGCGCCATGAACCACCGAGGACGGAAAGCCTCTTTGAGGGATTCCACTTTTACAACGAAGAGTTTAATGCTCTTAGCTCGGTGGACGCCTACCTCGGAGCGACCCGGTCTGTCTTTGAGAAGGCAGTGGGCATTTTATCACAGGGTCTGCAGGTATATGTTATCCGAGGGCATGTTATTTTGGTCATCACTTGTGTTAGGCACAATTTTTTTGCTTTACAGGCAAACCTAAACTGCCGAACATGGCAGTAGCCCCTAAGGCTTGATATGGGTACTTGTGACTGTTTCGAGGCTTGGTACTAAGCAAAGATCATGCCTTTCACAGGGAGCTCGGGAGAGAAACATTCAACTCACCGAGGTACTTGACCAGACGAAGGGGAAGCTGAACACCGCTCTAGCTGAAGTAGAGCGTGTAAAGGAATTTACCCGAGAAGCACATGGTAAGTGTCTCTGCTTCTGCCCTTATGTGCATGTGGTACAATTATCCTGAAGTCATATGACATGGCATATTTCAGCAGTGCAAGCCCATTGTCACCTTGAAAGAGATCTCAAGCAGGCTCGCAAAGAGTTGAATTATGTGGAATTGCAGCGGCAAGCTGGACAACATGTGTTGACTCAAAGAAGGGAAAACACAAACGCACTTAGAGGTGAAAATGCTCGAAGGGCTCAATAAATTGAGAATCTTAAAGCCCAACTTGCCGCCCCCAAGCAATAGAGCGACAGACAAGTCAAACAATCTTTGGTAATTTTCTGTGTCCATTTTAAGATGGTCAGATCGCAAAATGTAATTTTTGGGCTAACATGCATTTTCCTGGCAGTTTCCTTAGCCGGACAGCCCCTAGAGGCTACCGAACAGTTGCCCGAGGATGCCATGACTCATATGGTCGGGGTGCATGAAGATGCTCGGAAGGCAATGAAGGGAGTGTTTAAGGCGTTATGGCCCGATGAGTAGCATGTGCCTGATGATATGGCGGTCCTTGCCAAGCGTCTTAAGAGAGCTCGGCGCCGGATTAAAGCCTGGAAGATATTGGCTTGCTGCGAGGGAGCGAGGGAGGCGTGGGCCATGGTGAAGACTTGATACACTGGCACAGACACCGCACATCTGGCTGAGGTAGGGCCAATGGGGCCCGACGGGAAGGAAATACCCACGAGCCTTGTGTACGGAAATGTTAGGGTCGCCGCTCTCTTTTCGCAGAAAGACTGCACCTTAGATACCTTGATAGATGGGCTAGACCAAGTGTAATTGAATATTTGTGTATGACTCTATGTATTAAAGTACTTTACGTCATTAATCAGTGTGCACAGCCGAACTCTGTCAACCAGCCATTGACTTTACCTCCTCGTCCAGTGGCCGAAGAGTGTCCACTACTACCGGCCGTAGTAATTGGTCCAAATGCTTCAGGGACAAGGTAATCCAGCTATATGGCTCAAAAGACTAGAGTGGGTTAGAAAGTTATGTTTTATTACTATTTAACATAAGAAACATCTTCCGAGGAAAATAATTCTTCCAACAGTTCCTTTCCTCGGGTTATTATGCCAAGCACTTTTGTCCGAAGATGGATGACCTCAGGGGTAAAGCCCCTGGTCGGGGTTTGAAAGACCCCCTCCATTCTATTCATATGTCATGGCCGACCAATTTGAAAACTTAAGAATGCGAGCTTTCGTCTTTGTCCTTCTGAGGTACTACTCCGGATAACCCGGGAGTAACGATCGCAGCGATGCTCCCTTTGCCCCCTAGCTGAATAGTCAGGAATGTAAGGGGCAAGCATAGGAGCTGGGCAACCCAGCTTGGCCAAATCTTAGGTCAAATTGATGCATATTTTGGCTTTAAAGATAGTAGTGTTTAAGAGATGGAATCAACACACGTTTTGAAAAGAACATGGTATATTTAAGTCTGGTCCCCAAGGGAAGACATATAAAATATGCCCCCGAGGTGGTAAAAATACAAAGTAATGCTAAATGCAAGGGAAGGGAAGGAAAGGTATGTATATGGGGAGGGGGTGCTCGGGACTAGGCGTAGAAACGTCGGAGCAGCGCGACATTCCAAGGATTAGGTTCTAGGCGCCCGTCCTTTGGATCCCGGATTCGATAGGCGCCTCCAGTGAGAACCTGGTCGATGATGAATGGCCCATCCCATTTAGGTGAGAGCTTGTGAGTCTTCTTCTCCGGATGGAGTCTCATCGCCGTCTTCGACGCCGAACTCCCTTGCGTGGACCTCCCTACTGTGATAGCGCCTTGCATGCTGTTGGTAAATTGCAGAGCGTGCCCGAGCTACGTTACGTTCCTCATCCAAGGCGTCCAAGGCGTCCTGCCGATCTAGCTCGGCCTCCCGTTCCTTGTACATGCGTACCTGAGGTGCGTCGTGGATTATGTCGCAAGGGAGTACCGCCTTGGCGCTGTATACCATAAAGAATGGAGTATATCCAGTGGATCGATTCGGCGTGGTGCGAAGCCCCCAGAGGACGGAATATAGTTGTTCTACCCATTTGCAGTCTGCTTTTTTAAGGGAGCGTACTAGCCTTGGTTTGATACCACTGAGTATTAGTCCATTGGCCTGTTCCACCTGTCCGTTTGACTGCGGATGATATACGGACACGTAATCGAGCTTTATGCCCATCTTGGCACATCATGCTTTGACCTCCTTGGCCATTTGTCCCATTGTCTGTTATTAGACTGTGGGGGATGCTATAGCGGTGTACTACCCTGCTAATTCTTGAGCTTGCGTTGATTTTTCCCTTGAAGAGGAAAGAGTGATGCAGCAAAGTAGATATAAGTATTTCCCTCAGTTAAGAACCAAGGTATCAATCCAGTAGGAGGTACATGCAAGTCTCCAATAGATGCACCTGCACAAACTAACAAACACTTGCACACAACACGAGAAAGGGGTTGTCAATCCCTTCACGGTCACTAGCAAGAGTGAGATCTGATAGAGATAGGTATAAAAGATAAGTAAAAGTGTAAAATAAAGTAAATATAAATAAATTGTAGCAAGGTATTTTTGGGTTTTTGGTTTTATAGATCTGAAAATAATATGATAAAAATATACCCGGGGGCCATAGGTTTCGCTAGAGGCTTCTCTCTTGAAGAAAGCATATGGTGGTTGAATGAATTACTGTTGAGCAATTGATAGAAAAGCACATAGTTATGCCGATATCTAAGGCAATGATCATGAATATAGGCATCACATCTGTGACAAGTAGACCAAAACGGTTCTGCATCTAGTACTATTACTCCACACATCGACCGCTATCCAGCATGCTTCTAGTGTATTAAGTTAACAAGAACGGAGTAATGCCTTAAGCAAGATGACATGATGTAGAGGGATAGATCCAATCAACATGGTAAAAAAACCTTCTTTTTATCCTTAATGGCAACAGTATAAATACGTGCCTCGCTAGCCCTACTGTCACTGGGTGAGGACACCGTAAGATTGAACCCATCACGAAGCACCTCTCCCATTGCAAGAAAGATCAATCTAGTTGGCCAAACCAAATCAATAGATCGGAGAGAAATACAATGGTATCTTAATCATGCATAAAAGAGTTCAGAGAAGACTCAAATAATATTCATAGATAATCCGATCATAAATCCACAATTCATTGGATCTCAACAAACACACCGCAAAATAAGATTACATCGAATAGATCTCCAAGAACATCGAGGAGAACATTGTACTGAAGATCAAAGAGAGAAGAAGCCATCTAGCTACTAGCTATGGACCCGTAGGTCTGTGGTTAACTACTCACACATCATCGGAAGGGCAGCAAGGTTGGTGTAGAGGCCCTCCATGATCGAATCCCCCTCCGACAGAGTGTCGGAAAAGGCCCCAAGATGGGATCTCACGAGAACAGAAGCTTGCGGTGGCAGAAAAGTATTTTTTGGTGTGCCCTCTGATGTACGAGGAATATTTGGGTATTTATAGAGCTGGAATTAGGGTTAGGGGAGCCTCGAGGGCCCACAAGCCCGGAGGGCGCGCCCCCCTGGGGCGCGCCCTGTGAGCTTGTGGCCCACTCGTGGCTCCTCTGGCCTCCTCCCGAAGCTTCGTGGTTGTCTTCTTGTCCAAGGAAAATCCTCAAAAAGTTTCATTCTGTTTGGACTCCGTTTGGTATTGATTTTCTGTAAAAGACGAAAACAAGGAAAAAACAGCAACTGCACTGGGCACTAGGTTAATATGTTAGTCCCAAAAAATGATATAAAATAACATATTAATGCATATAAAACATCAAAGATGGATAATATAATAGCATGGAACAATAAAAAATTATAGATACGTTGGAGACATATCAAGCATCCCCAAGCTTAATTCCTGCTCGTCCTCGAGTAGGTAAATGATAAAAACAGAATTTTTTATGTGGAATGCTACCTAACATGTTTATCAAGTAATCTTTCTTATTGTGGTATGAATATTCAGATCCATAAGATTAAAAAGAAAAGTTTAATATTGACATAAAAACAATAATACTTCAAGCATACTAATAAAGCAATCATGGCATTTCAAAATATCATGGCTAAAGAAAGTTATCCCTACAAAATCATATAGTCTTGTCATGCTCTATCTTCACCACACAAAGTATTTATCATGCACAACCCCTATGACAAGCCAAGTAATTGTTTCATACTTTTGACGTTCTAAAGCTTTTTCAAATTTCACGTAATACATGAGCGTGAGCCATGGATATAGCACTATGGGTGGAATAGAAGGTGGTAGTAGACAAAAAAGGAGAAAGAAATTCTCACACCAACTAGGCAAATTAATAGGCTGAGATGCCCATCAATTGATATTGGCACAAGTGAGTAGGGATTGCCATGCAACGGATGCACTAGAGCTATAAGTGTATGAAAGCTCAAAAGAAATCTAAGTGTTTGTGCATCCAACTTGCTTGCTCACGAAGACCCAGGGCAATTTTGAGGAAGCCCATCATTGGAATATACAAGCCAAGTTCTATAATGAAAAATTCCCACTAGTAATATATGAAAGTGACAACATAGGAGACTCTCTATCATGAAGAACATGGTGCTATTTTGAAGCACAAGTGTGGAAAAGGATAGTAACATTGTCCCTCCTCTCATTTTTTTTCTTTTTGTCTTTCTTTTTCTTTTGGGCTCTTTGGCCTCTTTTTATTTTTATTTTTGGGATCTTTGAACTCTTTTTTAATTTATTTTAAGTCCGGAGTCTCATCCCGACTTGTGAGGGAATCATAGTCTCCATCATCCTTTCCTCACATGGGACAATGCTCTAATAATGATGATCATCATACTTTTATTTACTTACAACTCAAGAATTGCAACTCGATACTAGAACAAAAATATGACTCTATATGAATGTCTCATGCATATGAAAGCAATATGACAATGATGGTGCGTGTCATAATAAAACGGAACGGTGGAAGTTGCATGGCAATATATCTCGGAATGACTATGGAAAAGCCATAATAGGTAGGTATGGTGGCTGTTTTGAGGAAGGTAGGTGAAAGTTGCGCGGTACTAGAGAGGCTAGTAATGGTGGAAGGGTGAGAGTGTGTATAATCCATGGACTCGACATTAGTCATAAAGAACTCACATACTTGTTGCAAAAATTTATTAGTCCTCGAAACAAAGTACTAATACGCATGCTCCTAGGGGGATAGCTTGGTAGGAAAAGACCATCGCTCGTCCCCGACCGCCACTCATAAGGAAGACAATAAAAAATAAATCATGCTCTAACTTCATAGCATAACGAAAAACCGTACGTGCATGCTTCGGGGATCACAAACCTTAACACAAGTATTTCTATCATCCCACAATTACCAACTAGCATGACTCTAATATCACCATCTTTATTTCTCAAAACAATTGCAAGGAATCAAACTTCTCATATATTCAATGATCTACATGAAAGTTTTTTATTAGATCCCTCTTGAATGCCCATCATATTAGGACCAAATTCATAACCTAAGCAAATTGCCATACTATTTTTAAGACTCTCAAAATAATATAAGTGAAGAATGAGAGTTTATCAATTTATACAAAATAAAACCACCGCGTGCTCTAAAAAGATATGAGTGAAGCACTAGAGCAACTACCTAGCTCAAAAGATATAAGTGAAGCACATAAAGTATTCTAATAAATTCACGATTAATGTGTGTCCCTCTCAAAAGGTGCGTACAGCAAGGATGATTGTGGCAAACTAAAAAGTAAAGACTCATATAATACAAGACACTCCAAGCAAAACACATATCATGTGGTGAATAAAAATATAGCCTCAAGTAATTTTACCGATGGATTGAAGACAAAAGAGGGGATGCCATCCGGGGCATCCCCAAGCTTAGATGCTTAGTTATCCTTGAATATTACCTTGGGGTGCCATGGTCATCCCCAAGCTCAGGCTCTTGCCACTCCTTATTCCGTAGTCCATCAAATTTTACCCAAAACTTGAAAACTTCACAACACAAAACTCAACAGAAATCTCGTGAGATCCGTTAGTGAAACAAAGCGAATAACCACTTTTAGGTACTGTTGTAAACTCATTCTAATTTTATATTGGTGTTATATCTACTATATTATAACTTCTCCATGGTTCATACCCCCCCCGATACTACCCATAGATTCATCAAAATAAGCAAACAACACAATGAAAACAGAATCTTTCAAAAACAGAACAGTCTGTAGTAATCTAGACTTTAGGCAAACTTACGTAACTCCAATTTTTTTTCAAAAAATAGGAAAACATAGGCAATTTGTATATAAATAAATTGGAAAAAATTCAGAATTTTATCAGGTTCTAGCAGATCAGATCAATTCTGTTATTGGGCGCAAAAGTTTCTGTTTTTCAGCAAAATCAAATCAACTATCACCCAAATCATCCCAAAGGTCTTACTTGGCACAAACACTAATTAAAACACTAAAAAATAATTATTACAGAAGTAATATTGCATATTTATTAAAGAACAGAAGCAAAAACATAAAAATAAAATAAAATTGGGTTGCCTCCCAACAAGCGCTATTGTTTAACGCCCCTAGCTAGGCATATTGCATAGATCTAGGTATTGTCATCTTTGGTATTTAATTCCTCAATTGCACATCCATCCTTCCTATGAATTCCATTAGGTTTGTTGATGATCACACTCCTAGGTAGGAAATCAAGAAATTCATTTGTAGGAATTGGTTCCTTAATAATATTGATAAAGCTGGGGCAAATACTTATCATCTTAAGATCTTCGTTTACTTTACTAGATGATCCAGCCTTATTTTTAGGAACATAAATAAACTTAGTAGTTTTATTAGGAGGAAATTTTGGAGTACTTTTGACAGCATCAAAGGCAGAACCCAAATTGGTAATAATATCCTCTAACTTATCAATTCTAGCGGAACCTTGTTCTACTCTTTCGTCAATTATGGGTTCTTTCTCTTTTAGGGGTTTTAAAGTGATTCCTACCTTTGATCCAATTTGAATAATATGGTTATGAATCTTTTTATCAAAATTTTCAATATGCTCTATGGTAGAAATCTTATTCTCAGTAATATCAAGCCTTTGCATCACATGTTCCAAAGTCAAAGATGTTTCATTAATCATGATTGGTGGTGATCCTACCAAATTTTCCATAGCATTAAAAGCATCCATGGGGTGACTACCCAAGAAATTACCCCCAGTGATGGTGTCTAGCACATATCTATACCAAGTAGTAATACCCACATAAAAATTTCAAAGAAGTACTATAGTGGATTGCTTACGGGTAGATCTATTTTGAGCATCGCAAATTCTATACCAAGCATCTTTTAAATTTTCTCCCCCCTTTATTTAAAATTAAGAACCTCACTTTCTGGGGTACCAATTATGATAGAAGGACTAGCCATGATAACAAAACAAGCAATCTAGCACACAAGCAAAAAAAAAAGCAAATGAAAAGACGAACGGAAAGAAGGGGAATAAAAAGGCAATTGTGTTTTTTTGAAAACATTTTAGAAGTGGGGGAGAGGAAAACGAGAGGCAAATGGCAAATAATGTAATGCAAGAGATTAGAGTTTATGACAGGTACTTGGTGGACTTGATGTAGAACCACCCCGGCAACGGCGCCAGAAATTCTTCCTGCTACTTCTTGAGCTTGCGTTGATTTTTCCCTTGAAGAGGAAAGGGTGATGCAGAAAAGTATAGATAAGTATTTCCCTCAGTTAAGAACCAAGGTATCAATCCAGTAGGAGGTACACGAAATCTCCAATAGATGCACCCGCACAAACTAACAAACACTTGCACACAACGCGAAAAAGGGGTTGTCAATCCCTTCACGGTCACTAGCAAGAGTGAGATCTGATAGAGATAGGTATAAAAGATAAGTAAAAGTGTAAAATAAAGTAAATAGAAATAAATTGCAGCAAGGTATTGTTTTGGTTTTTGGTTTATAGAGCTGAAAATAATATGATAAAAATAGACCCCAGGGCCATAGGTTTCACTAGAGGCTTCTCTCTTGAAGAAAGCATACGGTGGGTGAACGAATTATTATTGAGCAATTGTTAGAAAAGCGCATATTTATGACGATATCTAAGGCAATGATCATGAATATAGGCATCACGTCCATGACAAGACCAAAATGATTCTGAATCTACTACTATTACTCCACACATCGACCGCTATCCAGCATGCATCCAGTGTATTAAGTTAACAAGAACGGAGTAACGCCTTAAGCAAGATGACATGATGTAGAGGGATAGATCCAATCAATATGGTAAAAACACCATCTTTTTATCCTTAATGGCAACAATACAAATACGTGCCTCGCTAACCCTACTATCACTAGGTGAGGACACCGCAAGATTGAACCCATCACAAAGCACCTCTCCCATTGCAAGAAAGATCAATCTAGTTGGCCAAACCAAATCAATATATCGCTGAGAAATACAAAGCTATCTTAATCATGCATAAAAGAGTTCAGAGAAGACTCAAATAATATTCAAAGATAATCCTATCATAAATCCACAATTCATCGGATCTCAACAAACACACCGCAAAAGAATATTACATCGAATAGATCTCCAAGAACATCGAGGAGAACAATGTATTGAAGATCAAAGAGAGAGAAGAAGCCATCTAGCTACTAGATATGGACCCGTAGGTCTGTGGTAAACTACTCACACATCATCAGAAGGGCAGAAAGGTTGGTGTAGAGGCCCTCCATGATCGAATCCCCCTCCGGCAGAGTGCCGGAAAAGGCCCCGAGATGGGATCTCACGAGAAGAGGTTTTGACGGTGGCCGAGGGCCCCAACTCCAGAGCGCGTAAACTCGCATGCCCGCCGCGTGTTCACCGCATCACTGTGGCGTTGCCACATGTTCTGGGCGGCCTAAGCATGTCTATTGGGTTGGGCACTCCCCCGGTAGGTGTTAGGAAGAAGAAGGCAATAGAAGAATCTCATGAGGAGATTGAACTAAGCTCAAACATGAATTAGCAGCCAAGAGTTTGATTAGTGGTGGGGAAAATGCACATGGCCAATGCGCCTGAGTTTTGGACGACGATGATCATCTACTAAGGACAATGTCTTGGAAAATTTGCAGCTCAAATGGAGGAGCCTAGGTGTCACTTGCTTTGCAAAGTACCACAATGGACAGAAATATGAATGCTGAAGCTGGAATCAAATGAATGAATGGATTGATCTAAAATTTTGAGGAGGATGATAATTTGGGCATATGAAGGCACTGTAAAAATTTCATACCATTTGGATAAATAAAAATGGTACTTTCTTCACAGTGCTCTCCACCGAATAGAAAATTGGAAAAATGTTGAGGGAAATTGGCTAGATTAAATGTGCTAAAATTTGGTGGAGGGAGGTTCTATGGGCGGGGTCATGTCCTGGTAAATTTTCAGCAATTATAAATTAACATAAAATATAGTTGCTTCACATACTGAAAATATTACCAGAAAAAAAGATTGGATGGTGAGCTCACATGGATTGTTAGATGGGGCTCAAATTTTGTGGAGAGCTATGATTTGGGAATATAGAAGATGTGGCAAAATTCAGCTCATTAGGATATGCCTAGCTAGTACTTCCTTCACAATAGTTCTAGCTGAACAGAAACTTTGGAAATTTGCCGAGGAAGATTTACTAGGCAAATGGAGCTGAATTTTGTCATGAGGCAATGACTTGGATAGTAAAGAATGCCCAATTTTTTTTTGGAATTTTGGGAATGACAGAAATATAGGCTGCTTCACAACCTAGGGCAAAAATTGACACAGACATGACACATAGGCAAAACTGATGAGGTGGCGCCTAGTCATAGCAATGCACCACAATTTACAAGGCTATGACCATCTATACTGGTCGTTATCAGCTAGAAATTAGGCAGCGGACCAGTGTTGTTTGCTTTACGACCATTTAGTTTAAGGAAATTATGACTTTTCTGACCAAAATGGTCGTTATGGTTTAGGGTTTGGAGGCCCCCGAACAGCTTATGACCAATTGGTCTCAAATGGTCGGAGATTTATGACCAATTCTTCCAGGGTCACTGACAGAAGGTCACAAATTGACATATTTCTTGTAGTGGAAGATTGCGGTGGCAGAAAAGTATTTTTGGTGTGCCCTCTGATGTACGGGGAATATTTGGGTATTTATAGAGCTGGAATTAGGGTTAGGGGGGCCTCGAGGGGCCCACAAGCCTAGGGGGCGCGCCCTGTGAGCTTGTGGCCCACTCATGGCTCCTCTTGAAGGAAATATGCCCTAGAGGCAATAATAAAGTTGTTATTTTATATTTCCTTATTCATGATAAAGGTTTATTATTCATGCTAGAATTGTATCGATCGGAAATTTAAATACATGTGTGAATACATTAACAAATACCGTGTCCCTGGTAAGCCTCTACTAGAGTAGCTCGTTGATCAAAGATGGTTAAAGTTTCCTAACCATGGACATGTGTTGTCATTTGATAACGGGATCACGACATTAGGAGAATGATGTGATGGACAAGACCCATCCGTTAGCTTAGCATATTGATCGTTCAGTTTATTGCTATTGCTTTCTTCATGTCAAATACATATTCCTTCGACTATGAGATTATGCAACTCCCGGATACCGGAGGAATGCCTTGTGTGCTATCAACCATCACAACATAATTGGGTGATCATAAAGATGCTCTACAAGTATCTCCAAAGGTGTTTGTTGAGTTGGCATAGATCGAGATTAGGATTTGTCACTCCGAGTATCGGAGAGGTATCTCTGGGCTCTCTCGGTAATACACATCATAAGCTTGCAAGAAAATGAGTAAGGAGTTAGTCACGAGGTGATGTATTACAGAACGAGTAAAGAGACTTGCCGGTAACGAGATTGAACTAGGTATGAATATATCGACGGTCGAATCTCGTGCAAGTAACATACCGATGGACAAAGGGAATTACGTATGTTGTCATAACGGTTCGACCGATAAAGATCTTCGTAGAATATGTAGGAGCCAATATGGGCATCCATGTTCCGCTATTGGTTATTGACCGGAGAGGTGTCTCGGTCATGTCTATATAGTTCTCGAACCCGTAGGGTCCGCACGCTTAACGTTCGATGACGATATAGTATTATATGAGTTATGTGATTTGGTGACCGAATGTTGTTCGGAGTCCCGGATGAGATCACGGACATGACGAGGAGTCTCTAAATGGTCAAGAGGTAAAGATTGATATATAGGACGATGGTATTCGGACACCGGAAGTGTTTCGGGGGGTACCGGATACTTATCGGGCCACCGGAAGGGGTTCCGGGCACCCCCGGCAAAAGATATGGGCCTTATGGGCCAAGAGGGGAAACACACCTGCCACAAGGGGCTGGTGCGTCCCCCATATGGGCCGGCCTAAGGAGGAGAAGGAAAGGGGAGAAGGGAAAGGTAATTGTGGATTAGGATTCCCACTTCCTTCCCTCTCCCCCTTCTTTCCTTCCCCCTCCGACAAACATGGCAGGAGGGCGCGGCCAAGGGCAGGAGCCCAAGTAGGATTCAGAACTACTTGGGGTGCCCCTTGGCCTCTCCCCTCTCCCTCCCACCTATATATATGAGGGGGCGCCTAGCACACCCCAGACAATTGCCTAGCCATGTGCGGCGCCCCCCTCCACCGTTTACACCCCCGGTCATATTTTCGTAGTGCTTAGGCGAAGCCCTGCGGAGATCACTTCACCATCACCGTCACCACGCCGTCGTGCTGACGGAACTCATCTACTACCTCGATGTCTTGCTGAATCAAGAAGGCGAGGGACATCACCGAGCTGAACATGTGCAAAACGCGGAGGTGTCGTGCATTCGGTACTTGATCGGTTGAAGAGCGAAGAAGTTTCACTACATCAACCGCGTTGTGAAACGCTTCCGCTTACGGTCTACGAGGTACATAGGCACACTCTCCCCCTCCTTGTTATGCATCTCCATGGATAGATCATTGCGTGTGCATATAATTTTTTTGTTTTCCATGCAATGATTCCCAACAGTGGTATCAGAGCCAGGTCTACGCGTAGATGATATGCACGAGTAGAACACAAAGAGTTGTGGGCGGTGATAGTCATACTGCTTACCACCAACGTCTTATTTTGATTCGGCGGTATTGTGGGATGAAGCGGCCCGGACCAACCTTACATGTCCACGCACATGAGACCGGTTCCACCGATTGACATGCAACTAGTTTTGCATAAAGGTGGCTGGCAGGTGTCTGTTTCTCCTACTTTAGTTGAATCGAATTTGATTGCGGGCGGTCCTTGAAGAAGGTTAAAACAACAAATTTGATAAATCACTATTGTGGTTTTTGCCGTAGGTAAGAACGGTTCTTGCTAGAAACCCGTAGCAGCCACGTAAAACTTGCAAACAACAAAGTAGTGGACGTCTAACTTGTTTTTGCAGGGTATGTTGTGATTTGATATGGTCAAGACATGATGTGATATACGTTATTGTATGAGATGATCATGTTTTGTAATTTATCAGCAACCGACAGGAGCCTTATGGTTGTCTCTTTATTGTATGAAATGAAAACGCCATGTAATTGCTTTACTTTATCGCTATGCGTTAGCAATAGTTGTAGAAGCAATAGTTGGCGAGACGACCACGACGCAACGATGGAGATCAAGGTGTCGAGCCGGTGATGAGGAGATCATGACGATGCTTTGGAGATGGAGATCAAAAGCACGAGATGATGATGGCCATATCATGCCACATATTTTGATTGCATGTGATGTTTATCTTTTATGCATCTTATTTTGCTTAGAACGACGGTAGCATTATAAGATGACCCCTTTACTAAATTTCAAGATATAAGTGTTCTCCCCGAGTATGCACCATTGTGAAAGTTCATCGTTTCGAGACACCACGTGATGATCGGGTGTGATAGACTCTACGTTCACATACAACGGGTGTAAGACAGTTTTGCACATGCAGAATACTTGGGTTAAACTTGACGAGCCTAGCATGTACATACATGGTCTCGGAACACTGCAGACTGAAAGGTCGAACGTGAGTCATATAGTAGATATGATCAACATAGAGATGTTCACCATTGATGACTACCCCATATGACGTGATGATCGGACTTGGGTTAGTTGATTTGGATCACGTATCACTTAGATAACTTGAAGGATGTTTATTTAAGTGGGAGTTCATTAGTAATTTTGATTAAACTGAACTTAATTTATCATGAACTTAGTCCTGGTAGTTTTTGCATATCTATGTTGTAGACCAATAGCTCACGTATAGTTCCCCTATTTTTTATGTTCCTAGAGAAAAACTAAGTTGAAAGATGATAGTAGCAATGATGCGGACTGAGTCCATGATCTGAGGATTATCCTCATTGCTGTACAGAAGAATTATGTCCTTAATGCACCGCTAGGTGATAGACCTATTGCAGGAGCAGATGCAAATGTTATGAACGTCTGGCAAGCTCGGTATGATGACTACTTAATAGTTTAGTGCACCATGCTTTATGGCTTAGAACCGGGACTTCAAAAACGTTTTGAATGCCACGGAGCATATGAGATGTTCCAAGAGCTGAAATTGGTATTTCAGACTCATGCCAGTGTCGAGAGGTATGAGACCTCTGACAAGTACTTTGCCTACAAGATGGAGGAGAATAGCTCAGCCAGTGAGCATGTGCTCAAAATTTCTGGGTACTACAATCGCTTGAATCAAGTGGGAGTTAATCTTCCAGATAAGATAGTGATTGACAAAGTTCTCTAGTCACTATCACCAAGCTACTAGAACTTCGTGATAAACTATAATATGCAAGGGATGACGAAAACGATTCCCGAGCTCTTCGCGATGCTGAAATCGGCAAAGGTAGAAATCAAGAAAGAGCATCAAATGCTGATGGTTAACAAGACCACTAGTTTCAAGAAAAAGGGCAAAATGGAAAGAAAGGAAACATCAAGAAGAATGGCAAACAAGTTGCCGCTCCCATGAAGAAACCCAAAGCTAGACCCAAGCTTGAAACTGAGTGCTTCTACTGCAAAGGAAATGGTCACTGGAAGCAGAACTGCCCCAAATACCTGGCGGATAAGAAGGATGGCAAAGTGAACAAAGGTATATTTGATATACATGTTATTGATCTGTACTTTACTAGTGTTCATAGTAGCCCCCGGGTATTTTGATACCGGTTCAGTTGCTAAGATTAGTAACTCGAAACAGGAGTTGCAAAATGAACAGAGACTAGTTAATGGCGAGGTGATGATGTGTGTTGGAAGTGATTCCAGGGTTGATAAGATCACCATCACACACTCCCTCTACCTCCGAGATTAATGTTGGACCTAAATAAATGTTATTTGGTGTTTGCCTTGAGCATGAATATGTTTGGATCATGTTTATTGCGATACGGTTATTCATTTAAGTCAGAGAATAATTGTTGTTCTGTTTACAAGAATAAAACCTTCTATGGTCATACACCCAATGTAAATGGTTTATTGAATCTCGATCGTAGTGATACACATATTCATAATATTGATGCCAAAAGATGCAAAGTTGATAATGATAGTGCAACATATTTGTGGCACTGCCGTTTAGGTCATATTTGTGTAAAACGCATGAAGAAAGTCCATACAGATGGACTTTTGGAATCACTTGATTATGAATCATTTGATACTTGCGAACCATGCCTCATGGTCAAGATGACTAAAACTCTGTTCTCCAGAACAATGGAGCGAGCTAATGACTTATTGGAAATAATACATACCGATGTATGCGGTCCGATGAGTGTTGAAGCACGCGGCGGGTATCGTTATTTTTTGATCTCCACAAATGATTTGAGTAGGTATGGGTATATCTACTTGATGAAACACAAGTCTGAAACATTTGAAAGGTTCAAAGAACTTCAGAGTGAAGTGGAGAATCATTGTAACAAGAAAATAAAGTTTCTACGATCTGATCGTGGAGGCGAATATTTGAGTTACGAGCTTGGCCTTCATGTAAAACAATGTGGAATTGTTTCACAACTCATGCCACCTGGAACACCACAACGTAATGGTGTGTTCGAACATCGTAACCGTACCTTATTAGATATGGTGCGTTCTATGATGTCTCTTACCGATTTACCACTATCGTTTTGGGGTTATGCATTAGAGACAGCTGCATTCAGTTAAATAGGGCACCATCTAAATCCGTTGAGACGACACCGTATGAACTATGGTTTGGCAAGAAACCTAAGCTGTCGTTTCTTAAAGTTTGGGGATGTGACGCTTATGTCAAAAGGCTTCAGCCTGATAAGCTCTAACCTAAATCGGAGAAGTGCGTCTTCATAGGATACCCTAAGGAAACAATTGGGTACACCTTCTACCACAGATCCGAAGGCAAAATCTTTGTTGCTAAGAATGGGTCCTTTCTAGAGAAGGAGTTTCTCTCGAAAGAAGTGAGTGGGAGGAAAGTAGAACTTGATAAGGTAATTGTACCTTCTCTCGAATTGGAAAGTAGCACATCACAGAAAACTTCAGATCATGAAACTCCCGTGATGCCTACACCAACTAGAGAGGAAGCTAATGATAATGATCATGAAACTTCAGATCAAGTTACTACTGAACCTCGTAGGTCGACCAGAGTATGATCCGCACCAGAGTGGTACGGTAATCCTGTCCTAGAAGTCATGTTACTAGACCAAGGCGAACCTACGAACTATGAAGAAACTATGATGAGCCCAGATTCCGACAGATGGCTTGAGGCCATGAAATCTGAGATAGGATCCATGTATGAGAACAAAGTGTGGACTTTGGTGGACTTGCCCGATGATCGGCAAGCCATAGAGAATAAATGGATCTTCAAGAAGAAGACTGACGCTGATGGTAATGTTACTGTCTACAAAGCTCGACTTGTCGCAAAAGGTTTTCGACAAGTTCAAGGGGTTGACTACGATGAGACTTTCTCACCTGTAGTGATGCTTAAAGTCCGTCCGAATCATGTTAGCAATTGCCGCATTTTATGATTATGAAATCTGGCAAAGGGACATCAAAACTGCATTCCTTAATGGATTTCTTAAAGAAGAGTTGTATATGATGCAATCAGAAGGTTTTGTTGATCCTAAAGCTGCTAACAAAGTATGCAAGCTCCAGCGATCCATCTATGGTCTGGTGCAAGCATCTCAGAGTTGGAATATACCCTTTGATGAGGTGATCAAAGCATATGGATTTATACAGACTTTTGGTGAAGCCTGTATTTACAAGAAAGTGAGTGGGAGCTCTGTAGCATTTCTGATATTATATGTAGATGACATATTGTTGATTGGAAATGATATAGAATTTCTGGATAGCATAAAAGGATACTTGAATAAGAGTTTTTCAATGAAAGACCTTGGTGAAGCTACTTATATATTGGGCATCAAGATCTATAGAGATAGATCAAGACGCTTAATAGGACTTTCACAAAGCACATACCTTGACAAAGTTTTGAAGAATTTCAAAATGGATCAGTCAAAGAAAGGGTTCTTGCCTGTGTTACATGGTGTGAAGTTGAGTAAGACTCAAAACCCGACCACGGCGGAAGATAGAGAGAGAATGAAAGTCATTCCCTATGCCTCAGCCATAGGTTCTATAAAGTATGCCATGCTGTGTACCAAACTTGTAGTGTACCTTACCATGAGTTTGGTAAGGGGGGTATAATAGTGATCCAGGAGTAGATCACTGGACAGCGGTCAAAATTATCCTTAGTTACCTAAGAGGACTAAGGAGATATTTCTCGATTATGGAGGTAATAAAGAGTTCATTGTAAAGGGTTATGTCGATGCAAGCTTTAACACCGATTCGGATGACTCTGAGTCTCAATCTGGATACATATTGTAAGTGGGAGCAATTAACTAGAGTAGCTCCATACATAGCATTGTAGACATAGAAATTTGCAAAATACATACGGATCTGAATCTGATAGACCCGTTAACTAAACCTCTCTCACAAGCAAAACATGATCACTCCTTAGTACTCTTTGGGTGTTAATCACATGGCAATGTGAACTAGATTATTGACTCTATTAAACTCTTTGGGTGTTGGTCACATGGCGATGTGAACTATGGGTGTTAAATCACATGGCGATGTGAACTAGATTATTGACTCTAGTGCAAGTGGGAGACTAAAGGAAATATACCCTAGAGGCAATAGTAAATTTGTTATTTTATATTTCCTTATTCATGATAAAGGTTTATTATTCATGCTAGAATTGTATTGATCAGAAACTTAAATACATGTGTGAATACATAAACAAATACCGTGTCCCTAGTAAGCCTCTACTAGACTAGCTCGTTGATCAAAGATGGTTAAAGTTTCCTAACCATGGACATGTGTTGTCATTTGATAATGGGATCACATCATTAGGAGAATGATGTGATGGACAAGACCCATCCGTTAGCTTAGCATATTGATCGTTCAGTTTATTGCTATTGCTTTCTTCATGTCAAATACATATTCCATCGACTATGAGATTATGCAACTCCCGGATACCGGAGGAATGCCTTGTGTGCTATCAAACGTCACAAAGTAACTGGGTGACCATAAAGATGCTCTACAGGTATCTCCGAAGGTGTTTGTTGAGTTGGCATAGATCGAGATTAGGATTTGTCACTCTGAGTATCGGAGAGGTATCTCTGGGCCCTCTCGGTAATACACATCATAAGCTTGCAAGCAAATTACTAAGGAGTTAGTCACGAGGTGATGTATTACGGAACGAGTAAAGAGACTTGCCAGTAACGAGATTCAACTAGGTATGAAGATACCGACGATCGAATCTTGGGCAAGTAACATACCGATGGACAAAGGCAATTACGTATGTTGTCATAACGGTTCGACAAATAAAGATATTCATAGAATATGTAGGAGCGAATATGGGCATCCATGTTCTGCTAGTGGTTATTGACCGGAGAGGTGTCTCGGTCATGTCTACATAGTTCTCGAACCCGTAGGGTCCGCACGCTTAACGTTCGATGACGATATAGTATTATATGAGTTATGTGATTTGGTGACCGAATGTTGTTCGGAGTCCCGGATGAGATCACGGACATGACGAGGAGTCTCGAAATGGTCAATAGGTTAAGATTGATATATAGGACGATGGTATTCGGACACCGGAAGTGTTTCGGGGGGTACCGGATACTTATCGGGTCACCGGAAGGGGTTCCGGGCACCCCCGGCAAAAGATATGGGCCTTATGGGCCAAGAGGGGAAACACACCAGCCACAAGGGGCTGGTGCGTCCCCCATATGGGCCGGCCTAAGGAGGAGAAGGAAAGGGGAGAAGGGAAAGGTAATTGTGGATTAGGATTCCCACTTCCTTCCCTCTGCCCCTTCTTTCCTTCCCCCTCCGACAAACATGGCAGGAGGGCGCGGCAAAGGGCAGGAGCCCAAGTAGGATTCAGAACTACTTGGGGTGCCCCTTGGCCTCTCCCCTCTCCCTCCCACCTATATATATGAGGGGGGTGCCTAGCACACCCCATACAATTGCCTAGCCGTGTGTGGCGCCCCCCTCCACCGTTTACACCCCCGGTCATATTTTCGTAGTGCTTAGGCAAAGCCCTGCGGAGATCACTTCACCATCACCGTCACCACGCCGTCGTGTTGATGGAACTCATCTACTACCTCGACATCTTGCTGGATCAAGAAGGCGAGGGACGTCACCGAGCTGAACATGTGCAGAACGCGGAGGTGCCGTGCGTTTGGTACTTGATCGGTTGTAGCGCGAAGAAGTTTGACTACATCAACCGCGTTGTGAAACACTTCTGCTTATGGTCTATGAGGGTACATAGACACACTCTCCCCCTCGTTGCTATGCATCTCCATGGATAGATCATTGCGTGTGCGTAGATTTTTTTTTGTTTTCCATGCAACGATTCCCAACACCTCTGGCCTCCTCCCGAAGCTTCGTGGTTGTCTTCTAGTCAAAGAAAAATCCTCAAAAAGTTTCGTTCCGTTTGGTATTGATTTTCTGTAAAAGACAAAAACAAGGAAAAAAAACAGCAACTGGTGCTGGGCACTAGGTTAATATGTTAGTCCCAAAAAATGATTTAAAATGGCATATTAATGCATATAAAACATCCAAGATGGATAATATAATAGCATGGAACAATAAAAAATTATAGATACGTTGGAGACGTATCATACCCCGGAGATGAACTTGATTACTGGGACTGCTCCGGCCGAGATAACTGGCTTTTGCCTCAATCCATTTAGTAAACTTGTCCATCGTGACAAGTAAATATTTGTTTTTATGTGACCCGCCCTTTAGAAGGCCGACCATGTCCAGCCCCTAGACTGCGAAAGGCCAAGTGACTGGGATAGTGTGAAGGGTTGGGGGGACATGTGGCTTTGTTGGGAGAACACTTTACAGCCCGGGCAGCGTAGTACTAATGTTGCTGCATCAACCCCAGCTGTCGGCCAGTAAAAACCAGCTCAGAAAGCCTTGCTGACCAAGGTCCGAGCAGCGGCGTGATGCCCGCTCATGCCTGCGTGTATTTCTTGTACCAGTGATCTCCCTTCCTCTCCGGGAATACATTACTGGAGGACCCTCGTGGTACTTAGCTTGTAGAGCTCCCCCTGGTGAACCTTATAGGCTTTATACTGCCTTATGATCCGACGTGCGTCGGTTTGGTCTTCGGGGAGCTCCTTGTGAAGTAAGTATGCCAGGAGTGGTTCGGTCCAGGGTGCAATGACTACCATGACCTCGTGAGCAGAGGTAGTTTCTTAGATGGCCGATCCACCCAGTATGCCTTCTTCCGTGTCGTCCTCGGGTGGGGCAGGTTGCCCTATGTTGTTTGACTCCGATGTTTCTTTGTTGTCCTGCCAGACTACGGATGGCTTAAAGAGTGATTGCTTGTATCTGCGTTGGTATTTCCCCAAAGAGGAGAGGATGATCCAGCACAACAACGGAAAGTATGTCCCTCAGTTATGAAACCAAGGTTATCAATCCAGTAGGAGAACCAAGCAACACTATGTAAATAGTACATGCACACAAATAACAAATACTTGCAACCCAACACTTAAGAGGGGTTGTTAATCCCTCGGTATTGAGATAGATTAAATTGTATGATATTTGATACATAGATCTGACAAAAACACAAAATAAAATAAATAAAGAAAAAGTGCAGCAAGGTATTTTTGGGTTTTTGGAATAATAGATCCGAAAACAATATGATAGGAAATAGACCCGGGAGCCATATATTTCACTAGTGGCTTCTCTCGAGAAAATAGCATACGGTGGGTAAACAAATTACTGTTGGGCAGCTGATAGAAGAGCAAATAATTATGATGATATCCATGGAAATGATCATGTATATAGGCATCACGTCCAATATTAGTAGACCAAAACGATTCTGCATCTACTACTATTACTCCACACATCGACCGCTATCACTACAAAAAAAAGACACATCCGTGACATTTTGGCCCGAACGATTTTTTTTGTCATGCTTATGACACTTCTATGACGATAATTGTGACAAAAGCACATATCATCATAGATGTGGTGGGCTCCTACTTCTATGACAAAAAATCATGACAGAAAATGGGTTTTTCGTCATGGGCAGGCCGGGGGACGCACCTGCATGACATTCTTCGGGCCGTCTATGACGAAAAAAATCGTGGTAGAAGCGATGGCGAGGAAAATTTCAGGGAGTTCCCGGTTTCGATGGGTGGTCGGGGCCGAGCGATGCACAGAGGGATTGCGCGTTTCTCTCGTACACATACGCGCGTGTGTGTGAGGCGTTCGGCTCTAACTAAACCCGAGCAAGGCGTTCGCTTACTGAACTCGAGCGATTGCACTAGCTACGTTACTGAACCCGAGCGATCGATCCCTTGGCTGTTAACTGAACCCGAGCGATTCCTTCGCTACTGCTGCTAACTGAACCCGAGCGATCGATCGCTACTGCTGCTGCTGCTGCTTACTGAAGCTAATCGAACCTGCTACCTCTTGATGAACAGTGAATGTGGGGGTTGGTTGAACGAGTCGAGACGTACGTGGTTGGGGTTGGATGAACAGTTCCTGGTGGGGGTTGGATGAACAGGACCCCGTGGTAGTAGTAGTAGGCCGTTGCCGCTGGATGAACAGGACCCCCAGAGGAGACCGCCACAGCCGAGCTGGTTGGGGGGTGGATGAACAGGACCCCGTGGAGGGCTGGTTGAACTGTAGCCGGTGGAGGGCTAGATGAACAGTAGCCCATGGATGAACAGTAGCTGGTGGAGGCAGGAGGAAGACGCGGTGGATGAACAGTGTAGGTGGAGGCTAAAGCAAGTCGACGGTGGGTGAACAGTAGCCCGTGGAGTCCTGTTTTGCGGTACGCCACACCCCTTCGATGAACAGGACCCCCGTTTCGACCCTAGCGCTCTAACACAAGTCCGTTTCCTCCGTTTTGCGGTACACCACACCCCTCCCGATGAACAGGACCCCCGTTTCGACCGTAGCGCTCCAACACAAGTCTGTTTCCTCCGTTTTGCGGTATGCCACACCCCTCCCGATGAACAGGATGCCGTTTCAACCGTAGCCGGTCGAACAGAAGGCCGTTTCCTCCGTACTGCGGTATGCCAGACCCCGTTTCAGCTGTTCCGTCCAAGCCGGTTGGCTCCCGTTGAATAGGACACATTCCGACCCAGTCTGTTGCCTCTCGATGAACAGGACGCTGTTTGTCCGTTCCGACCCAGCCGGTTGGCTGTCCGATGAATAGGATGCCGTTTCTGCCGTCCGTTGCCTCTCCATGTACACAAGCCCCGGCCGTACATATGCGCGAGTACGTGTTCGAGACCCCGCCCGTATGTACGTACGTGGCTGTATTTTTTGGCATGTGGGTCTACGTACATGTACATGGTTTAGAAGGGACTGCCTGAACTGCTACGTCAGGGGCTCTACTACTACACATGCCGCTGCTTGCTCGGCCACAGTTCATCATTACAGAGAGACCGATCGACCAGTATGTACGTACACGTTCGCGACAATGCTACGTATGCTTCGACCAGGTGGGTCCCGGCTGTCAGGGAGGATAAGGAGGCACTTCCTTGCGTGCGAAGTTATTGATGGTGGGTCCGAGCTGTCAGGGGGAGGATTCATTTTTTTCGTGCCTAATATGCAGGCACTTTCCTTGCGTCTGAAGATATAGCTGGTGGGTCCCAGCTGTCAGGGTGGAAAATGTTTTTTTCGCAAAATATAGCTAAGCCAAAATACAGAGGCCCTTCCGGTAGGTCCCTGCTGTCAGGTGGAGGAATCATTATTTTGCACATAATAAGGAGGCACTTCTTTGCTGCGGCTGTGGACCCAGCTGTTAGCCTCTCCACGTATAGTCCTCTTCTGATGTAAGTCATTCCTTGACCATGTTGACCACGCCACGCCGAGAGCACCAAGGCGGTGGACGACGGCGAGGCCTAGGAAGGGAATGACCCAGAGCTGGGGAAGACTCGGTAGTTGTTTCCCACGCTGAGGGGCGTACGAGGGTTTACTGGTTGGGCTGCAGTGTGAGGCTGCCGTCGCCGGAGAACAACAGTAGGTCTGGGTGAGTACAGGGATGGCCAGGCCAGCGATGGGAGTAGGGTGGGGCGGTGAGGCCTGCGCGGCAGCAGAGCCGGCCACGGGAGGCAGGAGCAGGTGGCACGACCGGCGCTGGTTTGGGCGGCTGGAGCAAGAAGACCAGAGGTTGAAGAAGCACTACGGCCATTGGATGGACATCGTACCGTCACTGGATCTAGAATCGTTCATATTGACTAAGTTGACAAAGCCCTTCGTCCGCGTCAACTTAGTAGGCCCACAAGTCAGCCTTCAAATATGGTGGGTCCCACCTAGCAGCGAGGGTATTCATTTTTTTTTGTGCGTAATAAGGAGGCACTTCCTTGCATGCGAAGATATACCTGGTGGGTCCGAGCTGTCAGCAGGGGGAATGTTTTTTTTTCGTGAAATACAGAGGCCTTTCCGGTGGGTCCTAGCTGTCAGGGGGAAGGATCATTTTTTTGCCCGTAATAAGGACGCACTTCCTTGCGTGCGAAGATGTAGCTGGTGGGTCCCAGCTGTCAGTGGGAGAAAACATTATTTTTAGGGTAAAAAGGATGCAGTTGCATGCATGCGTCCATGGGCGTGATGCGTCCCCACTATCAGCCTCTCCACGTACAGTCATCTTCCGATGACTCTCGTTTGTTGACCACACCGTGCAGAGCGCACCAAGGCCGGTGGCGATGGCGAGGCCCCAGACTGGAACGCCCTGGAGATGGGGAAGACGCAGCAGTGGAGTCGCAGATGGAGAGGAGTGGGAAACTTGACTGGTTCGGGTGGGGGTTGGGCCTACACTCGGCAGAGAATAACAGGAGGTGCGGTGGAGTGGAGGGATGGCTTGTCCGTCGGTGGGGTAGCGTTCCGCTGCGAGGCACGCAAAACAGCGCCGCTGGATGCCAGAGGCTAGAGCAGGCGGTCCCAGTAGCGCTGGGGAAGAAGACGAGAGATTAAAGAAGAATACCGACTGTTGGATGTAAATCCAACGCCTTGCTTAGGCTTCGACCTTTTTATTTGTATTTTTTGCGAAAGTGCTTAGGCTTCGACCCACTGGCCCACATGTCAGCTAGTCCATTTGGTTTTTTTAGTCCATTTGGTGGGCTGGGTGAAACAATGATGTAGCGTCGATGCCGCCCGTTTATATATTATGTTAGAATTTAAAGCCCATTTGCATTTTTCTCGAAATCCGCGGACTTGCTGGGCTAGGTGAAAATATCATGTTGGGCTGGACGGAGAAATGTTATAAAAACATAAACACATGATTGCACGTCTATTACTGCATTGGTCAGTAAAATCTTTGTAAGCTTATATACGCAATCACCAGGAGTTAACTTGCCAAGTTATATATAAACAATTATTATTATTATTTTGTAAGAACTTTCGATTTACGAAATAAAATATCATTTTAATTTGATGAGTGAATAGGACGTAGGGTATTATTATTTTTTAGGCTAGACGTGGGACAGTTGAGTTGGTTCTAGGGAAAAGTACTGAGAGAAAACTCAGATTACATCAAAAAAGAAAGTGGGAGAAAATTCAGATATAGGATTAATAAAAACGAAAAATAAAGGAAGTTGGAAGGTATATACAATGGTTGGATGAATGACAGGTTTAACGGAACCTTATGTTGTTTCTATTTTATATATGGAATAAAATAAGATATAAATATAAATAATATATATACTATTATAGAAGGGAAAACATAGGTTCAGTTTTGCATTCTTATAGAAAAATAGAACTGAGCTGTGCGTCATCTTGAAAAAACAAACATAACTTGGGCTGCTGATGTTATAGACAAGCTAGGGTGGGAGGCCCAGAGGCTGCTTGATACCTGCTGGACCCCAAAAAAAAGTTGAAACTAGCTAGATCAACTGTGTCTGCATGTCGTGGGCTGTGCATGTTAAACAACAAAACCTAGGCCATGGACCTGTTGGGCCCAGGACTGTCAGCCTCTCGACGAACAGTCGTCTCCCGATTCCTCTTGTTTTGTTGACCATGTTGGGAACGACAGACGGAGGCGCCGCGGCGAGAGCACCAAGGCGGAGGACGACATCAAGACCACGGACCGAATGAACCAGAGCTGGGGAAGACGCAGGCGGAGGGGAGTACGAGGGTTGACTTGTTTAGGTGCAGGGTGGGCCGGTGGAGCTGCCGCGGCCGATGTGTGGGAGTAGAGGGATGGCCTGGCCAGCGCCATAGGCTAGGATGGGTCACCGAGGCGTGCGCGGCAGCGCCGCCAGCCGCTGTAGGAAGAGGATGAAAGATTGAACAAAATAAAGAAATACAAATGGATAGGTGGTTGGTCCCAGATGTCTGTGTGCGAGACCTGCTAGGTCCACCTGAGAAGGGGAATATGTTGGGAGGGAGGAGATTCAAAGCACGGCAGCACAGTGAACTAGTTACATACATAAGCAAATAGCCACTAAAAAAAGCAAACAGGTTAATTGGTTCTTAGACGAAATATTTTGAACAAAACAGATAATTATGACACATAGGCTAATGCATGAAACACTCAGATGATAAAGGTGCTTAAACAGATAATGTACATCATCTAGACCTTCCTGGCACACTTGATCATGACGCTGCGGTTGTCCGTGTACTCGTCGGTTACGGGAAGCAGACACGCCCTCATGTCCAAGATCCACCTATACATGTCGTAGCATGCGTACGCGTCCTTGGCCACGTTGGTTATGTAGGCTAGATTCAGAGGTACCTCCCACGTGTTCAGGTTCTTGGTATCGATGTTTTCTTTCATGTTGGCATAGCAGGGGTCGATGATGGTCGTGGCAAGGTCAACCACGGAGTCCTCCTGCCCGTTGCCGATGATCTTATATTGCTTCTGGATGTCGACAAGCTTGTTGCACCAAATGCTCTAGAACCTCTGGTGGCCCTACAATAGTGGTAGACGAGAACCTCGTCCCGGACGCATACCTGGGCGACGGCAATCCACTGGTCCCTGTCAGGAGACGAATGGATGGGCACAAGGCCTAGTCCTGCGACCTTGTGCTTTCTCCTCCTGTGGGTACTTCTTGAACTTGGCGAGGCAGAACTTCACCGAGTCCGGATCATTGGTGCACATCACATTCAACTTGGTGCTGCCATGGGTCTGAACGGCGAACTCAAAGGTGAAGTCCATATCCAGCAAGCTCACCCCTCGGATCGCCATTGGAGTCTCTTCTCACGCAAAGTTGATGTGCCGGTTCTCGTTTGTGGGGATTGGGGGCAGGGGGATGAAGATGATCGGTGTGTACTGGGGTACTGGGGGCGGCACCGCCGCAGCAGCAGTTCGTTTTTCCAATCTTGGGGAACTGCAATCAATGGTGAACGAGTGGGTAGGCGGTGGCAGCAGTTAGTTTTTCAGCTCTTGGGGAACTGCATCCAACAGTAAACTGAGTGTGTACAGGCGACATCAGTTACTACACCTCCCTCACCCGCTGCACGCCCGGCAGAACATGCCCCCTTGGGTTCATGAGCGGGTCTGTATTGGTACTGTTATAGCAAGTGTTAGTGGTCACTTTACATAAATTTTATTAGCTTTAATTAAAATTTATTCTTAAAACAACCAAAGCATTGGCTCGTTCTATCAGTGCCACAGGAGAAACATGCACAACAATTAGAATTATTATTCTCAGGACGCAAACGATCAACTCATTTGCCGCACTTTCACAAAGACAATACTACCAAGTTTGAACAGCTAGTTATGGCTGCTGTCCTCTCTATCATCATGCCGTGTTTCCCAGCTTGCAAGATTCAGAACCAACCAATATGATTCAAATAATAAGTAAAACAAAGATGCCTACACATCACAATGATTCCCTGCTTGCAAGATTCAGAACCAACCCATTAGATTCGAATAATAATAAGTACAACAAAGATGCCTACACATCTCAATGATTCACAGCTTAGAGCCAATCGTAACTGTACAACTCAAACGTTGTGAGAATGTGAACAAATAAATAAAAATTTATTGATGCTTCATGTAAGCAATTTGATCCAAGGATTTGCTTAAACATTGAAACCAGTCCTTTTTAAGGCCACGCAGGTCAAACATTGGCACCTGAACTATTCTGCATCACTGGTGGCACTACCACTTCCCATATATGCACAAGAGGGCCTTCTAGATTTTGAAGTAGTGTGTATTGAGCCTCATCCTTAGTATTTAACAAATACACATAGCAGAATCTAGTGGAATCATCAATCAACATCCTGAAATATCTCTTTCCACCTTGCACACACGCATGGCACTTTAGAGCCTTTGGATAAAGTGAATCTCGTGATTAAATCCATCTTGGCTAGTCTTGTCATACAACCCTGGGCAAATGCTTTTGACCATCACAACATCTGTAGTTGAGTATTCTTGTTTGCATAGATAAGAAAGAGCATGATTACTATAATATTGGCACTAGTTAAATCAACTTTATTTCCAAAACAAGAAAAGATTGCGATAGAATAGCTTTATTAAAAAAATACAACGTTAGCAGAGTGTGAAAAAGCACAATCATGTTGATAAAGGATAGTACTCACCTGTGTGAGATGACTTTGGGAGATCAAGTTATTCTTCATGTCCCCGTATCTTGCCATGAAGACGATTCGTTGACATCCATTAACACCTCAGTGTAGCAGTAGAAGGAGGAGCGTTGACTCATTTCAATCACTTTTTTGTGCAGTTCAACTAAAATTATGGCGCCTGCCAGTTAGAGAGGTGGCCCGCGCCACCTCATTGACATCCATTAACACCTCAGTGCAGCTACGTGATTGATGCAGTGCACATGGACTTGATTCTACCGGATAGGTCTTCTGCAAGTTATCTACATTGGAAATGAAATGGTAGCTAAGACAGTAGCTCTATTTTAAATGTATTATTACTTCATTTTATTAGTGGCAGTAGCAGTGCCAAAACAGTAGCACAAGATCACTAGCTGGATGCAGAGTCAAAATCAACCAAAAAGGAACATACCCGGTCATGGGAACCATAACTGAGAGAGGGGCCCTACGCCGCCACGACTCGATGTGGTGAACCTGCACCTGCAGATCCACTCGGATGATTCAATTCATGCGACCTTTTTTTGCAGTCTGCCTGAAATGAAGCAAAGATTGCATCATGCAGCTAGCAAGAAGTACTTGCTCTCATGAGCTGGCAGATTCTTCTTTAGTAGTTGCACTAAAATTGAGCAACATTAAGGTTAGCTGTCCTGCTCATGCAAGGTGCAACTATAATTCGGTTATCCTTTTGTGCAGTTCCACTAAAATAAAGTTCCATTGTGGTGACAGTGATGGCTCATCTTGCAAAGGCTAATAAAATGTTGCACGGGATTACCAGCAGAGTTTGACGGAGATGTTGGAAACTCCAACCAACCTTTGTGCAGTTCAACCAAAATTGAGAGATGTTGCCCACGTGACATTTTAGTTGAACTGCACAAGACACTCATTCCAAAAAAAGTGTTTTGTGCAGTTCACCAAAAGGTCACAATAGCAACGAGGTGAAATGGATATCCCTATCCGCACAAAAAGATAGAAAGAAAACAGTTACTGGTCAATAACAAGATACGAAACATACACGAAATGAAAAGAAGCATCTTGATTATGTTCATGGCAATCCCACAAGAACAGTAGAAATTTTAAAACGGCGGCATTGCTTCATGTTACCGGAAGCATTACGATCAACAATGACATTAGTCAAATATGGGATTACTTTAATGGTGGCATTGCTTGTTTACCAGATACAGTAGATCAACAGCAGCTAAAGAGTTGGCTTAAGGGCATGGGATAGTGGGGACACCAGGACACTCAGCAGCGTAAAGAAGCAACTTACTTATCATACTGGTAAAAACAGCAGGAGTACCATTTGTAACACAGTTTAATTGCATCATATTACTAGAGGCATTAGATTAACAATAACACTGTTTAGACATGTCCTTATGGTAACAGTGTGATTGCTTCATTTTACATGCGCCCTTACATTAACAACAGCAAAAAGTTGGTATAAGGACATGTGACAGTGGACGCATCAGCACAATGTACCTACAAGGAGGCATAAAGTGCTGATGCCAAGTTTGTTCATACTCTGTGAGGGCAGCAAATCTAATCCTGGAGACCTTTTACTATGTGAGGGCAGCAAATCTAATCCTAGACATAGTGACATACTTTGTTGACTTGTCCACCAGCCGCCACTTTCTATCCTTTTTTCAACCAATAATAGATATGTTCCTTATCCAGTTTGTACTGCCTTTGCCCTTTATTTCCCTTTTCAACCAAGAGACCGGTTGGGTATCCAGTCTCTACTACTTCCCCCCTGTTATTTCCTCTTTGAATCAAGTCCTGGATTCATGCTAGTACAACTTTACCCCCTTTCTTCGCTGTTTGAACCAAGTCCTAGATTCGACTGCATGAAGTAGCTTTACCTCTAATAATACTAAAAATTTAGGTGGCTTTGGAAGAGCTGATGGAAGTAGAAAAAGATCCACATGCAGACACGTGGGGAGCTAGTGCAGTAGAGCAAGGCCGCTTTCGAAGGAACTTATACCTGAGGGTCGTCGGGATGTGGCTAGGAGGCCGGCGACAGGTCGGATCTGCCCACAATACGACAGGGAGTATGAAGGGTCGGAGGACCTCCAGATCCGGCGCTGTGTCGGAGAGAATGGCACGGGCAGAGGATCGGGACCCACCGGCAGCTGTGGGTTTCCTCCCTCGCTGCCGATGACCGTGTGAATGATGCACCTAGTCCCCTACACACACCGGCAGAAGGGATCCGGCCGGATCTGTGACCAGCGGTGAGCAAAGAGAAAATGTCGCTACACTGTCTTGTTTAGATCTGGAGAGGATGAGAGAATGAAGAGAGCAACCCTAGTAAAGCAAGCGCTCAGGCCCCTGCCTACATATATAGTGGAGTGATTATCTTTTTCTCTCCACAACAAGCGTTTCAATTTGTGTACGTGGCATTAAAGAAAAGAAATTATCTATTTAACGTGACTAACTATACTACTCCTACTTACAAGTACTAGTATTTTTCACTTGTGCTCCCCGGCCCTCCATTCATTGAACAACTCCACAGGTGAATAAACATACAGTACTATTTATATAGAACGAACAAGCTCGAACTATTTTGGCTTTGAGATATCAATGGTACAGTTTGACCACATTGCATCAATGGACTCAGTACTTTGAAGTAACCTATATGTATAAACACATGCATGGTTTACATTCCGAATCGCTAGCTAGAGCTTGAACTGTACTCCCTCCGTCCTTGAAAGAGTGTACTTCCAACTTTGTTGGAAAGTCAAATTTTTTTATGTTTGACCGTATTTATACAATAATAGACCAACATTCATGCCATCAAATTAGTAGCATTAGATTCATGATAAAATATATTTTCATTATATACCTATTTTTTTCACAAGCATTGACATATTTTAGCACAAGCTAGGTCAAACTTTGAGATAGTTTGACCCTCCAACAAAGTTGGAAGTACATTTTTTCAATGACGGAGGGAGTATTTGTTTACATGTACCACCTTTTTCTTTTGGTTTTCTGCTCCATGGCACAATTCATCGATACAAAATTATACTATGAGTAGTTAAAAGTTGAGGGCGGGGCTTTTCCCGGGCAGTACGCGCGGCAGTTTTCGCGTAGCCGGTTTGACAGAGAGGCGAGGAGGGTGAGGGAGTAGTGGATTCAACTTACTGCTGGAAAGGTAGGGCTGTGTGATTTGACAGCGCGTTACTGCTGGAAAGACCGGGTCTTGTGATATGACTACTCACTATAGTCATTAATTACTGGCGCTACGACCGGGGTGATGCCCCCCTTCCGTTCCCCACTCTAATCTGGTGCATGACACGTCGACCCGGATGCTGGCTCTCCCACATGTCGGCGAAGTAAGAAGGAGCAAAGAATCATGCGGTATATATAGTGTATATACTAGTACTACTACTCACGTCCCAGTGAACCAGCAGGCGATAGGCCATAGAAAACAATGTGGTGATATGGCCATAAAAAACAATGTGCTACAGTCCAGTCTCTAGCATGTACAGTACTCCTCCTCTTCCTCCTCCTCTGGGTTCATCGCCATCATACTTTCCCCATTCCTGTGTTTTCAGTATGCTATGAATCAAAGAGGCCCTTAGACTGGTTTAGATCTGGTCATTTTATATATATGTGTTATGTCCAAAATTTAATGAACGTGCTCCGGTTTCTATGAAAATAATCCGGTTTGCATGTAGTAATTCATTTATTTATTTATTCTTCTGCGGGGGCTTTGCATGTAATTCGTGAGGTTTGAAATGTAAAGTACGCCGGCATGGTTGCATATGCTCCGAGTCATGCATGCACTATGACCCAGATGCTCTATGTCCCACATGTTGGCGAAAGGAAGCACGTGGAAATAGCCTAGGAGTACATATAGGAGGATAAATGCGTGAAAAAATATGTACTATGATGTTGGGGAACGTAGTAGTAAATCAAAAATTTTCCTACGCATCACCAAGATCAATCTATGGAGAGACTAGCAACGAGAGAGAGAGGAGTGCATCTTCATACCCTTGAAGATCGTGATGCGGAAGTGTTGCAAGAACGCGGTTGGAGGAGTCGTACACGCAGCGATTCAGATCGCGGTCGATTCTGATCTAAGCACCGAACAACGGTGCCTCCGCGTTCAACACACGTGCAGCCCGGTGACGTCTCCCGCACCTTGATCCAGCATGGAGGAGGGAGAGGTTGGGGAAGACAGCTCCAGCAGCACGACGGAGTGGTGGTGGAACTTGCAGTTCTCCGGCAGGGCTTCGCAAAGCTCAAATGGAGGAGGAGGAGGTGCTGGAGAGGGGGAGGGCTGCGCCAGGGGAGAGCTTGTGGCCTCCCTCCCACCCCTCCACTATTTATAGGCTGGGGGGGAGAGGGGGCCGGCCCCCTAGATCCCATCTAGGGTTGGGGGCGGCGGCCAAGGGGGGGAGGAGTGCCTCCCAAGTCAAGTGGAGGCCCTCCCCCTTTAGGGTTTCCCCTCTCCCATGCGCATGGGCCTTAGGGGGGCTGGTTCCCCTAGCCCATTAAGGCTAGGGCGCCCCCTTACAGCCCATGCTGCTGTATTGGACATGGTGGAACACTTTCCGGACTTCCGGACCCCTTCGGAATCCTCCGGAACCTTTCGAAAGCTTCCCGGTACAATACCGAAAAAACCGAACTTTTTCCGAAACCCCAATAACAACTTCCCATATATAAATCTTTACCTCCGGACCATTCCGGAACTCCTCGTGATGTCCGGGATCTCATCCGGGACTCCGAACAACATTCGGTATTCACATACTATTTCCCATAACAACCCTAGAGTCACCGAACCTTAAGTGTGTAGACCCTACGGGTTCGGGAACCATGCAGACATGACCGAGACATCTCTCCGGCCAATAACCAACAGCGGGATCTGGATACCCATGTTGACTCCCACATGTTCCACGATGATCTCATCGGATGAACCACGATGTCGAGGATTCAATCAATCCCGTATACAATTCCCTTTGTCTACCGGTATGATACTTGCCCGAGATTCGATCGTCGGTATCCCTATACCTTGTTCAATCTTGTTACCGGCAAGTCTCTTTACTCGTTCCGTAACGCATGATCCCGTGGCTAACTCTTTAGTCACATTGAGCTCATTATGATGATGCATTACCGAGTGGGCCTAGAGATACCTCTCCGTCATACGGAGTGACAAATCCTAGTCTTGATTCGTGCCAACCCAACAGACACTTTCGGAGATACATGTAGTGCACCTTTATGGTCACCCAGTTACATTGTGACGTTTGATATACCCAAAGCATTCCTACGGTATCCGGGAGTTGCACAATCTCATGGTCTAAGGAAATGATACTTGACATTAGAAAAGCTTTAGCAGACGAACTACACGATCTAGTGCTATGCTTAGGATTGGGTCTTGTCCATCACATCATTCTCCTAATGATGTGATCCCGTTATCAACGACATCCAATGTCCATGGTCAGGAAATCGTAACCATCTATTGATCAATGAGCTAGTCAACTAGAGGCTCACTAGGGACATGTTGTGGTCTATGTATTCACACATGCATTACGATTTCCGGATAACACAATTATAGCATGAACAATAGACAATTATCATGAACAAGGAAATATAATAATAACCACTTTATTATTGCCTCTAGGGCATATTTCCAACAGTCTCCCACTTGCACTAGAGTCAATAATCTAGTTACATTGTGATGAATCAAACACCCATAGAGTTCTGGTGTTGATCATGTTTTGCTCGTGGAAGAGGTTTAGTCAATGGATCTGCGACATTCAGATCCGTATGCACTTTACAAATATCTATGTCTCCATCTTGAACATGTTCACGAATGGAGTTGAAGCGACGCTTGATATGCCTGGTCTTCTTGTGAAACCTGGGCTCCTTGGCAAGGGCAATAGCTCCTGTGTTGTCACAGAAGAGAGTCATTGGGCCCGACGCATTGGGAATAACTCCTAGGTCGGTGATGAACTCCTTCATCCAGACTGCTTCCTATGTTGCCTCCGAGGCTGCTATGTACTCCGCTTCACATGTAGATCCCACCACGACGCTTTGCTTGCAACTGCACCAGCTGACTGCCCCACCATTCAAAATATACACGTATCCGGTTTGTGACTTAGAGTCATCCAGATCTGTGTCGAAGCTAGCATCGACGTAACCCTTTACGACGAGCTCTTCGTCACCTCCATAAACGAGAAACATATCCTTAGTCCTTTTCAGGTACTTCAGGATGTTCTTGACCGCTGTCCAGTGTTCCATGCCGGGATTACTTTGGTACCTTCCTACCAAACTTACGGCGAGGTTCACATCAGGTCTGGTACACAGCATGGCATACATAATAGACCCTATGGCTGAGGCATAGGGGATGATGCTCATTTTTTCTCTATCTTCTGCCGAGGTCGGGCATTGAGCCGTGCTCAATCTCACACCTTGTAATACAGGTAAGAACCCCTTCTTGGACTAATCCATATTGAACTTCTTCAATATCTTGTCAAGGTATGTGCTTTGCGAAAGACCAATGAGGTGTCTCGATCTATCTCTATAGATCTTGATGCCTAATATGTAAGCAACTTCTCCAAGGTCCTTCATTGAAAAAACACTTGTTCAAGTAGGCCTTTATGCTTTCCAAGAATTCTATATCATTTCCCATTAATAGTATGTCATCTACATATAATATGAGAAATGCTACAGAGCTCCCACTCACTTTCTTGTAAACATAGGCTTCTCCATAAGTCTGTGTAAACCCAAACGCTTTGATCATCTCATCAAAGCGAATGTTCTAACTCCGAGATGCTTGCACCAGCCCATAGATTGAGCGCTGGAGCTTGCATACCTTGTCAGCATTATTAGGATCGACAAAACCTTCCGGCTGCATCATATACAACTCTTCCTTAAGGAAACCATTAAGGAATGCCGTTCTGACATCCATTTGCCATATCTCATAATCATAGTATGCGGCAATTGCTAACATGATTCTGACGGGATTCAGCTTCACTACGGGTGAGAAGGTCTCATCGTAGTCAACCCCTTGAACTTGTCGATAACCCTTAGCGACAAGTCGAGCCTTATAGATGGTCACCTTACCATCCACGTCTGTCTTCTTCTTAAAGATCCATTTGTTCTCTATGGCTTGCCGATCATCAGGCAAGTCTGTCAAAGTCCATACTTCGTTTTCATACATGGATCCTATCTCGGATTTCATGGCTTCTAGCCATTTGTTGGAATCCGGGCCCGCCATCGCTTCTTCATAGTTCGAAGGTTCACCGTTGTCTAACAACAAGACTTCCAAGACAGGGTTGCCGTACCACTCTGGTGCGGAACGTGTCCTCGTGGACCTACGAAGTTCAGTAGCAACTTGATCCGAAGTTTCATGATCATCATCATTAACTTCCTCTCTAGTCGGTGCAGGCACCACAGAAACATCTTCCTGAGCTGCGCTACTCTCCGGTTCAAGAGGGGGGTACCTCATCAAGTTCTACTTTCCTCCCACTTACTTCTTTCGAGAGAAATTCTTTCTCCAGAAAGGATCCATTCTTGGCAACAAAGATCTTGCCTTCGGATCTAAGGTAGAAGGTATACCCAATAGTTTCTTTAGGGTATCCTATGAAGACGCATTTTTCCGATTTGGGTTTGAGCTTTTCAGGTTGAAGTTTCTTGACATAAGCATCGCATCCCCAAACTTTCAAAAACGACAGCTTAGGTTTCTTCCCAAACCATAATTCATACGGCGTCGTCTCTAAAGCATAACCCCAAAATGATAGCGGTAGATCGGTAAGAGACATCATAGATCGCACCATATCCAATAGAGTGCGATTACGACGTTCGGACACACCATTACGCTGAGGTGTTCCAGGCGGCGTGAGTTGTGAAACAATTCCACATTTCCTTAAGTGCGTGCCAAACTCGTGACTCAAATATTCCCCTCCACGATCTGATCGTAAGAACTTTATTTTCCTGTCATGTTGATTCTCTACCTCACTCTGAAATTCCTTGAACTTTTCGAAGGTCTCAGACTTGTGTTTCATTAAGTAGATATACCCATATCTACTTAAGTCATCAATGAGGGTGAGAACATAACGATAACCACCGCGAGCCTCAACGCTCATTGGACCGCACACATCAGTATGTATGATTTCCAATAAGTTGGTTGCTCGCTCCATTGTCCCGGAGAACGAAGTCTTGGTCATTTTGCCCATGAGGCATGGTTCACACGTGTCAAATGATTCATAATCAAGAGACTCCAAAAGTCCAGCTGCATGGAGTTTCTTCATGCGTTTGACACCAATGTGACCAAGGCGGCAGTGCCACAAGTATGTGGGACTATCATTATCAACCTTACATCTTTTGGCATTCACACTATGAATATGTGTAACATCACGTTCGAGATTCAATAAGAATAAACCATTGACCAGCGGGGCATGACCATAAAACATATCTCTCATATAAATAGAACAACCATTATTCTCGGATTTAAATGAGTAGCCATCTCGCATCAAACGAGATCCTGATACAATGTTCATGCTCAAAGCTGGTACTAAATAACAATTATTGAGGTTTAAAACTAATCCCGAAGGTAGATGTAGAGGTAGCGTGCCGACGGCGATCACATCGACCTTGGAACCATTCCCGACGCGCATCGTCACCTTGTCCTTCGCCAGTCTCCGCTTATTCCGCAGCTCTTGTTTTGAGTTACAAATATGAGCAACCGCACCGGTATCAAATACCCAGGAGCTACTACGAGCGCTGGTAAGGTACACATCAATAACATGTATATCACATATACCTTTGGTATTGCCGGCCTTCTTATCCGCTAAGTACTTGGGGCAGTTCCGCTTCCAGTGACCGTTTCCCTTACAATAAAAGTATTCAGTCTCAGGCTTGGGTCCATTCTTTGGCTTCTTCCCGGTAGCTTGCTTACAGGGCGTGGCAACTCCCTTGCCGTCCTTCTTGAAGTTCTTTTTACCCTTGCCTTTCTTGAACTTAGTGGTTTTATTCACCATCAACACTTGATGTTCCTTTTTGATCTCCACCTCCGCTGATTTCAGCATTGAATATATCTCAGGAATGGTTTTCTCCATCCCCTGCATATTGAAGTTCATCACAAAGGTCTTGCAGCTAGGTGGAAGCGACTGAAGGATTCTATCAACGACCGCGTCATCCGGGAGATTAACTCCCAGCTGAGACAAGCGGTTGTGCAACCTAGACATTTTGAGTATATGCTCGCTGACAGAACTATTCTCCTCCATCTTACAACTGTAGAACTTGTCGGAGACTTCATATCTCTCAACCCGGGCATGAGCTTGGAAAACCATTTTCAGCTCTTGGAACATCTCATATGCTCCGTGTTGCTCAAAACGCTTTTGGAGCCCCGGTTCTAAGCTGTAAAGCATGCCGCACTGAACCAGGGAGTAATCATCACTACGCGACTGCGAGACGTTCATAACATCTTGAGTTGCTGGGAAAACAGGTGCGTCACCTAGCGGTGCTTCAAGGATATATGCTTTCTTGGCAGCTATGAGGATAATCCTCAGGTTACGGACCCAGTCCATGTAGTTGCTACCATCGTCTTTCAACTTGGTTTTCTCTAGGAACGCGTTGAAGTTGAGGGCAACATTAGCGTGGGCCATTTGATCTACAAGACATATTGTAAAGATTTTAGACTAAGTTCATGATAATTAAGTTCATCTAATCAAATTATTCAATGAACTCCCACTCAGATAGACATCCCTCTAGTCATCTAAGTGATACATGATCTGAATCGACTAGGCCATGTCCAATCATCACGTGAGACGGACTAGTCATCAACGGTGAACATCTCCATGTTGATCGTATCTTCTATACGACTCATGTTCGACCTTTCGGTCTTCCGTGTTCTGAGGCCATGTCTGTACATGCTAGGCTCGTCAAGTCAACCTAAGTGTTTTTGCATGTGTAAATCTGGCTTACACCCGTTGTATTCGAACGTTAGAATCTATCACACCCGATCATCACGTGGTGCTTCGAAACAACAAACCTTCGCAACGGTGCACAGTTAGGGGGAACACTTTCTTGAAATTTTAGCGAGGGATCATCTTATTTATGCTACCGTCGTTCTAAGCAAATAAGATGTAAACAGATGATAAACATCACATGCAATCAAATAGTGACATGATATGGCCAACATCATTTTGCTCCTTTTGATCTCCATCTTCGGGGCACCATGATCATCATCGTCACTGGCATGACACCATGATCTCCATCATCGTGTCTTCATGAAGTTGCCTCACCAACTATTACTTCTACTACTATGGCTAACGGTTAGCAATAAAGTAAAGTAATTACATGGCGTTTTTCATTGACACGCAGGTCATACAATAAATTAAGACAACTCCTATGGCTCCTGCCGGTTGTCATACTCATCGACATGCAAGTCGTGATTCCTATTACAAGAACATGATCAATCTCATACATCACATATATCATTCATCACATCCTTTTTGCCATATCACATCACACGGCACATGCTGCAAGAACAAGTTAGACGTCCTCTAATTGTTGTTGCAAAATATTTTTACGTGGCTGCTATAGGTTTCTAGCAAGAATGTTTCTTACCTATGCCACAACCACAATGTGATATGCCAATTTCTATTTACCCTTCATAAGGACCCTTTTCATCGAATCCGATCCGACTAAAGTGGGAGAGACAGACACCCGCTAGCCACCTTATGCAACTAGTGCATGTCAGTCGGTGGAACCTGTCTCACGTAAGCGTACGTGTAAGGTCGGTCCGGGCCGCTTCATCCCACGATGCCGCCGAATCAAGATAAGACTAGTAACGGCAAGAAAATTGACAAAATCGACGCCCACAACAACTTGTGTTCTACTCGTGCAAGAAACTACGCATAGACCTAGCTCATGATGCCACATGCCACTGTTGGGGAACGTAGTAGTAAATCAAAAAAATTCCTACGCATCACCAAGATCAATCTATGGAGAGACTAGCAACGAGAGAGAGAGGAGTGCATCTTCATACCTTTGAAGATCGCGATGCGGAAGCGTTGCAAGAATGCGGTTGGAGGAGTCGTACACGCAGCGATTCAGATCGCGGTCGATTCCGATCTAAGCACTGAACAACGGTGCCTCCGCGTTCAACACACGTGCAGCCCGGTGACGTCTCCCGCGCCTTGATCCAGCAAGGAGGAGGGAGAGGTTGGGGAAGACAGCTCCAGCAGCACGACGGAGTGGTGGTGGAACTTGCAGTTCTCCGGCAGGGCTTCGCCAAGCTCAAACGGAGGAGGAGGAGGTGTTGGAGAGGAGGAGGCTGCGCCAGGGGAGAGCTTGTGGCCTTCCTCCGACCCCTCCACTATTTATAGGCTGGGGGAGAGGGGGCCGCCCCCCTAGATCCCATCTAGGGTTGGGGGCGGCGGCCAAGGGGGGGAGGAGTGCCTCCCAAGTCAAGTGGAGGCCCTTCCCCTTTAGGGTTTCCCCTCTCCCATGCGCATGGGCTTAGGGGGGCTGGTTCCCCTAGCCCATTAAGGCTAGGGCGCCCCCTTACAGCCCATGCTGCTGTATTGGACGTGGTGGAACACTTTCCGGACTTCCGGACCCCTCTGGAATCCTCCGGAACCTTTCGAAAGCTTCCCGGTACAATACCGAAAAAACCGAACTTTTTCCGGAACCCCAATAACAACTTCCCATATATAAATCTTTACCTCCGGACCATTCCGGAACTCCTCGTGATGTCCGGGATCTCATCCGGGACTCCGAACAACATTCGGTATTCACATACTATTTCCCATAACAACCCTAGAGTCACCGAACCTTAAGTGTGTAGACCCTACGGGTTCGGGAACCATGCAGACATGACCGAGACATCTCTCCAGCCAATAACCAACAGCGGGATCTGGATACCCATGTTGACTCCCACATGTTCCACGATGATCTCATCGGATGAACCACGATGTCGAGGATTCAATCAATCCCGTATACAATTCCCTTTGTCTACCGGTATGATACTTGCCCGAGATTCGATCGTCGGTATCCCTATACCTTGTTCAATCTCGTTACCGGCAAGTCTCTTTACTCGTTCTGTAACGCATGACCCGTGGCTAACTCTTTAGTCACATTGAGCTCATTATGATGATGCATTACCGAGTGGGCCCAGAGATACCTATCCATCATACGGAGTGACAAATCCCAGTCTCGATTCGTGCCAACCCAACAGACACTTTCGGAGATACCTGTAGTGCACCTTTATGGTCACCCAGTTACGTTGTGACGTTTGATACACCCAAAGCATTCCTACGGTATCCGGGAGTTGCACAATCTCATGGTCTAAGGAAATGACACTTGACATCAGAAAAGCTTTAGCAGACGAACTACATGATCTAGTGCTATGCTTAGGATTAGGTCTTGTCCATCACATCATTCTCCTAATGATGTGATCCCGTTATCAACGACATCCAATGTCCATGGTCAGGAAACCGTAACCATCTATTGATCAACGAGCTAGTCAACTAGAGGCTCACTAGGGACATGTTGTGGTCTATGTATTCACACATGCATTACGATTTCCGGATAACATAATTATAGCATGAACAATAGACAATTATCATGTACAACGAAATATAATAATAACCACTTTATTATTGCCTCTAGGGCATATTTCCAACATGTGAAGCGTAGCTGCAGTTCGAAAAGGAGACCTAAAGTGATGACAGGTATAGGTCGCGTGCACCCAACTAGTGGTAGTACTCGTACTAGACGTACGACTACTTTTTCCCTAAAAAAAAAGAGGTACAGTACTCAGTACTCCTATTCTATCAACACGAGTCCCATCTGACAACAGCGTCCGTGCTACAGCTAGCTCTTCTCCCTCATTTCTCTCTTCCAATTCTAACTCAGCCGACGCGCGGTGGGTGGGGTGGGGATTTGCCGAAAGTCGGTTTGCTCAACTGCGGCCCCACTTGACAGTGAAAATGCTAAGACAACAAGCGTTCCCTAGCTTGAGCGGCGTGCCGGACAGACCATGTGGGGGTGTGATGCGAATGGCAGGGTTGAGATCCTCTGTAGTACTTTATGGTGCTGTAATGTGAATGACATGTGGGGCCGGGTCCACACGGTAGTGACCGTACTGCATGGTGCACTACTGCAGAGGATCCTAACCTGGCACAGGCATGCTGTACTTGTTCCACTTTCTTGTTTTGAACTCGTGACGTGTAGTAATGCTCAGTTTTGAATATATAAGTTTGGTTGTCGCGCCAATATATATAGTACTCCCTCCATGTAGGTTGGGTCACTGAAGTCAAAATTAGACCCAAAACACGATGGTGACGGACCAGTCTACCTCCGTCCTGGTTTATTGCTTCCCGTCGTAATCTGTGCCAAATTTTGACCATAAATTTGACTAACAAAAGATTCATGCATGTCACCAAAATTATATCATTGAAAACTATGTTCAAATACAAATCAAACGTCATAATTTTTGTTGACATGCACTAACATTTTGTCAGCTAAATCTTTGGTCAAAATTTAGCACAAATTACAAAAGGGACTAATAAACCAGGACCTAGGTAGTACCCCAGGACGAAGATAGTGATACTACATATAATTAATGCCAAATAAGAGCAAGGGATCACACATGTCATTTACGACTAGAATAAAAATGCCATACACTAATAAAACATTAAGGCCACGAGGCGATGCAGTGCTGGTTACAGGAGGCAAGAAGAAAGGTGCATCCATCGATGACGTCCACCTCCGCTACTCAGGGCACCGGCCCACCGAACGGCGGCTAAGTAGCAGCGGCTTTAGTGGCCAAGTCGACGTGCTTTTGAACAATGGTGTCCAAAGATTCCAGCCGCTGGAAGAAGGCCAACGTCTTTCTGTCCTCGCTGGCCTTGTAGTGGCCTAAGTAGACGATTTCCTCGTAGACGTGGATGTGCAGGTCGACGGTTTATTGCATGGCGAGGTGCTGCGCGGCGAGCGCAGCCTCAAGGTGCACATTCTTCGTCACGACCCCCGGTAGCTGTAGGGCCACCAGTGCTTCAAAGAGTTTGTCACCTTGGAGGCCGATGAGGGTGGCAGGCAACGAGGAGCCTGGGCGCACGGGCTGGAGCAGTACGCCAATGTCGTCCGCGCGCTTCTTGATGGCGGTGAACTTGCGGATGGAGCCGACCATCATCTCGTACATGCGAGAGGCGAAGCTGGCGTCGACGAGGGCTATGACGCTGGCGGTCGCCAGCACCATCTGGAAATGTTGTGCGGTGCAGGGCCGCAGGCCGGCGTCTTGGACGATCTGGCACAACCGACTGCCGCTCGCGTCCATCGACGCCATGGGTGCTTGTGGCTTCTGGTCACTTGGTCTTGGTCTTGGATTGGAGTGAGCAGTGTTGCGCAGAGACTAGGAGTAGATGGATTGGACTGGTGGGGCGCCTTTATATGAGAGTCCAAACTATGTTGCATTCACATCGTGCTGGCTCCATTCTGCTTCTCCAATTACTTACTGTACCTCTACATGCTAATTGAATGCGGAGGCATCATTGACCGTTCAATGTTTCGGGAACCGCTACCCTCTCCCTCGTTGGCATTCAAGCCGTACCAATGTAAATGCGTGTCAAAAAGAGACTAGTCAGTAGTAGTAGTATACTCAATATTGTGCACCGCGACCAAGGCAGAGAGGAAAATGAGAGAACTTAATACGTATTTATTTACGGTGTAGATTCACTCATTTTGCTCCGTATGTACTCATTTATGATGTAGTCACTTGTTGAAATCTCTAGAAAGACAAATATTTAGGAACGAAGGGAGTAGTCCATCCTTTCCGGTTTACAGGGCTATACTGTTAGGTAGTAACATGACACATCCCAAGACAATTTTGCTTATGTGGCATGGAGTTAATGAGGGGAGAGATGCTTGTGGTAACATAATAAGACCTCCTCCAATGCACTAGTGCTAAAATGAGGTGCTAAGCATATGAAATAGCTAAGCAACTAAAGTCCCCAATGCAAAGGTGCTTAACTTGTTGTAGCTAAGCATCCTTCATTTAATGATTTAGCAACTAAAGTTATCCATGCATTGGTGGGCTTCTTTCATTTAAGTGTTTTCTCTAGGTTCCCGCGCTTAGCATTGTTTCTTCCTGGGGTCACCACCCATCTCTCTCCTCTTAATTACTTTGCCACATCATCTTTTTTGCCTACATGGTAGGCTTTGCACCTGTACAAGGTGGAACATTGGGAGGGGCCTAAGACTACCCACTGTGGGAGTAACATAGGTAGTAACATCACACATATCTAGACAAAATAGATGACATGGCAAGTAATTAATGAAGAAAGAGAGTCATGTGGTAACATAGCTAGTTACTAGTAGTATGAGTAACATCACACATATCAAGGCAGAATGGGTCTACAACCTAATAAATGAAGTGTTGCATGACACCAAATATATGTTACTCCCCACTATAGAGGTAGTAACATAGACTAGTAACATATGCATGTTACTAGTCTAAGTTACTCCCCACTGTGGCTAGTCTAATATGTTACTGTAACATAACACACCTCGAGGTAAAATGAGTCTATGTCTCAATTAATGAAGGTTTGTATGTTACCATCCATATGTTACTACCCATTATAAAGGTAGTAACATGGACTAGTAACAAAAGCATGTTACATACTCTTCTAAGTTACTCCCCACTATGACCAGCCTAAGAGCAAGTACAATAGTGGGCTTATAGCCTGCTTACATGGCAATTTTGTCTAGGTGGAGGAGAGAGACATAAAAAAGTAAGGGGAGTGGGCTCTCATGCAAGAGCCTGGCTATATGCGTGCTCCAAGGCAGATGCAATAAATGTGAGGAAAGAGATAGAGAGAAGATGCGTGCTCCAACTGACCGCAGCATGTCGTGCTAGGTACTACGTCCCACGTCTCTCATTGGTTGATTCCTATTCATGTCTCGAAAAAAGAAACGTGGTCGGGTTTGTTTTGGGATTATTTGATTTTCGTAAGATGACTATTACTAGCAATCGCCACAATAACCGTAAGATCTGAATCCGACGGTGGCACCTATTGGACACAAACATCAGTAGAAAAGAATTGCCACGAAACTGTCGCACCACGCCCCACCCCAACACAACTGCCACTTTCAGGGTGCGCTTGGCTCTTCACCTCTTGGAGAAGTCGAACAATGATGTTACTACTTCTACAGTATCGAATCAACTGATGCATGTCCCGCCCACCGCGTGGGCGAGGGAGAGCTCATTGTAGGAGTAGTAAAAGCAAAAGCCTCTCCTCGTCTGCGAGCCACCGCGCGCATGGGCGAGGGAGAGGGCGTACTACTAGTAATCAAGCTTCTCCTTGTTGTACGAGTTGACGCGACACATCATAGCACGGGCCCCACATGCTTGCCTCTAAACTTGGCTAAAAGACACACATTGTACAATATTTGCTGCAACCTCTAACATTTACCCCACCACAAATTAAAATATATATTCCTCTCTTGACCAGATCAGCGTGCAAACTACAATAACCAGGATGACAGGTAGGGCCAGAAGATTATTTTAATCAAAAAAATGCTTCGAGACGGCCTCATAGCATGGAGCCGACTCCAACGATTTTAAGCTTGGTACACGCTATCCTAGACTATGTTACTATACTACCTCCCCTACACATGAAACTGCCACACGAGCGTTCGGGTTGCGCTTGGCTCTTTGCCTCTTCGGGAAGTCGAACAATGATGGTACTACTACAGTGGAGTACTAGTATGCTTCTGGCCATCTGACACCGAATGAACTGCTGCATGTCCACCGCGTGCGGGAGGGAGAGCGTGTAGCGAAAGCTTCTCTAGTCCTGCGAGCCACCACGCTCTTGGGCGAGGGAGAGGGCATTGTAATCAAACTTGTCCTTGTTGTACGAGTTGACGCGACACATCAAAGCAGTGCACTCGATATATTTCAATAATTTGCGTTTACTGATGCATTAATTACAACGCATGCATGCCGTGACTTTCCTTTTTATACTTGCATGTGTTGATTTAATGCACCTTGAAGTAGTATGAATATGTGATGGTAAAACTTTCTAATGCCTCGGCCATAAAGCGAGAGATGGTGGTGCACGAGGAGGGAGAGATCATGCCAACGGAACAGGACCCGACGATGGAGCTCTCTATGGTCTCTATGGACCTCACCTTGCTCCACTGCCCCTTGTGCCTCCGCCCCTTGAAGCCTCCAGTGTATGAGGTTCGAATACACCTCGTCCGTTCGGCTGATCGAGCAAGGTGCAGGTTTCTTCATTGATGTGATGTTCCATTGATTTGTGCAGTGCAAGGGAGGGCACCTGGCCTGCGCGGACTGCCGCGGCGAGCGCCCCGGGAACTAGCGGCAGTGCCAGAAGTGCGAGCGCGGCGGTGGCTTCGATATTTAGAACACGGCGATGGACACCATCCTCACCTCGGTGAGGGTGGAGTGCCCGCACGAAGGCTGTGGGATCTACGTCACTTACCACAAGCTCGCCGATCACCAGAGCGTGTGTCCGCTCACGCCCTGCAAATGCCCCCTGCCCGTCTACGGCTACGAAGGCCCGCCGCCGGCGCTCCCCTACCAAATCAGCACCATGCATCCCATGCCCGTGCATAGGATCTAGTACGGCAAGGTGCTCCAGCTGCAAGTGCCAGTGTTGGAGCCACGACTCTTGCTGTTCGTGGAGGAGGAAAGCCGCGCATTTTTCTTGGTCGGCGGCGTGCTCGACGTCAGCGCGACTATCACCGTGTCGGTCATCTGGAACAGAGCGGGGGTGTCCCCACCGCCGCACTACGCGGCCAAGCTGTGGGCGAACGGCCCGCCGGGGGAGGCCAAAGGCAGGACCAACGCCATCAAGGTGGAAATTGAGGTGACAAGCAGCAAGGATCCCGGCGCCGTCGCCGTGCAGGAGCTGACCTTCTTCACAGTTCCAGCCAAGCTGCTGGCCGGGGCTGGATTGTTGAGGACGGTGTCCCTCCACATTCAGATTGACAAGCTCACCTCCTAAATGATTCTACAGTGCCTTCTGTTTATCTTAATAATATGCTAATATAGGGGTTAGCTCGGTCTACTTTAGCTTAAGAGATGGTGGATTTTGGTGGTGATGCAGCAAATACTTCGACATCAGATCAATAGTTAAAGTAATTTCCAATAGTGGAACAGATATTTTGTGTCTGTTGGATATAAAGATCCTTTGGGTAAGAAGTATAAGCTGCTTATATGCTTGTTTGTTGAGGAAGTGTTGCATACTTCTGCGAGTTGACGCGACACATCGAAGTAGTACTACTACTAGTAGTACTCACCCGACTGCGCACCAGGCAGACGAAGCTCGTGTCGTGTTGGTGCCGTGTGCGGCCCACACACTAAACAAAACAATTCGCCTCCAGCTTAGCCTCCATGTTTTAAAATTCTCAATCTCAAGGCCAAGGAGCAACGGGAACCTATGATAGAGCCAATCGGATGGTTGAGAACACTACAATTCGTAGCTACAGATGCGTGTGAGAGAGAGGATGAGTGCGTGCGTGCATCTCTTCTCTTCGTGTATAACGCACTAAACTCAGAGTACAAGTGTATGTGGGTGGCATCGACCTAGGGAGCTAGAGATGGTGCGTGCGAGAAGTCCCGAGAGACTATAGGTGTGTGCGTGGGAAAGAGGGAGAGAGATGATATGTGTCGATGTAATGCGTGTGAAAAAAAGACTAGTCTATAGCTCGCCACGAGGCTATTCCTGGCGAACGCCCCTATAACCGTAAGATATGTATCCGACGGTGCCAGTTATTGCACGTACACAGCAGTAGGAAAAGAAGTACCGTGGCATATTACAAAACTGCTACACCACGGCCGAGAACGCGTGCCCACGTTACGCCATCCGGGAATAGTGCCGCACTTCGAAACTAGAACCGTCAATAAATTTTTAGCTTGCGTCTCGTCACATTCCAAATTACTACCACACTATATTTAATTGCAAACCTGTTCACTCCGATCAAAACCTAAACGGTTCCCCACTTAGGAGCGTATTAGTACTCGGTTATAAATACTCTACTCCAAGATGACTGCACATTCCTCCTCAACTCCTCATCCACAAAAACAAACAAGTCTTTCATCGTCGTTCCCTTGCGTCTGCCATAGCCCGCATGAGTTCTGGGTCGAGAGATTACGACCAGGGGGAGGCGAGAATGGAAGTGGAAGCACGAGAGATGTCCCGCCTCGCCGCTGTAGCAGCCGACATGTCTCGCCGTGCCGCCGTAGCAGCACAGAGGTCCCGTCGCGCGGCCGAAGCAGCACAGAGGTCCCGCCGCACCGTCGATGCAGCAGACTGGTCCGGTCGTGCCGCGAAAGCAGCAGAGATGTCCCGCCGCGCCACGAATGTAGCAGGGAGGTCCTCCCGCGCCGCCGCGGCCTGGGAAAATGTCTCGCGGGCAGGCGAGGACTCTCACAGGCACATGCGCGCTATGCTCGATGGCCTGATGGGTCGGATCTCCGGCTTGATGAAGCTGTAGGATGAGATGAATGCCTCATTTGAAAATGCTACCGCAGTCATCCAGGGACTAGGGGAGGACAAGGCGAAGCTCCGCACTGAGCGCGACCAGCTGAGGGCAAAGATTGCTGGAAGGGCGAAGCAGGCGGAGGAGACCGCTGCCTTGTTGAAGAGGACGGGCGTCATCGTCAAGAAACTTATGGACGAGAATGCCATGCTCCGCATCAAGCGCGAAAGGCTAGTGGAGGAATCCGTGGATGCTGCCAAACAGCGTATTAAGGACATGAAACTGATGAAAGAGATCATCACCGCTCCCCGCGAGAACTAGTCTCCGCGACCTGCAGCGCATCAAGAAAGTAGAGATCAGCGAGCCAGATCGTTGTATGCGTCTTCCTTCTTCTTTTGACCTTGTGTATTTTGGGCGTAGCCGCATGTGGCTTTTTTAAATTATCTTCCTAAATATGTAAGACAATTATTATCCACTGTCGTCGTCCTTATATATTCATCAGTCTTGCTATAAGTCACAGTAGATGCTATATAGGTCCGTCGAATCTTACATCAAGATTCGTGCAAAATTTTCTTTTCAGATTTTCTTTTTTCTCTCTTAAATCTCAGTCGAGTGAGACATAGCCACACCATTAAACATGGGATCGGGCGCCATTAATGGAGACCTTGGGAGAGAGGTGGGCGGCAGATGGAGGTTAAAGTGCTTTCCTCCCGATAAGCATGCACAGGGGTCTGATCGCACGCCTCCCATACTCAAATAGCTAGCCCACACGGCGCCTCCTAGCCAATAAAAAAGGGGACGCGTGGCGGCACGTAAATGGTAAGTAGAATGCCCACAGTATCAATAATACTTGTGTTTCCGATTGTAACATGACAGCACTTGTTCCAAAATGACTTTGTTGATTGTTATTGTGTGCGCCTTCGCAAATCGGACAGCAAAATTACCACAGCATGTTGGTGCCATGTCATGAAACCAAGCCAAGTTTCATGATTTTCATGTGTGTTTTGGATTTACAGGAATTAAAATACCAAGTTTCTCAATGTTTCTGGATGAGCCATGACGCCCAGATGTTTGAATTTCATTCCCATTTCTTGCATGGGACCTAGAAATTTACCCGAGGACACACATGTGATTTTTCAACCAACTTTGGTGCACTGGAGCATGTGCTTGTAGTTCAAATTTGAATTATGCACATTAAATGACCAGAAACTCAATTAATGTATAAAAAAGGCCAAACGAACCCGGAATAATTCCAAAATTTAACACGACACTCATATAGTTCTATGTTGCCTCTGTAAAGAAAATCAAGGGGGGGCAGCGTATATCATTTTGCACACAATGGTGACACGTTCCCTCTCAGAACCATGAGCCTTCTTGAGAGAAGCTCCGGTTTGCAAGAAGCTTATACCACAACTTGTTCCAATTCGGCCAAAAAATTTACCACAGCATGTTAGTGCCATGACATGACACCATGCCAAGTTTCATGATTTTTAGGCGTGTTTTGGATTTACCAGAATTTAAAAACCAAGTTTCTCAATGTTCTCGGCCGAGCCACGACGCCCAGGTGTTTGACTTTCATTCCCATTTCTTGCATGGGACCTAGAAATTCACCCGAGGACACGCATGTTATTTTTCAACCAACTTTGGTGCACTGGAGCATGTGCTTGTAGTTCAAATTTAAATTATGCACATTAAATGACCAGAAACTCAATTAATGTATAAAAAAGGCCAAACGAACCCGGAATAATTCCAAAATTTAACAGGGCACTCATATAGTTCTATGTTGCCTCTGTAAAGAAAATCAGGGGGGAGGCAACGTATATCATTTCACACACAAAGGTGACACGTTCCCTCTCAGAACCACAAGGCTTCTTGAGAGAATCTCCGGTTTGCAAGAAGCTTATACCAAAACCTGTCCAATTCGGCCAAAATTTATACATATGAAAACAAGGTTTAGATTATCCCGAACATCTCACTACCTAAACCAATGTACTGTGATTTGAATTCAACATAAAATGGATACAAATATTTGAATTGGAGATCGTATGGTACATGTAGTTCATATTGAAATATGATTACTACTATATGCATGTTTTCTGTTATCAAGATAATATTTAAATGATGGTATAACTTGACAACAATCATATTCAAATAAGGAAAATTGATTCAAATTTAGTCGATATGGTAGACGACAATATATATATTCATAGGGTGGAGTAAAATGTTCATATAAGATGGAAGATCAAAATGTAGGACTACATCCATTATAAACCGCAAGATCACCTAACAATATATTCGAATTCAACATCACGTGGATTCAAAAATTGAAATTTGAGATCCTGGCATTTGTAATCATATAAAAAGGGACATGACTCTTTCTTGTGGTGGGAATTGATTTGTTTTTTGTTGTTGTTGAGGGAAGTGCGAATTGATTTGGTACTGTACAGGCTAATCTTGTTCTCCCAATTTTTTTTACATTTTTCTTGTAGTTTTTTCAATGGCATTTATAGCAATATAGTAAAAGGGGACATGAACCTCTTGTGTCTTGTATGAATTGTTTTTTTTGTACATGTTAAGTTTGTTCTGCCGAACATGGAATCCGCGCCTTGTTATCCCGAAATTTTCAAGCTCGAGTATGTTTTGTCTCTTCTGCTGTGAAACTCCCACCTCTTCAACCCGCGCTGTGCCTTGTTATCCTGAAATTTCGACGCGCGCGAAAACTCCCTCCTCATCCGAAATCGATCTCGCAGCCCAGATACGCGAAATCCCCCATCTACCCCTCAGCCGGAAATGCCGCCTCGACATCGCGTGGTCAAAACCGGTGGGGGTACGTTCGTAACTTACCCCACATTTCAGATAAGCTTGTCCCTAAGCCATGGCTCCCCCCTACCTTCCCCTTCGTCCCCCCCATTCGTACACCGAGGCCGCCAAAACCCATGAAACCCCACGCTCCTCTGTCAGCCTCCCGACCGCCGCCCAGCCGGAGACTCTTCCCCAACGACGTCGTCCACAGCAACAGCTCGACGTCCCTCATCCATTGCACCGGATGAGGATCCATCGTTGATCTCGTCGTCCTGCCGGATCAACCGCCCCGTCCTCCACCTCCAAGGAGCTGCCCCGATGTTTGCCTTGTCTATCGTGCCTCCTCCATCCCCACAGCGCCATCTTGACCTGCCCCACCGGAATCGCAGCACCCTCACCAATTCCTCCAATGAAGCCGAGGCCTACTCGGTGCCACCAAGGAGGTTCTGCACTCACCGCTGCATTTTATCTTTTATTCGATCTCACGGGGCTGCCGGTGCTCGATACCGAGTAGCCATGGCGCGTCTCCATCGACGGCGCCGTCGCTGGCCACTTCCTCCATGGCGTCTCTCCACCATGGCATTGCTTCCTTGGCGGCGACTTCCACACTAGCACTAGTTGCTGCTGCTTCAGCTCTCGCTCGCGCTGCTGCTGCTGCTCCGGCTCTCGCTCGCGCTGTGGCTCTGTTCTTGCTGTCGGTCACGCTGCTGCACTGCTCTTGCTTTCATTCGTGCTGCTGCTCTGCTCTGCTAGTGCTGTCGGTCGCGCTGTTGCTCCGCTCTTGCTCTCATTCGTGCTGCTGCTCTACTCTACTCTTGCTCTCGCTCGCGCTGCTGCTGCTGCTGCTGCATGACCTGTGACAGCTACAGGAGTTGCTGCTTTAGCACTCGCTCGCGGTGCTGCTGCACGAGTTGCTCTCTGCTAGTGCGTTCCCTGCTCGAGCGGCTGCTGATTTAGATCACTGCTTCTCTGCTACTAGTGCTCGAATGCCCTAAACTTCTATTGCAATGCTCTACTACTAGTTCAATCAGTTTGGACAGTAAAATTCAGTTTCGACTGTAAAGTTCAGTTTCTTCAGTTAAGTTCAGAGTGAACAGTATTTACAGCATCTGTCGGAGCGGTCGTGGCACGGCTGATGCATTTTACATCTAGCACTTTTTGGTGATGTAGTTTACATCATCTATTGCATATGCTATTAGAGTCCCACTTCAGATTAACGTTGTCTGTCTTGTCCTGCTGCAGCCTCGCCATCGTACACCTCATCGGAGCTGCTCCAATGACGGAACCGTCCATCACAGGGGAGTAGTACCCTCGGCGCCGTCTCCAGAGGCCTCAGATCTTCTTCCCCGCCTCCGACAGTCAGATCAGCATCACCATCCTCCACGTCCAACCCAATGATGCTGAGGTCGACAAGGCTATGCCAAAGAGGTTGTACACTCATCGCATCACTTTGTTACTCTGCATTCATGTCGATCCCTTAGGGATCCTTTGGTTCAAAGCAGTTGCAAATCCAGAAATAATTGAATCGTGGTCACAAAGTTAACAGGGAGAAAACTAAATGCTCTTTTGAACCACAATTTGTATCGGTTTAGCAAGATAGCCACTATATGATACTCATGTGGACCAAATCTAAGGTCACAAAATATTTCGAGGGCAGGCTTCAGCCTGTTGAAGACTGCCTACTAGAATCGCCACTGGTTCAAAGAAAAAGTGAACGAAAACATAGGAATTGGAAACTTTACTATGGTACTACTATTCATGCATTTGGTTAGAAGGAATGGTGTAAAGCAAAACTGGAGGATTTTTTTCCTTTGGTGTCTCTTTCAAAGAAAAAATGTAGGAATTTTAATATCCACTTGGATGTCCTTTTCAAATTAATATGCATGAAGAACAGGACTAATTGCATTACTGGCATAATAAGATTCTTATTTTACATTTTCATGTGGTTTGACTTTAATTTGACCATGTTTCTCCATTCCTGTGTTCTTCCAATTCATGTGAACCAAACACCCAGGTTGACAGAAATCCTATGTTTGCAAATGCTCTGTTTTGCACGTGCCTTCCTATCCTATTCCTGTGTTTTTCCTGTCACTGCGTTTATAGAATCCTCCAATTCTAAGGAGCCCTTACAGATTTACTTCATTTTCAGATAGGTGTCAAAGAAAACTTTGTTTGTTATGTCCTGCTCCTGCCGTGCCATCATCCACCCCACCTGAGGTGCACCATCGACAGAAGCATTCACTACAGCAGAGATTCCCCCTGCAGACTTCCTTTCGCCGCCTCAGATCATCTTCCCCGTTGCTAGCAGCCATGACAACTGCATTACCATCATTGACTGAGCAGATGAACCTGAGGACTACAGAGTTCCAGAAGAGAGGTCGCACTCTTTCGTGTCTGCTTACGTTATACATCTGTTATTATTACCTGCTACTTTATCGTCCTGATCACCTCTTAGACTCTGAGTCTGGTCCAAACTAATGTTCAAACTTGAGTTTTAAAATGCCTGTGGGGCACATATCGAGGCAGCAATGAATAGTATCTGCCTACTATCTGGTTCATCTAGGGTCTTCTATGTGGTTCATGTTGGGTGGGCAACTAACAGTAGATGATCCATCATCTATCTTTTTAAACTGAAGCTATAATCTACCTGCTATCATTAGTTTTGGATCTATCCACTCATTTGCTACCATCAATCTTGATTTCTGCATGCACCCCTTAGGCCTTACATAATCTAACTATATTTTTTTATTATGCATGTCAGTTATTGTACACAATCGTACTGAACATGTAGAGAAAAAGAGAAGACCGTTGTGTGAGAATATAATGTCACGCAGACACCGCTCCATGGTGGGCGAAGTGGGCCCCCCTCCCCCCATTCCAGATTGTATTCCGGAGGAAGATAACTGTTCAGAGGGGGATTCAGAGGGAGCTGACCACTCCTATTTACCCCCTGAGGTGTTTGCTCTAACCTGACATGCTGATGTTGGTCATATCATGCATATGGCGCCTCACATTGCTTACATTATACATCTTATATGTCATCAGCTTAGTTTATAATTGCTTTGTGTGAATGCCACCTGTTTGGTTTTTATATCATACTCCCACCGTTCCTAAATATTTGTCTTTTTAGAGATTTCAACAAGTGACTACATACGGAGCAAAATGAGTGAATCTACACTCTAAAATATGTCTATATACATCCGTATGTGGTAGTCCATTTGAAATCTCTAAAAAGACAAATATTTAGGAACGGAGGGAGTATATGTGAATTATGCAATGCCATCTTCTTTAGCCAGGCATCATATATGTGAATCATGCAATGCCATCCTGTTTAGCCAGTCATCATATATGTGAATTGTATCATGCCATATTTTTTTCTCATAATGTATTCCATTTGTCAACAATGTTTATACATTCATCTACTCTTCCTATGCATCAGCCATTTGAGTCGGTCATGGGAAAATCTGGAGTGACAACAAGGGCTTCTGAGCAGTCAGTGCTACCTGTCGATGTAGATTTCTTGCTGGTTACAGATAGCTCCTCAGAGGAGGATTCAGAGATAGATGACCAGTCGTATTTCTCCCCCCGAGGTGTATTCTCTAACTTGGCAGGGTTATATTGCTCATATCATGCATATGGTGTCTTGCATTGCCATGCCATCTGCTTAGATTAGACATGCTTTGTGTGAATGCCTCCTGCTTGCTTTTCTATATCAGATATGTGAATTATGCAATGCCATGTTTTTCAGCCAGTTATCATATATGTGAATTATGCACCGCCATGTAGCCATGCATCATATATGTGAATTATCTCATGCCATCCTTTTTTTTCATTACGTATTCGATTTGTCAACAATCTGTGTATATTAAACTACTCTTCATGTGTATCATCCATTTGAGCCGGTTATGGAAAAATCTGGAGTGAAAACAAGGTCTTCAGAGAAGGCAATGGTACTTGTTGAAGCATATATCTCGATGGTTACCTGAGGTGTATGCTCTAACTTGCAATGTTTATATTTCTCATATCATGCATATGGTGTCTTGCATTGCTTAGTTTAGACATCATATACACAATATTCAATGCCATCTGCTCAGTTTAGAGATCATACATGCGAGTGCCAGCTGCTTAGTATATGAATCAATTATGTGAATTATATCATGCCATCCTGTATACTTAGACAACATGTATGTGAATTATTTCATCCCAACCTATTTTAGAAAGACATCATATAGTTTTGTCATGTCATCCTGTTTAGACTCATCATATGTTGAAGTATGCCATTATATCCTATTAAGTTATCCATCATATATCTGAAACTGTGTCATGCTATCCTGTTTAGTTAGCCATCATATATGAGAAATTGTGTCATGCTGTCCTGTTTGGTTAGACAACATATATGTGAATTACCACATCTGTCTATCATACAATGTCTGTACTTTCAATTTCTTTTCTTGTTTATTAGCCATTTGAATTGGAGGGGGTGATGGCAGTATCTACGGGAGTAAAAACCCGTTCTTCACAAAAGACGGTGCTACCCGTCGATGCAGATAGAACCATGGTTGTACTGGCCCACGAACTAGCCCCACCACACATAATCGAGACTCTTTCAGATTGTACACTTACACCGTTGGACAGAGAACCAGCTACACCCCATCTAACCCCAACCCCAGTGGATAGTAACCCACTTCTAGTTGACACAGCACCATGTCCACCACAGAGTACCCCCACACGAGCAGTTTGTAAAGCAACTGCAGTGCCCAAAGCACGAAGACCACCACAGCGAACCCAAACTCCATGTTTAAAGCAGAAGAGCAACTGTTCTCAGGTCAGATTCCGTAGCTATGGTCTATACTCCTTTGCTCTTGCATCACTGTATTTACTCATACCAACTAATTTCGAATTTGAAGGATCCAATTGAAACTTCAATGGTGCAACAGGTATGTTTTAAACCTATTTCTTTAACTGGATTGCTGTTCTAACTTCTTGCTCTATGTTGATTTCAGTTTCAGTTGTATAAACAGTTATGTTCTCATGTCATGCACATTACAAGTGTTGCCAGTGCTGTGTAGTTTCCCACACTTATATTCTGTCTATGCTGCTGTGTCTTAAAAATATATGATTTGAACTGTGTCTCTATCTTGATTTGGAAAGATAAACTAGAATGATATGGACAATACAGTGACCATGGTACATAGATATATGTTTGTTTCATGGTGTTATCCTGTCCACCTTACTACTGAACCGGTTTATCAAAATGAGTTTCATATACTACATGCTAAGCCTGTGATGTGTCTGCTTGTTTCTCTTGTAGAATGCGAACAGAATATTGGAGAAGAGCACCCCATTATGCAATGTTAGAGAAAGTAATGAAGATAAGGTTCAAGATAGTGAGACAACCGTGTTGATCTCCAAGAAAGGTGATAAAAACTATCTTGTAGACAGTGAGACAACCCCAAAGTCCTGCGTTGATGTAGTGTTCGAGTTACTGGCCACTACCGCTGGCACAAGCTCTTTGAACTCGCTGCCTGAATCACTTCGGCTTATTCAGTCTCAGCTACAAGCTAAAAGGCATCAGTCAGCTGTGCTGCGGCAAGAAGCCGAAGGACTGAGGAAGTCCCTGCAGAATTCAGATGCATACTTTCTGGTGCAACAGCAAGCGCTGGACGATTTTAGCGCCAAACAAGAGAAAACTAATAAGCTTGCTAAGATTCTTGCCAGCATGGTGGGTATCCAGGATATCGTTTCTTGAGCTCTTCTGAAGTGGTTTCAGTTCTGGACTTGTTTTGCTGTCGCGTTTATTTTCACTGATGGCCAATTTAGATGCCAAGTGTATGTAATACGCTGCTTTGTTCACTATATTTGCACCGGTGGCGAACTTTGATGCCCAGTGGATGTAATATTTGTAATAGCCGTAATAGCCTAGCGTAAGTTGCTTGCTTATTTATTTCCTTATTATCTTGTTTATTTTTTTGCTGGTAGTCGCTGCAGTTCTTTTTCCGCGGTAACCTTTTTATTTAGAACTAGGCCACAATAAACATGGGCAACATACTGACCGTTGTAACCATGGTCCTGCTGCCTGCTGTAGTGGGCCTCCTAAGGTTCGTATGATCCATGGGCCTTATACAGGCCGTAGATTCAATGGGCTACTACAGGCCATATGATTGATTGGCCAAACATGGGCCATACTTTTGTGGACAATTAACGGACCGCAATATGGGCCGTAAACGGGCTATAATGGGAATCGTCTGTTTATGGGCCGTTAATAGGCCCATGTGTACAACGGGCTTAATTCCAACGGCAGGCATAACGGGTCGTTAATGGGCCATATTTGATGACGTCATGAAAATGGCCCAATGGATCAAAGGGCCACAAACGGGCCGACTTTAACCACGGGCTGAATTTGGCCCACAAGCGGAACAGGCCAGTAACGGACCATAAGTAATCGAATGTCGGAAATGAACCCAATAATAAATGGGCCGTTAGAAGGCCGAAAGATAACACGGGCTGAAATGGCCCAATGGAATAATGGGCCGTTAATGGGAATAAAGTTATATACTGTTCATTATGGGCCAGTTTCACCACGGGCCTTTTATGGGCCAAGATTTAGAAAGGGCCTCATATGGGCCGAAAGACGTCATGGGCCATACATGGGCCGGAAGTTACAACGGGCTGGAATCATATTGGACGGCCCATATGGCGCTACTAGGCCTAATTCGGATAGGCTATAACGGGTCGTGAGTTAGCGGGCTGTAAATGGGCTATATGCGAACATGTCGTTAATAGGCCTTCGGTGGGCCGGGCCGCTACATTTTGACTAGGTCAAACGGGCCGGCCTTTTGACCTGAATGGGCCACTGTTGGGCCATGCCACGTGTTGATGTATCATAGGCGCGTCCCGTCCATTCGTTGGATGACATCTGTTCTAGCACTGAGCTGACACGTGGATACTCCGGCGAATGAGAATTTTACACGTGGAAAATCCCCACTGGTCAGGGCTGTTAACGGGTTATCGGATCCAAACCGGAACCTGATAGCTTAACGGCGACCCGTTACGGTGGATGCCATGTGTCGGTTACCGTTGACGAAAACACTTCCATGATGCGCGATTTATCGTCATGGAAGTGGACACTTCCGTGATAATAATTTTGGTAATGTCATGGAACACTTCTACGACAGCACAGGTATGACTGTCTTGATTCTGTCATAAAATCGTCATGGATGTACATGCATGACAGAAAACGTGACCTACTGTGACAAACACGTATCATCACGGAAGTGTATTTTTTTTGTAGTGTATCCAACATGCATCTAGTGTATTAAGTTCATGGAGAAACGAAGTAATGCAATAAGAACGATGACATGATGTAGACAAGATCTATTCATGTAGGAATAGACCCCATCTTTTTATTCTTAATGGCAACGATACATGCATGTCACTTCTCCTTCTGTCACTGAGATTGAGCACCGCAAGATCGAACCCATCACAAAGCACCTCGTCCCATTGCAAGAAAAATCAATCTAGTTGGCCAAACCAAACAAAAGTTTCGGATAAGAAATACAAGGCTATAATAATCATGCATATAAGAGATCAAAGAAGACTCAAATAACATTCATAGATAGATCAGATCATAAACTCACAATTCATCGGATCCCAACAAACACACCGCAAAAAGGCATTACATCAAATAGATCTCCGAGAACATCGAGGAGAACATTGTATTGAGAATCAAAAAGAGAGAAGAAGCCATCTAGCTACTGCCTATGGACCCGTAGGTCTGTGGTAAACTACTCACGCATCATCGAAGGAGCACCAATGAGGATGGTGAACCCCTCTATGATCGTGTTCCCCTCCGGCAAGGTGCCGGAATAGGGCTCTAGATTGGATCTCATGGTTCTAGAACTTGCGGCGGCTAGAATTGTGTTTCGTCGACTCCCCTAGGGCTTCTGGAATACTTGGGTATTTATAGAGCTGAGGACACCCATGGGCTCCACTACCCACCAGGGCGCGCCAGCGGCCTCTGGTGCGCCCTGGTGCCTTGTGGGCCCCATAGGCCTCCCCTCCTGCACTTCCTTGGCTCCCAACTTGTCTTCTAGGCTTAAAAAATCTCCAAAAAGTTTCGCTGCGTTTGGCCTCCGTTTGATATGGATATTCTGTGAAGTAAAAAACAAGAAAAAACAGTAACTGGCACTAGGCACTATGTCAATAGGTTACTCCAAAAAAATGATATAAAGTTGCTATAAAATGAATATAAAACATCCAAGAATGATAATATAACAGCATGGAACAATAAAAAATTATAGATACATTGGAGACTTATCAGCATCCCCAAGCTTAATTCCTGCTTGTCCTAGAGTAGGTAAATGATAAAAAATAGAATTTTTGATGTGGAATGCTGCCTAACATGTTCATCACATATTCTTTTCTTTTGTAGCATGGACATTTGGACTTTTTAGATGATTCAAAGCAATAGTCTATATTTGACATGAAGATTTCAATACTCAAGCAGATGATCAACAAGCAACCATTTCTTTTAAAATATCAACACTAAAGAAAGTTATTCCTAGCCCATCATGCTCAATCATTGATCCATTCATGGAACACACTCAAAATATTAGCTACATCCAATGCACAAGTATGACCATAGTGCTCCCTAGTTGGTGCTTTTATAAGAGAAGATGGAGACTCAAATAAGAAAATAAAAATTTCATAAAGTAAATAGATACTCCCTTCGCAGAGGGAAGCAGCAATTTGTAGAGGTGCCAGAGCTCTTAAATTTGAGAGATAAAAATATTTTGAGAGGCATACATTTCCCGTCAAAGAAAACGAGAGAGAATTCACAATACTTTCCATGCTAGATACATCATAGGCGGTTCCCAAACATAAAATAAAGTTTATTAATTTTTCCACCATTCTTTCACAATCCATGGCTAGCCGTATCCACGGGTGTATACCTGGCCATCTGTCGGGCCGGGCCGGGCTTCGGGCCGGGCCTACCAAAGCCCGATGCAAAAAAAACCACGCCCGAGCCCGGCCCGGTCGTTGGGCCTAAAAATCGTGCCCGAGCCCGGCCCATCACGCTAAAAGACCGCCAGGCCTCTTCGTTAACACATGAATACAATGGGCCCGGGCTCAGCCCTGCCCGGACGTCGGGCTTGAAATCTAGGTCCGAGCCTAGCCTGTGGACATGGTCGGGCCGGGTCGGGCTTTTTCGGGCCGAGCCGACCGGGCCGGGCTGCCCATGGCCAGGTCTACACGAGTGCCTTCCATACCAACACTTTCCAAGGAATTTATTATTTGACAACATAAAGTAAATTAGTTTTTCATTTCGGGACTAGGCATCCCGATTACCGCCACACTCTCGTGCAATGACAAGTGAATAAACACTCATCTTGTGAATAACACATCTAGCATGGAAAAATATTGGCCACCCCCTGCGTCTTCATGAGCGGTACTGATACGTCTCCAACGTATCTATAATTTATGAAGTATTCATGCCATGTTTACAACAATTTTATATGGTTTTGGTATGATTTGATTAGAACTAACCCGGACTGACGCTGTTTTCAGCAGAACTACCGTGGTGTCATTTTTTGTGCAGAAATAAAAGTTCTCGGAATGGGCTGAAAATTTACAGTGATTTTTTATGGACCAAAAGAGACCCCCAAAGCACCGGAGCTGGGCCAGGAACCGACCGAGGAGGCCACAAGCCTAGGGGGCGCGCCCTACCCCCAGGGAGGGTGCTCCCAACTTGTGGGCCCCTCGGGCACCCCCTTGATGTGAGACCGATGCCAAAAATTCTTATAAATACCCAAACCTCCGACAAAGAACCCTAGATTAGAAGTTCCACCACCGCAAGCCTCTGTAGCCACGAAAAATCAATCTAGACCCTCTCCGGCACCCTGCTGGAAGGGGCCATCATCAACGAAGGCTATGGAGGAGGAAGACGGAGGGGGCCATCATCACCATGGAGGCCAAGGACCAGAGGGAAAAGCTCTCCCCATCTAGGGGGGAGGCCATTGAGGAGGAATCACAAGGGGGAGACTCTCTCCCCCTCTCTCTCGGTGGCGCCGGAGTGCCGCCGGGGGAACCATCACCGCGGTGATCGTCTTCATCAACATCACCTTCTTCATCACCTTCCTCATCTCTTCTAAGTGGTCCACTCTCCCGCACCCTGCTGTAATCCCCTACTTGAACATGGTGCTTTATGCCACATATTATGATCCAATGATGTGTTGCCATCCTATGATGTTTTGAGTAGATTTCTTTTGTCTTTTGGGTTGATTGATGATCTAGATTGGTTTGAGTTGTATGCTTTATGTTGGTGCTGTCCTATGGTGCCTTCTGTGCCACGCACATGTGAGGGATTCCCGCTGTAGGGTGTTGCAATACGTTCATGATTCGCTTATAGTGGGTTGCTAGAGTGACAGATGCTTAAACCCGAGTAAGGGGGTTATTGCGTATGGGAGTAAAGAGGACTTGTTATTTAATGCTATGGTTGGGTATACCTTAATGATTTCTATTAGTTGTGGATGCTTCCTAGAGTTCCAATCACAAGTGCATATGATCCAAGTAGAGAAAGTATGTTAGCTTATGCCTCTCCCTCATATAAAATTACAATAATGATTACCGATCTTGTTAAGAATTGCCTAGGACAATTCTGCACACCGTTCCATCATTATTCCACACTCACTATTTGTAATGTATTATAATCTAACTTTATTTTAACATCACCTATTTTTATATTTTAGCTCTCCGATATCAGGCAAAGCTATCCTCTTCATACCCACAATGTAGTTTTATTTCTCATTTCTAGATGGAAGCAAACGTTCGGTGTACGTTGAGTCATATCAGTGGCAGATAGGCGTTGAGAGAGAATATTGATCTTACCTTTAGCTACTTGTGGGTTCGACACTCCATACTTATCACTTCCATCTTTGGAAATTGCTACGATGATTCCTTGCACATGGGGATTATCAAGCTCTTTTCTGGCGCCGTTGCCGGGGAGCAATAGCGCGGGGTTGATATTCTCGTGTGTGCTTGTTTGCTTTCCTCACTAAGTAGATTTTGTTTTCTCTTTTGCTTTTTTTTAGTTGTGGGTGAAACAAACATTTTTTTAAAGAATTCAAGATACAAAAAATTTACTTGCCTCTTATGTCTAAAAACTTTTTCAAAAAAGAGAAGTGATTGAAAGGTTATGCATTGGAGAAGTGAGGTTTGACCTTGAACACTTGTGTTCATGCTAATGGAAACAATGTAGAATTTTTCTTCAAAGTTTCTCAAAATTAATTATCCCCTTGTATATATCCATTGTATTATAAAAATAATGTGCCAAGATTTGTCTTTAGGATGATTAGATTGCTTGTTTGCTATGTGCGGTGCAAAAACAGAAACTTTGGCTGTAGTGTGTGAATTTACATTTTCTTACCGGAACATCAAAAGTTTCTGAAATTTTTACACAGTGCTTCTATGCAAATTTTTTATTTTTTCCCATTTTTTCATAATTTTTGGAGTTACATAAGTATGGTAAATGTTCAGATCTCTACAGATTGCCCTGTTTTTGACAGATTCTGTTTTCTATGTGTTGTTCGCTTATTTTGATGAATCTATGGGTTGTATCGGGGGGTATGAACCATGGTGAAGTTGGAATACAGTAGAAATAATGCTAATATTAAATTGGAATGAGTTTACAACAGTACCTAAAGGTAGTGATTTGCCTTATTATACTAACGGATCTCACAAGGGTTTTTGTTAATGTTTTGTGGGGATGAAGTGTTCAAAGATCGAGGAGGTATCGATATAAGAAGAATACGCAGAGACAAGAGTTCAAGCTTGGGGATGCCCAAGGCACCCCAAGTAAATGTTTCAAGGAGACTCAAGCATCTAAGCTTGGGGATGCCCCGGAAGGCATCCCATCTTTATTCTTCAACAATTATCGGTATACCTCGGTTTTGGTTTTGTTCACATGATATGCGTCTTTTGTGTTTTTATTTTACTTTATGCACAATGCTAGTATGAGTAGTCCTTCATTGATTTATAGAATGCTTCATGCGCTTCACTTAAATCTTTTGAGTATGGCTTTATAGAATGCTGTTTGTGCTTCACTTAAATCTTTTGAGTATGGCTTTATAGAATGCTTCATGTGCTTCACTTATATATTTTGAGCTTGGATATTGGTCAATCTATATTAATTGTAGAATTCTCTATGAACTTCACTTATATATTTTAGAGTATGAATAAAATTATCATTGAAATTGGGCTTGGAAGAATATCATTAAAATATCACTGCTTAGCTAAAAAGCTTTAAAGAAAAGTTCTTGTTTAGAGACAACCTAATATTTACCCTTACTGTTTTTGTGTGTTAAAATGATTAAGCTACTGTATTAATCATGTTTTATAGTTTTTGTTTCAATAAAGTGCCAAGTAAAGCCTTTGGGATAGTGTGGTTGATAGTTGATTTGATTCTATGCAAAAACAGAAACTTTTGCGTCCAGTAACAGAATTTTTAAAATTTACTGGAACCTGGAAAAACTCTGAATTTTTTACAGAGGATTGATATACAAATTTTCTATGTTGTACTAATATTTCAGATTTGTTGGAGTAATATAGGTATGAGCATAATTCTGATCTTTACAAACTGTTCTGTTTTTGACAGTTCTGTTTTCGATGCATAGTTTGCTTGTTTTCTAGTTTCTATGGCTTATATTGCTTAATATAAATTGTGGAAACTATAGAGTACAGTAGGCATTATGTGGAAACAATTATTAATCTTGTCTTTGACAGTACCCAAGTGAATTATTTGTTTTACTGTACTAACCCATCTCACAAAGTTCCGTTAAGTTTTGTGTGATTGAAGTTTTCATGTTTTGGGTGAGATATCGATATGAGGAGAATAAGGAGTGGAAAGACCCTAATCTTGGGGATGACCAAGGCACCCCAAGATAAAATTCAAGAAATATACAAGTAACTAAGCTTGGGGATGCCCCGGAAGGCATCCCCTCTTTCGTCTTCAACACTATCGATATACCTTATTTGGAGCTATATTTTTATTCGTCACATGATATTTGTTTTGCTTGGAGCATATTTTCATTTGACTAGTTGTTTGAATAAAATCATTGGCTATTTAACTAATTGACTAGGCATTGATCTTCATTTATATCTTTTTGGAGTAGTTTTGTCATTTACTCTCGTGCTTCACTTATATCCTATGAGTAAATGGTTGAATGAATTGAATATCATAAATCTAAAATTATATATGTTTTATATGATTATCCCATGGGGAGTAATGACTTCACATATAATAAGTATAGGTGGTAAAATTTATTGAAAGTTAGCTAGCACTGCATTCACTGGTACAGCGAGGTGCTATACAAATGGTTTTTAACCCCTTTCTGCGACGACATTTTGAACCGTCGCCTAGTGAGTGACTGCGATAGGGGTGTCCTTCCCACACGACCCAGAAACCCTCGGGGATAGGCCCTCTGGTCACACACGCTCGGCAAAATGAGGTCGTGTGCGACCGACGAGCGATCAAATATGGTTATACAGGTCCAATTGGTTCCGGTCGTAAGTACATCCCACACAATCAGTCCCAAACAAACATTTTTGTTTGTTATGTACATTCCACACAGTCAATTCAAGGAATACGTTTCCGTTCTTATGTACATCCCACACAGTCAATCCAGGGAAAACGTTTCCATTCGTATGTACATCCCACACAGTCAATCCAGGGAAAACGTTTCCGTTCGTATATACATCCCACACAGTTTTATGTATAGCCTTGTGTTTGATAGGTGTAACTATCACACACGCTCTGCCTCGGTTAACCATTTGCTTTTATTCAACTACATCACTGTGACGCCCCCGATTCAATCGTACACTAATCTTACACGCAAACGTTTACGATCAAGATCAGGGACTCACGGGAAGATATCACAACACAACTCTAAAAGTAAAATAAGTCATACAAGCATCATAATACAAGCCAGCGGCCTCGAGGGCTCGAATACAAGTGCTCGATCATAGACGAGTCAGTGGAAGCAACAATATCTGAGTACAGACATAAGTTAAACAAGTTGCCATAAGATGGCTAGCACAAACTGGGATACATATCGAAAGAGGCGCAGGCCTCCTGCCTGGGATCCTCCTAAACTACTCCTGGTCATCGTCGACAGCCTGCACGTAGTAGTAGGCACCTCCAGAGTAGTAGGGGTCGTCGTCGACGGTGGTGTCTGGCTCCTGAACTCCAGCATCTGGTTGTGACAACCAGAAAGAAAAGAAAGGGGGAAAAGGGGGGAGCAAAGCAACCGTGAGTACTCATCCAAAGTACTCGCAAGCAAGGAGCTACACTACATATGCATGGGTATATGTGTAAAGGGCCATATCAGTGGACTGAACTGCAGAAAGCCAGAATAAGAGGGGGGATATCTAATCCTGTCGAAGTCTACGCTTCTGGCAGCCTCCATCTTGCAGCATGTAGAAGAGAGTAGATGGTAAGTTCACCAAGTAGCATCGCATAGCATAATTCCTACCCGGCGATCCTCTCCTCGTCGCCCTGTGAGAGAGCGATCACCGGGTTGTATCTGGCACTTGAAAGGGTGTGTTTTATTAAGTATCCGGTTCTAGTTGTCATAAGGTCGAGGTACAACTCCGGGTCGTCCTTTTACCGAGGGACACGGCTATTCGAATAGATAAACTTCCCTGTAGGGGTGCACCACATTACCCAACACGCTCGATCCCTCTGGCCGGGCACACTTTCCTGGGTCATACCCGGCCTCGGAAGATCAACACGTCGCAGCCCTACCTAGGCCTAACAGAGAGGTCAGCATGCCGGTCTAAATCCTATGCGCGCAGGGGTCTGGGCCCATCGCCCATTGCACACCTGCACGTTGCGTGGGCGGCCGGTGAGCAGACCTAGCAACCTCCATTACAAAGGAAGTTGCGTTACGTGGTCCAACCCGACACGCGCCGCTCAGTCGCTGACGTCTAGGAGGCTTCGGCTGATACCACGACATCGAGTACCCATAACTGTTCCCGCGTGGTGGTTAGCGCGTATAGGCTCATAGCCAGACTCAGATCAAATACCCAATCTCGTTAAGCGTGTTAATTTGAAGTAACCGCGGACGCCGACCAGGGCCAGGCCCACCTGTCTCCTAGGTGGTCACAACCTACCCTGTCGCTCCGCCACAAAGTAACACTCGGGGGCCGTCGGGAACCTAGGCCCACCTCTGCCTGGATGGAACCACCTGCCCCTTCAGCCCCCATCTCCGAACAATAACATAAGTATGTAATAGTATATAATATAAACCCGTGATCACCTCCCGAAGTGATCACGGCCCAGTAGTATAGCATGGCAGACGGACAAGAGTGTAGGGCCACTGATGTAATTCTAGCAACCTATACTAAGCATTTAGGATTGCAGGAAGGTATCAACAGTAGTAGCAAAGTCAGGTTATGCAGCAGAATAGGATTAACCGAAAGCAGTAACATGCTACACTACTCTAATGCAAGCAGTAGAGAGAAGGAATAGGCGATATCGGGTTGATCAAGGGGGGGGGGCTTGCCTGGAAGCTGTGTCGAGAGAGAAGGGTCGTCGACGTAGTAGTCGTTCACGGCAGCGTCGTCAGCGGTCTCAGCGTCTATCGAGAGAGAAGGAGGGGGGAGGAAACAGTAAATACAAAGCAAACAATGCTACGAAAAGTATGACATGACAATATGCAGTGCCGGGTGTGTTCTACTGCCTAACTAAATGATTTAGTTAATTTAGGAATTTATTCAGATTTATTTAATTAAAGTTGGGCACTATTCATTTATCGAAATTGGTCTAAAAGTTCAATGTTCTTATAGTTAGAGGCATCTGACGGGAATACGGAGGGCGTATTCGGGTTCGTATCGAAATTCTGAGCAAGTTTCATGTATAAAGTATTTTCATCGGAGTTACGGATTATTTAATATGATTTTCTAAAGTTTTTATTAATTTCTAGAATTTAATTAATTATTTAAATTAACATTATCCGAAACAGTGTTATGCTGATGTCAGCATGACATCAGCAGGCGTCCTGACACGTGGGTCCCACATGTCATAGACTGGTTAGGTTAATTAGGGTTAACTAATTAATTAACATTTAATTAAACTAATTAATTAAATTAGATTAATCTAAACAGGGTTTAATTAGTTTAACTAAATGATTAGGTTAATTAATTACAATTAATTAGGTTAATTAATTAATTAATTAATTTTCATATTTATTTATTTTTTTAATAAAAACATTCCAGGGCGGGCCCCACGTGCCATAGGCACAGGGGCCTTAGCGGGTTAGCGGGCAGGAGGGCGACGAGCGCCGTGCATGGGTGCCGGACCCGGGCGGCGCGGTGCGGCACCGCGGGGCAGAGGTCGAGCACGGCGGCAGAGGAGCACTGTGCGGGGTGGCCGCAGGGTGCGGGCGATGGACGCGCGGGGCGTGTGGTCGAGCGCGGCGAGCACGGGACGGCCAGGCGAGGGGCTGGGCGGGGCCGCGCGAGCGGCGTGGTGGAGCGGGCGGCGAGCGAGCGGAGCAAGCGGCGGCAGCGACGCGCGGGGTGAGCGAGGAGGAGAGGGGGAGCTCACGGGGGGGGGGGGCGTAGGGGACTGGGCCGAGGGGTGCGGGGAGGAGGTCGGGGACGACGGCGATGACGGAGTGGAGAAGAGGATGACGGGGTGACGGGCGATCCGAAGAAGTCGGTGAGGGGCTCCGGCGGCACGGTCCTCGTGCGGCGGCGGTTGGCGGCGGCGTCGGGGTCGAACGCCCCCGATCCCGACTGGATCGGGGAGGGAGGCAGTGGAGGGGAGAGGTGGTGTCGGTTAGGGTTTGGGGGGATAAGGGAGTGAGGGGTGGGCCGGCCTAGTCGGCCTGGTGGCCAGCTGGGCCGACAGGCCCAGGGGGGGTTTTCCTTTTCTTTTGTTTTTGTTTAGGCCTTTTTCTTTTTTTCTTATCTTTCTTTTCTTTTTTAATTTTATTTCCCAAATTGTTTTAGTTTTGTAAAACACTCAACTAGCACCTAAAATAGTAACATTAACTATACCACTGCCACAATAACTTCGGCACCTAGCTAAAATAGTTTAGTATTTTATAAAATATAACAGGAGCATAATTAATTGTTTTTGCTGCTGTTTTGTTCATTTTAGAGTATTTAAGTATTTTATGAAGGTGTGACTTCTCCACCATAATTACCTATGCATTATCTGGTTCACTCCGAACATTTTAGTTCCAATATTCGAAAACTTTTATTATTTGTTTGAATTTGGATTTGAATTTGAATCGGTTTCGAACTAACGCGAGATTAGCAATAGTAATCAAAGTGACATGGCATCATTAGCAGAGGGTTACTGTAGCTTGATTACCCGGGCGTCACAATCACACACGATTTGATGAAGAAAACTATATGGCATTGGGCTATCCATCACAAGCGCTTTTACTCTAGAACCGTTTGCAAAGTTCCATGACCCATTTAGCAGGTTTATTAGTTTATAATTAATAATTCCAGTATTACGCAAATTCACATTTCATATCGAACAGATGTTTGCCAATTTCATATAAGGCACATAAATATATTTTAACATCACAGTACGATAGCAACCTGAAAACAGCACAGTACAACATATAGCTAGTTCACCTTTATAAGAAGAATATTAGAACAATATATTCATTTCCCTAATCAAGATCATCCAGGCTCGTCTTATCCACCTCTGCTTTCAGTTAAGTAAGAACCTGTTTTGCACTGGCCAACTGGGAAAGTGCCTCCTCCTTCGCCAACACCATCTTAGCAAACTCTGATTTAAAAAATCTGAGCTCATTCTCCATCTTCCTCTTTTTATCCCGCATCTTCAAATATTCTTCAGCGTTGACAACACTTTCTCTATGCCTACCTCTGTTCTCTTCCTCATACATGCTCCAGAGCTTTGCTAGGCACATCTTCAAAGACTGTGGCCACTCTTGATCAACCCACTCCAGGTAAGAACACTTCCGTTCATCCTATAATATTTAAAACTAGATCGGTAACAGTTGTAGGGGAAATGGGTTTCTAGCAACATAGAAAATCACCAAATACATATTTTGATAAACTGAAGAAACAGGTTAATTATGACATATCTTCTCAAACAGATCAATGTGCAAATGAATTAATTGCTATTGAGACAACAACCAAATTCTCAAACATCAGAAGCTATAATTAACTACAACAACGCTACAAGTTCTTAGTCATGTACTATAAATAACAAATTGAACATTTTATGAGAAAGATAAATATAACTGCAACAGCATAGCGACAGTGTTTGGATGATAGCAAATTGATACTAATAGGTGTGTACATGCACAAATTTAGTAACATATAACTAATAGCACTAAAGTCGTCCACTATGTATGCCAAAACCGATGTAAAGACAACTGTTGCTACATTTGGCACCGGTGCCCTGCATTGGCGAGCCGATGCAGTGGAAAAAAATCAGGGACCCGGACTCCGGAGCACCTAGTTGCTCCGATGCCCAGTTCCTTCATGCCATAAAGATTTAGTATTTTACTGCTTGGCTGCTCGGATGTGTGGACCAAAGTTGGTTGCACAAACTGCTGAAGCGGTGCCAAATAATTTTCTAATGGCACCGCTGATGAGATGGCAACATTTTTAGATACTAGGTACAAACTATGACACTGTCTTAACATCCACAATAACATAGCACAGTGACAGTGTCTGAATCACATCTAACAATTGATTTGTAACAACGAAAGTGGGGTTAACCTTCTCTACACATGCCAGAAACTTCCTCCCACTGTCCACAGATTCAAACGCAACTAGCTTCACGCATGGAGATTGATGGTGACAACGAGCAGGCAGATCTTTAGCCACCCCGCTCCATTCGTTGCAATTGATGGTCCTAGGGAGCTACAAGAGGAAGAAATGACTCAAATCGACCGCCGGGTTAAAATCCTTCATTCCAAGTCATAACCCGAGAGAGAGAAGAGACGCATAACTGGGTGCTGAAAAATTCGTCGTCAGAGGAGGAACCTCTGGAGAGACCATTGAAGAAGACCATGGCGACCCCAGCGGTAGGATGCGGGACGGTGAGAGCGAGGAAGCAAGCGAGGAAGCGGCTATAGCTTCCAAAGGAAGGAAGGAGGAAACAAGGGAAATGTGACTTGTGGTCGGGAAGAAAAGGGGGTGGGGAAGGGGGGTAGATATTGTCGAAATGTGGAGGGAAACTTTGCGCGCGGTGCCGCCGGACACCATTCACTTTGAACAATTGTGTGTATCACAAACGATTCTTCTGCTTTACGCGCATGGGATGAGTTTGATAATTCAAATTTTGGTGGAAAATTCCCTCGGTACTGTCCTCATCCACGTCATTGCATAATTTAACATCGCTTGCTAATTTGGGCACACAAAAGAGCGTACAACACACAGACCACACTTACTGAATCGAGCAATTCTAGTAATTAAACAGAGCCAGTTGACCTAAACATTGCTCTAATAAAAGACCAGCATTAAAAACAAAGTCTAAGTACGCATAATTTTAACAAAGCCGCCACCGCGCCGGCCTACGCATCGCCGGTGTGAGATGAGACATCGATGACTTGTCCTGGCGACATGCCGCCGTTGGTGGACTCCGCGTCCCCCCTGCTGAAGTCGACCGTGTCGTCATCCTCGTCCTCAGCGCCGCCCTCAAGGTTGTAGTACTCGTAGTAGTGGCTGCGCTAGAGCTCGTGTTGGTACTCCACCGCCGATTCCTCGACGGACAGACTCTTCGCTACCTCGACCTCAGCCACGCGCAACTCCTGCTCCCGACGCTCCTCGATCTCCGCCGCCTCCTGCATCTCCAGCTCATGCTCGATGATCTCATGAGGAAGCAGGTGCTCCATGGCCATCGCCGCCTTTCCGGATGTGGGTTGCATGCTGGATTCCGAGGTGGCCTAGAATATCTTGGCCTGTGCATCCTCGATCTTGGCGTGGATAGCCTCGACCCGGGCCAGGGCGACATTGGCGGCACGGACGGCAGCTCGAGCGCTCTTGGCATTTGTAACTTCCATCGCAGCAGTAGCTGCAGCCGTCTCGGGTGCTGCAGCTACCCTGTCGGCTTCCGCAGACACCCTCTCGGCGGATGCGGTCGCTCTCAATGCGGATGCGGCGGCACTCTCGGCGTAGGCGGCCGTGCTCTCGGCGCAGGCGGCGGCGCTCGGGGAGGACGCGGCCACCGTACGGGCCCTCACGAAGCGTTTCCACGGCGTCATCTTTTGCAAGAATGGGTTGCGGGAATGGGGATGGGGATTCGTGGATTCGGGGGCTGCCGGCACTGGAGCAGATGAGCCGGCAAAGCTTCAGGAGGAAGACTAAAATAGACCCATGAATTTTCATCGCAAACGGTTCCTGCAAAACAACTGTGTGTGATGTTGTTGATATTTTTTATTAGCTGTGAAAGATGAATTTTGAGTAAAGTGGCAACGGATGGTGTTTTAAATGTACGAGAAAATTTGTCGTACTAATACAACTGTAATTTGAAAATTTGGAAAATTCCAGGGGTCATTTGACCTTTTAAGACATTTAAATGATTTTGTAGCCATTTAATGACCGTAATTCAAATTTGAACTACATCTACATGCAACGGCTAACCATTAACGGTTTGAAAAATCATATTTGTGTACTTGTGTGCAAGTTAATTCCTTGTGCAGTAAATTGGAAGGAATTTTCAAACATATTGGTCTCACGGCTATGACACAAAGCATGGAGTGCCATGGCATTTAAATTCGAAAAAGTTAAAAAAAAGATCAGAAACACATGAAACCTTGCTTGATGTAATGTCATGCCACCAAGATGGCGTGGTAAAAAAATTGGCATGTTTGACGAAAGTTTGGACACACACCCCTCACAAACTGGAGCAACTCACTAGAAGGCTCGTGGTTCCGAGAAGGAACAATTAATGTTTGATGACGAACGGGCGATAGCTTCCTCTTATGGCCTTCAAAATTTTTCTACAGTTAACATGCACTAATACAACTATCATTTAAAAATTTGGAAAATTCCAAGGGTCATTAGACCTTTTAAGACATTTAAGTGATTTTCTAGCCATTTAATGACTGTAATTCAAATTTGAACTACATCTACATGCAACGGCTAACCATAAGGGTTTGAAAAATCATATTTGTGTACTTGTGTGCGAGTTAATTCTATGTGCAGTAAATTGGAAGGAATTTTCAAACATATTGGTCTCACGGCTATGACACAAAGCATGGAGTGCCATGGCATTTAAATTCCAAAAAGTTAAAAAAAAGATCAGAAGCACATGAAACCTTGCTTGATGTAATGTCATGCCACCAAGATGACATGGTAAAAAAATTGGCATGTTTGACGAAAGTTTGGACACACACCCCTCACAAACCGAAGCAACTCACTAGAAGGCTCGTGGTTCCGAGAGGGAACAATGAATATTTGATGACAAACGGGCGATAGCTTCCTCTTACGGCCTTCAAAAAATTTCTACAGTTAACGTGCACTAATACAACTGTCATTTGAAAATTTGGAAATTTTCAGGGGTCATTTGACCTTTTAAAGACATTTAAGTGATTTTCTAGCCATTTAATGCCCGTAATTCAAATTTGAACTACATCTACATGCAACGGCTAACCATAATGGTTTGAAAAATGATATTTGTGTATTTGTGTGCGAGTTAATTTCATGTGCAGTAAATTGGAAGTAATTTTCAAACATATTGTAGCCACGGCCTAGACACATGCATGGAGTACCATGGCATTTAAATTCCAAAAAATTAAAAAATGATTAGAAACACATGAAACCTTGCTTGACTTAATGTCGTGCGAACAAGATGATGTGGTGAAAAAATTGGCCTGTTTGACGAAAGTTTGGACACACACCCCTCACAAACCGGAGCAACTCACTAGAAGGCTCGTGGTTCCGAGAGGGAACAATGCATGTTTGATGACGAACGGGAGATAGCTTCCTCTTATGGGCTTCAAAAAATTTCTACAGTTAACGTGCACTAATACAACTGTCATGTGAAAATTTGGAAAATTCTAGGGGTCATTTGATCTTTTAAAGACATTTAAGTGATTTTCTAGCCATTTAATGACAGTAATTCAAATTTGAACTACATCTACATGCAACGGCTAACCATAACGGTTTGGAAAATCATATTTTTGTGTACTTATGTGCGAGTTAATTCTATGTGCAGTAAATTGGAAGGAATTTTCAAACATATTGGTGTCACGACCTAGACACATGCATGGAGTGCCATGCCATTTAAATTTCAAAAAATTAAAAAATGATCCGAAACACATGAAACCTTGCTTGATGTAATGTCATGCCACCAAGATGATGTGGTAAAAAAATTGGCCTGTTTGACGAAAGTTTGGACACATACCCCGCACAAACCGGAGCAACTCACTAGAAGGCTTGTGGTTCCGAGAGGGAACAATGCATGTTTGATGACGAATCGACGATAGCTTCCTCTTATGGGCTTCAAAAATTTTCTACAGTTAACATGCAGTAATACAACTGTCATGTCAAAATTTGGAAAATTTCAGGGGTCATTTGACCTTTTTAAGACATTTAAGTGATTTTCTAGCCATTTAATGAACGCAATCCAAATTTGAACTACGTCTACATGCAATGGCTAACCATAACGGCTTGGACACATGCATGGAGTGCCATGGCATTTAAATTCCAAAAAATTGAAAAATGATCAGACAATGTAAATATCTGGTGTTCAAAAAAGAAAATGTAAATATCTGGCAAGACAACCGGGCCCCACATGATTGGCACTCTATTTCGTGCCTCGAGGTTTGGAAGGTGAGTGGCGCGGGGCCGCGGGTTATTAATTAGACATGGTTCCGTATTGGAAACCGTCAGCTATTAAGTTCACACACGGCTTTTTCTACGGGAATCGTGCGTAATTCAAACTACAGTACTCATAAATGCCGGCGACCGGCGTGTGTACTGTTCCCGTCGATCTAGATTTTGGCCGCCAATAAATACTACCTTCCTCATGTCGTCCCGCCTGCATTCTCATCTACATCTTCCCCTCGCTCGCCCTCTCTCTCTCTCTCAAATCTCTGCCATGGCACCACCGATCTGCCCACGCGCCGACGAGGAGGCGCCGCCCCCCGAGGACGCTCAGTTGAAAAGCAGCGACAAGGAGGACCCCTACGCGCCACCGGACAAGGTTGCGTTGGACCCCCCAACTTTGGAGTGGTTTTGGGGCCGGTACAATCTTTGTCTGTGGAAGTCGCTGCCGCCGGCTGAAAAAGCCAGGCAAATGGCGTTCAAGAAGGAGATGGCAGAGGAGGAAGCTAGGTACCAGGCGGCCTGTGAAGCCCGTGATGCCGCCTGGAAAAAGGAGGCGGTGGAGCTTTGGGGGCGGGCTCGTCATCGTGTGGAGGAGGTGTACGAAGATGGGTACTTCGCGAGGAAGGTCAAAGGCGCTAGGCGCCTCATCGCTGCGTGGAGGTGGGTCGATAAGCTCCAGCGTGCCAATGACGAGGAGCTCCGATGGGTGCCCAAACGAAATGGCAAGATCGTTAGTGCTTGTCCGCCAGCAAGAGGCAGATCGGTACGTCAAGCGCTGCGAGGCGGAGTACTGCCTCCGCCCTGGGAAGACGCCGCGCACGAGGGAGCTGCTAGCGAGGGGCTGCCGGAATACTTCCCCTAGGAGGGATTATTAGTTTTAGAATTGTTCGTTTTCAATTTTATGCATTGTACCTAGTAGTTAAGTATCATCACGTATAGGTGATGATATTATATATATATTCTGTGATGAACTAATGAACAATTAATATATATTATGAATTCCATTTTCTATATGTTTTCGTATACTAATTTGTAGCTGGCTGTTCTCATCCACATATATAGAATGGAAAGCATATACACACACACACATTGAAACAGAACATATAAGAACGAAAAACAGAGTACACACATTGAAACAGAGCAATAAACAGAGCAATATTATGATTTCTATGAATACATAGCGATCCAAGTCGAAACGACTCAGCAAAATAAAACGCGTCCACGAGACCTTGACCAGCAGCCCTTGCCTACGGTAGCTCTTGGCTCTACCTGAACTCGTGCAGGCGTTCATTCAAGCGGTCGACACACTCGCGGTACATCTGGAGCGCGATGTCGAGCTCCAAGTTGGCTATTTCATCGGAGATCACCAGCTCGAGGATGCGATGGCCATGTTCCTCTACTGCGCCCAGGTGGACACCTGGGCCAAGGAGTCGGTCGAGCCTAGCGACCAGCGCGTTGGCATTGAGCGGGCTGCGGACAAGGCAAACGGCGCGACCCATGCGAACGGTCCGGCGGGCGTCCGGTGCAAGTACGGCGCGGCCGACCTCTGGTGCAAGTATGGTGCAGACGGCCTCTGGCCACTCCTGGCGAGGAATGGGGGTACTGACGGGACGTGTACCCAGCTACGACGCCCTGTCGATAGCAGCCAAGCGTTGATGGATATGCTCTTGTTGTGCGGCGTGCCGCGCCTCTCGCTCTGCGGTGCTCCAACTGTCTCGCTGTGCGGCGAGCCAAAGCCTATCGGCGCGGACGCACCTAGCTTGCTCTGCGGCGCGCCATCGATCATGTTGTGCGGCGAGCTGCAGCCTCTCGGCGCTGACATGCCTATCTTGATCCGCGGCGCTGAAGCGCCATGCGCCAAGGGTCTGCTCAACCCTGGCGATGACGCGCATCACGGCGTCGTCCATCGCATTGGTGGGGAGCACCTCGGCCTTGACGGGCCGTGGCGCCTTCTCCTTTTCCTCGTCGACGAGGTTGATGGCAAAGGTGGTGCTTTGGTTGGTTGGCATGCTTGGAAAAGGTGGATGTGCTACAGACTGCGCTTGTTGCCTCCGTGCGTCGCGCGCCGCGCGCAATATCGCTGGGTGGCGACGGGAAACCGGTGAGGAAATGGCGGGAAACGGTGGCGTGCTCATAAAACGCCATCAATTAATGGAAACTTAGCATAGAAGGAACATCGAGCTAGCACGACGCGTGCGGGCACATTGCTCGCCCAACGCTATGATCCATATACTTGTGTGCCTAACAGAGCACACTATTCACAGTAAAGAATACTGTTCCGTATGCCGTATATCGCACACACCTTGATTTGGCTGACCATTTCTTTTGTGTTGCCTAATCACAAACAGTTCATTCGAGTGAAGTGTATGCCGTATATCGCACACACCTTCATCTGGCTGCCCATTTCTGTTGTTCTGCCTTATCATAAACAGTTTATCAGAGTGAACTGTATGCCGTATATCGCACACGCCTTCATCTGGCTGCCAGTTTCTGTTGTTCTGCCTCATCACAAACAGTTCATTGAACTGAACCATATGCCCCGCATCGCACAAGTAACTAAAATCTGAACCGTGTTTGATGTCTCCGCCATCGCAAACGTTTTGCATCTTTTTGACGGTTTTTTTGCATCCCCGTTTGTGATTAATGCATCGCACAAAGTTTCGTCAAAGGGTCTCTGATTGTAGTGTCGCGTTAGCAGCATCCTGCAGTAGTGATTGGTCACTTGAACAATTCATGGAAGAATATTGAAGGAAGAGAGATTTCACATATAAATATACTATCTTGGACATCTTCTATAATTGTGAGCCCCATTAATTATTTTCAAACTTGAGCAAATTAGTTGAAGTTGGACAAGGAAGACAACGTAATGAGTTATGTTTGGGTATATTTTTTTAGAAGTTATATTGTTATGGATCCTCCAACATGTGGTGCTTGCTTAAGATCTTTTGGTAGCCAAAAATTTGTACTAAGTAGAGATACTACTTGTGCATCCAAAAACCCTTAAACGCCGTTTCTTGCCATGAGTGTCGACCATATCTACCTATGGATTGAATAAGATCCTTCAAGTAGGTTGTCATCGGTGCAAAAAGAATAAAAATTGCTCCTAAATATGTATGATCTTTTATTGTAAGGGAAAATAAGCGTTGTATGAACTTGTGATGGTAAAGAAATAAAAGCGACGGACTGCATAATAAAGGTTGCTATCAAAAAGGGAAATACAATCCGACGTTCCTTTGCATTAAGGGTTTGCACATCCAAAATCAAAAAGCGCATGACAACCTCTGCTTCCCTCTGTGAAGGGCCTATCTTTTACTTTCATGTATTTACTTTTATTCAAGAGTCAATAGTATTCCTTCTTATTTCAACCTAAATTATTCTTTAGTTGGCAAGCATCATGTGGTGGGAAAGATCCAAGCATATATGGCCATTCAAGTATATTTGATCATGAATTATTATTGTTGACAATTATCTATATAGTAAATAAGTTGGGAGGCGAAACATTAAAGCCCCTATCTTTCTCTGTGTTCGATGGATGCTATTTGTTCTAAAAATATGCTTTGTGTGTTAGCAATCATGGAAGACTATATGATAGTTGAGTATGTGGAATTTGCTAAATCAGAGCTCTTACATATACCCTTCCTGAAAGTAAGATGAATTGCAATTGTTTGGTGACTGAGAACATAGTTTGTTAGTTTTCAAGAAACTTTATGGTCTATACTTTAACATGTGAATAGCCTGTTACTTGATCATGAGAAGTTTTATGAGAAGAGCTACTGTTTATGATATATAATGATGCTAGAAAAAGTGTTTGGAACTATCATTGGTCAAATTTATTCACTATGCTAGCAGTCACACTTCATAAATTATTTCTTTTATCATTTACCTACTCGAGGACGAGCAGGAATTAAGCTTGGGGATGCTGATACATCTCCAACGTATCTATAATTTATGAAGTATTCATGCCATATTTACAACACTTTTATATGGTTTGGTATGATATGATTAGAACTAATCCGGACTGACGCTGTTTTCAGCAGAACTACCGTGGTGTCGTTTTTTGTGGACAAATAAAAGTTCTCGGAATGGGCTAAAAATTTACGGTGATTTTTTATGGACCAAAAGAGACCCCCGAAGCACCGGAGCTGGGCCAGGAAGTGACCGAGGAGGCCACAAGCCTAGGGGCGCGCCCTACCCCCAGGGAGGGTGCTCCCGGCTTGTGGGCCCCTCGGGCACCCCCTTGACGTGAGACCGATGCCAAAAATTCTTATAAATACCCAAACCTCCAAAAAGAACCCTAGTTCGGAAGTTCCACTGCCGCAAGCCTCTGTAGCCACAAAAAAATCAATCTAGACAATCTCCGGCACACTGCCGGAGGGGGCTGTCGCGGGAAACCACGGCCACCTATGGGACAAGGAGGCCCCTTGCTGGTTCGGCAGGGGGGCGTCGTGTTGCACAAAGAGCAGACGAGCGTGTGGCAGCACGGCAGAGATCACACAGGCATTTTTACCCAGGTTTGGGCTGCCGTGAGGCGTAAAACCCTACTCCTGCTTTGGTCGATTGATGATCGAAAGGTGGTGGTGGAGCATAGTACACTTGCCCGGCAAGGGTTGCCTCAGGGCGGCAGTGGCTACGTGCGTATGGGGGTCTGAGTTATCCAACCTTCTAACCCTCTCTACGGTCGCCATGGGCCTCCTTTTATAGATTAGGGGGTCACCACAATAGCAAAACAGTCATTAGGCACTGATAAGATAGCAAACAGTGCTATCATACCTAACTCTGTGGGCTGACAGGGCGCATTAAATGCATCGCTCATCGTCATATCATTGGTTTCCCGGCAAGGCTTGTCGGGCTATCTCGCCAGCTCCACGCCTGCTCGTTTGACACGTCGCAGGACGGGTGTCATCTGCAGGTGTTTCCTGTAGGGAGAGGCTGCCATGTGGTGAATGGCTGCCACTTAGTCACTCCGCGGTTCGACACCACACTGATTAACAACGTGGGTTGTGGTGGAGTAGTTGGTGAGGTGGTTTTGCCTCCGTGTGCCCCAGCAGGCCCTGTCGGGACATCTTGGATGTCGTCTTCCGGGGGTGGCCTCGCCCCTTGCCGAGCTCGCCTGCCCGACAAAGGAGGCCCTTCCCTTGATGGTGTCACACTTTTCTGGCTTGATCTTGGTCCCTCCGACCTGCATGTTAGTCCTTTGAACCTCTTAGTCTCTTGTATTCTGACTTGGGTTGGTGCTTCAATCTCGTCCCCGTGCCTGTGCATAGTTTGGGCAACAGACCCAGGGTTTGTTGCGCCGACAGAAGCCCCCGGGCCTGCCCCGAACGCGCTGCCGAGCATCGTCGGGGTAGGGCCTAATAAGTGCACTGGCGGGGTCGCTGAAGAGACTGGTCTCTTGAGGTCTTCTTTGCTTCTTCATTAGCCTTGATTCCGAGCCAGTTTTCGGTTTCTCCGCGCGTTGTGTAAGGCCAACGGTGGTGGGGCCGCTCTAGTGGTGGCCCGTGAATGACTTTAACGCATGGGGGAGAAACCGCCAATTCACTCTTCCCACCACGCCCTTACCCTTAGCCACGTATGCTGCATGCATCGTGCGGGGTAGGTAACGGAGGCGCGTGGCATGGGAGAGCGTCAAGGCGAGGGCCCGGTCGTCTTGAGTTGGCGGAGGAGGACGGTGGCCGCCTGTTGAGGGAGCGGCTCCCCTCCCCGATCTGCCTATAAAAGGAGGGGTGGAGGAGGGCGGAGTCACCCACCCTGGCATTCTTCTTCCCCTCCGCTGTCTACCTCTACTGGTTATGCTGAAGAAGAGAGCCTGGGACCAGCCCCCGGGCTCTTGGTTGGGGCTAGTGTTGCCAAATGTCGGTGCTGTCGCTCGGGGAGTGAGCCCAGTCCTTGCTGTGGCGAACCTCTTGGTTCCTTCGAGGCTCGGCCGGGAGGCGGGGCTGGAGACCATTGGTAATCCCAGTACCGCCCCTCCTGGAGGTCTTGGAGCTGATGTTGATGAGAGGTGCGCCTTCCTGCCCGCCAAGGCAGGGAGCGGTGCGCCGCAAGCCCCCTGGCCGTTCGCCGTCTCCCCGGGGAAGGCGCCGTGCTGGATTCCCGGCCTTCCCCCGGAATGGTGTTGATGAAGACGAAGCCAGGGGAGAAGGAGAAGATGGGAGGCAGGCCGTCCAGTAGGAGCACGACTGCATCAACGCGTTCGTCTCGTACTGGCGACCTGCTGCCCGTCTATCTGGCTCTCCCCCCTTTCCCCAACGCCGTCATCACCATTTTCCCGGGCTGCCGGGGAAAGGCTAGCCCCTCTGGCGCTTCCGCTTCCCCTGGGGGTCTTCTGGCTGGACCCCGGTATCCTCCCCTATCGGTGCCTGTGCTGGAGCCCCCCGCTCGGTCCTGGAAGCGGTGATCCTGGGGCCGCCAGGGCGCTCCGCACGTCTTCCTCCTTCACAGCCTCGCCACTCCTGATCTTGTCAGGCTGTGTCCAACAGCTCCTGACGGGAATCGGGGTGGCGTTGTGCTGGCGCGTCACCCACCCTCTTCTCTTCCCACCACACTACCTAGGATAAGAGGGACAGGGAGAGGAGTTTACGGAGCACCTATCTTTTTTCAATCTTAAACTTGCAGGCACTTGCCAAATTTTAATTCAAATAATGTAATCTCTCGAGTCCATGTTTGTGTTCTGTAATGCTTGTACTTGTATCAACATATTAATGAAAAAGATGAACCTTGCCGGGAACCCGTGCATGCGTATGTCCATGCTGAGGCGAGATGCCTCTTTAGTGTAAATAAACGAGTTTTCCCCAGCAGGCTATCTTGCCGGCACCTTTTCTGTCTGCCTGAGAGCTGTGTCTACCAGGCAACAGGCAAAGGGGCCAGCCCCCCGCCAACTTCTTTTTACCAAAGGCCACTATGACCATCCTGTCCGAAGCAACGTTTGAGTCAGGGATGGGAGCACCTAAGTCTCAAAAGAGTGGCGGGGTTTTCTTATGCACAAGTTATAACTTATAGAACACTAATGGACAGGAGGTAGAACTTATCTGTTTGGCTTGCCGGGGATCGCAGTGCCGGGTAATCTTCTCAACTCCTCGTCAAAGCCAAGTTCACGGCAGGAACCTGCAGCTTCATGCAGATGAGAATGAATGCAGGATGCGATCCTATCTATATGCATATGCAAATGCTCATGAAATGCTTATGAAGTGATCTTGGAATGCTCATGCATGCATGCAATCTTGGTCGGGGGCCCCCCACAGCGCTTCTTTATTTTCACTTGCACAGGGTCATCGCCCTGGCTTTGACAAGGGGTTACATGCAGCCGAGGCAAGGCATGTACAAAGGGGTGGCTGCCGGGCAGGGCCCGACAGCCGCGCCTTACGGGTAGAACTTGCGGAGATGCTCAATATTCCATGAGTTTTGCAACTGAATGCCATCTCCGGTCTCCAGACGGACTGCGCCAGGTTTGGTGACTCGTACTACCCGGTAAGGGCCTTCCCACTTCGGTGACAACTTGTTTGTACCCTTGGCGGACTGAAAGCGCCTAAGGACAAGGTCACCTTCCTCAAAACACCGGGCGTGAACCCTGCAGCTATGATAGCGACGCAGGGCTTGCTGATAGCGTGCAGCACGCGTAGCAGCCCGGAGACGGTTCTCCTCGAGTAGCACAGCATCGTCATGCCGGTGCTGATCTTGTGCTACTTCATCGTAGGCAAGCACTCGAGGCGACCCGTAAATGAGTTCCGTGGGGATAACTGCTTCTGCCCCGTAGACCAGGGAGTAGGGAGTCTGCCCGGTAGCTCGGTTTGGTGTCGTTCTGAGGGACCAGAGAACTACCGGAAGCTCCTCGATCCACCGCCTGCCGTGCTTCTGCAGCATATCAAAGGTTCTCATCTTGAGTCCACGCAGCACTTCAGCGTTTGCCCTCTCAGCTTGCCCATTGCTCTGGGGGTATGCCACAGAGGCAAATGAGATTTTGCATCCGAGGGCATGAACATATTGCATGAAGGCGTGGCTCGTGAACTGGGTGCCGTTGTCGGTAATGATCCTTGCCGGAACTCCAAAATGACACACCAATTCTTTCAAGAACTTGATAGCTGACTGAGCAGTCACCTTTCTCACGGCAGTCACTTCCGGCCACTTTGTAAACTTGTCGATAGCAACGAACAAGAATTCAAAGCCCCTGATTGCTCGGGGGAAGGGGCTGAGGATATCGAGCCCCCAGACCGAAAATGGCCATGATAGAGGGATTGTTTGAAGAGCTTGGGCAGGCAGGTGGGTTTTCTTGGAATGGAACTGCCAGGCTTCACACTTGGTGACTAGCTCGACCACATCTTGGAGGGCTGTGGGCCAATAGAATCCTTGCCAGAATGCTTTCCCAACTAGTGTCCTTGATCCAATGTGGGAGCCGCACATGCCTTTGTGTATCTCAGCCAGTAGTTCCTTTCCTTCTTCCCGGCAGACACACTTTAATTTCACACCGTTGGGCCTCCTTCTGTACAGAGTGTCATCGACAAACTGATACATACTGGCCTCCGGGCTACTTTTTCAGCTTCGTCTTGGTTGTCGGGAAGCTCTCCGGTTTGGAGGAAGTGGACAATTGCCTTGCCCAAGTTGGAGCCTGGGGCTCGGCAACGAGGAGTAGCGGCACCTCCTCTGCTGCGGGAGCACATGCCTTGTTCGCGGGGTCCATGGGCCTGGCTGGAGGGGGTGGTCCGGCAGATTGTGAGGAGTTGTTTCCGGCAGGGTCTCTGCCAGGAGCGGATGGCTCTACCGGGAGAGGCTTACCGGAGTCCAACTTTCTCCTTTTCCGAGCCATTGTTTCTTGGGATACAGAGGGCTGAGTGAGATGGAGAACAAAAGTCCCTGGTTCCACAGGGAGCTTCTGCGCAGCACACTTTGATAGATGATCAGCTATGCTATTTTTCACACGGGATACGTGCTCTGTTTGCAATCCGTCAAAGTGCTCCTCTAATCTCCTCACTTCCTCGACGTATGCCTCCATCAATGGACTTTGGTAATCCTTGTTAACTTGTCTCACCACAAGCTGTGAATCTCCTCGAATGATCAGCTTCTTAATTCCCAATTCAGCTGCAATCCTGAGCCCGGCAAGGAGCCCTTCATACTCTGCTGTATTGTTGGTTGCTTCTTCCCGGGCAAAATGCATTTGGACGACTTACCTCAAGTGCTCCCCGGAGGGGGCAACAAGAAGCACGCCAGCTCCAGAACCTTGTAGGGAAAAAGCACCATCAAAATACATAATCCATTCTTGGGGCAATTCCTTGCCGGGGATAGCTATCTCCGTCACTTCCTCATCAGGGGTTGGCGTCCATTCTACAATAAACTCTGCCAATGCCCTACTCTGAATAGTTGACGTGCTTTCAAACTTCAAACCAAAACTGGATAACTCCAAAGCCCACTCCACTATTTTGCCGGTAGCCTCAGGGTTTCGGAGTATCTGTTGCAACGGGAAACGAGTGACAACCGTGATCTCATGGGCTTGGAAGTAGTGGCGCAGTTTCCTTGAGGCCATGATGAGACCAAAAATCAACTTTTGCACGCCAGAGTACCTCGATCTAGCCCCCTGTAATAAGGAGCTGACGAAGTACACTGGGCGCTGCACCACTTTCTTCCTTGCCGCGTCCTTGGGGTTGCTCTCGTTGCCGTGCTCATTGCTGTCTTGACCCTTCTCTGAATCTGCCGATCTCTGCTCACTCTTTGCCTCATCCACTTCTCGCTGCGCTACCAAAGTTGCACTGACTACTTGGTTGGTTGCTGCTAAGTACAGCAGCAACGGCTCCTGGGGTTTGGGAGCGACCAAGGTAGGCATGGAGGACAAGTAGGCCTTCAACTCTTGCAAAGCTGCATCTGCTTCCGGGGTTCACTTCATGGGTCCTGCCTTCTTCAAAATTTTGAAGAACGGCAGGGCGCGCTCGGCAGACTTGGAGATGAATCTGCTTACCGCGGCAACACATCCTGTCAGACGCCTCACATCCTTAATTGTCCTTGGTGCTTGGATCTGCTCGATAGCCTTGATCTTGTCGGGATTGGCTTCGATCCCGCGATGGGATACAAAGAACCCAAGCAACTTGCCGGAGGGAACACCCAATACACACTTCTCTGGGTTGAGCTTCAAATTGATTTTGCGCAGATTAGCAAACATCTCCTCCAAATCATGAATAAGGGTGGCCCTATCCTTGGTCTTGACCACAATATCATCCATATAGGCTTCTATGTTTCTGTGCAACTGTGGCTCAAAACCAATCTGGACTGCCCTTGCAAAAGTGGACCCGGCACTCTTTAATCCGAATGGCATGCGGACAAAAAAGTACGTACCACATGGAGTGATGAATGACGTCTTCTCTTCATCTTCCTTGGACATGAAGATCTTGTGATACCCAGAATACGCATTAAGAAAGGCGAGCAAATCACAACCTGAAGTGGAATCCACAATCTGATTGTCGGAGTAAATGACCACGGGTAGCCCCATCAGCTCCCTTTGGTATTTCAAGACATCGGGGCAGGCTGCGCCCCTCAAGCATCAAGGACAAGGGCCGCCTTCTTGAGGCCGACTGGTCCAAGTAGCCGGTTGCCGGGAGGAGGCAGAGTCCACAAGACGGCCATGAAGTGGGCCGACTCCTAGCAGGCGGCCTCCAGGGATGCCGAGTCCTAGCAGGCGGCCCCTTGCGCCCTCAAGGTCAGCGCCAACATAAACCTGATGAGACAGGGCATGGCTACAGTACAGGCCTGCCACCCCCGAATCCAGGGCAGGGCGTGGCCACAGTACTGCGTACCGAGCAGGCATCCTGCACCCGGCGCAGGACTATTGCCATGCCACTCATGATGTCACCCATGGCAGAGGGAGCCATGCTCCCGTGACGGGCGGTCAGTACGGCCCGCAGGCGGCGGGCCCTACTTGTCCGTGACAAGCCAGAAGGCGGCAAGCCCAGACCAGTCGGCTCAGTGGGAGGCCGGCCCCCAACAGGCGGCCCTCCTCCTCCCTCGAAGTTCGTGCGCCATTAACCAGATACGACAGGGTATGGCTACAGTGAGTTCCCGCCAGGCGGCGGGACTGTATCCACGCTCCCCCTGACATGGCCTTCGTCATCAGGGGTAATGCTACAGCATAAAGCCGTCAACTCGGCCCGTGGACGGCGGGACCCATCTGTCGGCTGAGATCACGGCAGTCGGCGGACCCACCAGGTGGCGGGCCCCGGCGGTCGGAGGAGAAGCCGGCGACCAGTGACACTGACTGCCGGGCCCCACATCTGGCCAGATTACCGTTGTACCCCTGGGGGGTAGGCTTATATAAACCCCCTAGGTCACCCCATGCAAGGGGTTGGCTCTTTGGCAGAGGCCTCGTTGAGCACTCACAGCACCACCCACACACGCAGAGAGAGTGAAGTAGGGCTAGCCTTGCCCTTCTTCCTCCTCCAGCGAGGTAGCTCAAGGAGCAAGCTTGTAGCCACCTATTGAAATAGTGATCATGCGGAGACCCCGCAGAGCAGGATTAGGGGTGTTATCTCCTAGGAGAGCTCCGAACCTGGGTAAGATTCGCAAGTGTACGTGGTCTCGCTCACTCCCGCTTCTGGAGCCTGGCGACGTACTTTTGTCCCCATCCACGATAAGCCATCCCCTGGCATATGTCACACGATATCCCCGACATTTGGCGCCCACCGTGGGGCTAGGTGCACCGTCATCCGGAAATACGTTCTGGACGGGAACCCTCTTCCTCCCTGGCGATCGCAGCCAGCCCTGCACGCTCGATGGCATTTGCGCCGACACGCTGCACGGCGTGGAAGTTGTTTGCACCGCAAGCAACCTCGCTGATCTCATCGGCGGGATCCGCCTCTTCGATGAGCACGCACTCGACGCGGGCGCAGCTAGCTTCGAGAGCTGCCTCGTCGATCTCCTCAGCAAGCTTCACATCGTCGACGAGCCGGTCTCTGACCCGGAGTCCGTTGGCTCCACCGACCTACTCGTCGACATGGTCGTCGACGCCGACATCGCGCTTCCTGATGGCTTCCCCGGCGACGTGGTGATCTTCGATAATCCACTCCCCGCTGCAGACAACAGCGCCGGCACCAGCACCGTCACTGAGGTGCTGGTCATCAGCCACGACGGAACCTCCGACCAGGCCGGCCGGGACCCGTTGCAGGCGGCAATGCGGGACCTGTCCGCTCCCGTAGCACCCGGTGCGAGCAGTGAAACACTGGAGGCATGCCGTATCGCACTTCTCGACAGCGCCAACAAGTTGGCGGCCATGAGACGCCTCACCGAGGCTTACCACCGCAAGATCGACCGCACCGTTTGCGGCACACCGGCTGTTGACGAGCCCAGCCGCGTGGGCACGGTCCGGCAGCGTGGCGCCGCCATCGCCAGCATGTTGGGGGCCGACCGCTCGGTCTACGCCACACCCATGGAGAACTTGCACGCCGCCCAGGCAGCGGCGGATGAGCTGGACCGCCTGGAGGGCGGCGAGCGTCGCTTCATGACGGAGCGCGTCCAGCAGCTCATCGACGCGGCCGTCGCGCAGCAAGAAGTTCGTCGCTGCATGGTGGAACCCGGCCTACAGGCTGGGAACTTTCCCCCTCGGTGGGAGCACGGCGCGACCTCCCGGACACCGACAGTAGTCCCCGAAGCTGATGAGGCACTGCGGCTGAAGGGGCGAGAAGCCTCAGCAGCTTCATACTCCGGGTCATCTGGTATTTTTCTTCGTCCGTCTTCCGAGGTGCCGACTAGTAGGTGTCGGCCATGACCTGCCTAGTTGCCCGCCTTCTCGTTCGAGCAAACCCTCGACGCTCCCTACAAGTTCCACAGCGGCATGAAGCCATCCAACCACACCACCCGGAAGTGCCACTGGCTCACCCGCATCGCCAGAGGCGAAGGACTGCCTCCACCGCCTGCTGGCCCGCCGCCTCCGCCTCCCCAGCAGCCGGCGGTCCGACCAGTCGGTGCGATCGAAGATGAGTTTCCTGAAGAGCATGGAGCTTACATCGTCTTCACTAGCGTGACTGACAACAGGCACAGCCGGCGTCAACAGCGTCGAGAAGTGAATACTGTCGCCTCTGAAGCCCCAGAGTTCATGCACTGGTCGGAGAAGCCGATCAGTTGGAGCCAAGCTGACAACCCGGAGGTGATGCCTTCTCCGGGTTCCTATGCCCTGGTGTTGGATGCCACCTTCGCAACAGAGAGGCGAGCTACTCGTTTCTCCCGAATTCTGATAGACGGCGGTAGCAGCATCAACATCCTCTACCGCGACACCATGGAGAAGTTGTGCATCAAAGAGAAACAGCTCCAGCCCAGCCGGACTGTCTTCCATGGCATTGTGCCTGGCCTATCCTGCTCACCAATCGGCAAGATCAAGATAGATGTCCTCTTTGGAGACAAGAGTCACTTCCGCCGAGAGCCAATCTGGTTCGAGGTGGTTGACCTTGAGAGCCCCTACCACGCGTTGCTTGGCCGGCCTGCTCTGGCCAAGTTCATGGCGGTCCCCCACTACGCTTACCTCAAGATGAAGATGCCGGGCACCAAGGGCATTATCACCATAGCCGGCGACTACCAAAAGTCTGCCGAGTGTGCTACAGCCAGCAGTCGGCTGGCCGAGTCCCGTGTGATTGCTGCCGAGAAGCGGCTCCTTGACCGGGTTGTGGCCATGGCCGGCAAGCAGCCGGACATGTCACCAGATCCCAAGGAGTCAGAAGCTCAGGGCTCTTTCCAGCCGGCCAAAGAAACCAAGAAGATACCCTTGGACCCAGAGCACCCGGAGAAGTTCGCTGTCATAGGACCTCACCTTGACAGCAAATAGGAAAGCGAGCTCGTCGATTTCCTCCGTGAGAATCGGGACATCTTTGCGTGGTCTCCAAAGGACATGCCGGGTGTTCCGACGGATTTCGCCGAACACAAGCTACATGTCAGAGTAGATGCAAAACTAGTCAGGCAACCCCTCCACCGCCTGTCGGAGGAGAAGAGAAGAATTGTTGGTGAAGAGATAGCCCGACTTCTAGCAGCCGGCTTCATTATGGAAGTGTTCTTTCCAGAGTGGCTTGCCAACCCAGTCCTTGTACTGAAGAAGAACAACAAATGGCACATGTGTATTGACTACACCAGCCTCAACAAAGCTTGCCCGAAGGATCCGTTCGCCTTGCCTCGGATTGACCAAATGATAGACTCCACAGCCGGATGCGAGCTGTTGAGCTTTTTAGATGCCTATTCGGGGTATCACCAGATTAAGTTAAGCCCGGCCGACCGCCTGAAGACCGCCTTCATCACACCATTCGGAGCCTTCTGCTACCTGACCATGACATTCGGCTTGAGAAATGCTGGTGCCACGTTCCAGCGTTGCATGCAAAAGTGCCTCCTCAAGCAACTCGGCAGAAATGCCCACGTCTATGTAGACAATATTGTGGTGAAGACGGAGAAGCGCGGTACCCTCCTGGAAGATCTCAAGGAAACTTTTGATAATCTGCGCCGTTTTCAAATCAAGCTCAACCCAGAGAAGTGTGTCTTTGGAGTGCCAGCCGGCCAGCTCCTCGGTTTCCTTGTCTCAGAGCGCGGCATAGAGTGCAACCCTGTCAAGATCAAGGCCATCGAGAGGATGGAGAGGCCCACCCGACTGCGAGACATTCAGAAGTTCACCAGCTGCTTGGCATCCATCAGCTGCTTCATCAGTCGGCTGGGCGAGAAGGCTCTTCCCCTGTACCAGTTGATGAAGAAAACCACTCATTTCGAGTGGAACGACAAGGCGGCTGAGGCTTTCCTCCAGCTCAAGAAGATGTTGACCACGCCGCCCGTCCTGGCCGCTCCGGCTGCCAAGGAGCCCATGTTTCTCTACATCGCCGCCACCAGCCGGGTGGTCAGTACAGTTATGGTGGTAGAGCGCCAAGAGGACGGCAAGGCGCTGCCGGTCCAGAGGCCCGTCTACTACTTGAGTGAGGTGATGTCAGCTTCCAAGCAGAACTACCCCCATTACCAAAAGTTGTGCTATGGTGTGCATTTTGCCGCCAAGAAGCTCAAGCCATACTTTCAAGAGCATCCCATCACGGTCGCCTGCACCGCCCCGCTTGCGGAGATCATAGGCAGCAGAGACGCATCGGGCCGAGTGGCCAAGTGGGCCATCGAGTTGGCCCCCTACACCATCTTCTACCAGCCTCGCGCCGCCATCAAGTCCCAAGCACTGGCAGACTTCCTCGTCGACTGGGCCGAGACCCAGTACCTGCCGCGAGCTCCAGACTCCACTCATTGGCGGATGCACTTCGATGGCTCGAAGATGCGCACCGGTTTGGGAGCCGGCGTCGTCCTCACCTCTCCCAAAGGCGACAAGCTCAGATACACGCTGCAAATCCACTTTGACGCCTCCAACAACGTGGCCGAGTACGAGGCGCTAGTACACGGACTCTGGCTGGCCAAGGAGATTGGCATCCGCCGGATTCTGTGCTATCGCGATTCGGACTTGGTGGTCCAGCAGTCGTCCGGCGACTGGGACGCCAAGGATGCAAATATGGCGAGCTACCGCTTCCTCGTCCAGCACATCAGCGGATATTTTGATGGGTGCGAGTTCCTTCACATGCCACGGGCCGACAACGAGCAAGCAGATGCCCTGGCACGCATCGGCTCCACCAGGCAAGCCATACCAGCCGGCGTGTCCCTTCAGTGCCTCTACAAGCCGTCTATCAAGCCTTCCCCGGAATCAGAATCCATCTTCGTGCCGGCTGCTCCTAAAGCAGTCGGACCCGGCCCGGGGGCTGCAGCAGCCGGCCTGGAGACTTCAGCAAGCGGCACGGGGATTGCAGCAGTCGCACCCGGCCCGGGGACTTCACAACCTGGCCCGGGGGCTGCAGCAGCCGGCCCGGGGACTTCGGCAAGCGGCTCGGGGACTGCGGCAGTCGCACCCAGCCCGGGGACTCTACAACCCGGCCCGGGGGCTGCAGCGGCCGTCCCGGGGACTTCAACAACGCAGCAAGACGCGGCCGACTCCGCCCCAACACCTCCAGACCCAACCGCCCTAGTTTCAGTAACCGTAATGACAGTGGATGAAGTCAAAGCACCATCATGGGCGCAGCCCATCCTCAACTTTCTGGTAGGCGGAGAGCTGCCAGTTGATGAGATCTCGGCCCGGCAGGTGCAACGCCGGGCAGGAGCTTACACGATAGTAAACAGAGAGCTTGTCAGGCGCAGCGTGACCGACGTTTTCCAACGCTGCGTCGAACTAGAGAAAGGCAAGGCAATCCTCAGAGACATACACCAAGGTGAGTGCGGCCACCACGCAGCCTCCATATCCCTTGTCGCCAAAGCATTCCGCCATGGTTTCTTCTGGCCGACTGCTTTGGAGGACGCCAAGGATCTGGTCAAGAAATGCAAGGGGTGCCAAAAGTTCAGCTCCAAGCAACATCTGCCGGCTTCTGCACTCAAGACCATCCCCCTTACTTGGCCCTTTGCCGTCTGGGGGCTGGATATGGTGGGCCCATTCAAGACAGCACGCGGTGGCATGACCCATCTGCTTGTCGCCGTGGACAAATTCACCAAGTGGATTGAAGCAAAACCAATCAAGAAACTAAATGGTCCGACTGCTGTAACCTTCATTGCAGATATCACCGTCCGGTACGGTGTACCACACAGCATCATCACCGACAATGGCACCAACTTTGCCAAAGGCGCCTTGGCCCATTTCTGCTCGACGCAGGGCATCCGACTGGACTTAGCGTCCGTTGCCCATCCGCAGTCAAACGGCCAGGTGGAACGAGCAAACGGCCTCATCTTATCCGGCATCAAACCCCGACTGGTCGAGCCACTGGAGTGCTCGGCCGACTGCTGGATCGATGAGCTGCCAGCCGTCCTCTGGAGCATCCGCACCACTCTGAACAGATCAACCGGTTTCACTCCCTTCTTCCTCGTGTACGGGGCTGAGGCCGTCATCCCAACTGACGTCGAGTTCGACTCGCCTCGCGTCACCATGTACACGGAGGCGGAGGCAAAGGAAGCACGACAAGACCGCATCGATCTGCTGGAAGAAGGCCGGCTGTTAGCACTCAGTCGGTCCGCCATCTACCAGCAGAGCCTGCGCCGCTACTACAGTCGGAAGGTCAAGCCACGATCCTTCCAAGAGGGAGACCTTGTGCTCCGGCTAATCCAGCGAACAGCCGGCCAGCACAAGCTCTCGGCCCCTTGGGAAGGCCCCTTCATCATCAGCAGAGCCTTGGGCAATGACTCCTATTACCTCATCGACGCGCAGAAGCCCAGGGCGCGCAAAAGGGACGATTCCGGCAAGGAAGCAGAGCACCCATGGAACGCAAATCTTCTCCGAAGATTTTACAGTTAAATACAGTATGTACCACGCTACCTTTTGTACTAAGGGCAAAGGCACCGGGTCCCTCGAGGAGCACTCGGGGGCTACCTTTCTTATCTGTATGATAAGTTTCATGCCTGTGAGTATGTTATTTCTTTCCTCCGCCCGGCACCGGGTCCGACCAGTCGGCCCGGGGGCTTGCCGCCTTGTACTATGTTGGCTCTACCTGCAGTCGGACAAGTAGTGTGCCGGCATCTAAGCCCACCCTTGCCATAAGCCGCAGCTCGCAGAGTGACTGTCCGGCAGGCAAGAGTCAAAGGCAAGAAATGGTGCTCACATGAAAAATGGCTAAGGACGAAAGCACCCACATAGGCCAAGTCGGCTCCTCGCCTAGCCGTCCGGTTGCTGAGCAGCCGGCCGGCCGGCTTCACACTTAAATTGCTACATTCTAAGCGGCCAAAGTACTTGTCTTCCCAAAATGGCCAAGTACTTGACCCGGCCAGCAGACCGAAGAATGGCTGTCTGGCCGGCAAGGCGGCAGCCAAGGGAAAGCGGCAAGGGAAAAAGCCAAAGAACAGAAAGCAAGACAAGTCAGAGCTCGGCGAAGCACATCTTGTGCAAGAATTAAATCACATAGCAAGAGGCCCTCGGCCAACATTCAACAAAGTTTGAATACACCCAGCGGGTGGAACTGCGCGAATTTATAAAAGTTTGTTCTAAAGATTACCAAAGCAGGAAAAGATAAGATAAGTTGGCAGCCTAGGCCAAATGAGCAACAGGCGGGTCCGGCAGGTTGGTGGAGTCGGCGGCGTCAGCTGGTGGAGTGGCCGTCTGGCGAGTCTCGGCTTGGTCGCCTTCAGCAGCAGTCGATGCACTCGCACGCAGCTCGTTGCTCGAGGCCCGATCAAGCTGAGGCTGGGCGTCCACTCCACCCTCCGATGCGTCGCCTTCACCATCCTCATCTTCCTCGTCCTCGCCTTCATCGCTTGAGGCGATTTCTTCCGCCGAGTCCTCGTCGTCGTCCGGGTTCAGCCCGAACCAGTCCATCGGCACCTCGGCACCCTCCTCGTCTAGCTCGGGGAAGAAGATGCCGGTGTCGGTGTACTCGGCGATCGCCACCGCACGATGGGTGAGCGCAGGCCCCGCTGCCACCAACTCTTCCATGGCCTCCTGCCAGAACGTGGCCAACTGGGCTAGGTCCAGCCCAGGATACCACGCCTTGACGAACTCCAAGGCTCTTCGGGGCCTCCCCGAGCGGAGGAGCCCCTCCAAGCCTCGAAGCGGCCGATCGCCGCCTCCAACCAGTCGGCAGTCCAACTGGGGGTGCGTGGAGCTAGGCCGCCTGGCCAGAGGGCGGAAACCAGCTGAGACCCGGCGCGCTGAAGGCAGCGGAGCAGACGGTGAATCGGCTGTAAACGCGTCCTGACGGCCAGGAGCTGCTCGTTCATGTTCCGAGGCGTGTCGGGCGGGATCTCCACTCCTTCCCTCCTACGCCGGTTGCGCCGCGCCTCGATGGCCTGGCTGACGGCGACGGCGTGGCCAGGAAAGAAGTCTACGCAAAAGAAAAACAAAGATCATAAGCCGACTCCCGATGCAGTCGGCAGCTATTCCAAAGAAAGAAGCTTACCATCGATCATGTCCTCAATCTCGCCGTAGCCGGTGGCGAGGATCGCCTCCTTCTCGGCCCACTTTGAGCGTTCGACCTCAAATTCGGCCTGAAGGGCGCCTTCCGCCTCCTTGAGCTTCTGGAGCTCCGCCTTGTGCTGGTCCACCTGGTCCGCCAACCTCTTGGCCAGACGGTCGCGCTCCAGGGCCGCCTTACGGCGCTCCTCCTCCTTGACGCGCAGCTCGGTCTGGACTTCGCCCAGATGCTGCTGCAGTGTGGCGTTGGCTCCTGCAAAAATGAGAAAGAGAGGACAATCAACAAAGATGACCAAAAAAGAAAGTGTTGCCAGAAGATCCGGCCCGACTGCTCAGCAGTCCGCCTGAATCTCGGGGGCTACACCCAGCGGGTGCGCTGATGCGCCCCCGCGAGGAAGCAAACAGAATGCTTACGCTGACTTTCAGTGAGGTCGGCGGTCTGCTTAGCCAACTCCTGGACCTGGGAGTTGAAGGCGGCTGCGCGGATGTTGTGGTAGTCCTGCAACAAAGACAAAAGAAGAGAAAACAAGTTAGCACTCGGAACTTACCTTAAAGTTCCGAGACGCCTGCTCAGCAGCCGGCCCGGAACTCGGGGGCAACACCCAGTGGGTGCGCTGGCACGCCCCCACGGAAGACTGCAAGAATTAAAAAAAAACAAGGCAAAGAAGCATACCCGAACGACCGTCCGCGTCGCCAAGAACGCCTTCGTACACTGCTGGAGGGCGGTGCCTTGGGCCTGGAGCTGGGCCTGAACGTCCTGCGCGGCCTTGTTCAGCATGCCCTTCCAGCCCCCAGGCGTCCATTCTGGTGGGGGGGGGGGCACTGGTGGCCTCTGCGTCTAAGGCCGACGAGCTCGCGGCTCCGATCTCCTGCGCTCGCGGCGTCGAGGCCGCCTTCGCCGCACGCCGGCGCACCGAAGGGCGGACCACAGGAGTCGCCCCCACCACCAACTAAACACCAACCGGCGGCGCCAATGGCACGTCACGACGATTGCCTCGGGCACCGGCAGTCGGCACTTGCGGGGGCACCTCCGCCTCCGAGATGATGGCGTCGCCTCCTCCCCTCTCCATGACCGGCTGGTCATCGCTGGCTCCTCCAGTCGGCACCGGGATCTCTGGCGCTGGCGGCGCCGCGCGCAACGGAATGACAAGTTGCGGGGCCTGGCCGCGCGCGGTTTCTTCCGCTTGCGCCCTAGCGGCCGCTTCCGCCGAGCCTTGGCGGCGGCGTCCGCCCGCGCCGCCCTGGCCGCCTCCGCATCCTGCCTCTCCGCCTCCTCCCACTCCTCGCGCGCCTCCCATGCGTTCGTCTCCGTCGCCGCCCGAAGGTTGGCGAGCGGGTCCACGCGGCAGGTATTGGCGGAGCCTTCCGCCTCCCCGATCACGGAAGCAGCGGCAGACCGCTCAAGAGTGAGTGGGGCCCTGATTCAGGCAAGACAAGAGAAAAACTCAGAAAAAGTTTGCAAGGAAGTAGAAAGGAAAACACAGACGAGCACTTACGCGGACACCATCGGGGGCTGCTTCGGGGCCCTCTGGAACTGGGCCGCTCTTGCGGCGGCCTGTTGCCGCCTGGTTGCGGCGGCCGCGTTCTTGGACTTCTTCGGCCGGCTGCTGAACAGCAACGAGCCGGCCCGACGCTTTTTTGGGCCGCCTGGTGCGGTCGGCACGGCTGAGGAGCTCGCGCCCGCCCTGTCGGTGCCGTGCGGGCGGCGTGGCTTGTTCTCCTCCTCATCGTCGTCCGGCCAGTCCTCAAGGCCGCCTCCTACCCCGGAGCCGCCTGCTCCACCGCCGCCACCTGTGGCGTCGTCCTCCTCCATGGCGGCCGCCCCCAAGTCGAGGTCTTCCACGTCCTTCCTCGTTCGATCCGGCATGTACTCCTGACCTAGATCCAGAGCGCCAGCGGCCGACTGGGCCGGGAGGACCTGCACCATGGCCGACTGGTCAGGCGGCAGAACAAGAACTCGGACCAGCAAAGAGAAAAGAATTACAAGACTCACCGCAGGCGGCGGATGTGCGCGGTCGTATGGCCGCATGCCGAACCGCCAGTCCACCTCCGACAACTTGCAGTTGGAGATGTAGTTGACCAGCCGGACCACCTCCACGTCCGGCAGGTCCCGTGTGCACATCCAGCACGGGTCCCGGTGCCCGCTCATGCAGCTGATGATGTGAGGCCGGGCTTGGAGGGGGAGCACTCGGTGCGTCACGAAGGCAGCCAGCAAGTCCGAGCCCTTCAGGCCCTCCGACTCCGACATCGCCTGAAGTCGGGCAAGGGTGGCGGAGGAGGCAGCCGACAGGGAACTCAGCATGTACTGCCAGTTGGCGCGCGGCTCGGCCGGCGGGCCGGCTGCGTAGGCCGGCAGGTTGACGTAGTCGCTTGACGGGTGGATGTTCTTGACGTAGAAGTAGGATTTCTGCCACAGCTTGGCCGACTGCAGCAAGGAGATGGGCGGGAAGCGGTTCCCGGTGCCCGGGCGCCGCACCGCCACACAGGCTCTGCATTGAGCCGCCTGGCCCTTGGCGGCGATGCCCAGCTTGAGGTAGAAGCACTCACCCTAGAGTTCAAGGGTGTGGAGAGTGCCGAGGTACCCTTCGCACATGGTGATGAAGGCGGACAGCAGCACCACCGTGTTTGGCGTGAGGTGGTGCGGCTGGACTCGGTAGAAGTCGAGGAAGGAGCGGAGGAAGTCGCTAGCCGGAAGGCCGAAGCCGCGAAGGAAATGGGACCGGAAGACGACGCGTTCATCGTCCTCCGGCGTCGGCGAGATCTCTGCTTCGGGGGGAACACACACCTGCACATTCGCCTCCCAGGGCAGCCGCCGTGTTTGACGGAGGAAGAAGAGATGGTCATCGTGGACGTTGGAGCCGTCCCAGTCGCCGGCTCATGAGCGTGCCATGGACGAAGGAGCTTGTCGCAGGCGTGGCGCGGTGGCGAGCGGGCGAGGCTGCGGCGGAGCAAGGCAGCCGCAGCGAGAGGACGCTCGACGACGGCGGGCTGTGGCAGCACTTCGATGGCAGCGGAGAAAATGAAGAACGGCGAAGGGAGAGGAGGGCGCGCGTGCATCTGCCGCCCCCCTCCTCCCCCTACTTATAGCCCCAGGCGGCGAAGCCGAGGGGACGGGGGCGTGGGGGATTGTGGGGTTAACTACGCCCACTCCCCCACGATCCCACTATTGCGGCGCCAGTAAAGGCGCGTCTTAACTACCACAGAAGTCCAACAGTCCGCCTTGGCCGCAGCGGATCCGCGCACGGGCCGAGGCGCTGTAGTGGTGGGCCCCGGCCTGCGGCACCGTCCCGTCGCGCGCGTGGGCTGGCAGGCCGGCTTGACCTGATGACGCCACATGGCCGACATGTGCGGGCGGCAGGCCTGACGCCTGGCTAGCATGCCACCTAGTCCCCACCACGATGTTTCAAAATCGCCAGGCGGCCTACCTGGTCATGGCCGACACCTACCAGTCGGCACCTCGGAAGACGGACGAAGCAAAATACCAGACGACCCGGAGTATGAAGCTGCTGAGGCTTCTCGCCCCTTCAGCCGCAGCGCCTCATCAGCTTCGGGGGCTACTGTCGGAGTAAATGACCACGGGTAGCCCCATCAGCTCCCTTTGGTATTTCAAGACATCGGGGCAGGCTGCGCCCCTCAAGCATCAAGGACAAGGGCCGCCTTCTTGAGGCCGGCTGGTCCAAGCAGCCGGTCGCCGGGAGGCGGCGGAGTCCACAAGACGGCCATGAAGTGGGCCGACTCCTGGTAGGCGGCCTCCTGGGATGCTGAGTCCTAGCAGGCGGCCCCTTGCGCCCTCAAGGTTAGCGCCAACATAAACCTGATGAGACAGGGCATGGCTACAGTACAGGCCTGCCACCCCCGAATCCAGGGCAGGGCGTGGCCACAGTACAGCGTCCCGAGCAGGCATCCTGCGCCCGGCGCAGGACTGTTGCCATGCCACTCATGACGTCACCCATGGCAGAGGGAGCCATGCTCCCGTGACGGGCGGTTAGTACGGCCCGCAGGCGGCGGGCCCTACTTGTCCGTGACAAGCCAGAAGGCGGCAAGCCCAGACCAGTCGGCTCAGTGGGAGGCCGGCCCCCAGCAGGCGGCCCTCCTCCTCCCTCGAAGTTCGTGCGCCATTAACCAGATAAGACAGGGTATGGCTACAGTGAGTTCCCACCAGGCGGCGGGACTGTATCCACGCTCCCCCTGATGTGGCCTTCGTCATCAGGGGTAATGCTACAGCATAAAGCCGTCAACTCGGCCCGTGGACGGCAGGACCCATCTGTCGGCTGAGATCACGGCAGTCGGCGGAGAAGCCGGCGACCAGTGACGCTGACTGCCGGGCCCCACATCTGGCCAGATTACCGTTGTACCCCTAGGGGGTAGGCTTATATAAACCCCCCAGGTCACCCCATGCAAGGGGTTGGCTCTTTGGCAGAGGCCTCGTCGAGCACTCACAGCACCACCCACACACTCAGAGAGAGTGAAGTAGGGCTAGCCTTGCCCTTCTTCCTCCTCCAGCCAGGTAGCTCAAGGAGCAAGCTTGTAGCCACCTGTTGAAATAGTGATCATGCGGAGACCCCGCAGAGCAGGATTAGGGGTGTTATCTCCTAGGAGAGCCCCGAACCAGGGTAAGATTCGCAAGCGTACGCGGTCTCGCTCACTCCCGCTTCTGGAGCCCGGCGACATACTTTTGTCCCCATCCACGATAAGCCATCCCCTGGCATATGTCGCACGATATCCCCGACACTGATCGATACGCGGCAAGGGAAACGGGTCCTTCGGGCAAGTCTTGTTGAGATCTGTGAAATCTATGCAAAGCCTCCACTTCCCGTTAGCCTTTCGGACTACCACTGGGTTTGCCAACCACGTGGGATGCAATACTCCTCTGACCAATCCAGCTGCCTCTAGTCTCTTGATCTCTTCTGCAATGAACTGCTGCCTCTCCAAGGCCTGCTTCCGGACTTTCTGCTTGACAGGTCGGGCATGTGGGCAGGCAGCAAGGTGGTGCTCGATTACCTCCCTGGGAACACCGAGGATATCAGATGGTTGCCAGGCAAACACATCGATATTCGCCCGCAGGAAGGCAACGAGCGCGCTTTCCTATTTGCCATCGAGGGTGGTGCTGATAGTGAAAGTACCATCAACACCAGCCAGCCCTACCGGGACCTTCTTCACTTGGGGTGCACCGACCTTGGATCTCTTGCCATTGGAACACTCCGGCACGTTGTCAACGGGTGCCGTGCACTCGGTGGGGGCATGCTTCCCGGACTCTTTGCCGGAGTCCCTGCAATCCCTCTTCTTTCCTTTGCTTTCCTTAGCGAGAGCTGCTGCTGCCACTGCCTCTGCTACGACTGCATCCCGGTACATCTTGTCCACACAAATGATTGCATCCTTCTCATCTGATGGGATGGTGATGACTCCCAGTGGCCCAGTCATCTTCAAGGTGTTGTAGGCATAGTGAGATGCTGCCATGAACTTAGCCAGGGCCGGGCGTCCAAGAATCCCATTGTATGGCAGGGGGAGATCAACCATATCAAACACAATCCTCTCAGTCCAGTAGTTTAGTTCTCCCCCAAATGTTACCGGCAACGTGATCTTTCCCTTAGGACGGCTCCTGCCGGGATTAACTCCTTGAAACGTGCTGGTAACCTCCAGCTCTTCCTCTGCTATCTGAAGCTTGCTGATAACTGCTGGGGAAATCAGATTCAACCCGGCCCCACTGTCCACCAACATCTTCTTGACCTTGAGGTTGCGGGTTGTTGGGGAGACCAACAATGGCAAACACCCTACCGCAGTGGTACGGCTAGGATGATCCTCCTCGTCAAAGATGATGGGCGTACAGGACCACTTGAGCGGCTTCCGGGCCTCGGTCGCTGGCTCCACGGCATTGACTTCTCGCACCCACTGCTTGAGTTGGCAGTGAGAGGTGTGCAGAGATGCACCCTCGTCAATGCACAAGGCGTCGGTGGCCTTCTGAAACTCTTGCTCACTGGTTTCCTCTTCATCCCTTCCATCACTCTCATCACCACAGGCTTCCTTCTCTCGACCTCTGGTGGGTTTTCCTTGGTTCCGAAAGGGTTTGCTGGGGCAATTTACTTCACCACCTCGGCCCTTGCCGCCAGCAACATTCTAACCCTTTTCCTTGTCACGCTTCTCATACTCTGCTTTCTGTCTTTTGACAAGCTGCTCAACCTGATAACACTCTTGAAGGTCGTGGCCCTTGGTCCAATGAATCTTGCAATATGGCCCATCACCTTTCCCGGCTTTCTCAGCAGCAGCGGCTTCCTGGCAGTCAGCGCACATGGCAGCTTCCTTGCCGGGGGCCTCAACTTTGGCCTTCTTGCAGGTACTAGGCGTACCCGATCCTTCAACAGTCATTACTGCCTTATCCGTTCGCTTCTTACTGCGCTTCTTGCTCTTCTTCTGACTGGTTGATTCATCCCCATCCTCTGAATCAATATTGGTGCAATCTTCCTCTCCGGGCAACTTTCTTCCCTCTTCCATCCGAGCACACTTATCCACCAACGTATAGAGCTCCTTCATAGTCTTGGGCAACCGTACGTTCATCTTGGAACGAATCCGGCGGTTGCGCACATTGGACTGGAAGGCGGCTATCACGGCTGTCGGATGGATATTTGGGATATTTCTATGAACTTTGCTGAATCTCTATAAACACTTACGGAGGGTCTCTCCTTCCTTTTGTTGGAGAAGCTACAAGTCGCTGGGTCGGCCCGGCTCTTGGTGGCCACCGGTGAAGGCACCGATGAACTCATGGCACAGGTCTGCCCATGACGAAATGGAGTTCTCCGGCGGGTGCATCATCCAAGACCTCACATTAAACTTGAGTGCCAAAGGAAAGTAGTTGGCGAACACCTTCTCATCTCTTCCCCCGGCAGCCTGAACAGCGATGGTGCAGATGCTCAGGAACTCTGCCGGGTTCAGCCTCCCATCGTACTTCTCAGGTATCTCTGGCTTGAACGTGCGAACGGACGGCCAACAGACTTGCCGCAGCTCACGGGTAAAGGCAGGGCAGCCAACCTCGAAAGGTAGGCACCCGCCAATACCGAGCGCGGGCTCGTCGACGCCGGGGCCGTCGCACCCATCGGTCTGGCGGAGGTCGTCGCGGCATTGCTCGACAACGGCGCGCGTGTCTCCTCTCCGCTTATCCTCCCGGGCTCGTCGTTGGCCTGGACGTGCTCGAGGGTCAGAAGAGACCATCGAGACGTCGCCGGGGTCTTGATTCTGTTGCGCTCGCGCTGGCTACTGTGGCGGGGACTGCACCGTGGGGATGGCCCCTTCTATACGGTCAGCAGCATGAGCCATCGCTATCGCTTGGGGCGCCGTGGCAGGCCAGCTCGTGGTGAGCCCTCAGCTTCGGCGAAACCGAGCAAACTTAAGATGGTGGCACGCCATTCGTCCATTTGCTTGGCCGCTGGTGGAAACCTCAGCAGCAGCTGAGCCCGCGCCATGGCCTCCGAGGCTGTACTTGGCATGGGTGATGATGAAGTCGATCGCACCATCGTTCGGCTCCTGACGGTGCCAGAGGAGGCAGCACTGCGCCCCCGCTGCTGCGGGGCGACCACCTGGATGGCAGGGTGGTGCGGTGAAGGCGCTCGAGGGCCAGTGGCTCCGTCGGGCACATCGGCTTGGTCGATCCGTCCCGGGGGAGGTGCACGCGCTGCGACCGCACCCGTGGTGGGAGTGGTCGGAGGGCGACGATTCGCCCCGGCCCGAGCACCGTCGCTACGGCTGTGCCCGTCGAGATGTTGCTGATGCCGCTCTCCTCCGATGTCTCCTGCTCCTGCGTCAGCCGCGGGAGAAGTGGTGACGGCGCCGCCTGCCCCGACCACATCACCAGCAGCGTTCGCGTCCTCGCGTGTCTCCGCACCCCCCCATCGTTAGAGGCCACGGGCGGCGGAGCCTTTGAGGTGGAAGGATGAGCTGAAGAATCGGGTTTCTTCTTGGGCGCCATGGTCGATGGTGTCGTCGAAGATTCTGATGGTGATGAAGGTGACGCGCTACACAAGCCTTCAGATTCGCGCAAGCGGTCCCCCTACCTGGCACGCCAAAGATGTCACGGGAAACCACGGCCACCTATGGGACCAGGAGGCCCCTTGCTGGTTCGGCAGGGGGGTGTCGCATTGCACAAAGAGCAGACGAGCGTGTGGCAGCACGGCAGAGATCACATAGGCATTTTTACCCAGGTTCGGGCCGCCGTGAGGGGTGAAACCCTACTCCTGCTTTGGTGGATTGATGATGGAAAGGTGGTGGTGGAGCGTAGTACACTTGCCCGGCAAGGGTTGCCTCAGGGCGGCAGTGGCTACGCGTGAATGGGGGTCTAAGTTATCCAACCTTCTAACCCTCTCTACGGTCGCCATGGGCCTCCTTTTATAGATTAAGGGGTCACCACAATGGCAAAACAGTCATTAGGCACTGATTATATAGCAAACAGTGCTATCATACCTAACTCTATGGGTTGACAGGGCGCATTAAATGCACCGCTCATCGTCATATCGTTGGTTGCCCGGCAAGGCTTGTCAGGCTATCTCGCCAGCTCCACGCCTGCTCGCTTGACACATCGCAGGACGGGTGTCATCTGCAGGTGTTTCCTGTAGGGAGAGGCTGCCATGTGGTGAATGGCTGCCACTTGGTCACTCCGCGATTCGACACCGCACTGATTAACGACGTGGGTCATGGTGGAGTAGTTGGTGAGGTTGTTTTGCCTACGTGTGCCCCGGCAGGCCCTGCCGGGACGTCTTGGACGTTGTCTTCCGGGGGTGGCCTCGCCCCTTGCCGAGCTCGCCTGCCCGGCAAAGAAGGTCCTTCTCCTGATGGTGTCTCGCTTTTCTGGATTGATCTTGGTCCCTCCGACCTGCATGTTAGTCCTTTGAACCTCTTAGTCTCTTGTATTCTGACTTGGGTTGGTGCTTCAATCTCGTCCCCGTGCCTGTGCACAGTCTAGGCAATAGACCCAGGGTTTATTGCACCGACAGGGGCCATCATCACCGGAGGCCATGGAGGAGGAAGCCAGAGGGGACCATCATCACCATGGAGGCCAAGAACTAGAGGGAGAACCTCTCCCCATCTAGGGGGGAGGCCATGGAGGAGGAAGCACAAGGGGGAGACTCTCCCCCCTCTCTCTCGGTGGCGTCGGGGGAACCATCGCCGTGGCGATTGTCTTCATCAACATCACCTTCTTCATCACCTTCCTCATCTCTTTTAAGCGGTCCACTCTCCTGCACCCCTTTGTAATCCCCTACTTGAACATGGTGCTTTATGCCACATATTATGATCCAATGATGTGTTGCCATCCTATGATGTTTTGAGTAGATTTCTTTTGTCTTTTGGGCTGATTGATGATCTAGATTGGTTTGAGTTGTATGATTTATTTTGGTGCTGTCCTATGGTGCCTTCCGCACCTCACAAACATGAGGGATTCCCGCTGTAGGGTGTTGCAATACGTTCATGATTCACTTATAGTGGGTTGCTAGAGTGACAGAAGCTTAAACCCGAGTAAGGGGGTTATTGCGTATGGAAGTAAAGAGGACTTGATATTTAATGCTATGGTTGGGTTTACCTTAATGATTTCTAGTATTTGTGGATGCTTGCTAGAGTTCCAAACATAAGTGCATATGATCCAAGTAGAGAAAGTATGTTAGCTTATGCCTCTCCCTCATATAAAATTGCAATAATGATTACCGATCTTGTTAACAATTGCCTAGGACAATTCCGCGCATCGTTCCATCATTATTCCACACTCGCTATTTGTAATGTATTATAATCTAACTTTATGTTAACAACACCTATTTTTATATTTTAGCTCTCCGATATCATGCAAATTAAGCTATCTGTCGGAGGGATGACCCTCGGGTAGGCCCAAGACGGCAAACGGCGCTTCAAAACATCGGGGCGGCCAGCGCCCCTTGGTCCAGCTGCTCCGTCCGGCTCGCCATCCCGGCTGCCCTGGCCGGCTCGCCAACCCGGCTGCTCCAGCCGGCTCCCGTCTGACTGCTCCAGCCGGCCTGCTACGCGAAGTCAACCACTGCATCGACCCGATACCGACAAGATGGCCATACCGCGATCACTGTTGCTGATAAAGCATACGCTGTTCACTCGTCACACGCGACATCATCTACAGTGTATCTTGTCCCCTGGGCATTGATTTATAAAATGCCTCAGGGACAAACATAGCCTAGCTCACAAGCTACACACGGCTTGAGATGTAAGCTACTCACTGTAGCTTACATCTCACGCCACACACAGCCATGCCCACTACTCATATATAAGGGCACTAATCCATCCACCACCATTCCCTTCACTCTCTGATGGGATGGAGCTTGAGGCACAACGCCTCACTCTCACTCTCATGTACACACGCATATGGGACAAAGGGACAGGGAGCTCACAGCTCCTCCTGCTCCCTCCCTGATACAGCTCTAGGAGCAACTCCGTACCACATGTATACTTCATGTACATACATGCAGGAGTAGGGGTGTTACCTCCACACAAGGGCCCCGAACCTGGGTAAAATCACTGCGTGCTGTTTGCCCAATCCCGTCCCTTGATCTCCACTGCAGCCTTGCCCTCACCTCAAGCCACCCCGTGGCATCTGTCGTCTCGCGAACCCACCCACAAGATAACCACGATAGTTGGAGCCCACCATGGGGCAAGCTGCCGTTGGAACTGCGGTCTGGGAAGGACACTTTTCGTCATCATCACCACGGCGTCGTGCCGTCTCTCTGGTAGCGCTCTGGGGCTCTACATCGACACGCTCCCGGGGCGACCGCACGGGACAGCGCATCCTCCCGAGCGCCTTTGCCACGCCCGCGTGCGTCGTGCCTGCTGCTGCCTCCGCCCACCGCTACCGCCGCTTCCTTCGCTGCAGCTGTCGCTGCTCCTTTTGCCTGCTGCAAATATTCAGGATCCTTACTGCTCATACAGTGGTTGGACGCCGCCCATACGCTGCTCATAGTGGTTGGACACTGCTCATATAGTGCTCGTACGTCTCTCGTACAGTGGCCAGACGCAAAAAGACAACACATGCGCGCCCGCTAAACGTCGTCTGCGCGTCCTGCTCGCACACTGCTACAGCCCCTGCACGTTCATGCACGTCGTCCGACTGCGTCCCTCCCTCGCGCGCTGCTCTGCTGCTCCGCTTGCTGCTGCCCGTGGCTGCTCCCGCTCCGCGCGCCGTCTCTAGCAACCGCGCCTGTATCGCGCGTCGCGTCAGCCTGTCCGGTCGCGCGCCCGTGGCGCCATGTCACCTCACTGACCGCTCCTCAGGCCTGCGTGCGCCCCCGGCCGCCTCCCAGCGTCGGCTCGGCCTGGACCCCTGCCAGCCCCCCGCGTCGTCTTTGAGTCCGGCTTCTCCTGGGCCGGCTCCGCGTCACCGCCTCGCGCCCGCACCGTGGCGCCGGCCCGGCCACCCTCCGGCCTCGCCACGGCCACACCTCTGAGCACCTCCACGCGCACGCAAGCTGGCTACCTCCGTCCCTGTGCATGCATGCACTCGTGCCTAGCTAGCTAGCAAAGCCAATCGATTTGGCAGTGTGTTATGCTAGCTTAGCTAGCTAGCTCGGCTCAATGTGCACGCAGGCGGCGACGGCCCGTCTGACGGCCGGCCAAATCGAGCTCGCCTCGGCCTCGCTCCCCTCCGTCTCGTCCGTGTCTGCCCACGCCTCGCAAAGCATAGAGACGCCCCCGCGCGCTGCTCGGTCTCCACCACCATCTCCACCCGCTGCACACCAAGCACAACGTGCCGCCCGTCCTCGCGTCCGCACCGCTGCGGCCGCGTCCCGCCCCGTGCCGGCTCCACCACTGCCTGCGGCCGGGAGCTCCGCGCCCGCGGGCTCCACCTCGGCTGCCCGTGTCCGGGCCCTCCCTGCTCCGAGCACCCATGCCGCGCGGCTCCGGGTCATCTACCTCATCTCCGCGCGCTGCTCCGGCTTCGCGCCGGCCGTCCCCTCTCTGCGCACTCGCCTCCTGCATCAACGCCGCATCCCTGTGTGCCCCGCCTCCTCGGCTGCTGCACCACGCCGATGGCTCGCCGCAGCCGGCCACTGCCGCGTTCGTACGCGCCGGCTACACTACGTCGCCTCCCCGCTCGTGCCGGCTCCACCTCTGGCACACGCATCGGCCGGCTGGCCGCCGCGCCGCCTCGCCCCTGACCACCTCCGCTCCATGACCCCGCGCACGCTGGCTCCATGCTGCCCTGCTGGCAGGTCCCCGGCATCGCCTCGCCCGCGCACCCGTGTCTCCCAATGGCCGGCTCGCCGCCGGTCGGCCCCTTCCTCGCGCGCCGGCCTCCGCGCCTCACCTCTCCTCGGTGCCTCGCGCCCCTCTGCGAGCTCCTCGTGCGCCCCACTGCGCGTCTATGCCGCCCCGCGCTGCTCCTTCGTCGCCACCCCGACTGCCCGGCCGGCTCGCCACCCGGCTGCTCCAGCCGGCCTGCTACGCGAAGTCAATCACTGCATCGACCCGACACCGACAAGATGGCCATACCACTGCATTGATTTATAAAATGCCTCAGGGACAAACATAGCCTAGCTCACAAGCTACACACGGCTTGAGATGTAAGCTACTCACTGTAGCTTACATCTCACGCCACACACACCCATGCCCATTACTCATATATAAGGGCACTAATCCATCCACCACCATTCCATTCAGTCTCTGACGGGATGGAGCTTGAGGCACCACGCCTCACCCTCACTCTCATGTACTCACGCATATGGGACAAAGGGACAGGGAGCTCACAGCTCCTCCTACTCCTTCCCTGATACAGCTCTAGGAGCAACTCTGTACCACATGTATACTTCATATACAGACATGCAGGAGTAGTTGTGTTACCTCCACACGAGGGCCCCAAACCTAGGTAAAATCACCGCGTGCTGTTTGCCCAATCCCGTCCCTTGATCTTCACTACAGCCTTGCCCTCACCTCAAGCCACCCCGTGGCATCTGTCGACTCGCGAACCCACCCACGAGATAACCACGACACTATCCTCTTTATACCCACAACGTCGTTTTATTTCTTGTTTCTAGATGGAAGCAAATGTTCGGTGTACGTAGAGTCGTATCAGTGGTAGATGGGACTTGAGAGAATATTGATCTTACCTTTAGCTCCTTGTGGGTTCAACACTCCATACTTATCACTTCCATCTTTGGAAATTGCTACGATGATTCCTTGCACTTGGGGATTATCAGGTACGGGCACACAAAAAGGAAATTCATTTTGAAAATTAGAGTTGGCACATACAAATTTACTTGGAACGGCATGGAAATACCGCATATAGGTAGGTATGGTGGACTCATATGGCACAACTTGGTTTAAGGATTTTGGATGCACAAGTAGTATTCCCACTTAGTACAAGGAAAGGCTAGCAAATAGATTGAGAAGCAACCAACCAAGAAATGAAAACAATCATAAACGAGCATTAAGCATAACTAACACCGAATAATGCACCACAAGTAGGATGTAATTTCATTGCATAACTATTGACTTTCGTGCTTGCTTAGGGAATCACAAACCTTAGCACCAATATTCTTACTAAAGCATAATTACTCACCAACATGACTCACATATTACTATCATCATATCTCAAAACTATTACAAAGATTCAAGTTTATAATATCCAATGATCTTCATGAAAGTTTTTATTATATCCCTCTTGGATATCTATCACTTTGGGACTAATTTAATATATTACCATTGCTTATAACAAGCTCTCAAATAAATTTAAGTGGAGAAGATGAGCATAAATAATTTTTCATCTCTCAAAATAATATAAGTGAAGCATGAGAGAGTTTCTTAAAAAATTAAAGCACCATCGTGCTTAAAAAAGATATAAGTGAAGCACTAGAGGAATTCCCACTACTGCAGGATGGTCCAAACGCGACAGTCCAATCAGAGACCCTTCGACGAAACTGTGTGCAATGGATCAATCACAAACAGTGATGTAATAAAACCTTCAAAAAAGATGCAAAACATTTGCAACGGCGGTGACATCAAACACGATTCAGATTAGAGTTGCGTGTGCGATGCGTGGCAAACGGTTAATTCAGCAGAACTATTTGCGATGAGGCAGAACAACAGAAACGGGCAGCCCGATGAGGGTGTGTGCAATATATGGCATACAGTTCACTAGGATGAACTGTGTGCGATTAGGCAACACAATAGAAATGGTCAGCCAAATCAAGGTGTGTGCCATGGAGGGCATACAGTTCACTCGGATGAACTGTTTGTGATGAGCCAGGACAACAGAAATAGTTCAACTGAACAAGATGTGTGTGATACGCGGCAAACAGGTCCGTAATCAGAAATGTGTGCGAAGACCAATAATAACACATATGATTGCTGCTAATGAGCCGTGTGATTTGCTCTGTCTATGATTGCTACTAACACCGAGTCGGGTGGGACGCGAGCAAAGCACGCCGTGGCCGCCTCAACCGTGACCAACCACACGCATAGAGCAGTTGAACATGCAGGGAATGATCGTCTACCAGCTGGCCGGCAGTTGTGTCGCTGCGTAGAGAGCGGCCGTGTGCTACTACCTCCGTCTTGGTCTATTAGTCCCCTTTATATTCTGTGCCATATTTTGACCTTAAATTTAACCAACAAAATGTTAATGCATGTTATTAAAATTATATAATTGGAATCTATGTTCAAATATGAATCCAACGATATAATCTTTGGCGACATGCATTCGTATTTTATTAGTTAAATCCTACTTATAAACCAAGACGGGGCCGGGGTAGTAGGTAATAAAATCGCAAACATTTTTTTATTAACCGTATGTGTACATGTCCTTTCATCCTCCTCTCGCACATCTTGTCACCCCGCTGCCACAGACGGCTTCAAGCGCAAGCTTGAACAGCGCGCGGGGGCGTTCTTTTGGCCAAACAGTGGTGAGCCCGTACCCGCGCGACCGCGCAGGTTCCCGTGCAAGCTTCCCGTCCGACTCGGTGAAATCCCCTAAAATCCCAATGCTTACCAGCCTCCTATATAAACCCTCATGGCCGGTGAGTCCTACGTCGCATTTTCCCCTCCCTCCCTGTAGCTTATCTCATTTGCTTCTCCCACAATCGCCAATGGCACTGGTCCGTCGTCGTCGCTCAGCCACTCCGCCGTCATCAGAGGACAATTCCAGCTGGGAGGCTACACCGTGGTGGCGGCGGCTCAGTCCTGGGCGTAGTGTAGTGTGTGTGGCATCCCTCCTGTTGGCTGTGCGTGGAACACCCACCACACACTCCGCCGCCGCTGCCCGTCGGCAGCTATTGCTGGCCGCCGTTGCCGCCACCCCACCATCTACCGCCATGGCCGCCACACCACCGTCAAAAGCCAGGGCCATCGCCTGCTCCGCCGCCGCGGCCCGAAGGCTGGAGGTGGCCGTGGTGGCCGCCACCCCACTGCCGGCCACCGTGGCCAGCACCCGCTCCACCACCGCGGCCCGAAGGCAGGAGGTGGTGGTCATGGCCGCCACCCCATCGTCGGCCGCCGTGGCCGCCAGCCCACCGTCGACCGCCGGGGTCATCACCCGCTCCGCCACCGCCGCCCGAAGGCGGGAGGTGGAGGTGGAGGACCGCACATGCGTCAGTGACCTTGCGCGCTACATCGAGTTCCTGCGGGAGGAGGAGGAGCGCCTCGTCAAGCACGCAAAGAGCCTTACCGCCACCATGGCCATAGCACACGCCGACGCAGAGGCGAGGAATCAAAAGATCTATGAGGAGTCCCGCTGCTTCAAGAGGGGTCATCTGGAGCGGCAGATGGCGTTCGAGGTGAGCGTTGCTGAAGGTGCAGTAGCAGCAGGCACCGTATTGCAGTTGTCTAGCTCATCGGTAGACTCGTCCTCCTCTGCCTCTTACTGAGCGCGCTCGGCAGAGGAGAGGCTGCCGGAAGTAGTACAAAGCCCCTCCGAAGTAGTGTAGTAGTATTTAGGGGCTATTTTGTTCAGTTCATCTGACTATAGATGTGGTGGACTATACAACGTACTTAAAATTGGCTAGTATATATAGTTGAACTAGCTATTTTAGTACGTAGTTGGTAACAATTGGGGAAAAGTTTGGTCGGTTCAGCTGTCGAGTTGAACTGTTTGTATAAAAAAAGACTGCTTAATCTATGAATGAAATGTATGCTTAATTACTGAATTTTAGTTGCAAAAATTAGATAGTGCTAGTGATTTTTAGCTGCATATTTTGACAAATGGCAGTGTTACAAGGTTGACAAATGGCAATGTTACTAGATCAACAAATGTCAATATTTCCAGTTTGACAAATGGCAATATAGAATATACCCAATATGAGAGATGCAAATCTTACCAAATTGTCTGTACATGCGGTTGCACATGGGTCATCCGAAAAAACCGTTTGCGTTCAAGGGAGGTACAAATCCTACTTGCCAGATTTTCTCTTGGCTTATCGTTGAAGTCTCACTTTGCATACCATATTCAATCTGAACCATTTGCGTTGAATAGATGCACAAATCCTGCACGGCAAATTTTCCCTTGGCTTACTGGGGAAGACCATAGCTCTCACTTTGCATACGGGTGTTCTATCTAAAACATTTGCGAACAAGAGCTGCACAAATCCTGCTCGGCACATTTTCCCTTGGCTTCCTGGGGAATCTGTCGGTTTACATACGGGTGTTCTATCTAAAACGTTTGCGATCAAGAAGTGCACAAATCCTGCTCAGCACATTTTCCCTTGGCTTCCTGGGGAAGCTGTCGGTTTGCATACGGGTGTTCTAACTAAAACGTTTGCGACGAGTGTTTATATTTAAAAACCATTGATGTTTTTTTTAAACAAAATCGTTTGATAAGTCTGTACATTCATAGAGAAAGACACAAGTTTGTTCAAACCATATCTTTCATTCAGTCACACTGCGAATTTATATTCATATGATCGAGATACAGTATTAAACCCAACTGGAAGACTAGTGGCAGATGATCCTTCTATGCCATGGCGTTGGTGGAGGTCTGCGGGAGGGGAATGGCCCGTATTAAACTGCGGCTTGGGCGCCATTAATGGAGAGGATGCGAGCAAGGCAGGCTGCGGCCATGGAATTCAAAGGGCTCGCTTCCCCTTGAGCCTGCGCGGCGTACAACACTACAGCTCGCACGCTTCCTGGTGAGCCTACGCATTAGAGTACAATTCGCACGCCTCCCATTCAGTCAAGCACCTGTCCGCACGGCACCTCCTAGCCATTAAAAGAGTGAGGCATGGCATCACGTGAATGGTTAACAGAACGCACATGATTTAAATTATACAAAATGTTTGAGGTGTTAAAGTGGTAGCTATTTGTTTCAAAATTCCTCTGTTGGCTGTTATTCGAGTGCGCCTTCTCTCAAAATTGACATGAAAAATACCACAGCTTGTCGGGTGCCATTCCATGATAGCATGCCAAGTTTCATGAATTTCAAACGAGTTTTGGATGTACTAGAATTTAAAAACAAAGTATCTCAATGTTTTGCCGGCAATCAACGATGCTCTGCTGTTTGAAATTCTTTCCCATTTCTTGCATGGGACCTAAGCATGCACCCAAGGACACACATTTGATTTTTCAACCCGTTTTTCTGCACTGGAGAATGTGCATGTAGTTCAAATTTGAATTATGCACCTAAAATGCCTAGAAAACCCAGTTAATGTATAAAAATGTCGTAGCGAACCCCGAAAAATCCCAAAAATTGACACAACACTCCTCTTGTTCTATGTTGACACTAGAAAATTTTTGAAAGCAAGAAGAGGCAAAGGATATCATTTCGTCCCCAAAGGTGGCACGTTCCCTACCGAAACCATCAGGATTGTTGTGAGAAGCTCTGGTTTGCGAGAAGCTTATACCCAAACCTGCCCCAAATGGGACAAAATTTTTACCACAACATGTTGATGCTGCTACATGATAGCATTCCAAGTTTCATGAATTTCAGACGAGTTTCTGATTTACTAGAATTTAAAAATAAAGTATCTCAATGTTTGCGGCCGAGCGATGGTGGCAAGGTGCTTGACATTCATTCCCATTTCTTGCATGGGACCTAAGCATGCACCCAAGGACACATATTTGATTTTTCAACCAATTTATATGCACTGGAGCATGTGCATGTAGTTCAAATTTGAATTATGCACATAAAGTGCCTGGAAAACCCAGTTAATGTATAGAAATGTCTAAACAAACCTTGAAAAATTCCAAAATTTAACACAGCACTCCTGTTGTTCTATGTTGACACTAGAAAAATTTTGAAAGCAAGAAGAGGCAACGGATATCATTTCGTCCCCAAAGGTGGCACTTTCCCTACCGAAACCGCTAGGATTTGTCGTGAGAAGCTCTGGTTTGTGAGAAAATTATACCCAAACCTGCCCCAAATGGGACAAAAATTTTACCACGACATGTTGGTGCCGCTCCATGATAGCATGCCAAGTTTCATGAATTTCAGACGAGTTTTGGATTTACTAAAATTTGAAAACCATGTATCTCAATGTTTGCGGCCGAGCGATTGTGGCAAGGTGCTTGACATTCATTCCCATTTCTTGCATGGGACCTAAGCATGCACCTAAGGACACAGATTTGATTTTTCAACCAATTTATATGCACTGGAGCATGTGCATGTAGTTCAAATTTGAATTATGCACATAAAATGCCTGGAAAACCCAGTTAATGTATAAAAATGTCTAAACAAACCCCGAAAAATTACAAAATTTAACATAGCGCTCCTGTTGTTCTATGTTGACACTAGAAAAATTTTGAAAGCAAGAAGAGGCAACAAATATCGTTTCGTCCCCAAAGATGGCACGTTCCCTATCGAAACCACCAGGATTTGTTGTGAGAAGCTCTAGTTTGTGAGAAGCTTATACATAAACCTGCTCCAAATGGGACAAAAATTTTACCACTGGATGTTGGTGTCGCTCCATGATAGCATGCCAAGTTTCATCAATTTCAGACGAGTTTTGGATTTACTAGAATTTGAAAACCATGTATCCCAATGTTTGCGACCGAGCGACGTTCGCAAGGTGCTTGACATTCATTCCCATGTCTTGCATGGTACCTAAGCATGCACCCAAGGACACAGATTTGATTTTTCAACCAATTTATATGCACTGGAGCATGTGCATGTAGTTCAAATCTGAATTATGCACATAAAATGCCTGGAAAACCCAGTTAATGTATAAAAATGTCTAAACAAACCCCAAAAAATTTCAAAATTTAACACAGCACTCCTGTTGTTCTATGTTGACACTAGAAAAATTTTGAAAGCAAGAAGAGGCAACGGATATCATTTCGTCCCCAAAGGTGGCACGTTCCCTACCGAAACCACCAGGATTTGTTGTGAGAAGCTCTGGTTTGTGAGAAGCTTCTACCCAAACCTGCCCCAAATGGGACAAAATTTTTACCACGGCATGTTGGTGTCGCTCCATGATAGCATGCCAAGTTTCATGAATTTCAGACGAGTTTTGGATTTACTAGAATTTGAAAACCATGTATCTCAATGTTTGCGGCCGAGCGACGGTGGCAAGGTGCTTGACATTCATTCCCATTTCTTGCATGGGACCTAAGCATGCACCCAAGGACACAAATTTGAGTTTTCAACCAATTTATATGCACTGGAGCATGTGCATGTAGTTCAAATTTGAATTATGCACATAAAATGCCTGGAAAACCCAGTTAATGTATAAAAATATCTAAACAAACCCCGAAAAATTCCAAAATTTAACTCAGCACTCCTATTGTTCTATGTTGACACTAGAAAAAATTTGAAAGCAAGAAGAGGCAACGGATATCGTTTCTTCCCCAAAGTTTGCATGTTCCCTACTGAAACCACCAGGATTTGTTGTGAGAAGCTCTGGTTTGGGAGAAGTTTCTACCCAAACCTGCCCCAAATGGGACAAAATTTTAGACGACCGCATGTTGGTGCCACTCCATGATAGCATGCTAAGTTTCATGAATTTTAGACGAGTTTTGGATTTACTAGAATTTGAAAACCATGTATCTTAATGTTTGCGGCCGAGCGACGGTGGCAAGGTGTTTGACATTCATTCCCATTTCTTGCATGTGACCTATGCTTGCAACCAAGGACACACATTTGATTTTTCAACCCGTTTATATGCACTGGAGCATGTGCATGTAGTTCAAATTTGAATTATGCACATAAATGCATAGAAAACTCAGTTAATGTATAAAAATGTCCTAGCGAACCACGAAAAATCCCAAAAAATGACACAATACTCTTGTTGTTCTACGTTGACACTAGAAAAAATTTGAATTTAAGAAGAGGCAACAGATATTGTTTCGTCCACAAAGGTGACATGTTTCCCTACCGAAACCATGAGGCTTCTTGTGAGAAGCTCTGGTTTGTGAGAAGCTTATACCATAACCTACCCCAAACGGGACAATATTTTTTACCCAGCATGTTGATGACAATATTTCAGACGAGTTTTGGATTTACGAGAATTACAAAAGCAAGTACGTCAACGTTGCCGGAGAGCCACGGTACCGTGGTGTTTGAAATTCATCCCCATTTCTTCCATGGGACAAAAGCATCAACCCATGGACACATATATGATATTACGACCAATTTTGGTGCACCGGAGCATGCGCAAGTAGTTTAATTTTGAATTGTGCACCTGAAATGCCTAGAAAACCAAGTTAATGTATAAAAATGTCCAAACAAACCCTAAATAATTCCAATTTTTTTTACAACACATCTATAGTTGCATGTTCACTGCAGATAAAAGTTCTAGCAATTCAAACACCCTCCTTTGTCGCCGTGACCCCATTATGTAATTCAAATCAAGACGAAAAATCAAGTAGATCGGACACATTTAATTATCACCAATCGTGTGAGATGTAGCAAAAAATATCTTGGAGCACCGTCGGAGTATAGTACGCATATGGCTTATGCGAGAAGGTGCGTCGGCTACAGTCCACAGCCGGCGTGTCAAGCACACTAGCTCGCTCCCCAAATATCATTTCACTTTTCAATCGTCGCCGGTGAAAGATGGGGACGTGGACCCGCTTCGTCAGGGCAACTCCGGTGGCCCACTCCGGCGAGAGCGTGGCCACAGCTGCCAGGCGCGTGCTAACAAGGTTCATGAGCGCGGCCGCAATCTGCGACCGGGCGGCCAAGCCAGCCCAAACGGCCACTGTTGCTTCTCAGGTGGTGGCAGCAACATCTGCCTCGGGGATAGCTACTGGCGAGAGTGGCACAGCAGCTGTCCATTCCACAGCGGCGGCCTTAGCCCTGATGGATGCCGCCCGCGACCATGTCGAGGCCACCCACGCCCAGCTCATGGCGGTCACCGCACAAATCGAACGAAGCTTCTCCGACAACGGCCGGCAACCCATGGCCGAAGAGTTGGCAATCACCGAGAGTGTTCGAGCAGCCGTTCGTTCCTCCGCCGCATACCTTGCCACGATGGAGCCCGCCCAAGCCCAGATCATGGCCACCCACGCCCAGCTCGTGGTGGCCTTTTCCAAAGAGATGGCGGACGCGGATGGTGAGATGCTTGCCGAGTATGGTGCGATGGATGCCATGGAGCCCCTTCCCCAGGAGACCGTCAGGCGCGAGCTGGACATGGAGGAGGCGGCGGAGATCGATGAGCACCAGCCGTAGTAGTACTCTTTGTTTTGTTTAATTAAGAGCGCAAGTCTTTAATTTGTTAGAGTAATGTTTAGGTCAGCTAGCTCTGTTTCATTGTTAAACTTGCTCGATTAAGTAGTGTGGGTGTGCTGTAGTCTCCTTTGTGTACCTAAATTATGCAATGACATGGATGACCAATGGAACCAGGGAAATTCGAACCAAATTTTTTTATGTTCAAACTCATCACACACGGGTTAAGTTATCTAAATCGTTTGTGATGTTCACATATCGTACACAGTTCTGAATAAGGGACCGTGTCTAATGACACTTTGCGCGCCAGTTTTTTCATTGCACCGATCCAAAATTTTCGGCTTCCAAGGAAATATCTACCTCCCCGCCCCCTCCCCCTTACCAAAAGCCACAATTCCCCAGTTTCCGCCTTCCTTTCCAAGTTGAAATCTTCACTCCTTGCTTGCAGTGCTGCCTCCTCGCCGGCGACCCTCCTTCACGCTGCTCGGCCTCGTCGATCCGGGCAGGTAATCCACACCCGACCCCCATCCTCCTCCTCCTTCCACATCCCACATGCTCCGACCGCCGGCGCGACACTTCCACCCAAATCACCAACCCCTCCCCCAAATAAGCGCCACCCTAAGCCATGGTGCATGTAGTATAGCCAGGAGCTCAAGGAGCATTTGGTAGCGGAGAAGCAGATCGCGGCCGCACGCGCGGATGAGGTCGCGATGGCTGCCATTCGTGCCGACCCCCAGATATTGGAGGAGCACCTCACAGTCGAGGCCACCGTCGACACCTCGCGCGCCGACGCTGCGATGCGGTTGGCTGCTTTAAATGACAGTTTGTGGCATTTACTCGAGACCACCGTCAGTGCCTTCGATGAAGACTACGAGGTGTTTTCTCAGCGTGCCCGTACTTACCTCAACTCGAGAGGCAGCAGGTTGGTGCCCGGAGTGGCTTAGGCAACTCACCACTACGACGAGGGCACCCATGATGTGGAGGCCTCACCCTCTTCCATGTCCAGGGAGCCAATCATCATCGATATCTCCGACGATGAGGAGTAGCTTGTCTTATTAATTAACTCACTATAAGGACCTATGTTTAGTTTGCTAGCTACACCGGTTAAGCATGCTCGGTTTACCCATTGCATGTGCTACTCCTACCTTTCCTTAACAAATTCTAGTGAATTGTCCTATCTACTTTTACCATGCAATCTGTTGCTCTAGTCTATATGTTCTATATGTCGTGCAATGTGTTGCTCACTTATTAACTGTTTGGTTCAATTCTGCAAATGTGATGTTCAATACTTCAGGCTGCAATTTTGTATTATCTTCCATGTGAGAAATAAATCGAATTTATCTTTACAAAATACATGAGAAACAAATACAATTGCTATATTTCCTAGTTGTCAAGCATGCTTGGTTTGGTTAACTGTCTGATCTTCTAGTATGTTATACATTCTGCAATGCGGTGCTCAGTTAACATTTGGTTCATTTGTTGTGGTGTTTAGTTAACTGTTTGGTTCAATTCTGCAATACGATGTTCAATTGTTGTATGTGCATTCTGTTATTGTATACCATGTGAGAAATAAATCGAATTTGGTTGTACTAAATACATGAGAAACGAATACAATTGCTATATTTCCAAGTTGTTAAGCATGCTTGGTTTGGTTAACTGTCTGATCTTCTATTAGGAGTATGTTATATTGTGCAATGTGGTTCTCAGTTAATGTTTGGTTCATTTGTTGTGGTGTTTAGTTAACTACTTGGTTCAATTCTGCAATGCGATGTCCAATTGTCATGGGTTGAATTTTGTATTGTTGTGCATGTGAGGAATAAATCGAATTTGGTTGCACTTAATACATGAGAAATATATAAAATTGCTATATTTCCTAGTTCTTAATCATGCTTGGTCTGAATAAATGGGTTTTCCATGTGGCTTGAATTAATCTGATGAATCTGCAATGTTCTTATTTTTCATCAACATATTTTACTGATAGCATGCAAACCCTCACTTAACCTGATCACTAACTACCTTATATGTGTTGCAGGGAAACAATGGGAGGCACTGAGGTTTACAATCGAGGTTTTCACATGCATGGTCCTTTGTCTAATAGCACATTATTGTGCAATTGCAGGAACCATTCTAATTTTTAGGTTTTTAACAATTTGGTCTTGCACATGTAGGTCCTGCTGTCAGAGGTTTTGACCCACTGTTCAACCCTTTTTGCATATGGGGAAATGGGTTGTCCATGAATATCAGTCAAGTCAAGAAACTCAGAAATATTGTTAGGATAAAGAAATTAGCGACAAAAAATAACAAGATCTTTGTCTGCACAATGAAGAAGACATCAGTTCACTACTGGATGGTACTAACTATTATACCTTGCCTTTTTTATTCCTTTGCCACATTTCCAATTTAGAGAAGATATTTATGCACATCCTTGTTTTCAAGTCTTTCCAAAGCAATTCACTGATGATTACCTCTCAAACCACCTGTATGGTCAGGAGGCGAGGAAGGTATTCATACAACACCCACGGTTCAATATTGAAGTGTTCCTGAAGAGGACGAAGGATGGACGGTCAATCATCCACAGGCACTGGCCAAAAGTTGCAAAGACCTTCAACATCAATGAAGGCTCAATATTCGCCTTCCACTTCAGCAGTTTTCCATATGAGATTCATCTATCTATGTACCGTCTATGATGCTAATTTCGAAAGGTTATATATGTTTTATGTGAAACTTGGTGCTGGTGCAGTTGTGTAATAGGGTAGCTGAGTGCTGAAACTATATGATGTTGTACTCTGATGTATTTCAATTATGAAATCATGCTTCCTTAATATGGAAATGAAATATATTGTGTGCTTAATATGAAATGTCAATTAGATTAATAAATGGATTATTAATAATAGGGCAATTAGCCTGCTAATGGTCAATTAGCCTGCTAATTGGGTTTTTCTATTGCAAACGGTTATTGAGAAAACACAGTGGGCGATGACCTCAGGCAACGCACACAGTTTCTAGGAATAAACCGTATTGGATCAATGAACAAACACATGACATCCTCTTGAAAACTATTTGTGTTAGGCCACCTTGCACAAACGTTTACCATATAAAAAGTATGTGTGATGGACAGCCTTTGCCACACAGTTTCTTCTACGCATCATGTGTGATGCATTGAATAACGCAAACGATAAAATTGTTAATATCGTGTGCAATGGCAACGCTATCACAAACGATTTAATGGGGAAAATTGTGTGTGATGTACCTGCGAACGGAAACGTTTTCCATGGAGTGACTGTGTGGGATGTTTATACGAATGGAAACGTACTTCTTGGATTAACTGTGTGGGATGTACATACTAACGGAAACATATTCCTTGGATTGACTGTGTGGAATGTACATATGAACAGAAACATTTAACGGGGACTGACTGTGTGGGATGTACTTACGACCGGAAATGATTTGGCCTGTATAATTTTTTTTAGCACAACTGTACGTGTAACCGTATTTGATCGCTCGCCGGTCGCACACGGCCTCATTTTGCCGAGCGTGTGTGCCAGGAGGGCATATCCCCGACGGTCTCTAGGTCGTGTGGGAAGGACCCCCCTATCGCAGTCACTCACTTGGCGACAGTTCGAAACACCGTCGCGAAAAGGGGTTAAAAACTGTTTGTATAGCACCTCACTATACCAGTGTCCATAGCTCAAAAAATTTAAGTGAAGCACATAGAGCAATTCTAACAAATCATAGCATCATTATGGCTTCCTCAAATAGGTGTGTCTAGCAAAGATAATTGTGACAAACTAAAAATAAAAACAAGAAAAGACTCATATAATCATATAATACAAGACGCTCCAAGCAAAACTCATGATATGTGACGAATAAAAATGTAGCTCCAAGCAAAATTACCGATGGTCGTTAGAAGAAAGAGGGGATGCCTTTCAGGGCATCCCCAAGCTTAGTTGCTTGGTTCTCCTTGAATATTACCCTGGGGTGCCATGGGCATCCCCAAGCTTAAGCTCTTTTCACTCCTTATTCCTTCATCCATCGTGATCTCACCCAAAACTTGAAAACTTCAATCACACAAAACTCAACAAAACCTTCATGAGATCCGTTTGTATAGCAAATCACCACTTTAAGTACTGTTACAAACCCATTCATATTTTATTATTGCATTACACCTACTGTATTCTAACTTTACCATGGCTTATACCCTCCAATACAATCCATAGATTCATCAAAATAAGCACACAATGCACCAAAAATAGAATCTTTCAAAAACAAAACAGTCAGTAGTAATCTGAACTTTAACCATAATTCTGTAATTGTAAAAATTCTAAAAAATTAGGTAAACATAGGCAATTTGTATATCAATCTTGTGTAAAAAATTCAGAATTTTTTGTTGCTCCAGCAGAGCACATCAATTCTGCTACTGGACATAAAAGTTTATGTTTTCCAACAAGACCAAATCAACTATCGCCCAACATGATCCTAAAGGCTTTACTTGGCATGAACACTAATTAAAACATAAAAAAACACAATCATAATAGAAGTATGATTGAATATTTATTGAAGAATAGAAAGAAAAACAAAAATTTCAAAGATCTATTGGGTTGCCTCCCAACAATCTCTTTCTTTATAGCCATTAAGATAGGCTTGAAATTTCAACCATGCTCACATAAAAGATAATAATTGAAACACAAAGAGAGCATCATGAAACACGTGAAAAAAACATTTAAGTCTAACTCTCTTCCTATGCATAGGCATTTTATAAGCAAACAAATTAGAAATACAAGCAATTTCTAGCATATGCAAATAGGAAGAAGGAAGCATTAATAATTTCAACACAAAGATACATAATTTAGTAACATGAAAATTTCTACAACCATATTTTCCTGTCTCATAATAATTACATGTAGGATCATACTCAAATTGAATAATATAGCTATCATATAAAATTTTCTCTTCATGATCCACACGCATAAAAGTTTTATAATCTTCCAAGATAGTGGGATTAACATCAACTAAAGTCGTGACCTCTCCAAACCCACTTTCATAAAAAAATTCATAAGATTGAACACTCTCCAAATATGTGGGATTAATTGTACCTAAAGTTGACGCTCTTCCAAACCCACTTTGAATATTATTGCAAACATTATTATCAATATGATATTCATCATGAGGCTTAAATAAATTTTCAAGATCATAAGAAGCATCGCCCCAATAATAATCATTACAATGAGTAGTGGACATAACAAAATCATCATCCCCAAGCTTGGGGTTTTGCATATCATTAACACAATTGAAATTAATAGAATTTATAGTAACATCATTGCAATCATGCTTTTTTTTCAAGGAGCTATTGTGAATCACTTTATAAATTTCTTCTTTTAACACTTCATCACAATTTTCAGATACATGAATTTCAAGCAAAACTTCATAAATATAATCTAGTGCCACTGGTACAGTGAGGTGCTATACAAATGGTTTTTAACCCCTTTCCGCAATGGCATTTCGAACCATCGCCAAGTGAGTGACTGTGATAGGGGGGTCCTTCCCACACGACCCAGAAACCGTCGGGGATATGCCCTCCTGGCACACACGCTCGGCAAAATGAGGTCGTGTGCGACCGACGAGAGATCAAATACGGTTATATGTACAGTTGTGCTAAAAAAATATAATTATACAGGCCAAATCATTTCCGGTCGTAAGTACATCCCACACAGTCAGTCCCGGCTAAACGTTTCCGTTCGTATGTACATTCCACATAGTCAATCCAAGGAATACGTTTCCGTTAGTATGTACGTCCCACACAGTTAATCCAATAAGTATGTTTCTGTTCGTATATATATCCCACACAGTCACTTCAAGGAAAACATTTCTGTTCGCAGGTACATCACACACAATTTTCCCCATTGAATCGTTTGTGATAGCGTTGCCATTGCACTTGATATTACCAATTTTATCATTTGCGTTATGGAATGCATCACACACGGTGCGTAGAAGAAACTGTGTGGCAAAGGTTGTCCATCACACACACTTTTTATGTGGTAAATGTTTGGGCAAGGTGGCCTGACGCAAACAGTTTTCAAGAGGATGTCGTGTGTGATTGTTCATTGATCCAACACTGTTTATTCCTAGAAACTATGTGCGTTGCCTGAGGTCATCGCCCACGGTGTTTTCTCAATAATCGTTTGCAATAGAAAAACCCAATTAGCAGGCTAATTGCCCTATTATTAATAATCCATTTATTAATCTAATTGACATTTCATATTAAGCACACAATATATTTCATTTCCATATTAAGGAAGTAGGATTTCATAATTGAAATACATTAGAGTACAACATCATATAGCTTCAGCACTCAGCTACCCCATTACACAACTGCACCAGCACCAAGTTTCACATGCAACATCTATAACCTTTCGAAATTAGCATCATAGACGGTACATAGACAGATGAATCTCATCTAGAAAACTGCTGAAGCAGAAGGCAAATATTGAGCCTTCATTGATGTTGAAGGTCTTTGCAACTTTAGGCCAGTGCCTGTGGATGATTGACCGTCCATCCTTTGTCCTCTTCAGGAACACTTCAATATTGAACCGTGGGTGTTGTACGAATACCTTCCTCGCCTCCTGACCATACAGGTGGTTTGAGAGGTAATCATCAGTGAACTGCTTTGGAAAGGCCTGAAAACAAGGATGTGCATAAATATCTTCTCTAAATTGGAAATGGGGCAAAGGAATAAAAAAAGGCAAGGTATAATAGTTAGTACCATCCAGTAGTGAACTGATGTCTTCTTCATTGTGCAGACAAAGATCTTGTTGTTTTTTGTCGCTAATTTCTTCATCCTAACAATCTTTCTAAGTTTCTTAACTTGACTGATATTCATGGACAACTCATTTCCCCATATGCAAAAAGGGTCGAACAGTGGGTCAAAACCTCTGACAGTAGGACCTACATGTGCAAGACCAAATTGTTAAAAACCTAAATATTAGAATGGTTCCTGCAATTGCACAATAATGTGCTATTAGACAAAGGACCATGCATGTGCAAACCTCGATTGTAAACCTCAGTGCCTCCCATTGTTTCCCTGCAACACATATAAGGTAGTTAGTGATCAGGTTAACTGAGGGTTCGCATGCTATCAGTAAAATATGTTGATGAAAAATAAGAACATTGCAGATTCATCAGATTAATTCGAGCCACATGGAAAACCCATTTATTCAAACCAAGCATGATTAAGAACTAGGAAATATTGCAATTGTATATGTTTCTCATGTATTAAGTGCAGCCAAATTCGATTTATTCCTCACATGCACAACAATACAAAATTCTACCCATGACAATTGGACATCGCATTGCAGAATTGAACCAAGCAGTTAACTAAACACCACAACAAATGAACCAAATATTAACTGAGAACCACATTGCACAATATAACATACTCCTAATAGAAGATCAGACAGTTAACCAAACCAAGCATGCTTAACAACTTGGAAATATCGCAATTGTATTTGTTTCTCATGTATTTAGTACAGGCAAATTCGATTTATTTCTCACATGATATACAATAACAGAATGCACCCACAAAAATTGAACATCACATTGCAGAATTGAACCAAACAGTTAACTAGACACCACAACAAATGAAACAAACATTAACTGAGGACCGCATTGCAGAATGTATAACATAATAGAAGATCAGACAATTAACCAAACCAAGCATGCTTGACAACTAGGAAATATAACAATTGTATTTGTTTCTCATGTATTTTGTAAAGATAAATTCGATTTGTTTCTCACATGGAAGACTATACAAAATTGCAGCCTGAAGAATTGAACATCGCATTTGCAGAATTGAACCAAACAGTTAACTGAAGACGACAACTAATTAACCAAATAGTTAATAAGTGAGCACCACATTGCACGACATATAGAACATATAGACTAGAGCAACAGATTGCATGGTAAAAGTAGATAGGACAATTCACTAGAATTTGTTAAGGAAAGGCAGGAGCAGCACATGCAACGGGTAAACCGAGCATGCTTAATTGGCATAGCTAGCAAACTGATCATAGGTCCTTATAGTGAGCTAATAAGACAAGCTACTCCTCATCGTCGGAGATATCGATGATGATTGGCTCCTTGGACATGGAAGAGGGCGAGGCCTCCACATCGTGGGTGCCCTCGTCGTAGGGGTGAGTTGCCTGAGCCGCCTCGGGCACCAACCTACTGCCTCTTGAGTTGAGGTAAGCACAGGCATGCTGAGAAAACACCTCATAGTCTTCGTCGAAGGCACCGACGGTGGCCTCGAGGAAACGCCATGAACTATCATCTAAAGCAACCAACCGTGCCGCAGCGTTGTGGCGTGAGGCGTCGACAGTGGCCTCGACGGTGAGGTGCTTCTCCAATATCTGGGGGTCAGCACGAATGGCAGCTATCGCGACCTCATCCGCGCGTGCGGCCGTGATTTGCTTCTCCGCTGCCAAATGCTCCTTGAGCTCCTGGCTATATTGCGTGCACCATGGCTTAGGGCTGCGCTTATTTGGGGGAGGGGTTAGTGATTTGGGTGGAAGGTCTCACGCCGGCGGTCAGGGCATGTGGGATGTGGAAGAAGGAGGAGGATGGGGGTCGGGTGTGGATTACCTGCCTAGATCGACGAGGCCGAGCAGCGTGAAGGAGGGTCGCCGGCGAGGAGGCGGCGCTGCAAGCAAGGAGTGAAGGTTTCAACTTGGAAAGGAAGGCAAAAACAGGGGAAATGTGGCTTTTGGTAAGGGGGAGGGGGTGGGGAGGTAGATATTTCCACAGAAGCCAAATTTTTTGGATCGGTGGAGCGAAAAAACTGGCACACAAAGTGTCATCAGACATGGTCCCTTATTCAGAACTGTGTACGATATGTGAACATCACAAATGATTCAGATAGCTTAACCCGTGTGTGATGAGTTTGAACGTAAAAAATGTTGGTTCGAATTTCCCTGGTTACAGTGGTCATCCATGTCATTGCATAATTTGGGTACACAAAGGAGACTACAAAACACCCACACTTCTTAATCGAGCAAGTTCAACAATTAAATAGAGCTAGCTGACCTAAACATTACTCTAACAAATTAAAGACCGGCGCTCTTAATTAAACAAAACAAAGAGTACTACTACGGCTGGTGCTCGTCGATCTCCGCCGCCTCCTCCATGTCCAGCTCATGCCCGACGGTCTCCTGGGGAAGGAGCTCCATGGCATCCATCGCACCATACTCGGCAAGCGTCTCGCCATCCACGTCCGCCATCTCTTTGGAAAAGGCTGCCATGAGCTGGGCGTGGGCGGCCGTGATCTGGGCTTGGACGGGCTCCGTCGTGGCAAGGTATGCCGCAGACGAAGGGACGGCTGCTCAAACGCTCTCGACGATTGCTAACTCTTCGGCCGTGGGTTGCCGACCGTTGTCGGAGAAGCTTCGTTTGATTTGTGCGGTGACCGCCATGAGCTGGGCGTGGGTGGCCTCGACATGGTCACAGGTGGCATCCATCAGGGCTAAGGTCGCCGCTTTGGAATGGACAGCTGCTGTGCCGCTCTCGCTAGTTGCTATCCCCAAGGCAGATGTTGCTGCCGCCACCTGAGAAGCAACAGCGGCCGTTTGGGCTGCCTTGGCCGCCCGGTCGCAGATTGTGGCCGCGCTCACGAACCTTGTTAGCATGCGCCTGGCGGCTGTGGCCACGCTCTCGCCGGAGTTGCCCTGACGAAGCGGGTCCACGTCCCCATCTTTCATCGATGACGATTGAACAATGAAATGATATTTGGGGAGCGAGCTCGTGTGCTTGACACGCCGGCTGTGGACTGTAGCCGACGCACCTTCTCGCGTAAGCCATATGCGTACTATACTCCGACGGTGCTCCAAAATATTTTGTGCTGAATCTCACACGGTTGGTGATAATTAAATGTGTGCGATCTACTTGATTTTTCGTCTTGATTTGAATTACATAATGGGGTCACAGCAGCAAAGGAGGGTGTTTGAATTGCTAGAACTTTTATCTGCAGTGAACATGCAACTATAGGTGTGTCGTCAAAATTTTTGTAATTATTCAGGGTTCGTTTGGACATTTTTATACATTAACTTGGTTTTCAAGGCATTTCAGGTGCACAATTCAAAATTAAAGTACATGCACATGCTTCGGTGCACCAAAATGGGTTGTAAAATCATATATGTGTCCATGGGTTGATGCTTATATCCGATGCAAGAAATGGGGATGAATTTCAAACACCTTGGCACCGTGGCTCTCTGGCAACGTTGAGGTACTTGCTTTTGTAATTCTCGTAAATCCAAAACTCATATGAAATTCATGAACCTTGGCATGCTATCATGGAATGGTATCAACATGCTCGGGTAAAAAATATTGTCCCATTTGGGGTAGGTTATGGTATAAGCTTCTCACAAACCAGAGCTTCTCACAAGAAGCCTCATGGTTCCGGTAGGGAAACGTGTCACCTTTATGGATGAAATGATAGCTGTTGGCTCTTCTTAATTTCAAATTTTTTCTAGTGTCAACGTAGAACAATAGGAGTATTGTGTCATTTTTTGGGATTTTTCATGGTTCGCTAGGACATTTTTATACATTAACTGAGTTTTCTATGCATTTATGTGCATAATTTAAATTTGAACTACATGCACATGCTCCAGTGCATATAAACGGGTTGAAAAATCAAATGTGTGTCCTTGGTTGCAAGCGTAGGTCCCATGCAAGAAATGGTAATGAATGTCAAACACCTTTGCCACCGTCGCTTGGCCGCTAACATTGAGATACATGGTTTTAAAATTCTAGTAATTCGAAAACTAGTCTGAAATTCATGAAACTTGACATGATATCATGGAACGGCGTCAACATGCCGTGGTCAAAATATTGTCCCATTTGGGGCAGGTTTGGGTATAAGCTTCTCACAAACCAGAGCTTCTCACAACAAGCCTCATGGTTACGTTATGGAACGTTTCACCTTTCTGGACTAAACGATATCCGTTGCCTCTTCTTGATTTCAATTTTTTTTCTACTGTCAACATAGAACAAGAGGAGTGTTATGTTAAATTTTGGAATTTTTTGGGGTGCGTTTGGACATTTTTATACATTAACTGAGTTTTCTATGCATTTATGTGCATAATTCAAATTTGCACTACAGGCACATGCTCCAGTGCATATAAATTGGCTGAAAAATATAATGTGTGTCCTTGGTTGCATGCTTAGGTCCCATGTAAGAAATGGGAATGAATGTCAAAAACCTTGCCACCGTCGCTCGGCCGCAAACATTGAGATACATGGTTTTCAAATACTAGTAAATCCAAAACTCGTATAAAATTCATGAAACTTGGCATGCTATCATGGACTGGCACCAACATGCCATTGTAAAAATGTTGTCCCATTTGGGGCAGGTCTGGGTATAAGCTTCTCACAAACCAGAGCTTCTCACAACAAATCCTGGTGGTTTCGGTAGGGCACGTGCCACCTTTGGGGACGAAACGATATTCGTTGCCTCTTCTTGCTTTCAAAATTTTTCTAGTGTTAACATAGAATAATAGGAGTGCTGTGTTAAATATTGGAATTTTTCGGGTTTTGTTTAGACATATTTATACATTAACTGGGTTTTCCAGGCATTTTTATGTGCATAATTCAAATTTGAACTACATGCACATGCTCCAGTGTATATAAATTGGTTAAAAAATCAAATCTATGTCCTTGGGTGCATGCTTAGGTCCCATGCAAGAAATGGGAATGAATGTCAAGCACCTTGCCACCGTCACTCGGTCGCAAACGTTGAGATACTTTGTTTTTAAATTCTAGTAAATCGAAAACTCGTCTGAAATTCATGAAACTTGGCATGCTATCATGTAGCGGCATCAACATGTTGTGGTAAAATTTTGTCCCATTTGGGGCAGGTTTGGGTATAAGCTTCTCGCAAACTAGAGCTTCTCACAACAATCCTGATGGTTTCGGTAGGGAACGTGCCACCTTTGGGGATGAAACGATATCTGTTGCCTCTTCTTGCTTTCAAAATTTTTCTAGTGTCAACATAGAACAACATGAGTGTTGTGTCAATTTTTGGGATTTTTCGGGGTTCGCTACAACATTTTTATACATTAACTGGGTTTTCTAGGAATTTTATATGCATAATTTAAATTTGAACTACATGCACATGCTCCAGTGTAGAAAAATGGGTTGAAAAATCAAATGTGTGTCCTTGGGTGCATGCTTAGGTCCCATGCAAGAAATGGGAATGAATTTCAAACACCAAGGCACCATTGATTGTCGGCAGAATGTTGAGATGCTTTGGTTTTAAATTCTAGTAAATCCAAAACTCATCTGAAATTCATGAAACTTGGCATGCTATGATGGAATGGCACCCGACAAGATGTGGTATTTTTTGTGTCCATTTTGAGAGAAGGCGCACTCGAATAACAGCCAACAAAGGCATTTTGAAACAAATAGCTGCCACTTTAACATCTCAAATGTTTTTTATAATTTAAATCATGAGCGTTCTGTTAACCATTCACGTGATGCCACGCCTCACTCTTTTAATGGCTAGGAGGTGCCGTGCAGACATGTGCTTGACTGAACGGGAGGCGTGCGAGCTGTACTCCAATGCACAGGCTCACCGGGAAGAGTGCGAGGTGTAGTGTTGTATGCCGTGCAGGCTCAAGGGCAAGCGAGCCCTTTGACTTCCATGGCCGCCGCCCGCCTTGCTCGCATCCTCTCCATTAATGTCGCCCAAGCCACAGTTTAATAAGGGCCATTCCCCTCCCACAGACCTCCACCAACGCCATGGCATAGAAGGGTCATCTGCCACTAGTCTTCCAGTTGGGTTTAATACTGTATCTCGATCATATGAACATAAATTCGCAGTGTGACTGAATGAAAGATATGCTCTGAACAAACTTGCGTCTTTCTCTCTGAATGTACAGACTTATCAAATGATTTTCTTTAAAAAAATGTCAGTGGTTTTTAAATATAAACACTCATCGCAAACGTTTTAGTTAGAACACCCGTATGCAAACCGACAGCTTCCCCAGGAAGCCAAGGGAAAATGTGCCGAGCAGGATTTGTGCACCTCTTGATCGCAAAAGTTTTAGATAGAACACCTGTATGTAAACCAACAGCTTCCATAGGAAGCCAAGGGAAAATGTGCCGAGCAGGATTTGTGCAACTCTTGTTCGCAAACGTTTTAGATAGAACACTCGTATGCAAAGTGAGAGCTATGGTCTTCCCCAGTAAGCCAAGGGAAAATTCGCTGCGCAGGATTTGTGCATCTCTTCAACGCAAACGGTTCAGATTTAATACGGTATGCAAAGTGAGACTTCGGAGCTAAGCCAAGAGAAAATCTGGCAAGCAGGATTTGTACCTCCCTTCAACGCAAACGGTTTTTTCGGATGACCCGTGTTCAACCGCACGTACAGACAATTTGGTAAGATTTGCATCTCTCATATTGGGTATATTCTAAATTTCCATTTGTCAAACTGGAAAGATTGACATTTGTTGATCTAGTAACATTGCCATTTGTCAACCTTGTAACACTGCCATTTGTCAAAATATGCAGCTAAAAATCACTAGCACTATAAAAATTTTGCCACTAAAATTCAGTAATTATGCATACATTTCATTCATAGATTAAGCAGTCATTCTTTTATACAAACAGTTCAACTCGATAGCTGAACCAACCAAACTTTTCCCCAATTGTTGCCAACCACGTACTGAATTAGCTAGTTCAACTATATATACTAGCCAATTTTAAGTACGTTGTACAGTTCCACCACATCTATAGTCACATGAACTGAACAAAATAGCCCCTAAATACTACTACTACAGAGGGGCTTTGTATTACTTCCGGCGGCCTCTCCTCTATCGAGCGTGCTCAGTAAGAGGCAGAGGAGGACGAGTCTACCGACGAGCTGGAGAACTGCAATACGGTGCCTACCGCTGCAGCACCTTCAGTGACGCTCATGTCAAACGCCCTCTGCCGCTCCAGACGACCCCTCTCGAAGCGGCGGGACTCCTTGTAGATCTCCTGATTCCTTGCCTCTGTGTCGGCGTGTGCTACGGCCATGGCGGCGGTAGGGCTCTTTGCATGCTCGACGAGGCGCTCCTCCTCCTCCCGCAGGAACTCGATGTAGCGCGCAAGGTCGCTGACGCACGTGCAGGCCTCCACCTCCGCTTCCTGCCTTCGGGCAGCGGTGGCGGAGCGGGTGATGACTTCGGCGATCGACGGTGGGCTAGCGGCCACGGCGGCCGACAATGGGGTGGCGGCCACGACCACCACCTCCCGCCTTTGGGCCGCGTTGGCGGAGCGGGTGATGGCCACGGTGGCCGGCAGTGGGGTGGCGGCCACGACGGCCACCTCCCGCCTTCGGGCTATAGCGGAGGAGCAGGCGATGGCCCTGGCTTTCGACGGTGGTGTGGCGGCCACGGCGGCAGATGGTGGGGTGGCGCAAACGGCAGCTAACAACAGCTGCCGACGGGCAGCGGCGGCGGAGCGTGTGGTGGGTGTTCCGCGCATAGCCAATAGGAGGGACGCCACGCGCACTAAACTACGCCCAGGACTGAGCCGCTGCCGCGGTGTAGCCTCCCAGCTGGAGCTGTCCTCTGATGACGGCGGAGTGGCTGAGCGACGATGACGGACCGGTGCCATTGGCGATTGTGGGAGAAGCAGATGAGGTAAGCTATAGGGAGGGAGGGGGAAAATGCGACGCAGGACTTGCTGGCCATGAGGGTTTATATAGCAGGCTGGTAAGCATTGGGATTTTGGGGGATTTCACCGAGTCGGGCGGGAAGCTTGCGCGGGAACTTGCACGGTTGTGCGGGAACGGTCTCACCACCGTTTGGCCAAAAGAATGCCCCCGCACGCTGCTCAAGCTTGCGCTTGAAGCCGTCTACGCAACGGGGTGACAAGACATGCGAGAGGAGGATGAAAGGACACCTACACATACGGTTAATAAAAAAATGTTTGTGATTTTATTACCTACTACCCCGGCCCCGTCCTGGTTTATAAGTAGGATTTAACTAATAAAATACGAATGCATGTCGCCAAAGATTATATTGTTGGATTCGTATTTGAACATAGTTTCCAATTATATAATTTCAATAACAAGCATTAGCATTTTGTTGGTTAAATTTAAGGTCAAAATATGGCACATAATATAAAGGGGACTAATAGACCAAGACGAAGGTAGTAGCACACGGCCGCTCTCTATGCAGCGACGGAACTGCCGGCCGGCTTGTAGACGATCATTCCCTGCGTGTTCAATGCTCTATGTGTGTGGTTGCTCGCGGTTGAGGCAGCCGTGGCGCGCTCTGCTCGCATCCCGCCCGACTCGGTGTTAGCAGCAATCGTAGACAGAGCAAATCACACGGCTCATTAGAAGCAATCGTCTGTGTTATTATTGGTCTTCACACACATTTCTGATTACGGACCTGTTTGCCCCGTATCACACATATCTTGTTCAGTTGAACTGTTTCTGTTGTCTTGGCTCATCGCCAACAGTTCATTCGAGTGAACTGTATGCCCTCCATCGCACACACCTTGATCTGGCTGACCATTTCTATTGTGTTGCCTAATCGCACATAGTTCATCCTAGTGAACTGTATGCCGTATATCGCACACACCCTCATCTGGCTGCCCATTTCTGTTGTTCTGGCTCATCGCAAACAGTTCTGCTGGATTAACCGTTTGCCATGCATCGCACATGCAACCCTAATCTAAACCGTGTTTGATGTCACCGGCATCGCAAATGCTTTGCATCTTTTTTGACGGTTTTATTACATCATCGTTTGTGATTGATCCATCGCACATAGTTTCGTCGAAGGGTCTCTGATTGGACTGTCGCGTTTGGACCATCCTGCAGTAGTGTGCACTCAACTCACTAGAAATTGGTTCATCACAATTGGATCTTTTGAAAAGATTAGCAAGTGGATGAGGATCCATATAAATAGATTTTTAGCAAGCGAAGATGCAAGCAAATAGAAGGCACATGGCAACACAAGCAAAGATAGCAAACAAGCAAAAAGGAAAACAGAAAATATATTTGTATTTTTGCAAAAATATTTTAGAAGTGGGGGAGATGAAAACGAGAGGCAAATGACAAAGAAAGTAATTGCAAGGAGATGAGAGTTTGTGCGTAGGAACCTGATAGATGTTGATGATGTCTCCCCGGGAATGGCGCCAGAAATTTTTCCTGATTGCTTGTATCTGTGTTGGTATTTCCCCGAAGAGGAGAGGATAATGCAGCACAGCAACGGTAAGTATTTCCTTCAGTTATGTAACCAAGATTATCAATCCAGTAGGAGAACCAAGCAACACTATGTAAACAGTACCTGCACACAAATAACAAATACTTGCAACCCAACGCGTAAGAGGGGTTGTCAATCCCTCCTCGGTATTGAGATAGATTAAATTGTATGAGATTTGATAAATAGATCTGACAAAAACACAAAATAAAATAAATAAAGAAAAAGTGCAGAAAGGTATTTTTGGGTTTTTGGAATAATAGATCTGAAAACAATATGATAGGAAATAGACCTGGGGGGCGTAGATTTCACTAGTGGCTTCTCTCGAGAAAATAGCATACGGTGGGTAAACAAATTACTGTTGGGCAATTGATAGAAGAGCAAATAATTATGACAATATCCAAGGCAATGATCATGTATATAGGCATCACATCCAAGATTAGTAGACCAAAATGATTCTGCATCTACTACTATTACTCCACACATCGACCGCTATCCAGCATGCATCTAGTGTATTAAATTCATGGAGAAACAGAGTAATGCAATTAGAACAATGACATGATGTAGACAAGATCTATTTATGTAGGAATAGACCCCATCCTTTTATCCTTAGTGGCAACGATACATGCGTGTCACTTCTCCTTCTGTCACTAAGATTGGGCACCGCAAGATCGAACCCATCACAAAGCACCTCTTCCCATTGCAAGAAAAATCAATCTAGTTGGCCAAACCAAACCAAAGTTTCGGAGAAGAAATACGAGGCTATAATAGTCATGCATATAAGAGATCAAAGAAGACTCAAATAATATTCATCGATAGATCTGATCATAAACTCAGAATACATCAGATCCTAATAAACACACCGTAAAAAGGCATTACATCAAATATATCTCCAAGAACATCGAGGAGAACATTGCATTGCGAATCAAAAAGAGAGAATAAGCCATCTAGCTACTGCATACGGACCCGTAGGTCTGTGGTAAACTACTCAGGCATCATCGGAGGAGCACCAATGAGGATAATGAACCCCTCCGTGATCATGTTCCCCTCCGGCAAGGTGCCGGAATAGGGCTCTAGATTTGTACTCGTGGTTCTGGAACTTGCGGCAGCTGGAATTGTGTTTCGTCGACTCCGCTAGGGTTTCTGGAATATTTGGGTATTTATAGAGCTGAGAAGCAGTGGAGAGGACACCCATGGGCCCCACTACCCACCAGGGTGTGCCAGGGGCCTCTAGCGCGCCCTGGTGCCTTGTGGGCCCCATAGGCCTCCGCTCATGCACTTCCTTGGCTCCCAAGTTGTCTTCTGGGCAAAAAAAATCTCCAAAAAGTTTCGCTGTGTTTGGACTCCCTTTGATATGGATATTCTGCGAAGTAAAAAACAAGCAAAAAACAGCAATTGGCACTGGGCACTATGTCAATAGGTTAGTCACAAAAAATGATATAAAGTTGCTATAAAACGAAATAAAACATCCAAGAATGATAATATAACAACATGGAACAATCAACAATTATAGATACGTTGGAGACGTATGAAAGAGCCACATGAGGAAGGTGTTAGCAGGGACCTTGTCTCGCCTCGCGTCCATTCGGGCGAGGATATCAGCGGCCTGGTTGCTATCTCAGGGGATATGATGAAATTCAAGCCCCTCGAACCTAGCCGAAATTTTTAGGACGGTATTCCTATAAGTTGTCATCTTTGGGTCCTTTGCATCGAAATCGGCATTTACCTGAGACATGGCGAGGTTGGAATCTCCTCATACCTCGAGGCATTTGACACCCATTGAGACTGCTATCCGGAGTCCGTGTAAGAGGGCTTCGTATTCGGCTGCGTTGTTAGAGTCCGTGTACATGATTTGTAACACGTATCTAATGTTGTCGCCTGTTGGCAATGTAAGCACGACTCCAGCCCCTAGACCAGCAAGCATCTTTGAACCATCAAAATACATGGTCCAGTGTGAGTATGTGTTGTATTCTCTAGGGAGCTCGGCCTCCGTCCATTCGGCTACGAAGTCTGTCAGCACTTGAGATATAATAGTGCGACGCGGCTGGTATGTTATTTCAAATGGTAGGAGCTCTATGGCCCACTTGGCGATACGCCCCGTTGCATTCTGGTTATTAAATATGTTACTTAAAGGGACATCGGATGCCAAGGTTACCGAGAACTCTTGAAAGTAGTGCCGAAGTTTTCTTGATGCCATAAAAATGGCGTAGGCTATCTTTTGATAGTGAGGGTGGAGTGTCTTGCACGGGGTTAAGACCTCGGAGACGTAATAAACGGGTTTTTTGACTTTAAAGTTGTGGCCCTCCATGTCTCGTTCTACCACGAGTATCGCGCTGACCACCTGGTTTGTGGTCGAGATGTACAATATCATCGGCTCACGTATGCCTGGTGCTGCTAAGACTGGGTTTGTAGCGAGGAGGGCCTTGATGTCTTCTAAGGCTGCCGCTACCTCCTTGGTCCATTTGAAGGTCTTTGTTTGTTTGAGAAGCCTATACAGGGGTAAGGCTTTTTCCCCGAGCCGCGAGATGAAACGACTTAGTGCTGCTATGCGGCCTGCAAGTTTTGAACATGCTTGAGCTCAGTTGGCACCTCTAATCGGTCCAGGGCTCTTATTTTTGCCAGGTTGGCTTTGATTCCTCGGCTGGATACGATGAAGCCGAGGAGCGTGCCGACTGGTACTCGAAAGACACATTTCTCTGGGTTGAGTTTGATTTGATATTCCCACAGGCTGGCAAATGTATCTTGGAGGTTGTCGACCAATTGTTCGATGTGTTTGGTTTTGACAACCGCATCGTCGACGTAGGCCTCGAGGGTTTTTCCCATGTGTTTTTCCAAGCATGATTGAATCATGCGTTGGTATGTAGCACCGACATTCTTCATCCCAAAAGGCATTGTGTTGAAGTAGAACGGCCCATAGGGCGTGATAAATGTTGTTGCGGCCTAGTCAGAGTCCTTCATCTTTATTTGATGATATCCTGAGTAGGCGTCCAGAAGGCACAATGAATCATGTCCGGCTGTGTCATCCACGATCTGATCGATATGTGGTAATGGGAAGGGGTCCTTGGGGCAAGTGTTATTGAGGTCTTTGAAATCGATGCATAGTCACTAGGACCTATCATTCTTTGGTACCATGACCAAATTGGCGAGCCAGTCGGGGTGTTTGATGTCTCGTATGAATCCGGCCTCGAGGAGTTTGGCTAGTTCCTCACCCATCGCTTGACGCTTAGGTTCGGAGAAGCGCTGAAGTGCTTGCTTGACGTGTTTATAGCCCTTTAAGATGTTCAAGCTGTGTTCGGCGAGCTTGCAGGGTATTCCGGCAAGTCAGAAGGACGCCAGGCGAATATATCCCAATTTTCCCTGAGGAAATTGCGCAGGGCCTCGTCGATCTCTGGCTTGAGGTTTGCCCCAATTGATGCCATTTTATTTGGGTCTGTGGGGTGTACTTGAAATTTGACTATATTATCGGCCGGTTCGAACGAGGTCGACTTTGGCTGTTTGTCGAGGATGACATCGTCCCGATCAACTTCGGCTCACGGTGTCGTAAGTTCCTCGGCCGTGAGGGCTTTGGATAGGGATTCTAGGGCCAGTGATGTCGTGTTGTTCTCGGCTTTGAGTGCTTTGTCGGGGTCACTGGACATGGTGATTATCCCATTGGGGCCCGACATTTTGAGCTTCATGTAGCCGTAGTGTGGGATGATACGTCACAAACGTATCTATAAGTTTTGATTGGTCCATGCTATTATATTATCAATCTTGGATATTTTATATACATTTACAAGCAACTTTATATCATTTTTTGGGACAAACCTATTAACTTAGTGCCCAGTGTCAGTTGCTGTTTTTTGCTTGTTTTTGACTTTGGAGAATATCAGTACCAAACGAAGTCCAAATGCCATGTAACTTTTTGGAGATTTTTTCTGGCGATAAGAGACCCTGTAAGCTTCGAGAGGGAACCAGAAGACAAAAGTGGGGCCCACTAGGCACCAGGGTGCGCTAGGGGCCTCCGGTGTGCCCTGGTGGGTAGTGGGGCCCACGAGCATCGTTTTGACCTACCTCCGCCTCTATAAATACTTTAAAATCCCAAAACCCTCAGGGGAGTCCATAAAATACTTTTTCTGCCACCGCAAGTTCCAGAACCACGAGATCCAATCTAGAGGCCTTTTCCGGCACTCTGCCAGAGGGGGAAACGATCACAGAGGGGTTCTTCATCACCCTTGCTGCCCCTTTGACGATGTGTGAGTAGTTTACCACAGACCTACGGGTCCGTAGTTAGTAGCTAGATGGTTTCTTCTCTCTTTTTGATCTTCAATACAATGTTCTCCTCGGTGTTCTTGGAGATCTATTTGATGTAATGACTTTTTTGCGGTGTGTTTGTTGGGATCGATGAATTGTGAGTTTATGATCAAATCTATCCATGAATACTATTTGGGTTTTCTTTGAACTCTTTTATGCATGATTATTATAGCCTTGTACTTCTTCTCCGATTTATTGGTTTGGTTTGGCCAACTAGATTGATTTATCTTCCCATGGGTAGAGGTGCTTTGTGATGGGTTCGATCTTGCGGTGCTCAATCTCAGTGACAGAAAGAGACACGACACGCATGTATCGTTGCTATTAACGGTAGAAAGATGGGATTTATTCATACATGAGTTTATATTGTCTACATCATGTCATCTTGCTTAAAGAATTACTCCGTTTTTCCATGAACATAATACACTTGATGCATGCTGGATAGCGGTCGATGTGTGGAGTAATAGTAGTAGATGTAGGCAGGAGTCGGTCAACTAATCTTGGACTTGATGCCTATATACATGATCATTGACTTGGATATCATCATAATTATTTGCTTTTCTGTCAACTGCCCAACAGTAATTTGTTTACCCACCGCATGCTATTTTCTCGAGAGAAGCCTCTAGTGAAAACTATGGCCCCTGGGTCTATTTTCTATCATATATGAAAACCAAAAATACCTTGCTGCAATTTTCTTTTATTTATTTTATTTTGTATTTTTGTTAGATCTATTTATCAACACCTACACAATTTAATCTTGCTCATAACCGTTGAGGGATTGACAACCCCTCTACGCGGTGGGTTGCAAGTATCTGTTGTTTGTGTGCAGGTGTTGTTTACATAGTATTGCTTGGTTCTCCTACTGGATTGATAATCTTGGTTTCGTAACTGAGGGAAATACTTATCTATACTGTACTGCATCATCCTCTCCTCTTCGAGGAAATCCCAACGCAGCTCACAAGTAGCAGGAAGAATTTCCGGTGCCGTTGCCGGGGAGAGATCATGAACATCTATCAAGTACCTACGCATAAACTTTCATCTCCTTGCATTTACTTTATTTGCCATTTGCCTCTCATTTTTATCTCCCCCAGTTCTAAAAAGTTTTTACAAAAATATTTTCCATTTGCCTTTTTCTTATTTGCTTCTTTGCTTGCTTGTTATCTCGTTTGCGTTGTTGTGATGTCTCAAGAAAATACAAAATTATGTGATTTTCTAATACTAATAATAATAATTTTATTAGTACTCCTATTGCTTCTACCGCCGCTAGTGCGGAGTCTTATGATATTAATGCCGCTTTGTTGAATCTTGTTATGAATGTACAATTTTTCGGTAATCCGAATGAGGATGCCGCGTCCCATCTAAACGCTTTCATAGAATTGTGTGATATGCAAAAAAAATATGTGGACAATGATATTGTGAAATTAAAATTATTTCCTTTCTCTTTACGTGATCGTGCAAAATTATGGTTTTCATCTTTGCCACAAAATAGTATTGATTCTTGGGATAAGTGCAATGATGCTTTTATTACTAAGTATTTTCCTCCCGCGAAAATTATTTCCCTTAGGAATCAAATTATAAATTTCAAGAAACTTGAGCATGAACATGTTGCACAATCTTGGGAAAGGATGAAATTGATGATAAAAAATTGCCCTAGTCATGGTTTAAATTTGTGGATGATCATATAAAAAATTTATGCGGGATTGAATTTTGTTTCTAGAAATCTTTTAGATTCCGCTGCGGGTGGTACTTTTATGGAGATTACTTTGGGAGAAGATACTAAATTACTTGATAATATCATGGCAAATTATTCACAATGGCATACTGAAAGAGCACCTACTAGTAAAAAAGTGAATTCCGTTGAAGAAATTAGTACTTTGAGTGATAAAGTCGATGCTCTTATGAAATTGGTTGGTAATAAAAGTGCTCCTATTGATCCTAATGATGTGCCTTTGTCTACTTCGATTGAGAAAAATAATGATCCCGTACATGTGAATTTTGTCTCACAAAACAATTTTAATAGTAATGCTTATAGTGGTAATTTTAATCCTAGGCCATTCCCTGGAAATTCCTCTAATAATTATGGCAATTCCTATGGTAATTCTTATAATAATATTAATAATAATAGGATGCCCTCTGACCTTGAAAGTAATATTAAAGAATTTATCAATGCTCAAAAAGTTTTCAATACTACGATAGAAGAAAAATTGAGTAAACTTGATGATATGGCTAGGAGCATCGATAGAATTATTCATGATGTGGAAAATCTTAAGATTAAAATTTTGCCACCCAAGGTTGATATTAATGAATCAATTAAAGCTTTATATGTCTCTATGGATGAAAGTAGAGAAAGAACCGCTATGCTAAGGGCTAAGCGAGAATTCTTAGAAAAAGCATTTCCGCCCGGTTTGTTTCATAGTAATGATGAAGAGGTTAAAATGATTGGTGTTTCTTCTATTGATTCCTTGTTTAGTAATTTTAAAATTGATTATAAGGGAACTGAAGAAGAGTCAACTTTAGTTAGAAGGCGTCCCCATGATTCGGAGGGTGAAAATCTTGATGTAAAAATTACTAAAAGTGGGTTTGAAGAGGTAAAAACTTTAACTAGTGATGTGCCCACTCTTTTGGATTACAAAGATTTTAATTATGATAGTTGTTACAATCCATGTTAAATTCACCCAATGCATATGAACAAAATAAGGCTTTTACTAAACATATCGTAGAAGCGATGATGGAAGCCTTAGAAGAAAAGTTAGAATTAGAGATTTCATTCCTAGAAACTTATATGATGAATGTGAACCCACCATTAAATTCAAGATTAAAAATTATGAGTGCAATGCTTTATGTGATTTGGGTGCTAGCGTTTCCACAATTCCGAAATCTCTATGTGATGTGCTAGGTTTTACTAATATGGATGAATGTTCTCTTAATTTGCACTTGGCGGATTCTACTATTAAAAAGCCTTTGGGTAGAATTATTGATGTTCTTATTCTTGCAAATAGGAATTATGTGACCATTGATTTTATTGTACTTGATATTGATTGTAATCCGTCTTTCCCTATCATACTTGGTAGACCATTTTTACGAACTCTAGGTGACGTTATTGACATGAAAGAAGGGAATATTAAATTTTAGTTTCCATTAAAGAAGGGTATGGAACACTGCCCTAGAACTAGAATTAAGCCATCATATGAGTCAATCAAGAGGGCCACCTATGGATCAAAAACCAAATATGACAACACTTGAACCTATGCATTATGCCTAGCTAGGGGCGTAAAACAATAGCGCTAGTTGGGAGGCAACCAATAGTTATCTTTTAAATTTTTGTTTTACTTTTCGGTTTTTCAATAAATATGAAATTATGCTACTATTATGATTGTGTTTTAGTGTTCTAATTAGTGTTTGTGCCAAGTAAAGCCTTTGGGATGATTTGGGTGATATTTGCATTGATTCTGTGCATTAACAGAAACTTTTGCGTCCAGTAGGAGAATTGATGTACTCTTATGGAGCGTGAAAAATTTCTTATTTCTTTACACATGACTGATATATAAATTTCCCACATTTTTCTATTTTTTCAGAATTTTTGGAGTTACAGAAGTAAGGTTAAAGTTCAGATTACTACAGAATGTTCTGTTTTTGACAGATTCTGTTTTTGTTGCATTGTGTGCTTATTTGGATGAATCTGTGGATTGTATCGGGGGGTATAATCCATGGTAAAGTTAGAATAGAGTAGTTATAATGCAATAACAAAATATGAATGGGTTTGCAATAGTGCTTAGAGTGGTGATTTGCTTTATTATACTAACGGATCTCACGAAGGTTTTGTTATGTTTTGTGTGATTGAAGTTTTCAAGTTTTGGGTGAGATCACGATGGATGAAGGAATAAGGAGTGGCAAGATCCTAAGATTGGGGATTCCCAAGGCACCCCAAGGTAATATTCAAGGACTCCCAAGCAACTAAGCTTGGGGATGCCCAGGAAGGCATCCCCTCTTTCTTCTAACGACCATCAGTAATTTTACTTGGAGCTATATTTTTATTCGTCACATATCATGAGTTTTGCTTGGAGCGTCTTGTAATATATCAGTCTTTGCTTTGTTTTTATTTTTAGTTTATCACAATCATCCTTGCTGTACACACTTTTTTTAGAGAGCCACACGCATATCATGATTTGCTAGAATACTCTATGTGCTTCACTTAAATCTTTTGAGCTAGGCAGTTTCTCTAGTGCTTCACTTATATCTTTTTTAGCATGGCGGTGGTTATATTTGAAAGAAATAAAATGATATGCACATGACTCGTACGGATGTAACCACAGTTATTACACGTAGAGATAATTATCAGGATTAAAGAAGACATGCACAAACCTCGGGTGAAGATGCAAAGTTTAATACAGAAGATTTATACTTGAGCATTATCAAATCAACGTGCATCCAGTGGCCAAGGGCATACGAACATGCAATCCATCTCATATTGTTATGCATGTCAAGGTGGGGCCCATATGCATCCAGTGGCCAAGGGCATATGAACTTCCAAGAAAATAGACGAAGCGATCTCCACGCCGGCCTTTAATAAATAGTCATCATATTCTAGGGTTTACTGGGGTTTTATTGTATTCTTTAGCCATCGCTACAATTTTGCATCTACAAGACGTGTAGGACTACCGCCTTGTCAGATCCACAGTGGAACCCCAACTTGTTCATCTATTTCGTGTGCTCAATTTTCCATCCGCAATTTCAGATTGCAATTCATCTTTGTTCTTTCCGGTTCTTCGGTTGCTTGCAGGAACTCGAACCTCATTATTCAGGTTGATCGTGCCTACGGCAAGGTCAATAACCATCGGAGATTGGTTTAGCGATTGTCAAGGCGTATCGTCGGGTACGGTATAGTCGGATCATCAAGGTCAAAATCCACCAAATCGATAATTATCCCCACTCTCATCGAAAGATCGGACCGCCATCACGTCAAGTGGTATTAGAGCATGGTGGAGAAGCTATCTCTCACCACAAGACCACATCCACATCCTTACTACATCCAATGGTTCAACAACAGCGGCAAGGTTAAGGTAACATGTACTGTTCGTGTGCATTTTAGTATCTCTACATATGCTCATTCTGTTGATTGTGATGTGGTACCCATGCAAGCATGTTCCTTATTACTTGGTAGACCATGGCAATTTGATAAAAAATCTTTACACCATGGTAGAAACAATCAGTATTCTCTTGTTCATAAGGATAAACAAATTACTTTGCTTCCTATGTCTCCTGATTCCATTTTTAAAGATGATATTAATAGAGCTAATAAAGCAAAACAGGAGAAACATAAGAGTGAAAATCAGATTGTGGCAAAAGAATTTGAGCAACAAATGAAGCCTAATAATAAACCATCTAGTGTTGCTTCTAAAATTAAATTGAAAAGTGCATGTTTACTTGCCACCAAATCTGATATTGGTGAGCTAGATGTCAGCAAATCTGTTTGCTATGCTTTTGTGTGCAAAGAGGCATTATTTTCATTCGAGGGCGTGCCTTCCTCTTTGCCTCCTGCTATCACTAACATTTTGCAGGAGTTCGCTGACGTCTTTCCACAAGACATGCCACCAGGATTACCACCTATTCGAGGGATTGAGCATTAGATTGACTTAATTCCCGGTGCGTCGCTGCCAAACCGTGCACCATACCGTACCAATCCAGAGGAGACGAAGGAGATTATGCGTCAAGTACAAGAGCTACTCGACAAAGGTTATATACGTGAATCTCTTAGTCCTTGTGCTGTTCCTATTATACTAGTGCCTAAAAAGGATGGTACATCACGTATGTGTGTTGATTGTAGAGGCATTAATAATATCACTATTCATTATCGTCATCCTATTCCTAGGCTAGATGATATGCTTGATGAACTGAGTGGCTCTACAATATTCTCCAAAGTTTATTTGCGTAGTGGATACCATCAAATTCGTATGAAATTGGGAGTGAATGGAAAACAACATTTAAAACTAAGTTTGGATTACATGAGTGGTTAGTCATGCCTTTTGGGTTAACTAATGCACCTAGTACTTTCATGAGATTAATGAACGAAGTTTTACGTGCTTTCATTGGACGATTTGTGGTAGTCTATTTTGATGATATACTGATTTATAGCAAATCTTTGGAAGAACATTTGGAACATTTACGTGCTGTTTTTATTGCTCTACATAATGCACGTTTGTTTGGTAACCTTGGGAAGTGCACCTTTTGCACCGACCGAGTATCTTTTCTTTGCTATGTTGTTACTCCACAGGGAATTGAAGTTGATAAAGCCAAGATTGAAGCTATTGAGAGTGGGCCACAGCCCAAAACGGTCACACAAATGAGGAGTTTTCTTGGACTCGCTGGTTTCTATAGGCGTTTTGTGAGAGATTTTAGCACCATTGCTGCACCTCTCAATGAGCTTACAAAGAAGGATGTGACTTTTGTTTGGGGTACCGCACAGGAAGAAGCCTTCACGGTATTGAAAGATAAGTTGACACATGCTCCTTTACTCCAACTTCCTGATTTTAATAAGACTTTTGAGCTTGAATGTGATGCTAGTGGAATTGGATTAGGAGGTGTGTTATTACAAGATGGCAAACCTGTTGCATACTTTTCTGAAAAATTGAGTGGGCCTAGTCTGAACTATTCTACTTATGATAAAGAATTATATGCTCTTGTTCGAACTTTAGAAACATGGCAACATTATTTATGGCCCAAAGAATTTGTTATACATTCTGATCATGAATCTTTGAAACATATTAAAAGTCAAGCCAAACTGAATCGTAGACATGCTAAATGGGTTGAATTCATTGAGACTTTCCCTTATGTCATTAAACACAAGAAGGGTAAAGAAAATGTTATTGCTGATGCATTTTCTCGTCGTTATACTATGCTTTCACAACTTGACTTTAAAATATTTGGTTTGGAGACCATCAAAGATCAATATGTGCATGATGCTGAATTTAAAGATGTATTGCAGAATTGTAAAGAAGGGAGAACATGGAACAAGTTCGTCGTTAACGATGGATTTGTGTTCTGTGCTAACAAGCTATGCATTCCAGCTAGCTCCGTTCGTCTTTTGTTGTTGCAGGAGGCGCATGGAGGAGGATTAATGGGTCACTTTGGCGTGACGAAGATGGAGGACGTACTTGTTACACATTTCTTTTGGCCAAAGATGAGACGGGATGTTGAACGTTTTGTTGCTCGCTGCACTACATGTCAAAAAGCTAAGTCACGACTCAATCCTCATGGTTTATATATGCCTTTGCCTGTACCTAGTGTTCCTTGGGAGGATATATCTATGGATTTTGATTTAGGATTACCTCGAACAAAGAAGGGGAGGGATATCATATTTGTTGTCGTGGATAGATTTTCAAAAATGGCACACTTCATACCATGTCATAAAAGCAATGATGCTGCTAATGTTGCTGATTTGTTCTTTCGTGAAATTATTCGCTTGCATGGTGTGCCAAATACTATTGTTTCAGATCGTGATACTAAATTTCTTAGCCACTTTTGGAGATGTTTATGGGCTAAGTTGGGGACTAAACTGCTTTTTAGTACTACTTGTCACCCCCAAACTGATGGACAAACTGAAGTAGTCAATACAACATTGTCTACTATGCTTAGGGCTGTTTTGAAGAATAACAAGAAAATGTGGGAAGAATGCTTGCCTCATATTGAATTTTCTTATAATCGTTCGCTGCATTCTACTACTAAGATGTGCCCTTGTGAAATTGTGTATGGTTTCCTACCTCGTGCACCTATTGATTTGTTGCCTCTTCCATCTTCGGAGAAGGTTAATTTTGATGCTAAACAACGTGCTGAATTGATCTTAAAAATGCATGAGTTAACTAAGGAAAACATTGAGCGTATGAATGCGAAATATAAACTTGCTGGAGATAAGGGTAGAAAACATGTTGTCTTTGCCCACAATAAAGGTAACCCAACTGTTGACCGTTCTACAATCTGCCATGGTTAGTACCACACAAAAACAAAATCACAAGTATAATGCTCCTATAGTACTACTTAGAGGTGGTGGGAAAAATTCTCTCAACACTCTAGCAATTACCAAGCTCTTACCGGTTCTTACTGTGCTGCAGTGGTTGTCGGCCTTTGGCGCTGTCAAAAGGTATCAAACATTGGACATAGCGATTGCCAAGTCGACCGACCAAGATACAATATAGGAAATGGAGCTTGGTTAAGGTTTCCTCAACTCACAATATCAGTGGCACAATTTAGCAAAAAGTAATGCAAGTTGAATAATTGTTCAAACTCCTGACTAGTGCTGGCAGTCGACTAGTAAGAGAAAAAATAATCTAAGCCCAGATACTGAATCAAATGAGTGGAGATGATAGTGAAAAAAAAATGTGGTAGCTCTAATTGGCTAGATAATATAATCAAGAGACGCGCGAGTGTATATTGAAACTCAAAAACAGATGATAGGTGTCGCCGCAATTAGGCTTGTAGCAGCAAAAGTATTCTGGAATAGTAGAAAACAAAAGATTGTCCCAAAACAGATGCTAGCGGGCTCAATGTTGTCACTGATTTTTTTCTTTGGCTCTTTTTTTTAATCTTTTTTTATCAAGTCGGTTACTAGTGTATACCCAATAGATAGTACGTACACAAGTTGGGACCAAAGTAAGTAAACCTGTGTTGACCAAGTGCTACGAATGCCATCCAGAACACAAGGCTGGAAAATCCTACTATTAGTGTAATGTGATGGCTCCTGGCCGATGGAGAAGTGTGGCGCGCTGGGAGTGATGGCGGACTGTGCCGCGCGTAGAGGCAAACACAGATGGCGCTAAGTCTGGTGACTTGCGTGTGCGTGTGTGGATAGCGGGGCGGAGGGGCAGATACCTGTGGCTGATGTCTGGGGAAAGGCGTGAATAGGCTACGCGTACGCGTGAGAGCAGGCGTGAGAATCGGCAATAGGAGAAACAATCTGATGTAAACTTTTTCTTTTGTCAAGATGATCTCGCGGCAGAAAATATGACGGACAAAACAAGTTTGATCTAGTAGACAATTTTTTTTGCAAACTAATCTAAACCAGCACTAATTCTAGGATGAATGCAACCAAAAATTCAACTACCAAATACTAGATGCAAAAATTGCTAAAGGCTAAAAAGATAGGTGTAAAGGATGAACTAATCTAATTTTTTTTGGCTTTTTCGTGGGTTATAGGACAGAAAATAACTAATCTAAAAAAAACTATAAATCTCTCACCGATGAACCCAAAAACTAATACCACTTATACATATACCATGTGTACACTTTGTCTCTCTGGTTAGACCATTTTCAGATTATCCAAAGCCGAGGACGGCTTTGTTTTCAAGAAAGGGAGGATGATATGGACATGACCCGTACGGATATAACCACAGTTATTACACGTAAAGATAATTATCAGGATTAAAGAAGACATGCACAAACCTCGGGTGAAGATGTGAAGTTTAATACAGAAGATTTATACTTGAGCATTATCAAATCAACATGCATCCAGTGGCCAAGGGCATACGAACATGCAATCCATCTCATATTGTTATGCATGTCATGGTGGGGCCCATATGCATGCGCGTGACCAGCCCACATGCATGGCAAGCAGTACACACAAAGGAGCCCATGCATGGCCTTGCGTGTTGTGCATCTGGGCCTAGTACTGATGAGGCAGTTTGCCACCAGATTCATACGAGAAGTTTATATCAGATCAGATGGCGTGTGGGTCCGGCAGATTAACAGGCACATCTTGACTTCCAAGAAAATAGATGAAGCGATCTCTACGCCGGCCTTTAATAAATAGTCATCATATTCTAGGGTTTACTGGGGTTTTATTGTATTGTTTAGCGATCGCTACAATTTCGCATCTACAAGACGTGTAGGACTACCGCCTTGTCAGATCCACAGTGGAACCCCAACTTGTTCATCTATTTCGTGTGCTCAATTTTTCATCCGCAATTTCATATTGCAATTCATCTTTGTTCTTGCCGGTTCTTCGGTTGCTTGCAGGAACTCGAACCTCATTGTTTTGGTTGATCGTGCCTACGGCAAGGTCAATAACCATCGGAGATTGGTTTAGCGATTGTCAAGGCGTATCATCGGGTACGGTATAGCCGGATCGTCAAGGTCAAAATCCACCAAATCGATAATTATCCCCACTCTCATCGAAAGATCGGGCCACCGTCACGTCATAAAATCTCTTGCTTCACTTATATTATTTTGAAAGTTGGAAAATTTTAAAGAAATATGCTCTCTTGCTTCACTTATATTTTTTTGAGAGTTGAAATTTTTTGAAGAAATATTTATGCTCTCGTTCTTCACTTAAATCTTTTTGAGAGTTAAGAATAGTAATGGTAATTTGCACGAGATGTGAAATTAATCCCGAAGTGATAGATATCCAAGGGGGATATAATAAAAACTTTTGTGGAGATCATTGGATATTATAAACTTGATTCCTTGCAATAGTTTTGCGATATGGAGATAGTGATATGTGAGTCATGTTGGTGAGTAATTATGCTTCAGTAAGAATATTGGTGTTAAGGTTTGTGATCCCTATGCATGCACGTAAAGTCAATAGTTATGCAATGAAATTATATCCTACTTGTGGTGCCTTATTCAGTGTTACTTATGCTCAATGCTCGTTTATGACCGTTCTAGTTTTTTGGTTGGTCACTTCTCAATCTATTTGCTAGCCTTCACTTGTACTAAGCCGAAATACTGCTTGTGCATCCAACTCCTTAAACCCAAAGTTGTGCCAAATGAGTCCACCATACCTACCTATATGCGGTATTTCCATGCCATTCCAAGTAAATTTGTATGTGCCAACTTTAATTTTCAAAAAGAATTTCCTTTTTGTGTGCCCATACCGCTCATGAAGCGGCAGGGGGTGGCCAATATTTTCCATGCTAGGTATTTTATTCTCACAATGAGTATTTATTCACTTGTCATTGCAAGAGAGTGTGGCAGGTAATAGGGATGCCCAGTCCCGAAATGAAAAAAATACTATGATAAAAAATTCCTTGGAAAGTATTGGTATGGAAGGCACCCATGGATATGGCTAGCCATGGATTGTGTAAGAATGGTGGAAAGGAAATAAACTTTACTTTCTGTTTGGGAACCGCCTATGATTTATCCTGCATGGAAGATATTGGGAATTCTCGGTCGTTTTCGTTGACAGGAAAAGCATGCCTCACAAAACAATTTTATCTCTCAATTTAAGCTATGAGCTCTAGCACCTCTACAAATCTCTGCTTCCCTCTGCGAAGGGCCTATCTATTTACTTTTATGCAATTTTTATTTTAATCTTGAGTCTCTATTTTCACTTATAAAGCACCAACTAGGGAACACTATTGTCATACTTGTGTATTGGATGTAGTTAATATTTGAGTGTGTTTCATGAATGGATCAATGGTTGAGCCTAATGGGCTAGGGATAGCTTTCTTTAGCGTTGATATTTTGAAAGACATAGTTGCTTGTTGATATGCTTGAGTATTCATGTCAAATTATAGACTACTGCTTTGAATCATTCAAGTCCAAATGTCCATGCTACAAAGAAAATAATATATAATGAATATGTTAGGTAGCATTCCACATCAAAAATTCTATTTTTATCATTTACCTACTTGAGGATGAGCAGGAATTAAGCTTGGGGATGCTTGATACGTCTCCAACGTATCTATAATTTTTAATTATTTCATGCTATTATATTATCAATCTTGGATGTTTTATATACATTTACAAGCAACTTTATACTCCCTCCATCCCAAAATTCTTGTCTTAGATTTGTCTAGATACGGATGTATCTAATACTAAAACATGACTTGATACATCCGTATCTAGACAAATCTAAGACAAGAATTTTGAGACGGAGGGAGTATCATTTTTTTGGGACTAACCTATTAACTTAGTGCCCAGTGTCAGTTGCTGTTTTAGCTTGTTTTTAACTTTGCAGAATATCAGTACCAAACGAAGTCCAAATGCCACGAAACTTTTTGGAGATTTTTTTCTAGCGATAAGAGACCCTATAAACTTCGAGAGGGAACCAGAAGATGAAAGTGGGGCCCACTAGGCACCAGAGCGCGCCAGGGGCCTCCGATGCGCCCTGGTGGGTAGTGGGGCCCATGAGCATCGTTTTGACCTACCTCTGCCTCTATAAATACTCTAAAATCCCAAAACCCTCAGGGGAGTCCACGAAATACTTTTTCCGCCGCCACAAGTTCTAGAACCACAAGATCCAATCTAGAGGCCTTTTTCGGCAGTCTGTCGGAGGGGGAAACGATCACGGAGGGGTTATTCATCACCCTTGCTGCCCCTCCGATGATGCGTGAGTAGTTTACCACAGACCTACGGGTCTGTAGTTAGTAGCTAGATGGCTTTTTCTCTCTTTTTGATATTCAATACAATGTTCTCCTCGGCGATCTTGGAGATCTATTTGATGTAATGACTTTTTTTGCGGTGCGTTTGTTGGGATCGATGAATTGTGAGTTTATGATCAGATCTATCCATGAATATTATTTGGGTTTTCTTTGAACTCTTTTATGCATGATTATTATAGCCTCCTATTTCTTCTCCGATTTATTTGTTTGGTTTGGCCAGCTAGATTGATTTATCTTGCCATGGGAAGAGGTACTTTGTGGTGGGTTCGATCTTGCGGTGCTCAATCTCAGTGATAGAAAGAGACATGACATGCATGTGTCATTGCTATTACGGGTAAAAAGATGGGTTTTATTCATATGTGAGTTTATCTTGTCTACATCATGTCATCTTGCTTAAAGCATTACTCCGTTTTTCCATGAACTTAATACACTAGATGCATGCTGGATAGTGGTTGATGTGTGGAGTAATAGTAGTAGATGTAGGCAGGAGTCGGTCTACTAATCTTGGACGTGATGCCTGTATACATGATCATTGCCTTGGATATAGTCATAATTATTTGCTTTTCTGTCAACTTCCCAACAGTAATTTGTTTACCCACCATATGCTATTTTCTCGAGAGAATCCTCTAGTGAAAATTGTGGCCCCCGGATCTATTTTCTATCATATATGAAAACCAAAAATACCTTGCTGAAATTTTGTTTTATTTATTTTATTTTGTATTTTTGTTAGATCTATTTATCAAAACCTATACAATTTAATCTTGCTCATAACCGTTGAGTGGTTGACAACCCCTCTACGCGTTGGGTTGCAAGTATTTGTTGTTTGTGTGCAGGTGATGTTTACATAGTATTGCTTGGTTCTCCTACTGGATTTATAACCCTGGCTTCATAACTGAGGAAAATACTTATCTCTGCTGTACTGCATCATCCTCTCCTCTTCGAGGAAATCCCAACGCAGCTCACAAGTAGCATGGGACTGCTTGCAACTTTGAAAAGGCGTCCCGTCCGAGCAAGCCATGATATTCGCTCTTGAAAGGGGCGATATGGAACATTACCTCTTCGGATCAGTAGTTATCTGGTGTTCCAAAGACCACATTCAAGGTGATCTTTCCACTGTAACCTGCATCTCGTCTCGGTATTATACCTTTAAAGGTGGTTTGGCTCTGTTCGATGCGCGATTTTATCGATTTGCACTTTTCAAGAGTATCTATGTATATTAGTTTAAGGCTGCTGTCTCCGTCCATTAGTACTTTCCGAAGGCGGCAGCTACCCATGATTGGGTCTAGTACTAGTGTGGCGGGGCACATATTTTGGGTAGACCTCGGCTGATCTTTATGATCAAAAGTGATCGACGTGTCTATCCACGTGCCTCGAGCGGGCACTTGCCTAATAGAATAGAATTCCCGCAGAGCCTGCTTGCGCTGGTTATTTGATGTGAACGTCTCATAAATCATCAAGATGTCGTGGTTGCTCGAGAACTCCTCGGCATGCTGCGGTGTGCCACTGAGGAGGACTAGGCCTCCTTTAGCCACTTGCCTTACCACCCAGTAGTCGCGAAGGCTGTGAGTGGAACAGGAATTCGGGAAGACGAAGTGTATTGGGCATGGCTTGTCCAAGAAGCTATCGACGGTTGTCCCAGATTGACCATTTATTTTCTTCTTTTTCCTAGGTCGATCAACTAAGTTATGCCGCACGCAGGGCTCGTGCCGAGGTGCGAGCCTGTCATGCTTCAATTTGCTGTCGCAGATCAAATCTGCCTTTTTCCATGCCAGCCAGGCATCTTCGATATTGCAGAACTTTGACACTAGATCGGATAATTCCGGAAGTGTTTGAATGCAGTGGTGGGTGAGGGCATTCGAAACGCCTGTATCCTTGCATCGGTGCTGAAATGCTGTTATTATGTCAGAGTCCTGGTAGTCCGGTATGCCGTCTACGGCAGACGAAAACGTGTCCCAGAATTGCCTGATCGATTCGTCAGGTAGTTGCTGCACGTAGGCGAGATCCCAGACATCGGAAGGGCCCGAATTATCGGGATGATATTTGATGTGGGAGGCGGGTCGGAAAGTGCTTTCGGTCTTTACGGACTGTGGGCTTGACGCCTTGATGTTTTTAGCCCGTGAGGGGCGAGCGGTCGCCGGATCGGCCGAGCTGATTTGAAGATCTGACACACCAGCTGTCTTTGGAAGGCTACCATCAGAGTCACTTTCCAGGAAGTACCTCGGCCCTTCGCCTTCTTCAGGGCGTTCAGCCGGGACAGAAAGAAATCGTGGATCACCTCTTGCTCGTGAAGGGTAGAGCGTGCTTCCACGATGGGGTTTTCGAGCACGGGAATCGTGCCTTGGAGGTTGGAGTCATTAACCGATGAACCCATTGATCCTTCGTTGATCCTTACAGCAGAACTCTCAATGAAAGCACCAGTGTCGGTGTGAAATCCAGCAGACCTCGGGGCAGGGAGTCCCGAGCTGTGGATCTCGGGTTGATGGTAACTAGAACAGGGGAGCGATGTTTACCCAGGTTCGGGCCCTCTTGATGGAGGTAAAACCCTACGTCCTACTCTTGTTTATATTGATGGAGATGTATCAAGTACAGACTTGACCTACCTCGAGATCGTAAGTTGTGTTCTACCTCTAGGGCTAGGTGAATACAATTGTGATTTGGTCCCCTCTACAGGCTAAACCCCTTGGCTTATATACACGCCAGGTAGGGCATCTTGGGTTACATGGTCGGTTATCCAGAGGATCGCACGGAGGCGACAGGAGATGTCTTGGAGTATACGTCAAGTCTTCGACAGAGGTAGTCTTGATCACACCTAGGTTCACAGCTTCCGGACTCCAGCTTGAAGAGAACGAGGGCCCATCGTCCCATCCGAGGACTACCGGCCGGATAAGTTAGTACCCCCATATCCAGGACATCGTCACACGTGCTGCCGCGAAGCCCAGCGCCTGCTGCTGGATCTAGGTCAGATCAGCTGCAAGAAGATTCAAGATGCACATCGGAGCTGGTATCCAGGCGTATTTCCTCTCTTTTGTCCTCTTGTTTCCCTCATTTCTCCTCTTTCTATCTAATGGTATTTCTCTTTGGTGACTAGTTAGGCTGGCAAGTCACCATGGACATGGTGTTTTGTTGAGGACTAGGGGGAGAAAGAGCCTACACCGAGGGTACATAACTGATATTAGCGGCAGCAAGCCTCGGTCCCCTTGCATTGGGTTTTAGGGGAATTAAAGGGGATTGTGAGGGATTAAATCCCTTGTAAGTCAAATTCCTCCCCAATCCCTTTCAAACCTCTCCAAACCACTTGAGGAAGGTGATGTCTACTACGCAACTTTTATTCTTGTAGATGTTGTTGGGCCTCCAAGTGTAGAGTTTTGTAGGACAGCAGCAAATTTCCCTCAAGTGGATGACCTAAGGTTTATTAATCCGTGGGAGGTGTATGATGAAGATGGTCTCTCTCAAACAACCCTGCAATCAAATACAAGAAATCTCCTGTGTCCCCAACACACCCAATACAATGGTGTATAGGTGCACTAGTTCGGCGAAGAGATGGTGATACAAGTGTAGTATGGATAGTATATATAGGTTTTTGTAATATGAAAATATAAAAACAGCAAGGTAGCAAGTGATAAAACGGAGCACAAACGGTATTGCAATGCTTGAAAGCAAGGCCTAGGGTTCATACTTTCAGTAGTGCAATCTCTCAACAGTGCTAACATAAATGAATCATATAACAATCCCTCAACGTGCGACAAAGAATCACTCCAAAGTTCTTATCTAGCGGAGAACATAAGATGAAATTGTTGTGGGTAGCAAACCACCTCAAAGTTATCCTTTCTGATCAATCTATTGAGCTATTCCTGTAAGTGTCACAAATAGCCCTAGAGTTCGTACTAAAATAACACCATATGATATGCATCAATCAACTCTAATGTCACCTAGATACTCCAATGTCAACACAAGTATCCGTGAGTCAATTATACGATATGCATCAAACAACTTTAGATTCATAATATTCAATCCAACACAAAGAACTTCAAAGAGTGCCCCAAAGTTTCTACTGGAGAAATTAGGACGAAAACATGTAACAACCCCTATGCATAGATTACCCCAATGTCACAATAATCTGCAAGTTGAGTACCAAAACATATATCGAGTGAATCAATAGAACACCCCATTGTCACCATGGGTATCCACATGCAATACATACATCAAGTGTTCTCAAATCCAAAAGGTATCCAATCCGATAATAGTGAAATCTAAAAGGTAAAAACTCAATTCATCACAACAAGATAGAGAGGGAGAAACACCATATGATCTGAATATATTAACAAAACTCGCAGTACATCAAGATCGTGTCAACTCAAGAACACGAGAGAGAGAGAGAGAGATCAAACATCAAGATCATGTCAAATCAAGAACACAAGAGAGAGAGTGATCAAACACATAGCTACTGGTACATACCCTCAGCCCCAAGGGTGAACTACTCCCTCGTCATCATGGAGACCGCCGGGATGATGAAGATGGCCTCCGATGATGATTTCCCCCTTCGGATGGCGCCGTGACAGGGCTCCGATGGAGACCGCTTTGGTACAGAGGCTTGCGACGGTGGAAAAACTCATCTAGGTCAAGTTTCGGGGGTTATGGTATTTAATGGAATTTTTGGCGCCGGCTTCACATCAGGGGGGCATGAGGGAGCGACAAGCTCGGGGGGCGTGCCCTAGGGGGCGCCCCCAGGCTTGTCCTGCTGTTGTGGCTCTTCAGGCCTTTCCTCAAAGCTTTGGTGGTGTCCTTTTGTCCCTGAAAAATCATCCTAAATTTTCAGCCCATTCCGAGAATTTCTATTTCTGCACAAAAAACAACACCACGGTAGTTCTGCTGAAACAACATCAGTCTGGGTTAGTTCCATTCAAGTCATACCAAAACCATATAAAATTGTTGTAAAAATGGCATGCATACTTCATAAATTATAGATACATTTAGGGGTGGGCATAAAAATCGACAAACCAAACACCGAACCGAAGCCGAAGCCGAAATAACCGAATTTTTGGTTTTTTTATTCATATATATAATTTTGGTTTTTACTTCTGAAAACCGAACTCTGTTCTGTTAGTTTGGTTTTTAATTCAGTTAACCGAAATACTACCGAACTCTACGTGAGACAGTATGCAGATTGACGTGAAACACTCTCCTAGGTTGAACCAACGACGCTCTATTGTTTTTCCCTCGTACCCAGCCATCCCACGTCGCTAAGCTCAAGGGTCAAGACTACCAAGCCCAACAGCTCACTAGCCCACGTGCAACTAGGACCTTGGGCCGACTTCCCGCATGTAATCTAACCTGTGTACAGGCGTGTGAACAGCCAACAAGAGAAACATTAGTCCCACCTCGCCTGACAAAGGAGATATGGGGAATACTTTTGCCTATATAAAGAGGATCTCGTTGCAATGTTTCAAGCACAGATAAACGCAAAGTTTGTTCGGTGTAGACCGATAACCATACCGAATTAATCGGTTAACCAAAAATTCTGTTAGCTATTTTGTGATATCATTTTTGGTTTCTAATTTTGCTAACCGAATTAAAAAAAACGATTGGTAGAAACCGAATTTTCGGTTTATACCGAACGCCCACCCCTAGATACGTTGGAGACGTATCAGCATCCCCAAGCTTAATTCCCGCTCTTCCTTGAGTAGGTAAATGATAAAAGAAATAATTTTTGAAGTTTGAATGCTAGCATAGTGCATAAGTTTGATCAATGATAATTTCAATCACTTATTCTAGCATCATAAACAACAACTCTTTGTCATAAAACTCATCATGATAAAGTAGAAATCAATTCACATGTTATGTTTCAAACAATGCATTCTCTTGAAGATTAACAAGCTATATTCTTAGTCACCAAACAATCTCAGTTCAACTTGTTTGCAACAAAGTCTAAGTAAGAGCTCCACCTACTCAATTATCATATAGTCTTCTATGATTGCTAGTGTGGGATGCAACACATAGCAACACACATCATACCTACATAGAACATGCAAGTATGTGTTGGCACAACATGGCATCACAATATAACTCTACGACTCAAAGTATTCATTTAAGACGCTTCGAGGAGCCATACATAGCATGATATTACAAACATGGGTCTCATGACCCAACATACAAATCATACAAGCAACAGAAGCATAAACCTGTCTGACTACAGATAGCTAGAAAGAAAGAAGGCTAGAAAGCCTATCTATCTACAAGACCCTCCATAGGAACCAGACCTCTATCTGGGTTCCCAAGCTACTCGTCGAAGCCCACGTGGAACTACTAGTGAGACTGAAGTCTCCTCTGCGAAAACATAAATTAAACAAAAGAGAGTACAATTGTACTTGGCAAGACTTACATCAGAACTAATTACTTATGCATCAGTATCAACAATGGGGTTGTGGAGTTTAACTGCAACAAAGCCAACTTTGACTCAGTGGCTATCCTGTACTACGACTACTAGTAACTTCTTTGAGGTGAGAAAGCGCACACGAGTCCACATATTCACCATAACAATACACCACTATGGATACTCTCCCGTCTCCCTACGAGAAGGTCACCCATAGCACTCATGCTTATCTTGCGCATTTTAGAGTATCCACTTCAAGTTATCTATGAACCATATGAGTCTCCAAGTAGTCTATATCCGAGGATGCGACTATTCGAATAGATCATATTACCCTGCAGGGGTGTGTAACACCCCCAGTGGTTAACTACAGTAATCACCCTTTTGATTATGCCATGTCATCATGTTTAACAGTGCATGATCATCATTTGCACCATAATGCATTTCAACTCCTAAGTCAAATTCAAAATTTAAATGAAAGTGAAATTTAAAAGTTGTTCAGATCCAGAAACAAAAATGTACATCATGTTGCAAATAATCCAGAGGCTAATATAAAATTAGCAGCAGTGTTAACTAAAATATTTAAGTGGCTCGAACAACAAGAAGCAGCAGCAACATAGCAGTATTCAACCCCTTTTCAATTAAATAAAATCCAAACCAAAAAGATATGGACACCAAGCTATTTTATTGCAGTGGCATATAATGCACTGTGATTTATGGGCTAGGTCTCATATTTTACAAAAACTATTTTGAGGCCTAACTAAATACAAAACAGAAATAATAAAAGAAAACAGAAAAACTAAATAATAAAAGAAACACCCCCCCACTGGGCCAGCTGGCCCAGCTGTTAGCCAGGCCGGCCCAACTGGCCCAAACGGCCACCCCCCCCATTTCCCTATCCCCCCGCATTCCTAATCCCCCCACCCGGTGAAACCCTAACCCCCGTCACCCCCACCCCCACTCCCCCTCGCTCTCCTTCCTCACCCCCCCCGATCCAGATCGGATCGGGGCAACGGTGGCTCGCCGCGCCACGCCCGATCCCATCGCCGACGCCGCCGCCCTTCCCTGACCGCTCGCCGGAGCCCACCTCGCCTCGCCGCTCGCTGGCGCCCCTCGCCGCTCACCGCCACGACGCGGATCCCCGCCGCTCCGTCGTTCGCCGGCGTCTCCTCGTCCCCTGCCCCGAGCCGCTCCCCCGAGCCCCGCTGTCTGTGACCCTACGGCCCCGCGGTGAGGCTCCCGGTCGCCTTCTCTCCCTGCGCCATCGCGCTCGCCGGACCGCGCCCGGCCACCGCTCGCGCGCGCGCCCTCGCACCGGCCACGCCCGCTAACTCGCCCGCTCCGGTTCCCGCCCCGACGTGCTCCCCGCGCCCTGGTCGACCTGGCCGAGCGCCCGCGCCCCACGCTCCAGCTGCTGCACCTGCGCCCCCGCCTCCTCTGCACACGGCCGCGGCCACTGCCGCCGGCGCCGGCCCCCAGCGCTCCGCCCCTGCTCGCCCGCCGGCCCGCACGCGCCCGCGCGGCCCCTCGCCGCGCGCCCGCGCTGTGCCCGCGCGCCGCGCCTGCCGCCGCCCGCGCGCCCGTCGCCGGCCACCCCCACGTCCCCGCGCGCCACGCCCGCGCCCGCGCGCCCGTCGCCCGCGCCTGGTGTGGCCCTATGGGCCACTGACGAAGGGCCCAGCCCCCTGACCCATTGACCAGAGGGGCCCACGCCCCAGAACTTTAAAAATAAATAATAATAAAAATAAAAATGAATAAATAAAATTATTAATTAATTAATTAATTAGTGAGCTAATTAACTTAATTAATCTGCTTTAGTTAAGCTAATTACACTTAGTTAAACTAATCACCTAGTTAGGACTAATTAGTTCTGTCTAATTAACCTGTGATGTCATGCTGACGTCAGCATAACATTGTTTTGGATAATGTTCTGGATAATTCGTAATTAAATAATAAAAATAAATTCAGAAAATGAATAAAAACTTTAGAAAATCATATCTTTTAAACCGTAACTCCGATGAAAATACTTTCTACATGAAAGTTGTTCAGAACGACGAGACGAATCCGAATACGCGATCCGTTCGTCCGCCAAGTTGGTATCAGAGCCGACTGACTGTAGGAACCCCCCTTTCCAACTCCTTGGCCGAAGTTGAGTCTAGTAACCGAAAATTGTTTTACTAACCTGGCTGTGTGGCTTACGGGCCCACGTCGCCAATTGGGTGGTATTAGGATCTTTTACTCCTCGATCTTTACTCTGGGACTCTGATCTCTCTTCTATTCGGGTTAAAATTTTACTAACTCCAACATTAGGCTCTCGTGCTCACGTCCACCCGGAGTTCTGAAAATATCCCCCCTTGCTTCAAGATTTTGGGCCAGGTTCTGCTTACAGGATCCTTTTATCGAGGGCACCCTGTGTTGTCACTTGCAGATTCCTCGCTCCGTCAGTTTTCTCCGACGTTGATGTAGCCTTTGCTATGTCTCGTTGTGTACTCCCCTACCGCGTGCCTGTGCGCCGCCTAGCATGTCTAGCTTCTAAATTTGCGCCGTTGTGCTGTCCGCATGTACCTGACTCTATGAATGGATTGGTATGTCTTTCAACGACTACTATTTTACATCTAATGCCCTTCCTGTTCATCTCTCGTGTTACGTCCTGAATAACTCCTTACACATGCAGTCTTTCTTGCTAAACTGCCCCTGTTGATTTGGCAGGATGGCTGACGATCCTCCACCTCCACCCTATATTGCCGCCATGATGCAGCAGTTTGAACTCAACCGTCAGCAGTTTGAGCTTAACCGTCAGTTTATGACCGGAGTATTGGCTCAATTCCCAACTCATAATGCTCAGCAACAGTCTGCTCCAATAACTCTGCCAGAATTTGTGCGCCTCAATCCATCCGTTTTCAGCAACTCCACCAATCCTATGGATGCTGATGATTGGCTCCGTGACATTGCCTTTCAGTTGAAGTCGGCCAATGTTACCCCTGACAGTTACGTCACCTATGCGACGTATCACCTGAGGGGATCAGCTGCTCAATGGTGGGAAAGCCACAAGAGCATGTTGCCTGCAGAGACAGTAACCACTTGGCAGGAATTTCAGTCAGCTTTTCGTGCACGGTACATTCCTCAAGGTCTGATGGACCAGAAGAAACAGGAGTTCCGCAAACTCTCACAGGGCAAAATGACTGTGGATGAATATCAGAGGAAATTTCTCGAGTTATCCCGCTATGCTGAGGGTGACGTTGACACTGACGCCCACAAGCAGGAGAAATTCCGTGAAGGACTCCGTACTGACATAAAACTCGCACTTGCAGTCCTAGATTGCACAGACTTCGCAACACTTGTCAGCAAATCTTTCCAAATTGAAACAGCTCTGACTGAATGCCAGGAGTCGCTCAAGTGCACTCATGAAGCTGGCTCATCCTCGGGTCAGCCTGTTCAGAAACGTCGAGTGTGGATTCCGCACAATGTTCATCATCGACCTGCTCCAACACCAAGGCCGTCATATGTTGCGCCTCGTCTGCCTCCGCCCCCGAGCCAGCTAACGACTCAGGGTGGACAGTCTAATGCTGTAGCTCCTCCCCATAATGATGGGTTATGCCGCAAGTGTGGACAGCCAGGGCACCGTGCTTTCAACTGTCCTCAGGGTCAGCCACAGAATTCATCACGTCGTCCTGTTGGCCATAAGAAGGGCCGTCGAAACCATCGCAACAGAAGCTATGGTGTCACGCCGCCTACTATGAATTGTGGTCGAGTCACTCATGTCAAAATGGAAGAAACTCGACAGTCCCCTAAAATTGTGATGGGTACCCTTCCAGTTAATTCAGTTGCAGCTTCTGTTCTCTTTGATTCCGGGGCATCACATTCCTTTGTTTCCCAGCAGTTTGCACAATTGCATGGGTTAGCTATGAGCTCATTACCCACTCCTTTAGAAATCATCACTCCCCGTTCCAGGTGGCAATCTCAGATGATAAGTCACAACAATCAGATCAGAATTGAAGGGTTGATGTTCTCTGCTTCCCTTATTGCTCTAGGACCTTCCAACATAGACATCATTCTCGGTATGGACTGGTTGACAGCCCATAATGCTTTGATTGATTGCGCTGCTAAGACAGTCCAGCTCACTCATCCTTCCGGACAGACACTCAGATACTCAGCTCGTACAGTTCAGGACGCCGAAGCTCAGATTTATGTCCTGAATGCATTGAATGCTTCACCTCTTGACGGCATCGAGAACGTTCCAGTGGTTCGTGATTTTCAAGATGTATTTCCAGAAGAACTCCCAGGAATACCCCCTGCTAGAGCCGTCGAGTTTGTCATTGACTTGAAACCAGGCACTACTCCTATTGCGAAGCGTCCTTATAAGATGCCTCCGCACCACCTTCTCGAGCTCAAGGAAGAAATCGACACATCACTTAAGAAAGGTTTCATCCGCCCCAGTTCCTCTGCTTGGGGAGCACCTTCACTCTTCGTTAAGAAGAAGGATGGAACTAACCGATTGGTTCAGGATTATCGACCAATCAACCAAGCAACAATTCAGAACAAGTATCCGCTTCCCAGAATCAACGATTTGTATGATCAACTTGCCGGTTCCTCAGTATTCTCTAAGCTGGATTTGAGATTGGGATACCATCAGATCCGTGTTCGCGAAGAGGATATTCCGAAGACTGCATTTGTTACTCGCTATGGCTCTTACGAGTACACTGTCATGTCATTTGGCTTAACAAATGCTCCAGCCACATTCTCCTGTCTGATGAATTATATCTTCATGGATTACCTCGATAAGTTCATCGTGGTTTATCTAGATGATATTCTAGTCTATTCAAAGAATAAGGAAGAACATGCCGAACACCTCCGTCTTGTATTGGAAAGGATCCGAGAACACCAGTTGTATGCCAAATACTCCAAATGCGAGTTCTGGTTATCTGAAGTGACATATCTTGGTCATGTGATTTCCAAAGATGGCATCGCCGTTAACCCAGAACGAGTTCAGGCTATTCTTGACTGGACTCCTCCGAAGAATGTCAAGCAAGTCACAAGTTTTCTCGGCCTCGCAAGCTATTGCCGTCATTTTGTCGAGAATTTCTCAAAGATTGCTAAGCCTTTGACTGATCTGCTTCACAAGGGCGTTAAGTTTGAATGGGCAAAAAAATGTCAGGAAAGTTTTCAAACACTCAAAGACAAGCTAACATCTGCCCCAGTACTATCTCCTCCAGATACCCGCAAAGACTTTGTGATCTATTGTGACGCATCCCGTGAAGGATTAGGCTGTGTCCTAATGCAAGAGCATAAAGTGATTGCTTATGGCTCTCGTCAGTTGCGCCCACATGAAGAGAATTATCCAGTACATGATCTAGAACTAGCTGCTGTGATCTATGCACTGCAGTTGTGGCGACATTACCTCCTCGGTAATCGTTGCGAGATCTACACGGATCATAAAAGTTTGAAGTACTTGTTCACTCAGCCATCTCTGAATCTCCGTCAGCAAAGATGGATGGAGACCATTGCGGACTATGACTTGGGTATTTCTTATACCCCTGGCAAGGCTAACGTAATGGCTGATGCATTGAGCCGTAAATCTTACTGCTCTGAACTTGAGGTTCAGCTACAGCAACCACTTCTGTATGAAGAGCCTCGAAAGCTAAATCTCGAGATAGTTCCCCAAGGATACCTAAAAACCTTGGTTGTTGAACCAGACCTTGAGAAAGCTGTTAAGAATGCGCAAGCTAAAGATGCTGAAGTTGATTTGATGAAGAAAGACCTTCACCTTGTAAAGTACAGGGATTTCTCGCTGTCTAAAGATGGAACCTTGTATTTCAGAGACCGCATTGTCGTACCTCGCTTCGAGCTTATGACTGACAAAGTCATGAAGGAGGCACATGATACCCCGCTGTCTATTAATCCGGGTAGCACCAAGATGTATCGTGATCTCCGCCAAAGGTACTGGTGGTCTAGAATGAAGCAGGACATTGCTCGTTATGTTGCTGAATGTGATGTGTGTCGTCGCGTTAAAGCAGAACATCAGAAGCCTGCTGGAATTCTGCAACCGTTGCCTATTCCTCTATGGAAATGGGATAAGGTTCAGATGGATTTCATTACAGGACTTCCCAGGTCACAGAAGGGTCACGATGCTATTCTTGTCGTCGTCGACCAGCTCTCTAAAGTTGCACACTTTCTGCCTGTCAAAGAGACGATCACTGCTAGTCAGTTAGCAGAGTTATATATCTCCAGAATTGTTTCACTCCACGGTATTCCGAAAGAGATCAGTTCAGACCGTGGCAGCATATTCACTGGTCATTTCTGGGAAAGTTTCCAAAAAGCTATGGGAACTCATATTACTTGGAGTTCAGCATATCACCCTCAATCTCAAGGCCAAGTTGAGCGAGTCAATCAAGTGCTTGAAGACATGCTACGAGCTTGTGTTATTTCTTTCGGCAAGAAGTGGGAAGAATCTCTCCCGTATGCCGAGTTCTCTTATAACAACAGTTATCAAGCCAGCTTGAAAATGGCCCCCTTCGAAGTACTTTATGGACGTAAGTGTCGAACCCCTCTGAATTGGTCAGAAACTGGGGAACGACCGCTCGTGGGACCGGAAATTATTCAACACGCCGAAGAACAAGTCCGTATCGTCCGTGAAAATCTCAAGGCGGCTCAGGACCGTCAGAAGAGCAACTATGATCGCAAACGATGGGGTTTGACTTATCAACCTGGTGATCAAGCTTATCTGCGAGTCACTCCTATGAAGGGCACTCACCGTTTTGGAATCAAGGGCAAGTTAGCTCCCCGCTACATTGGTCCTTTCCGCATTGTTGCAAGACGTGGTCAAGTGGCATATAAATTGGAATTGCCGCCGCAATTCTCTCATATCCACGACGTCTTCCATGTGTCGCAACTTCGAAAATGCTTCAAGGAATCTCCGCACCGCGCAGTGGATCATGAGATGCTTGAATTGCAAGATGATCTTTCTTATAAGGAGCATCCGATCCGCATCCTCGATGAAGCTGAACGTCGGACCCGTCAGAAGGTTACCAAGTTCCTCAAAGTGCAGTGGTCAAATCATACTGAAGATGAAGCCACTTGGGAACGCGAGGATAATCTTCGTGCGGAATACCCCGAACTTTTTCTTTCTACTTCTTAATTCTCGGGACGAGAATTCTTGTTAGTAGAGGAGATTTGTAACACCCCCAGTGGTTAACTACAGTAATCACCCTTTTGATTATGCCATGTCATCATGTTTTAACATTCATGATCATCATTGCACCATAATGCATTTCAACTCCTAAGTCAAATTCAAAATTTAAATGAAAGTGAAATTTAAAGTTGTTCAGATCACAAACAAATGTACATCATGTTGCAAATAATCCAGAGGCTAATATAAAATTAGCAGCAGTGTTAACTAAAATATTTAAGTGGCTCGAACAACAAGAAGCAGCAACATCACTATTTCAACCCCTTTTCAATTAAATAAAATCCAAACCAAAAGATATGGACACCAAGCTATTTTATTGCATTGGCATTAATGCACTGTGATTTATGGGCTAGGTCTCATATTTTACAAAAACTATTTTGAGGCCTAACAAATACAAAACAGAAATAAAAAGAAAACAGAAAACTAAATATAAAAGAAACACCCCCCCCACTGGGCCACTGGCCCAGCTGTTAGCCAGGCCGGCCCAACTGGCCCAACCGCCCCCCCCCATTTCCCTTATCCCCCCACCCGGTAAAACCCTAACCCCCCGTCACCCCCCCTCCCCCCTCGCTCTTTTCCTCACCCCCCATCCAGATCGGATCGGGGCAACGGTGGCTCGCCGCGCCACGCGATCCCGTCGCCGACGCCGCCGCCCTTCCCTGACCGCTCGCCGGAGCCCACCTCGTCTCGCCTCCGCTGGTGCCCCTCGCCGCTGGATCGGCCCCGCCGCTCACCGCCATGACGCGGATCCCCGCCGCTCCGTCGTTCGCCGGCGTCTCCTCGTCCCCTGCCCCGAGCCGCTCCCCCCGAGCCCCGCTGCCCTTGACCCTACGGCCCCGCGGTGAGGCTCCCGGTCGCCTTCTCTCCCTGCGCCATCGCGCTCGCCGGACCGCGCCCGGCCACCGCTCGCGCGCGCGCCCTCGCACCGGCCACGCCCGCTAACTCGCCCGCTCCGGTTCCCGCCCCGACGTGCTCCCCGCGCCCTGGTCGACCTGGCCGAGCGCCCGCGCCCTGCGCGTGGCCGCGCCCCACGCTCCAGCTGCTGCGCCTGCGCCCCCGCCTCCTCTGCACACGGCCGCGGCCACTGCCGCCGGCGCCGGCCCCCAGCGCTCCGCCCCTGCTCGCCCGCCGGCCCGCACGCGCCCGCGCGGCCCCTCGCCGCGCGCCCGCGCTGTGCCCGCGCGCCGCGCCTGCCACCGCCCGCGCGCCCGTCGCCGGCCACCCCCGCGTCCCCGCGCGCCACGCCCGCGCCCGCGCGCCCGTCGCCCGCGCCTGGTGTGGCCCTATGGGCCACTGACGAAGGGCCCAGCCCCCTGACCCATTGACCAGAGGGGCCCACGCCCCAGAACTTTAAAAAAAAATAATAAAAATAAAAATGAATAAATAAAATTATTAATTAATTAATTAGTGAGCTAATTAACTTAATTAATCTGCTTTAGTTAAGCTAATTACACTTAGTTAAACTAATCACCTAGTTAGGACTAATTAGTTTTGTCTAATTAACCTGTGATGTCATGCTGACGTCATGATGACGTCAGCATAACACTGTTTTGGATAATGTTCTGGATAATTCGAAATTAAATAATAAAAATAAATTCAGAAAATGAATAAAAACTTTAGAAAATCATATCTTTTAAACCGTAACTCCGATGAAAATACTTTCTACATGAAAGTTGTTCAGAACGACGAGACGAATCCGAATACGCGATCCGTTCGTCCGCCACATGTCTCTAACTATCAAAACATGCAACCGTTCCCCTCCGGTCATCTGTCTAACAAATGTCCGTAACCGGGAAAACATTCCCGGATGGATCCCTCCTTCCTCAGTGACGTGCAACCGTACGTTTGGACACACCCGGCACTGCGTATTGTCATGTCATACTTTGTGTAGCACTTGCTTGCTTAATATTTATACTGTTTCCTCCCCCCTCTTCTCTCTCGATAGAGCCCGGTGCCGACGCAGCTCCGGTGATTGGTTCCAGTACTGACGACCTTGCCCTTGCCGCCGAGCAACCAAGCAAGCCCCCCCTTTGATCATCCCGATATCGCCCATTCTATATTCTCATGCTTGCATTAGATTTTGCTACTGTTACTGTTTACTCCTATTCTGATGCATAGCCTGTTTATTGTAACCTGCCATTGATACCTTACCTGCTTATCCTAAACTGCTTAGTATAGGCTGGGTAGAGACCCACTAGAGAACCCCACTTTGTTCCTTGTTGCCCCGCTGGATTATCAGAAGACCCGATCAACGGGATTGAAGACCAGACCCCGACACCGCACATCACCCCCCCTAGTTGTAACGACACTGCAGCGTTACTATCAAGTGCCGAGGGTGAAACCTCTTGTAGCACTTCTGATGTTAACTCTGTAGAGAAGCTATTCGGTCGTGGTCATCGAGGGTGGTTCCTCCTTCTCCACTTCCGATACGACCCTGTCGTGCAACACCTCAAGTGTGAACTCATCGAGGGTGATTCCTCCTACGTTCATCTTGGCAGTTACGTCGGTAGGAATCCAACGAGGGTGATACCTCGGATTCCCCTGATGTTATGGACACACGGATACTTGGACTTTACACTGTTACTTGGAAAGGCGGGTCGGCCCTGAGGGGTACCCGCGTGCGCCTGAGAGGCGAGTGTTGTGAAGACGGGTGCCTGTGTGGTGCCCGAGTGGTGAATACGAGGCGTGGCCGGGCATTCATGGCCCTTGCCGCAAGTCCTCGAGACGGGGCGACGGGGTCACATCTTTCGTGAGTCTCTGCTCGTTTTCCGCAAGCCCCTAGTCCACTTACGATTTGGATATTTGATCCGAGCAGGCCTCTGGTCTGATAGCACTAACCATCACGTGGGCATAGTATGGGCGTTCTGCATCGTATGCATCAGCCGAAAGCTCTGTCAGACGTCCAATTCAGCACTGCGGCCGGGCTGGGCCGGCGCCATCCTGAGGGGTGGTACCGTGATTCGCTCTGCTCGCAACGACCCGGAGTGCACAGGGCGATGGCCCATGACCCCTGAGCGCTTAGGATATAGACCGACGGGGACCTCTCTGCTGAGCTTTAGGTAGGGCTGCGGTGTGTCGTTTGGCCGAGGCCGGGCATGACCCAGGAAAGTGTGTCCGGCCAAAGTTAATCGAGCGTGTTGGGTAAGTTGGTGCACCCCTGCAGGGAAGAACACTTCTATCGATAGCCGGTCCTACGGTAAAGGACACTCGGAGTTGTATCCTGATTGATACAATTTAGAACTGGATACCTGTGATGAGACCTGTATATATGGCTCTGGGATTGCTTCTCGCAGGGAGTCGAGAAGGGATCTCAGGACGAGGTTGATGACTGTATGGCTCTGGGATTGCTTTCTCGCAGGGAGTCGAGAAAGGATCTCTGGGTGAGGATGAGACTTAATGTTACTACTACATTATATTGACCTGCTCTACCCTCTTCTATTTCTGCAAGACCGCTGAAGATGCTAGTCTTCGATAGGACTAGGCCTTCTCTCTATTCTGGCATTTCTGCAGCCCAGTCCACATATACAGCCTCCCTTTGAAAATGTTGCATATGTAGTATAGATCCTTGCTTGCTGAGTACTTCTGAGTACTCACGGTTGCTTTGTTTTCCTTTTTCTCCCCATATCAGTTTGACGTGACCAAGATGACGGAGCCCCCTGAGACAGCTGCCCTGCCGACGATCGCTACTACTACTACCCAGAGGATGGATACTACTATGAGTTGACTGACGACCAGGAGTAGGATCGGAGGGTCCCAGGCAGGAGGCCTTCGCCTTTCGATCGTAGTGTTTTATTTTGCCCCGCCTTTCTAAAGGCCTTTCTGTTCTATTTCATATCTGTACTCAGATATCTGATGCTTCCGCTGACGCTTGTTCGCAAGCTTATGTATTCGAGCCCTCGAGGCCCCTGGCTTGTAATATAAAGCTTGTATGACTTTATTTATGTTTTAGAGTTGTGTTGTGATATCTTCCCGTGAGTCCTTAGGCTTGATCGTGTGCATTTGCGTGTATGATTAGTGCACGATCGGGCCGGGGGCGTCACAGGGTGTAATTCTTCACACACGCTCTCACCACTTACCACCATATACACATCATGTATCTCGCAACTTTCGAGCAAAAGCCTGGCGAGGGTGTCGGCCACAACCTGAATAACCACATAAGACTCTAGTCTAGGTTTATTGCCTATCTGAAAATTGCTCTGCAACGGAAGTCCGGCTGGAGTTTCCATCATGGGCCCAAACAATGTGCGTAGGGTTCCCAAGCCCACCTCAACGGATGGAACTACGCTTGGTACACCATGCCACTGTGCCTAGTCTATCCCAAGCCCACCTATACCGGGTGCCACCTGGTAGACTACTAGCACTACCTACAAACACCAGAAACTAGTTGCAACTCCTGGACAGAGATTGTGGCGGTTAATAAGTCGAGAGAGTCAATTAAGGATCCCAATGTGTGGTAGTAGCTGTTCTTGGATAGTATACACAGAACCTAGTTCCTAAAGACAGTCTCAATGAGACAACCCACCATGTACTCCTACATGGCCTCTCATCGCTACCTTTACCAAATCATGTTCACACACTTAACTCTGAACATCAAAACATGATCACAACATTCCAATTCATTCCCGGATGAATCAGACTTGACACAACTCTTTCTTTTGATAGAAAGACTGTAAGGGAACCCCCTATAGTATAATTGGTGCAACAAACCCAAATTGCAAGTACCATGCCATGAACCTGGGTGGGTGAGAAGGCATCAACCCCTTCCCACCACTAAGCTATGCCTTAGTCTGCGACTTGACACAACTCTAAGCAATAGCAGGCATAACAAGCAAGCATAGATGAGTAGTCACATCATCACTCAAGCAATTCCTACTCATCCTAGTGGGTTTTAACTATTTATTGTGGCAAAGACAGGTCATGCATAGGAATGGGTTCAACTACCGCAACATGTAACAATTGAATCGTTGCTGTCCTAATGCAATAAAAGAGAGCATGAGCGAGAGAGTGGGATTGTATCGGAGTGATCAAGGGGGGTTTGCTTGCCTCGCACTTCTGAAGATGAAACTGCACTTCATCAGTGTCAACGATCACATCATCAGAACAACGCCTACCGAGAGGGAACAAACACCGACAAACAAAAGGGAACACAATCGATTCATGGAAATGATGCACATACATATTCATGGCATGTCATGTTAAGGTACTGAAATCACCTAATGCAATATTTAGCCAAGTTAATTGAAGTGGAATTCAATCAAGATAAAATTCCAACTCCAAATGCTAATTCATAAATTGCCCTAATCATGATTTGTCCTAGTTGGTGATGTTAACTTGTTCAAACATGCATGAAAATGGCATAAACAGATTCTTTGGATTTTTCTGATCATTTTTAATATATAAATTATTTTCATTTGAGTTACGGTTGAATTTCTATGAATTTTAGAAGTTTTAGACATTTTTTGGAATTTTCAGATTTATTTCTAAATAGGATAATCCTAGCAAATATATTTATGACGTCAGCACTAGGTCACTAGCTCAACCGGGTTAACCCAAGTCAAACCTGACAGGTCAGTGACTAAGTTAGTAAACAACGCATTTAGAGTTACTCTTTAGTACAATTAAAAGTGTCAGCGGGCAGGGCCCACACGTCATCGACCCTGGAGAGGTCAAACTCGGTGTGTTTGGGTCAAACCAGCCGGTGGTTAGTCATCGGCGAGGTCAGCGACGGTTAAACGCATCGGAAACGCTCCTTCGGCGACCATTTGTCACGCGGTTGGTTCCTACAGGTAGCTAGTGGAGGGCCGCATCCAGAGATGCAAGCGGCTAGGCGCGGGGAGGCCTGTAGCGACGGCAGCAACAATGGAGGTGGTGGACAGAGCATGGCAAGCATGGGATCGAAGCTTAGGTGCACTGGCGGGTAAGCTAAGTGGCTCGTCAGCCTCCTGCGAGGTCGAGGAGCACAACTGTGTGCTCAGATGTGTCCGTTGCTAGCTCAAACGACGACGCCGACGAGCGTGGTAGCATTGAGCTCTCGGCCATGGCAGGAATCTAGGCTAGAGGGTGAGCATGACCAGCGGAGAAGGGGTAAATGATGCGGGGGCTCATAGTGATACGACAAGGGAGGTCAGCGGGCTCGGGGGTGCACTGGAACGGCCGAATCAATGGGCGGCGTCCGGTGGGGCAAAGGAGGAAGGCAAGCTCGATGGAGACGTTGTGAAGCGTCCGACGATGTGTGGCTCCACGGAGACGAAGAGGAGGTCGTGGCGGTGCTCCTAGACATGGCGGTGCGACGAAACTATGATGGTGGCCGTGGGGTTGCCGAACCACGGCGATGAGCTCCGCTCGGGTTCCTCTATACTTGCGAGACAGAGACAAGGACGAGGGGAAGGCCGGGGGGTTGCGTGGCGCCTTAAGGGCATCGAGGGTGCAAGTAGGCAGCAGGAGGTGGCCTGCGCATGCTCGCATGCCGCAGGCACACGCCCTGCCTGTTGACGCAGTGAGGAAGACGACAGGGAACCGAGGAGGTGGGCTGGGCCGCCAAGTGGGCTGCAGGTAAGCGCCAGGTGATTCTCTCTCTCTTTTACTATTTTTCCATTTTAGCTTATGTTTTCTATTTATTTGCCTCTGTTTTGATTTAGTTTAACACCAAATCATTTCTTATTAATTCTGGAAAAACTTTGAGGATGCAAAATGGATTATTCCAAAGCCCACAATATTTTCCAGAATTATTGGAGCTATGGGATTATTTATAGGAATTTATAGCCCCAATTCAAATGCTTAGTGACTTAATTCAAAGATCAGTGCCAATGAAAACTATGCATCATCATTGGATTAGGTTTTCACCTTTTTCCCTAAATCATGAACATTTTTAAGGGCATTTTGGGTTCATTGAATATATTTATAGTTGAACCTATTGATTTAGTTTGGTGCTAGGGTTTGGACATCCCCAATTCAAATTTCATTTGCATTTAAACATGATACATGCATGGATGCAGATGCAACTATTTGCAGGCAATTATTCTAGGGTTGTGACAACTCACCCCCACTAAACAAGAATCTCGTCCCGAGATACAGGCGTAGGGTAAGAGGGAAAAGGGGGGTCACGGAAGTGACAGGGTCTTCTTGCTCCAAATTGCACTTCTTGAAGATGTTGATCTGTTGCATCGTCTTGGTCTTGACGTCTTAGCTTTCGAGATCTCATCTAGACACGACGACGAAAAGGAAACGAAAACTCTACAAGAACTGATCTTCACGAAGATCAAGCAACTCAGGATCAACTCATGGAATGAAACATAACAATGTCTCTTGAGCTGAGACACAAAACACACATTAGAGGTGATGGAAAGAAGTAGATGGCAAAGGTTCAATTTGGTAGGCAACAATTCCACGCTTAAGTAAGATGGTGCATGGGTTTCAAAGTAGCAAGGAGTTAATTGCCCTTCATACCATAACGGGGCACCTTAGAGGAGGTGACTCGTCGAATTATCTCCTTAAGTCAAGAAAAAAGAATTACTTTTGATATAGGGATCATTGAAACTCTTATACCAGACTGAGGCAAATACCAAATGATCGTTAATGGAATTCGAAAGAATGGCATAGTTAGCTTGGAATGGAAACTATGGTTATAGAACAATTGGACAAATGGAAGGCACATTCCAATTGATACCGAGGATATAACCTAGTGACTAAGTGTGTGATATGTCCCCAACGTATCTATAATTTTTTATTGTTCCATGCTATTATATTATCAATTTGGATGTTTTATATACAATTTCAAGCAACAATGTAACATCTTTTGGGACTAACCTATTAACTTAGAGCTCAGTGCGAGTTGTTATTTTTTGCTTGTTTTTGGTTTCGCAGAATATTAGTACAAACGAAGTCCACATGCCACGAAACTTTTTGGTGATTTTTTTCTGGACATAAGAGACCCTGGAAGCTTCGACAGGGGACGAGAAGATGGAGCAGTGGCCCACGAGGCACCAGGGGGCGCCCTGGTGGCTTGTGGGGCCCATGTGGCTCCGTTTGACCTAACTCCGCCTCTATAAATTCTCTAAAATCATGAAACCAACAGAGGAGTCTAGAAAATAATTCCGCCACCGCAAGTTCCAGAACCACGAGATCCCATCAGGAGGCCTGTTTTGGCACTCTACCGAAGGGGAAAACAATCACGGAGGGGCTCTACATCATCCTTGCTGCCCTTCCGTTGATGCGTGAGTAGTTTACCACGGACCTATGGGTCCATAGTTAGTAGCTAGATGGCTTTAGTCCTGGCCATGGGCAGCCCAGCCCGAACGGCCCGGCCCGACCCAGCCCGAAAAAGCCCGACCCGGCCCGACGCTACTCCTGGGCCGGGCCCGGGCCTAGGTTTTGAGCCCGAAGACTGGGCCGGGCCGGGCCCGGGCCCACTGTTTTTGCCATTTACTGAAGAGGCCCAGCCTGAGGCCCGAGGCCTGGTGGTTTTTTTGCAGCGGCGGGCTGGGCTTGGGCCTGAAAAGTAGGCCCGATGATCGGGCTCGGGACGGGCTCGGGCCTGAGTTTTTTATCTCGGGCTTGGTCAGGCCCGGCCCGAAGCCCGGCACGGCCCGGTGGATGGCCATGTATAGATGGCTTCTTCTCTCTATTTGATCTTCAATACAATGTTCTCCTCAGTGTTCTTAGAGATCTATTTGATGTAATGACTTTTGTTGGTGTGTTTGTTGGGATCCAATGAATTGTGAGTTTATGATCAGATCTATCCATGAATATTATTTGAGTTTTCTCTGAACACTTTTGTGCATGATTACTATAGCCTCGTATTTCTTCTCCGATTTATTGGTTTGGTTTGGCCAACTAGATTGATTTATCTTGCCATGGGAAGAGGTGCTTTGTAATGGGTTTGATCTTATGGTGCTCAATCCCAAAGATGACAACAGTTGAAACTATGCATTATGCCTAGCTAGGGGCGTAAAACAATAGCGCTAGTTGGGAGGCAACCCAATAGTTATCTTTTAATTTTTTTCCTTTATGATTTTCAATTAGCACACAATTATGCTACTGTTATGATTGTGTTTTATTGTTTTAATTAGTGTTTGTGCCAAGCAAAGCCTTTGGGCTAATTTGGGTGATAGTTGCTTTGATTCTGTGCATTAACAGAAACTTTTATGTCCTGTAGCAGAATTGTTAAAATTTGCTGGAGCGTGATAAAATTCTGATTTTTTACAAATAATTGATATACAAATTTTCCACATTGTCCTAATTTTTTAAAAAAATTGAAGTTACAAAAGTATGGTCAATGTTCAGATTGCTATAGACTGTTCTGTTTTTTAACAGATTCTGTTTTTTATGCATTGTTTTGCTTGTTTTGATGAAACTATGGATTGTATCGGGGGGGTATAAGCCATGGAGAAGTTAGAATATAGTAGCTATAATGAAAAAATAAAATATGAATGGGTTTGCAATAGTACTTAAAGTAGTAATTTGCTTTATTATACTAACGGATCTCACGAGGTTTTGTTGAGTTTTGTGTGATTGAAGTTTTCAAGCTTTGGGTGAGATCACGATGGATGAAAGAATAAGGAGTGGCAAGAGCCTAAGCTTGGGGATGCCCGAGGCACCCTAAGGTAAAGTTCAAGGACTCCCAAGCAACTAAGCCTGGGGATGCCCCGGAAGGCATCCTCTCTTTCTTCTAACGACCATCGGTAATTTTACTTGGAGCTATGTTTTTATTCGTCACATATCATGAGTTTTGCTTGGAGCGTCTTGTATTATATGAGTCTTTGCTTGTTTTTCTTTTTAGTTTGTCACAATCATCCTTGCTGAACACACTTGTTTGAGAGAGCCACACACTTATCATGATTTGTTAGAATACTCTATGAGCTTCACTTAAATCTTTTGAGCTAGGCAATTGCTCTAGTGCTTCACTTAAATCTTTTTTAGCACAGCGGTGGTTATATTTTAAAGAAATGCACTCTCATGCTTCACTTATGTTATTTTGAGAGTTGATATGATTAAATTTTAAAGAAATGCACTCTCATGCTTCACTTATATTATTTTGAGAGTTGGAAATTTTTAAGGAAATGTGCTCTCATGCTTCACTTATATTATTTTGAGAGTTGAATTTTTTTGAAGAAATATTTGCTCTCTCATGCTTCACTTATATCTTTTGAGAGTTGATAATATCAAAGGTAATTTGCACAAGATATGAATTTGGTCGCAAAGTGACAGATATCCAAGGGGGATATAATAAAAACTTTCATATAGATCATTGGATATGATAAACTTGATTCCTTGCAATAGTTTTGCGATATGGAGATAGTAATATGTGAGTCATGTTGGTGAGTAATTGTGCTTTAGTAAGAATATTGGTGTTAAGGTTTGTGATTCCCTATGCAAGCACATAAAGTCAATAGTTATGCAAAGAAGGTATATCCTACTTGTGGTGCATTATTCAGTGTAAATTATGTTTAATGCGCGTTTATGGCCGTTTTTGTTTGTTGGTTGGTCGCTTCTCAATCTATTTGCTAGCTTTCACTTGTACTAAGCGGGAATGCTGCTTGTGCATCCAATTCCTTTAACCAAAGTTGTGCCAAATGAGTCCACCATACCTACATATATGTGGTATTTCCATGCCGTTCTAAGTAAATTTGCATGTGCCAACTCTAATTTTTCAGATGAATTTCCATTTTGTGTGCCCGTACCACTCATGATGGGGCAGGGGGTGGCCAATATTTTCCATGCTAGGTATTTTATTCTCATGATGAGTGTTTATTCACTTGTCATTGCACGAGAGTGTGGCAGGTAATAGGGATGCCCAGTTCCGAAATGAAAAATAATAATATGATCATAATAATAAATTCCTTGAAAAGTGTTGGTATGGAAGGCACCCGTGGATATGGCTAGCCATGGATTGTGAAAGAATGGTGGAAAGAAAATAAACTTTATTTTCTGTTTGGGAATTCTCGGTCGTTTCATTGACAGGAAAAGCATGCCTCTCAAACTAATTTTATCTCTAATTTAAGCTTTGAGCTCTGGCACCTCTGCAAATCTCTTCTTCCCTCTGCGAAGGGCCTATCTATTTACCTTTATGCAATTTTATTTTTATTTGAGTCTCCATCTTCTCTTACAAAGCACCAACTAGGGAACACTGTTGTCATACATGTGTATTGGATGTAGCTAGGAGTGTGTTTCATGGATGGATCAATGATTGAGCATAATGGGCTAGGGATAACTTTCTTGAGCTTTGATATTTTGAAAGACATGGTTGCTTGTTGATATGCTTGAGTATTGATGTTTTCATGTCAAATTATAGACTATTGCTTTAAATCATTCAAGTCCAAATATCCATGCTACAAAATAAAAGAATATATGATGAATATGTTAGGTAGCATTCCACATCAAAAATTCTGTTTTTATCATTTACCTACTCGAGGACGAGAAGGAATTAAGCTTGGGGATGCTTGATACGCCTCCAACATATCTATAATTTTTTATTGTTCCATGCTATTAATTATCAATCTTGGATGTTTTATATACAATTTCAAGCAACAATATATCATTTTTGGGACTAACTGAAAGTGCTTGTTATCGACTAGAGGGGGGGTGAATAGGTGATTTTTATGAAAGTCTTCAAAGACAGATGTCTTCGAAGACAAACAACTAAAACTAAACCTATATGATATGCAGCGGAAGATAAACTACACTAGACAGGCCGTAGTCAAGTAAGCAATATAATGAAAGCACGAAGACTAATAGCAGCTAGGTAGAATAGATCAAATGGAAGACAGTATGAAGCCAAATACGCAATCAGAAAGATTGTCTTCACACAGTGAAGCCAAACAGGGCAACCAAGCAATAACTTCACAAAGCTAAATAGTAAGTAAGGGGAAGTGATGGAACCAGTAGCTTGACGAAGACAAGGATTTGGTAGACCAGTTCCAGTTGCTATGACAATTGTACATCTAGTTAGGGAGGCTGAGATTGAACTCAGAAGACCATGTCTTCACCTTATTCCCCTTGAGCTAAGGACACCCAGTCCTCACCCAATCACTCTGGTATGTCTTCAAGGTAGACTTCCAAACCTTCACAGACTCCGTTCACTGGCGATCCACAATGACTCTTGGATCCTCAGAATGTGACGCCAAACCGGCTGGAGGATACACAGTCCTCAAGTGTAACAAGTCTTCAGGTCATGCAGACAGAGAGACTTCAGTGATGCCTAACACTCTTTGGCTCTGGGTGTTTTGGGCTTTGTCCTCGCAAGGATTCTCTCTCTCAAAGGCTTCGGAGGTGGGTTGCTCTCAAGCGACCAAAGCCGTGTACTAACTCTGAGCAGCCACCAATTTATGGTGTAGGGGGTGGGTTATTTAAAGCCAGGAGGCAACCCGACATGATATGTCCGAAATGACCCAGGGTCACTAAGGAACTGACATGTGTCCAACAGTTGGATTTCAAACACACACGGCAGCTTGGCTTGGGCTGCAAGCAAAGCTGACTCATCCAACTCTGGATAAGATTTGCTCTCATTGTCTTCGCACGAAGACATAAGATTTTGGTTGAGCATCATGTCCGTCTTCTGACTTTGTTCACTTGGACCCCACTTAGCAGTTCGGTGGTTCCTATGACTCAATAAAGAAGAAAAGGAAACTGTGAAAGAAGCTATGTCTTTGCACTCCATAGTCTTCAAGTGAATGTCTTCACACGTCATTATCTTCAACGTGAATGTCTTCACGAACCACCATTGTCTTCAATGTCTTCATACATTTTTAGGGGTCATCTCTGGTAGGTAAACCGAATTGATGAGGGACTACTACCTGTGTTATCCTACAATTCTCACAAACACATTAGTCCCTCAACCACGTTTGTCGTCAATACTCCAAAACCAACTAGGGGTGGCACTAGATGCACTTACAATCTCCCCCTTTTTTGTGATTCATGACATACTGGTTGAAGTTTTCAACAGGGATAAAATTATGTGTAAGTTAAAGAACATGGTTATTGGCTTCATAAGTTGAAAAGGCTCCCCCTGAAGATGTGCATATAAGTAATTTGCCTTTGAATGCAAATGCACATGGCAGGTTCTGCTTTGTGGAGATCTTCTTCAACTCATGAAGACAATTCATCATGCATACACAAATGTAATGAAGATAATGATATGCACAATGAGAAATGGACGTCTGCAGAATGACTTCATGCGGAATTTATCATCGCAACTAACGGTAGTAGCAAAAAGTAGCAGACGACCATCAAAGTTTAAGTGTTACAACTCAAAACCAGCAGTTCAAGAACGAGAGTTGTAAGAACTTAGCAAAAATAAGCACCCGACCCATATAGACCCGCTTGAAGACTATCAACTCATAAGCTTCTCCCCCTTTTGTCAGGAATGACCAAAAAGGAGTGAAGACTTAGAGTGTCAAGTGTTCCCAGGCGGTGTTGGTGTAGATGTTGGGGCAGCAGGGTCAACGGTGGAGTTGGGCGGTGCAGAGGGGCCTAATGCAGAATCGTGATGCAGTGAAGCCATAGCTGGTGAAGTGGCGTTGTCCTGTTCATCAATGACTCGCACAATAATAGTTGGAGCTGAAGATGAATACTTAGAGTCTTCAATGGAAGGAGTTGGACGCCAACTTGCTGACAGTGGAGGCCTGGAATCAAACTTGAAGCGTTCAGTGAAGCCATCCGCTTGAAGATCATCTTCAGAACATAGCAGTGTGAGGCTCTTCCAAGCACGCCGACAGGCTTCATGAGCAACAAATCAGTTCTTGGTTGCAAGGTTGCGTATGCGATTGACATCAACAAGAAGACTTTGCATTTGGTGCTTCATCCAGTCATGATGCCTATCCTGCTTCTGATGAAGTGAAACAAGAAGCTCTCGGTCATTCAGCACAGGAGCACGCTTCTGAGGCCTTTGGGCAACTGTGCTGGCTGTAGCATCAGTGTTGGCACGATGTGGCAGCCGAAGCTGACCAGCAAGAGGACCAGCAGCAGCAGGAGGATTTGGCACATGAACGCCTTCAAGAGGTTGAGTGAAGCTTTGGAAGGCAGCATTGTCTTCACGAACAGGTTCCTTGGTAGGTTCAGGATATACAACTTCATGTGACATATCCACTTCAGGCAGAAAGACGACATGGTTGCGCGCTGAAGCTTGATAATTGATGGTGGAGTGAAGCTTAATTAGCCGCATGACCCATGGAGCATAGAACTTGAGGCCGAACAAATCAATGCCAGAAGCTGCCAACTGACGGATGAAGAAGTCTTGAGTGTTGAACCTGATGCCATTGATGATTTAGAAGACCAATGTCTTCATAGTGCCTTCAAGCTTAGCGTGAGGAGAATGCCCCTTGGTTGGCCATAGAGTATGCCTCAGTATATGATAGATAGTGCGTGGCAGGTACTCGAGGTCATTGCCAAGAAATTCCTTCGGGTATTCAGCATCAACAGGCAAAGGCTTCATCATACTGAGCATCTGGCTCATGTTGGGCTCAGGCTTCTGAAAGATGCTTTGCAATTCTTGCTCATAGCACTGACAACCTGGCTCATAGAGATCACCAGGAGTGGGCAGGGAAGTTAGCTCAATGATATCTTGAGCTTTGGCTTCATGATGTACATCACCTGACATCCACTCAAGGACCCATGTCTTCGGATCCCTGTTGTAGCCTGATATATGGAGAGTGGCATAGAATTGCAACAGAAGTTCTTCATTCCAATGCTCCTTGTCGACGACAAAAGGGAGCAAGCCAACTTCATGAAAGCAGTCAAGAGCTTCCTCAAGGCAGGAGAGTCCAGCAATGGCATCGCAGCACAGGCGCTTATGGGGGAAGATCCTGTCCTGGTTGTACAGAATACACGAGTAATAGCTTCGCTGCTGGTGGCTCTAGAACCTGTCAGAAGAGATCTTTGGCTTCTTGAATGGATTCTTGGCCTTGTCAAAAAATGTGTTGTGCTCTCTGAAGCTGAGTACACTGAATGAGCCTTGAGTGGTAACAGCACTAGGAAGCCTTGGCAACCTGGGCTTTGGCTTCTGCGTCTGAGGCCTTTGCTCCAGATGGTAGTCATACTGAGGACCAGGAGCGGCGGGTGGTGTCATGATTGGCCACTTGACAGTTACAAGCTCACCATGATAGAACGCTCGTTCCATGGTGTGAGGTACAGGAGGAGCTGCACACTACAAAAAAAAGACACATCCGTGACATTTTGGGCCGAACGAATTTTTTTCCAGTCATGCTTATGACACTTATATGACGATAATTGTGACAAAACCCGGTATCATCATAGATGTGGTGGGCTCCTACTTCTATGACAAAAAATCATGACAGAAAATGGGCTTTTCGTCCTGGGCGGGCCAGAGACGCACCTGCATGACATTCTTTGGGCTGTCCATGACGGAAAAAATCATGGTAGAAGCGAGGGCGAGGAAAATTTCGGGGAGTTCCCGGTTATGGTGGGTGGTCGGGGCCGAGGGATGCATGGAGGTTTGCGCATTTTCTCTCGTATACGTACGCGCGTGTGTGCGAGGCGTTGGGCTCTAACTGAACCCGAGCGAGGCGTTCGCTTACTGAACCCGAGCGATTGCACTAGCTATGTTACTGAACCCGAGCGATCGATCCCTTGATTGTTAACTGAACCCGAGCGATTCCTTCGCTACTGCTGCTAACTGAACCCGAGCGATCGATCGCTGCTGCTGTTGCTTACTGAAGCCGATCGAACCTGCTGCCTCTTGATGAACAGTAAACGTGGGGGTTGGTTGAACGAGTCGAGACGTACGTGGTTGGGGTTGGATGAATAGTTCTTGGTGGGGGTTGGATGAACAGGACCCCATGGTAGTAGTAGTAGTAGGCCGTTGCCGCTGGATGAACAAGACCCCGAGAGGAGGCCGCCACAGCCGAGCAGCTGGTTGGGGGTGGATGAACAGGACCCCGTGGAGGGCTGGTTGAACAGTAGCCAGTGAAGGCTGGATGAACAGTAGCCCGTGGATGAACAATAGCTGGTGGAGGTAGGAGGAAGACGCGGTGGATGAACAGTGCAGGTGGAGGCTTAAGGAAGTCGACGGTGGGTGAACAGTAGCCCGTGGAGTCCCGTTTTGCGGTACGCCACACCCCTCCGATGAAAAGGACCCCCTTTTTGACCGTAGCGCTCCAACACAAGTCTGTTTCCTCCATTTTGCGGTACGCCACACCCCTCCCGACGAACAGGACCCCCGTTTCGACCGTAGTGCTCAAACACAAGTCCGTTTCCTCCGTTTTGCGGTATGACACACCCCTCCCGATGAACAGGACCCCTGTTTCGACCGTAGCCGGTCGAACAAAAGGCCATTTCCTCTGTACTGCGGTACGCCAGACCCCGTTTCGGCTGTTCCATCCAAGCCGGTTGGCTCCCGTTGAACAGGACGTATTCCGACCCAGTCTGTTGCCTCCCGATGAACATGACGTTGTTTCTCCATTCCGACCCAGCCGGTTGGCTGCCCGATGAACAGGATGCCATTGCTGCCGTCCGTTGCCTCTCCATGTACACGAGCCATGGCCATATGTATGCGAGAGTAGGCGTTCGAGACCCTGCCCGTATGTACGTACGTGGCCGTATTTTTTGGCATGTGGCTGTACGTACGTGTACACAGTTTAGAAGGGACTGCCTGAACTGCTACATCGGGGGCTCTACTACTACACATGCCGCTGCTTGCTCGGCCACGGTTCATCGTTGCAGAGAGACCGATCGACCAGTATGTACGTACACATTCGTGACCAGAATGACAACGCTACGTACGCTTCGACCAGGTGGGTCCCGGCTGTCAGGGAGGATAAGGAGGCACTTCCTTGCGTGCGAAGTTATTGATGGTGGGTCCGAGCTGTCAGGGGGAGGATTCATTTTTTTTGCGCCTAATATGGAGGCACTTCCTTGCATGCGAAGATGTAGCTGGTGGGTCCATCTATCAGCCTCACCGCGTACACTACTCTTCCGATGGTTGTCGTTTGTTGACCACTTTGACCACGCCGTGTGGACAGCACCCAGGCGGTGGACGACGGTGAGGCCTAGGAAGGGAACGCTGCTGAGCCAGGGAAGACGAGGCAGGTAGATGCCTACGCGAAGGGGAGTACGAGGGTTCACTGATTTGGCTGCGGTGTAAGGCTGCCGTCACCGGAGAATAACAGGGGGTGTGGGTGAGTAGAGGGAAGGCCTGGCCAGTAGTAGTATGGTCGGGCAGTGAGGCCTGCGCGGCAGCACAACCGGCCATGGGAGGCTGGAGCAGGCGGTACGATGGGCGCATGTGTGGGCGGCTGGAGCAAGAAGACCAGAGGTTGAAGATGCAGCTTGGCCGTTGGATTAACATCCAATGGTCAGTGCAGCTAGAATCATTTATTGACTAAGTTGACAAAGCCCTGCGTACGCGTTAACTTAGTAGGCCCACAAGTTAGCCTCCAAATCTGGTGGGTTCCAGCTAGCAGGGGGAATCAATTTTTTTCTGCGTAATAAGGTGGCACTTCCTTGCGTGCGAAGATGTTTTCTGGTTTTGTGAATTTCTTATTTTTCGAGTTAGAATAAAAAGAAAACAATTTAGCATCTTCAGTACAATCTATATTTTCACGAAAAGGATCATAATAAAGCTGGTGGGTTCCAGCTGTCAGGGAGAGGAAACTTTTTATTTCCGCGTAATAAAGGAAGCACTTCCTTGCGTGCGAAGATGTAGCTGGTGGGTCAAACCTGTCAGGGCGAGAAATTATTTGTTTTCGCATAATACGGGGGCACTTGCTACGTGCGGCCATGGCCTTGTGGGTCCCTACTATCAGCCACTCCACATACATGCCTCTTCCGATGGCTGTCGTTTGTTGACAAAGTTGACCACGCCGCACCGAGAAAACCAACGCAGTGAACGATGGCGAGTCCTAGGAAGGGAACGACCCGGAGCCGGCGAAGACACAACAGTGGATGCCCACATGGAGGGGAGTACGAGGGTTCACTGGTTCGGCTACGGTGTGGGGCTGCCGTCGTCGAAGAAGAACAGGAGGTGTTGGTGAGTAGAGGAATGGCCTGGACGACGTTTGGGAGTAGGGTGGGCCGGTGAAGCCTGCGCGGCAGCACAGCCGGCCACGGGAGGCGGTAGCAGGCGGTACCGCCGGCGGTGGTTTAGGCGACTGAAGCAAGAATATCCGAGATTGAAGAAGCACTACAGCCGTTGGATGGACATCCAACGGCCACTGCTGCTAGAATCGTGTCTTGACTATAAGTTGACAAAGCCTTCCGTACGCCTTAGTAGGCCCATAAGCCTTCCGTACGCGTCACTGACTATAATTCTCAAAACAAAAATAGTAGGCCCACAAGTGAGCATCACATCTGTGGCAGAGAACATATAGCCTATTTGCGATTTGTAATAATGTACAGCCCATTTTTGAATTGTAATAGAATTTACTACAACCCATTTACAGTCTGTTAAAATTACAACCCATTTTCTAGCGAGGACAACGATTAATAATTTCAACCAACCGCTCAAAGCAGAATTCAACCAAAAATCCCACATTTTGATGGGATCCAAGATATTTTTATCCCAAAATTTTGAGTCAGATTAAATATAATTTCAAAATGAATTTGTATTAGGTAAAAATCTAACGAAATATTGCGAGCGCAATAAGTAATGAAATTAAAATTTTCAAATTCAAAAAATAATATTTTTGAAACTAATTACCTGTTTGTGCGTTTTTGTATATTTACAGCCCAATTTTTATAATTACATCCCATTTATTATTTCTTAAAGCCCATTTTCTTGTGAGGCCTAACGCATCCCTCCTAGGAAAGATTTACAGCCCAGCGGGGCGGAGAATAACAAGTTGACCTGGGTTGGGTATTCCGCAAAAAAAAGTATAGCTGGGTTAGCAATTTTCACCTTGAAAAATTAATATCTGGGCTGGATATTTGGTCGACATAAAGTAATAGCCTGGGCTAGACGGGCCACAGCCCGCCCAGTTGATACCTTGCTCCTCTGAACAACAACAAAAACATCGCTCAAGAAAAAATCCGCTTACACCTAAAAAACAAATACTGCTCGAGCTGCTGGGTCCCAGCTGTCGGCCGCTCCTTGTGCAATTCTCTCGTTTATTGACTATATAGGTTGACAATGGTGTGGGACCGTGATGTCAGGAAACCAGGAGGAAGCAAAAAAATTATAGTTGTATATAATAAGGAGGAACTTGCGTACGTACGGCTATGGCCCTGGTGGGTCCCTACTGTCATCCTCTCCATGTAAAGTCATCTCCTGATTCCTAATGTTCATTGACCATGTTGCCAACGCTCGGCGCCACGGCGAGCGTAACAACTCGAAGGACGACAGAGAGGGCCTCGCGGGCCCTACGGATGGTCTGATACAGCGCCTGCTGCTCATTCAGGAAGCCAGGATCATCGGACACCTATGAGCACCTTCGAGAGACTGAGCCGGCATGAAATGGTAAGGCCGCACTTGGGAGCTCTGGATTGTATCACACCTGTATTAAGATACAAGTGTAATTTACTCATCACTGGAAACAACGCGTAAAATACAGGCGTAATGAAACCAATGGCCCGAGGTCTGTAACAAAAACCGGCGAGTTACGCGTGTAATTTGAGAGACCAGTGTATATTTTACCAGTCGAAATCGACCAACCAAGCGCTTCGCCAATGACCATCTACTTTTATTTACAAGCGTCAGTTTTACAAGTAGTTTTGGTTGGAAAATGACAATCCAATCACGGCCTAAGATGGTGAGTTGGTCAGAAGATCACATGGTTTCACCTCTAACCTACCCGAGTTGTCGTATAGGCTATGAATGAAACATAAGATGATGAACTTCTTAAGCATAGAAACAACAGAAGAGGATGATCTTCTTAACATGCAAATCACTGGCATTAGATCAACATGCAAAACAATATGAAGCATTATTCTCAGGAGGCACGGTGAACAGCTCGTGATGCCGCATGCCACAGCATTCCAAGCTCAACTTTGCAATCAAACTCACAAGGCCTGACATTATATAGACAACATTCAGAACAAACTCTTAAAATACCTTACATAGGTCAACATTCATGTGACTATGCATCTCAGCAGAGTAAATATTTACTTCTGAACTAAACACAGGAATAGGAAAAAATGATCGACGCTGCTCACAGCAAAGGGCGTCCCACTCCAAAATATAAAATGCATGTCTTCTGGCTAACATCAATGAGCAAAATTTGAAAAGGTTTTCCAATTCCAATATTTTAAACTAATGTCTTCTTGCTAACATCAATGATTAAACTTTGACAAGCTTTTCCCATTCAAAATATGTAATGCCTATGATTGTGGAATGGGCAGGGTTTGTCATCAGTTTGCACATTGAAATGGCACATGGAGCCGAATTAACCAGCGTATCTTTTTGTGCAGTTCCACTAAAATCAAACAATGTCTTGTGTAGCACGGTGGATTTCATATTTATATGTTGCAAGAAAACAAAGACACATCAGCACACACATGAATATTGGCCCCAGTGTCAACCCACCAATCGGTGGACTGACAAACTGAAAGTACGGTAAATAGATTACCATACCCAGACCCAGATGCCCCATCATTGTTGCTTAGAGTGACATTGAAAGACTTGGAGTCCTGTCCTAGCTTCTTGTACTTGTTTGGGCACTTGTTTGCCCAGTGTTCCTCTGAACCACAAGTAAAGTAGCCATCTCTCTTTTTGTCTTTCTTCTTACCCATCTTCTTAAAGGTAGTATTCTACTGGACAGAGTTCTTTCCCTTGAACTTGTGGGAATTTGTCTGCCTTGAAGACGTTGGTAGCTCCATTCAGAAGGGCAGGGTTTGTCATCAGTTTGCACATTGACATGGCACATGGAGCCGGATTAACTAGTGTATCTTTTTGTGCAGTTCCACTGAAATCAAACAATGTCTTGCGTAGCACGGTGGATTTTGTATTTATATGTTGCAAGGCATTGAACACGTTGGCAGCTCCATTCAAGTAGATAGTCTGGTGGCTCAAGGTGACGACGAATGATTAGAGAACCAGTCGATGTATTGTGCATGATGAAGTATTATGGAGGACACGAACCATCTGAACATTTTGTGCAGTTCCACTGAAATCAAGCTGAGCATCCCTGTCTGCATAAATACAAAAAAAGCGTGATGAATATAATAGTGGTAGTAGTTGATTAAACATACGCTTACATCTATAATCATATTCATTATCTTAACAGGAAAATATAGCAATACAATAGCTTCAATTAAACATTTATTCAAAAGAATACAACAATATAAGTAGCACAACATAACAAAGCACAATCATGTGGATGAAGGCCGATACTGACCTCGTTTGTTACAGCTGCGTCGGCAACTGACTTGGTCATACCTTTCCTTGTGGAGTGAATTTTGCACTCCACGTGTTGTTGAGTTTCCCATGCTCTCTGCAGACTAGTCATGTCACCAGCATCTACTAATACTCTGTAAAGCTTCTCGATCATTCCTTGTGTAATGTACCGCAAACAGTGACTGCTTCTTTCTGCAAAGTGGAAAGACCAACTGGGCCCAATAATGCAACAGTTTGCCTTAAACACATTGGCTCCTTTTGTGCAGTTCAACTAAAATCAAAGTCGAAATAGAACCGAGAAGAAGTTTTGATATCCTTGTATGCAACAATAGGTATAAAGGAAACAATTACTGAGAAATAACGGTTGATGACATATACTCCCAGAAGAAAAAACATCTACCTTATCTTAATAGGAAACAAAGCAGGAGAGTAGCAATTCTCAAACAGTGTGATTCATTCATATTAACTAAAACATTATCTTAACAATACCTTGTTTCAACATGTATAAAGAATGACAAAGTAGAAAAGTACCATTCCTAAAACAATGCAACTGATTCATATTAACAGAGACATTATCTTAACAATACCTTGGTTAAACATGTAGAAAAAACTACAAAGCAGGATAGTTCCATTTGTAAAACACTGTAACTGATATATAATAATAGAGACATTATGTCAACAATACATTTCTTAAACATGTACTCCGGCCGATCCCTAACAGAAATGGTACTCCCGCCGATCCCTAACAAGTGTTGCAGTTTTGAACTAAGATTTAGTAGTTAATTCTGAGAGTGGCATTGCTTAATTTTACCAGTGGCATTAGATGAACAAAAAGCATAAACAGTTCCAGGGGAGAGTGGGCGCAACAGCACCATGTGCTTCCATCTACTTATAAAGGGGGTGATGCAGAGTTTGTTGTAAGAAAGCAACAAGCATCATGTCTGGGTTGGTCCCATTTTTGTTCACTTAATGGGAAAAGACAGCAATTCAATAGCATCAATTCAACATTTATTTAAAACAGTACCAATACAAGTAGCACAGCATCTCAAAGCACACTGCACGATCATGTGGATGAAGGCCGGTACTGACCTTTCATGAAGCAGTCAAGATCACCTACGAATCTGCCAACACGAATAAGAAATCCAATCTCGTTTTGTGTAGTTCAACTAAATCAAGCAAAGTCGCCGGTGTGACATTTAAGTTCGCTATAGCAACAAGTTGAATAGATATCCCTGTTTTAACAGAGGCAAAAAAGGAAACAATTACTGGCCAGTAAAGGAGGATGAAACATATGGCGACAAAAAGAAACATCTACCTTATCTTGATGGAAAACAAAGTAGGACAGTAGCATTTCTAAAATGTTTGCATTGATTCATATTAACAGAGACATTCTCTTAAAACAACATTCGTTAAAAATGTAATTTACTTTTAACAGTGGCATTGCTTCAATTTTCCAGCGGCATTCTTAGATTAACAACAGCAAAATAGTTGTATGGGACATGGGACATGGGACATGCCAGCACCATGTGTGTCCACACATATAAATGGGTGATGCAGAGTATGTTGCCAAGCAGCATATCTGCGTTGGTCCCATATTTGTTCTCTTTGAACCTTTTTCCTATGTGAGGGCAACAAATCTAGTCCTGCACAAACTACCCGACCCCCCAGTTTCTTTCATTTTTCTACAAAGAGATCGGTTCCTTACAGATGTGTGTACTGGGTTACCCCCTTTTTCCCTTTTCGACCAACAAAGTGGCTGGATAGCCAGTCTATACTACATTCCCTCCCTCATTTCCTCATTGAACCATGTCATAGATTCATGCTCCACCCCACCTCCCTTCTTTCCTCTTTGAACCAAGACCTAGATTCGACAACAGAATCGAAACAGATCCGCATGCTAGAGCAATGATGGTTTCAAAGAAAGTTATACCTTAGGGTTGTCGGGATGTGGCTAGGCGTGTGGTGGGAGGCCGGATCTGCCCACACTACGTACGGCAGCGAGGAAGAAGGGGTCGGAGGCCCTCCCGCACAGGCGCTGGGTGATAGAGAATAGCGCAGTCGGCAGTGGATTGCCTCCCTCGCCGAAGGAGAGAGAGTGAATGCTGCACTTCCTCCCCTTCCCGGTGCGACGGGATCCGGACGGCTCCTTCACCAGCTATGAGGCGGGAAAGAGAGAGATGCAATCTTGTTTAGATCTGATGAAGAGGGTGAGAGAGTGTGAATAGAGCAAACCCTAGCAAAGGAACGCTGAGCCTCCAGCGTGTATATATATATGTAGTGCAGCGAGAGTGTGAAGAGAGCAAACCCTAGCGAACAAGCGCTGAGGCTCCAGCTTATATAGTACTAATATAGTGGAGTGGTTTTCTTTTTCTCTCCATAACAATCGTTTTAAATTGTGTATGAAATGAAACTCTTTGTTTAACGTACCAGTGAAGAAAACTACGATCAAGTAACGATCCACGCGTCCTGGTCGCACTTCCTGTCGTTCACGTGCGTAACACTACCCTCCGTTAGGTGAACAACCACACACGCGCCAAATTATCGGAAAGGTGTGAGAGTGTGTACAAATAAAGAAATTTAATTTCAATTATTTTGTATGTACAGTTTGCCCTCTCTCAATAATTATGGTTTGTTGTGTTAAAGTTTGACTTCAGTCAAATCTAATATGCAGAGTAAATAAAAACAGAGGGGTAGTACCTCCATCCGGGTTTTTAGTCCACACCATATTTTTAATCAAAGTCAGACCACATATTTAGTTAAAAGCTGGTCAAATAAAATTACAGGGTAGCTGAAGACAAAATTGTGAGAAGGCTTAGAAATCAATACAAAACTTTTTCTCTTAGTACCAACATCGATGCTTCTTCGAGGAAACATTTAGTTCATATCCAATTGTGTGATAAAATTGCACCAACGTAAACGACTGCTCCAAGATGAACTGGTGAAGGATATCGTCTTTGTGGTAACAAGCAAAGAGCACTGATGGAAGACAGCCCGTTCTTCATTGAACATCAATCAGCTTCACCAGCCGATGCAGCCATGAGACGCAACCATGAGCATCAATATCTCATTGTGGTGTGATGCATCATCAATTTTGGCATCATGTTTGGGTTAGGCACCAATGACGTTTGATAATCCTCACTGTGGTTTGTTTCTTCTCGGCAATCAAGCTCGAGAAAGGAAGAACTGAGCAACAGTGGCCATCCAATTTTGTGCAGTTCCACTAAAAATTGAGGAAGACATGCCCGAGTATGGAGATACGCATCCCTGTTTGCAAAAATATAAAAAAAAGATATTTAAGTAGTGTCGTTACTTTGTTTTAGCAGTGGAACAAGATTAATAGCGGCATCTTAATTGTCCACGCCTCTACATGGGCATTGCTTTCATTTTACCAGTGATAGTTTTAGATTAGTAGCAGCAATACGAGCATATGGACAATGACCGCACAACCACCATGTACTTTTTGTCAAAAAAAACATGTATACCTCCACTGATGCATAAATGATAAACCTGGACAACTTTTGGAGTGGCCTTTCCTCTATAATAGGAAAACATAGGTGATGTTGGACCAGCTGATGAACCCTAGCTACTGTACATGGGGAGCTCGGCAGTAGTGGTATAGAAGAAAACCCGCATGCAGAGTACAATGAAGCATGAAATCCAAAAGAAGTTATACCTCAGGTGGGCGAGATGTGGATTAGGCGGGCGGGCGGGATCTGCCCACACGACAGCAGTGAACAAGGGCGCAGAGGACCGTCGTCCGCGCCAGCGCCGGCTCAGAGAGGACGGTGCGCATCGGCTTCCTCCATCGCCGACGGCGACAGCCTCAACGCTGGACCTCCTCACCTCTAGCAGGGGACGGGATCCGGCCGGATCTGTGACCACCGGTGAGGAGAGAGATAGAGTGGACACTGTCATCTTGTTTAGATATGGAGAGGGTGAGAGAGTGAGACGCGAGAAACCCTATCAAACAAGAGGCTATATATACAATGGAGTAAAAAAAATCTCTCCATAACAGTGGTTTTAAATAGAATACGAGCGTTGCTGGAAAAAAGAAACGAAAACTGGCGGACAAATCTTTTTTTAACGTACCAAGAATGAAAACTCGATCAATAACACGCCCCCGCTTCTAGGTCGCAGTTTGTATCGCTCACATGTGGTCCCCGACCCTCCATTATTAAGTGAATAAATTAAAGGGTCAAATTATTACATACATAAGCTGCCTCTTCGTGTACGAATGCGCTTCATCGTGTACTAGTGGGTATCTCGGAGGCAGAGTGAGTGCAAGTATATTTCTTCTTTTACGTCGTACTCCATTTATCTCACTTCATATTGTTTCCCACTCCTATGATATTCCTATCCTAGGAACAAAATGAGGCGGTACTAAGTTTGTGTGTGTAGGGAGAACGAGACATCGATGATGTGTACGAGTAGTCGCGAGAGTCGTCGCGCACACACACATAGAAATAGACATGCATATCCGTGTTTACGTAAAATTCCATCTCCATCTCCATCTCCATCTCCAATCATATTTGTCCAACTGGCACATTATTTACGTTATTAATTATATACGCAGCAATATTTACGTACAACATCTCTTGTTTGTGGGTGTCCGGACCGCTGCCACGCCCGCTGCTGACCGCCCTGGCCAATCCGAACGCTCTTCATCACCCGCGCGTGCTTCCCGCCCGAAACGGTCAGTGCCGCATTCATGCCCGGCCAGAGCGGACGCGACCTCTCACTGGCGCCGGCATTGAAGTGGCGCGCTGGCCGAGAGAGCGCCGCCCGTGCCGCTTCCCGGTGCATGCGACTACTCCGCGTTCAAACGTCGCCACGGCCGGCCACAACATGCATGTAAAAAGTTCTTGGGAGTCCGTGCTACAGCTAGCTGTCCTCCCCCTCCTCGTCAATCTCTTCCAGTCGTGCTAGTACTTCATGGCGCGATCCATCGACAAGCAGGCGGGAAAGTTATCATATACTCGGTTTGCGGTGAGTGGCATGCCGAGCGACTGTGTGGGGTGGAGCCGTGGAGGAGGGTGAGACATGAACGCGACAGACGTGATTTAAACATTGGTTTTGCTCGATGGCGCGATCCAACGAAACGAAACATTGGTTTCCAAAAGAATACTGTACTGCATGAGAGAGATAGAGTGATGGTTTGCTTCTTCCGTCCAATAACTATACCGGGTCTATGTGATTTGGCGGCTCATTGGTCACTATTACTGCGACGGTAGAGCGTCGTAGAGTGCCTGCACTCTTATTTATTTATTCTGTGATAAAACAAACGTTCTCCACTCTTACACCGGAGGAGTACGAAACACGGCAGCCGAGTGACTACATGGCCCACCTCCCACTATCACCATATTCCTTGGACATCGTGCGACACCTCCGGTCCTTTTTTCTTTGTGTAGTAGCACATTTTACCACATGACCCACCATACACTCTCACATACTACCTCCGCCCCTATGTAATTTATGCATGATACTAGTATATGATACTCCCCACTATGAGTAGCCTTATACGCATACAAAAAAGGACCGAAGGGAGTACGAAGCTTTATGATTTTGTTTCATGTATGTATCCTGACTCCAAGGTTGCCCCGTTACAACATTCCATCAAATACAAAGGAAAACTAACACGCATGCTGATGCATCTCAATGATTCACAGATCATAGCCAATATTTACTTCACAACTAAAGACAAAAGTTGTGAGAATGTGTATAAAAAAAACTACTGATGGGGTCTACGCCGTAAATCCTAAACCCTAAACAGGATTTAATTTCCTAGCTAGGTAGACCCTGTCGAAGGAAGGAAGCCTGGCACTCTCGGATCATACGATGCTTTTGTGCAGTTCCACTAAAATTGAGCTGAGCATCCCTGTTGGCAAAGATATTGAAGAAGTGTGATTAGAATAATAGTAGTGGCACTAGTTCATGAGACATAAACTCATCACAAATAGAAGCCGGTAGAAGTAGAGAAAGATCCACATCGAGATGGAGCTACGTGGGGAGCTGCGGCAGTGGAGCAAGCCGGCTCCAAAAGGAAGTTGTACCTGGGACATCGAGGTGTAGCTAGAAGGGCGGTTGGGAGGCGGCATCAGCCCATACCACGTGGACCCCCGATCGGGACGCACCGATAGTGGGTTTTCTCCCTCGCCGCTGTCGACCACGTCTACGCAGTACATCGTCTCCTTCCCCCAGCGGCGGGATCAGGCCAGATCTGTGACTAGCGGTGTGGCCACCGTCATTCTATGCTTGTGAAGAGAGCAACCCAAGCAAGCAGGCTTGTAGCTTAGGCTCCTGCTAGTGTATATATAGTGGAGCGGTTTTATTTTTCTCTCCATATCAACCATTTTATATTGCGTATGTGTCATTGAAGAGTGAAATGATGGTTGCTTTATCCGACTAACTTACTGTGTGATTTGACTGCTCCTGAGTGGCCCCTACACGTACTCCCCCTACGTGTATGACCGTTCCTGAGTCTCACTTGTACTTATCTCTATTTTCTTGCATGACACGTAGACAGGATGCGCATAGAGGAATTTTGTTACTGCATGTTGTTACGTACTACTAGTACCTACTCACTCCTTCCGGTTCACTACTAGTACTCCCTCCGTCCTGGCTTATTGGTCCCCTTTGTACTCAATTCATGGGCTCGTTTTCCTCAAGAAATTGTCTTTACCAACGTATTAATATCGGGAATGCATGCATGAACAACGAATGATTAAACCTTGCATGCAACATTTTGACAAAGCATTGACTTATGAACATGTGAATGTGAGGGACTGCAACCTCGTGCATGCATGCATGCAACAATCACACGTACACATGGACGCAAAAACGCGCGTGACGCCCTAATGCATGCATGTCCGAGCACACGACGGAACACACACGGTCACGCTCAAGTGCTCAACCTACACGTGCATGCACACACATACTCAGCCAGGGTGAGCTAGTGACCGTATAAACACCGGAAAATGTATATATTAACCGCAATGAGTGGATTATGAAGTCCACTGACCGTATTTTTACAAATATACAGTGACAAACAGTGTATTTATCTCATTTCAAATTAAGCCATATTAACCGGAAAGGAGGCAGTATGGACTAGCATTACTTTGTTGTGTCCCGTCAACTTGCTGAACGAGGAGAAGCTTGCAGGACGGGAGAAGCTTGCGCGCGGTGGCTCGCATGACAAGGAGAAACTTTCGACTAATGCAAGCTCTCCCTCGCTCAAGCGGTGGACATGCAACAGTTAATTCGGTGTCAGATTGCTAGAAGCATACAGTGTAGTAGTACCATTATTGTTCGACTTCCCGAAGAGGCGAACAGCCAAGCGCAAAGTTTACTACTCCGAGTACTAGTATTACGTAGTACTACTAGTACTACTATACAGGTATGTACTACTAGGAACCGCATGGTGGAGCATCTGAACTCTTATTTTATTTTAATATGTGATAAAGCAATCTTCAACACATTTGGTTCTCTTCGATGGTTCTCGCATGTGATAATGGAAGTTGATTGCATGGAACACTCACCACAATTCTCGCTTAATTCTGGCTCCTATCATGTTAGAAATAGGAGTGCTTAGTAATATTTTCTCTTTTGTGTTATTCAGCATGTAAACAGGTCAGCAAACCTTGCGGTGCATCTTTGTGCGAACCGTGTTTGCTACACTTTGAATGTGACCGAGAGCTGGCTTGATGAAACACCTCGCTTCCTTCTTTTTTTTGCGGGGTACCTTGCTTCCTAGTGACCATTCTCTTGGCTGATCGTCCTAAGAATGCTTATATATGAATAAAGCTCTCTCATTTACCCGCAAAAAAGATTAAGCCATATTAACCGGAAAGGAGGGAGTATGGACTAGCACTACTTTTTGGTGTGTCCCGTCAACTCGCAGAACGAGGAGAAGCTTGTAGGACAAGGTGAAGCTCACTTACGCCCTCTTTGTCTACCTCAAGCCTGGTGGCTCGCAGGATGAGGAGAAGCTTTTGACTAATGCAACCTACCCTCGCCAAGGCGGTGGACGTGCAGTAGTTCATTCAGTGTCAGATTGCCAGAGGCATACACTGTAGTACCATCATTGTTTGACTTCCCGAAGAGGTAAAGAGCCAAGCGCAAGGTTTAGTAGTACGAGTAGTACTACTAGTATACAGGTACTAGGAACCGCATGGTGGAGCGTCTGTACTCTTATTTTATTTTAATCTCTGATAAAGTACACATTTATTTGGGAGAAGTGCGGAAAACGGCAGCCCAATAGTACTATTAAAAAACATCGAACATGTAATGATGATATCGATCAACCATGCTCGAATATATCTTGGCCTCCGTGCGAGCCCGTCTGTGTGTTCTCGCTCCTCGTCTCTCTCAAGGAACGGCGGGTTGGCCATTTTTTTGTCAATTGAGATCGGTTTGCTCACACTCCGGTCCCACATGTCAGTGACATGCCAAGAGGAAGTGCGTTGACCGACAGGCCATACGCGTACTTGGTTTTGCACCTTCATACTACTCCCTCCGTCATAGTTTACAGGGCGCGCTTCATTCTCATGCATTTCTCTCCATGCATTTCCACCACCAGAGAGATTTTAAACGCATTTGGTTTAATGCTCAATTAATTAGGGCGTGGTAACCGCAATCAAGTCCACAATTTTCTCTCGATGTATGCGTGTACGCAGAGTGGAGTAAGTGCATGCATGTGTGTACCCGGGGTGGAAGCACTGCATGCATGTGTGTACACATTATTTCCTCTAGTAATAGACGTTATGATATAACTACCAATGTTATTTTTCAGGCCGATCGCTAGTCGCCTTGGTCCCAGAGATTGTTGAAGCGCGCTCTATAAACAGTGGCGGAGGGAGTAGTATGAGCGGATTCAAAGAAGAGCGTATTGATGGTTGCTTCTTCCGAGCAACTTAAAGTGGGAAAGGTGGGGCTTATGATTTAACTGCTCATTACTCACTATTAGTGCGGCGCAACGACCGGGCTGAGTCTCCCATGCTGTTGTGCACTACTCCCTCCGTTCCTAAATATTTGTCTTTCTAGAGATTTCAACAAGTGACTACATACGAAGCAAAATGAGTGAATCTACACTCTAAAATTTGTCTATATACATCTGTATGTGGTAGTCCATTTGAAATTTCTAAAAAGACAAATATTTAGAAACGGAGGGAGTATAATTTGGTGCATGGCACATGGACCCGGATGCTGAAGAGGCTTCTGGCAATGCTATCAAGCTTCCAGCATTTGTTTACATAATTGACGTACTATACAAATAATTTTCCAGCGACATGAAATTGTACAATGCTCAGAGCTTTCAGCTTTTGTTTCGTGTGTCTTGCCATCCATGCTCTTTCGGAAAAAAATAAAAAACTAACTTCCTTGCTAATGCATCTCAATGATTAGCAGATCAGAGCTAATATTTACATCACAACCGAAGAAAAAGTTGTGAGAAGGTGTTAAATTAAAATTGATCCATGCTTTCATTGGCAGCAACTTCCCCCCATCTCTGTCTAAATCAACAAGGCATGTTGGGAAAAATGGTAGCTATCAGGAGCATGCAACATTCTGATCATTTTGTGCAGTTCCACTAAAATAGAGCTGAGCATCCCTGTTCCAAAGATATTAAGTGTGATTACAATAACAGAGGACTGTTGATGAAACAATAAACACACAAATAGAAGCCAGTCACCTTTGTAGTCTCTCTTAAGACTAACTAGTTGGAGAAGATTAAGCAAATAGTTGGAGAAGATTAGGCTCGGAGTTGGATGAGGAGGATAGAGCAAAACCAATCTCCCTTTGTGCAGTCGCACTGAAATGTAGAGACGTTACCCGTGTGACATTTTAGTAGAACTGCACAAAACACTCTTAAGAAAAAAGTGATTTGTGCAGTTCACCAAAAGGTCGCAATAGCAACGAGGTGAAATGGATAGCCCTGTTTGCAAAAAAGAGGTAGAAAGGAAATAATTACTGGCCAATAACAGTTGATGACACATACAACGACAGAAAAGAAGCATATTCCTTGTCCTAAAAAAAGATAACAGCACGGTTGTGTTTATCTAAAACGGTGTGAGGACGAGATTGTAATATGGAAAGTACGCCGGGCGAGCTACGTTTTGGGCAAAGAACTAGGGAAGATCCACATGCAAGATTTTCCACATGCAGCAATGTGGGAAGATGGGCAGGGGAGCAAGGCCGGAGGGGATACCTAGGGGTCGTCGGGATGTAACTAGGAGGGCGGCGGCGGGCAGGATCTGCCCATACTACGGCAGCGAGCAAGTGCCGTAGGCCCTACCGCGTCGGAGCTTGGTTAGAGAGAACGGCGGGTACCGCAGATCGGGACGTGCTGCCTCGGCGCCGTCGAACGGAGAAATGATGCACATCCTCCCTTTCCGCTGGCGGACGGGATGCAGCCGGATCAGTGACCAACGGTGAGAGAGAGAGAGAGGCCACCCCCGCCTTGTGTGAGATACTCTGAAGAGAGACAAACCCCGGCAGGCAGGCTCCATTGTATATAGTGGAGCAGACTACTTTTTTCTCCATAAAAATCATTTTATATTCTGTGTACATGCCATTGAGCAATATAACTTTATTTAAAAATAACGCGCCAACACATCAAGTCAAACTTTGTTTCGTGTACGCGTGGTACACGACCTTCGTAGGTAAACAACCGCTACACGCGCTCAAATTAGCACGTGGGCTGCCATTTCGTACAGAAATGAGCTCCACCGTGTACCCGCGTGGGTGTGGCTGGGCATGAAGCGTGAGTACGTGCACCTATTCTCTTCGTGTACGTACACCACCTACGTGGGTTTGTGTGAGAGAGATAGTGTCTGGGTTCGTGAGTGTTTTTTCTTGGGGGGTGCGTGAGAGATAGACAGGGAATATGTGTCGATGATATTTCAAACAAAAAATGTAACATATGCAATGTGTGTGAAACAGAGGCCTGGATATATCATATATATAGAGGGGACGATCCACGAGAAGAGAGTGGAGGTATCATCGGCGTGAGGTATCCATAGAATCGAAGAGAGGGATGAAGTGTGTGTGTGTGCCCGATCGATAAAGAGTGCCATCGAATTTGTGTGTGCCCACATCAAAGATATATGGTGGCTGGCCTACTGGAATGTGAGAGGGGACAGGTGCAGTTTGACTCTGTGGCATGGATACCTACCTACAGCGTTTGACTATCGGTGTGTGTGTGGGGGGGGGGGGGGACAGAGACCTAACTATAGAGGTAGAATGGCTGGTATATGTGTGTAGGAGGAGAGAGACCTACCTTATGTATTGAGGGAGATCAATCGGCATCCATGCATATGTGTAGGAGAGGAATAAGGTTGGGAGAGAGACAGACTAGAGTGTCGGAGGGGTTGGTGGTGGAGTTGCTTCTCACAAATGGTGGGAGAGGCCTGCTAGACAAACAGAGGGCACGTGTGCAATATCAATAAGAGAGGGGATGCCTGCCTGTCTGTGCACGTGTGTGTGAGAGATGGGTCAGGAGGCATGCACAAATTATGAGGGGGGACGATATGGCTGTGGTAAGAAGACGTAACTACATAGGAAGATCAATCGTCCTTTGTCGAAGAAAGGGAGAGACATAACTTGTGAGGTACGTCGATCGATGCGTGGGGAAAATGAGTTATAGTCGACCTAGGTATATGTAGGGAGATCGATCGGTATACATGCATGTATGTGTTAGAAGCAAATAAGACCCGGAGAGAAGGATAGAGAGAGAGAGAGGGATGTAGCTAGGAGGTGGTGCGAGAGGTCTACTATATTGAGGGGGAAGGAGTGTGCGAGTATTAGATTGATGAAAAGAGGGGCGGGAGTGAGGCATGGACGGTGAGAAGAGAAGAGGGAAATCTTGTGTTTGTGGTAGGCACACCTGCCTAGAGAGGTATATCGATCCGTGTGTGCTGGAAAGAAGGAGCTGGGGGGCCTACACACACCATGGGTGAACGACCTAAAGTGAAATGACGAATGTGCGTGATGGAGCTAGAGAATGCTGAGGGAGGGTGAGAGGGAGGCGGGCGTGTGCATGCACGAGAGAAAGTTAGCGATAGCTACAAAGATAAGAGGATTGTGTGGGTGTAAAAGAGGAATAGAGATCATAATTCATTATAAAAGTGGATTCGGATATTTGAAGAAGATATCATAGTGTTTTAAACCGACGCATGCATGAATATATATAATGGTGATACGCATGGTGTGGTTATGAACATGTTATACTACATATAATATATAGAACATTTATTTGAATTTGTGATAATGTGTGGCTTTTGCAGCTCAGGGTTAAATACTTATCATAATGTAGGGGGCGGGGCACTATACTTTGTGTGATAAACACAGTGTATGTATGAAACATGGTTTAGATTATGAAGATCTAGTTAGTACATCAAATGTACTATTATTTGGAATCAACATCAAGTGTATTCAAAATTTCGAATTTGAGTTCATATCTATCTCTATAGTAATCATGTGGTGTGTTGTTAAGATAATACATGAATGATGGTTTAAGTTGGCAACAATCATGATTGTAGATTCTTATTCAAATAGAGAAACGAATTCAAATTTAGTTCGAATTGCAGCGGTAGTATAGACATTTGGAATGCACTAAAATGTTGGTATGAGTAGATTACATGCATTATACAGCCAGCGAAAAAATGTAATTGGACATAACATGGATTCATAGCTTTGAATAGCATTTGTACAGTAAAACGAGACAAGACTCTCTCTTTGTGTGGTGCAAATAGTTTTATTTTATTTTTTTTGTTGAGGGAAGTCCGAATTGATTTGGTACGTACAATGTTACACGTTAGGCTTGTCCCTAAAATTCAACCCGCGCCTTGTTATATCCTGAAAATTCAGATATCGTGCTCCCAAAACTCGCGCCTTCACAGCTCACGCCTTGCTATCCCGAAATTACAACGCGCGTGAAAAATCCCTCCAGCTGCCAAATCCCGACACGCGAAATCTCCCTTCTAACCCTAAGCAGAAAGGGCCGATAGTTCAAACCGGTGGGGGTACTTTTGTAACACACCCTACATTTTGGACAAGTGCGTCCCTAAGTCATGGTTCCCCCCTCCCATCACCTCCTTTTCGCCATTCGAAATCCCCATTCGAAATCCCAGGCCGCCATAACCTCTCTGCTCCAGCCACGAAACCCCACCCTCCTCCGTCCGCCACCCCACCGCTGACCAGCCGGAACCTCTTCCCCGACGACGTCGTCCACCGCAACAGCCCGACGTCCCTCATACACCTCCCCGGATGAGGATCCATCGTCGATCTCGTCGTCTCGCCGGTTTAGCCGCCTCGTCCTCCACCTCCAAGGAGCTGCTCCGACGATCGCCTCGTCTATCGCAACTGATCCATCCCCACAGCGCCACCTTAACCTGCTCCGCCAGAACCACAGCATCCTCACCGACTCCTCGGACGAAGCCGAGGCCTACTCGGCGGCACCAAAGAGGTTGTACACTCATCGCATCGCACCTTCTCCTTAACTCGACTTCCCGGTGCCGATGGTGCTCCATCTCGCACTCCCATGGCACGGCTACCTCGAAGCTGGCGCCGCAGGCAACATCTCCACGGCGGATCTCCCCCAGTGCAAGGCCCCTTCGGCGGCTGTGTCCATACCAGCCGGATCTGCTGCTGATACTCCGGCTCTCACTCGCTCGCTCGCGCTGCTGCTGCTACTCTGGCTCTCGCTCGCGCTGCTGCTGCTGCTATGGCTCTCGCTCGCTCGCGCTGCTGCTACTGCTCCGGCTCTCACTCGCTCGCGCTGCTGCTGCTCCGTCTCTTGCTCGGTCGCGCTACTACTCTGCTCTCCCCCTCGCTCGTGCTACTTCTCTGCTCTTGCTCTCGCTCGCGCTGCTGATGCTGGTACACGGGCTGCTGTAGCTACATGAGTTGCTGCTCTGGCTCTAGTTCGCGTTGTTCCTCCAAGCGCTACTGCTCCGGCTGCTATCTACTATTGTGTTCCCCGTTGATCGCCTGCTGATTTAGATCACTGTTTCTCTACTACTAGTGCTCAAGCGGCCTAAACTACATGTGAAGTGCCTCTCTGCTACCAGTGCGTTCAGTTTCGACAGTAACATTCAGATTCCACAGTAAATTTTAGTTTCGACAGTTAAGTTCAGAGTCAACAGCTTTTACCTCATCTGTTGTAGTTAGGTGTTTTTTGGTGATGTACATTTTACATCTATCACTTTTTGGTAATGCATTTTACATCATCTATTGGAGATGCTATTAGAATCCCACTTGAGATTAATGATGTTTGTCTTGTACTGCTTCAGCCTCGACGTCTTACAGCTCACCGGAGCTGCTCCAACGACGGAACCATCCATCAGAACAGAGCAGTGCCCTGGATGCCGTCTACAGATTCCTCAGATCTTACTCCACACCTCTGACAGCCACCTCTGCCACAACTTCTTCAGCAACCAACCCAATGATGCTGAGGTCAACATGGTTACGACAAAGAGGTTGTACACTTGTTGCATCACTTATTACTCTACATTTATGTCGATCCATTAGGGCTGTTTTGGTTCAAAGGAAAAAGTGAAGGAAAAACATAGCAATAGGAAATTTTCCTATGGCACTCTACTATTCAATTATTCATGCATTTTGTTGAAAGGAATGGAGCAAAACATCCACCTGGACCTACTTTTCAAAATCCTATGCATGAAAACAAGACCAAGTGCATTAGTAGCAGAATAACATTCTAACTGTACACGCTTTCATATGGTTTCACTTTAATTTGGCCATGTTTCTTTGCATTCCTCTGCTCTTCCAATTCCTGTGAACCAAACACCCAAGTTGACAGAAATCCTGTGTTTACAAATGCTCTTCTTCCCACGTGCATTCCTATCCTATTCCGGTGTTTTTCCTATCCCTGCGTTTTTAGAATCCTGCAAGCCAAAGGAGCCCTTACAGAATTACTTCAGTTACAGGTAGGTGTCGAAGAAAACTTTGTGTGGTTTGTCCTGCTCCTGCCGCGATGTCGTCCACCTCACCTGAGTTGCTCCATCGACAAAAGCATCCACCAAACCAGACATCACGACTCCTGACCGTCTTCGCCGCCTTAGATCTCCTTCCCTACCACTGGCACCCACCACAACTACATCACCATCATCGACTCAGCAGATGAACCTGACGAGTACACGGGTCCACAAGAGAGGTCGCACTCTTTTGTTTCTGCTTATGTTATGCATTGCTTAATATTACCTGCTACTTTATCGTCCTGTTCACCTCTTAGACTCCAAGTCAGGTCCAAATTAATGTTCAAACTTGAGTTTTAAAATTACTTGTGGGGCACATATCGAGGCAGCAATGAATAGTATCTCTGTCTATTATCTGGTTCACCTAGGGTATGCCTATGTTGTTCATCTTGGGTGGGAAACAAATAGTAAAACAATCATCATCTGTCTTTTTATTAAATTAAAGCTATCATCAGCCTGCTATCATTATTTTTGGATCCATCCACTGGTTGTTACCATCACTCTAGATTTCTGCATGCTCTCCTTACATAATCTCACTATATTTTTTTCGTATGCATGTCAGATATTGTACATAGTCATGCTGAACATGTAGAGAAAAAGAGAAGAGTTTTGCGCAGTAATACAATGTCATGCAGACATCGCTCCATGGTGGGTTCAATGGGAAACCCTCCCCCCCTCTCCAGATTGTAATCCAGAGGAAGATATCTGTTCTGAGGCGGATTCAGACATAGCTGACCACTCCTATTTACCCCCCAAGGTGTTTGCTCTAACTTGGCATGATGATGTTGGTCATATCATGCATATGTTGCCTTGCAGTGCCTACTTTCGACATCATATATGTCATCTACTTAGTTTAGACATGTTCTGTAATGCCACCTGTTTAGTTTCTATATCATATATGGGAATTATGCAGTCTCATCTCTTTTAGCCAGCCATAATATATGTGAAATATGCAATGCCATCCTGTTTAACCAGGCATCGTATATTTGAATGATATCTTGCCCATCCTTTTCTTCATTACATTTCCATTTGTCGACAATGTTTGTACATTAAACTACTCTTCCTGTGAATCAGCCATTTGTGTGGGTGATGGAAAAATCTGGAGTGAAAACAAGGTCTTCAGAGCAGACAATGCTACCTGTCGAAGCAGATCTCTTGCTGTGTCCCGATAGCTCCTCAGAGATAGATTCAGAGACAGATGACCAGTCCTATTCCCCCATCGAGGTGTATGCTCTAACTTGACACGGTTAGACTGCTCATATCATGCATATGGTGTCTTGCATTGCATAGTTTAGACATCATATACACAATATTCAACACCATGTTCTTAGTTCAGACATCATATATGTGAATGCCCTCTGCTTAGCATATAAATCACATATGTGAATTAAATCATGCGATCCTGATTACTTAGATAACATGTATGTGAATTATGTCATGCGAACCTGTTTACTAAAGATGTCATATAATTATCTCATGCCATCCTGTTTAGTTAGTCATCATATCTTCGAATTATGTCATGCTATGCTATCCAGTTTAGATAGACATCATATATGTGAAATTACGTCATGCTATTCTTTTTAGTTAAACAATATACATGTCAACTATTTAATGCCCTCTTTTTTCCACACTATCTATTGCATCTGTCTCTCATACAATGTATGTACATTCAACTATGTTTCTTGTTTATCAGCCATTTGAATTGGAGCGGGTGATGGCAGTATCTAGCGGAGTAAAAACATGGTCTTCAAATAAAACAGTGCTACCTCTTGGTGGAGATAGCACCCCAGTTGTACATGCATGAGAACCAGCCCTACCAGACATAACCCAGACTCCCGCAGATTGTACCCCTACTATGATGGATAGAGAACCAGCTTCACCCAATCTAACCCCAACCCCAGCAGATAGTAACCCAGTTCCTGTTGACACAACACCATCTCCACCACAGAGCTCCCAAACAAGAGCAGTTAGTAAGGCAGCTCCAGTGCCCAAAGTGCCAGTACTACCACGGCGAACCCCAACTCCACCAGTTAGTACACCTATTCCCGTGGAGGAAGCACAACCAGCCATTCGTAGTTTAGCATCTATCACATTTGATGTTGTTAAATCCTATGTGCGTATCTTCCGATCATGGAAATATTATACTAAAGATGAAGGAAAATGCCAGTTGTAGGTGTTTGTCCAGGAGTTATGTGTAAGTAATGTTATTCATGGCAATTACTTTGCTTTGTCCCATACATTCTACCTCCATGATGGTTATAATACAACAAATTTTCCCATTTTTCTCTATAGAGAAGGACCGATTTGGAAACTCAGGATGAGGTAACCTGTGCTAATACCTGTGCTATCTTCAAGAATGCTTGGTGGCAGTATCGGAATTACCTAAAGAAAACGTACTTCACTGGCAAAGAAACTCATCAAATTCCCTTACGTTCTCCTGACACACATTTACTGGACGATGACTGGGAATGCCTTGTTCTGTAATGGTCCCGAACCAAGAATGTGGTAAGGTCTATGAGCTCATTTTTTTATTTTTAAGTACTATATGCCTGCATCTTACTGTACTCTATTCATGTAGAACAAGTGCTTAAACCTGAAGAAAAATTGTTCTCATTTAAGATTCCATTGCTATCATGCATACTGCTTTGCTCTTGTATCACTGTATTTACTCATACAAACTTATTTTTAAATTGAACGATCCAATCGAAACTCCAATGGCACAACAGGTATGTTTACGCATGTTTCTTTAACAGGTTTGCTCTTATAAATAGCTCTGTTGATTTCAATTTCAATTGTGTATATAGTTGACTTCTCATATCATGCACATTACTAGCATCACAACAGAGCCAATAGTGTTGTTGTACATGTAGACCCGTGGTACCCATCTGAAATCTTGTTGTGCCGTGTAGTTTCCCACGCTTTGTATTCTTTTAGTGTTGCTTTGTCTTGAACTGATATGATTTGAACCGTGTCTCTATCTATTTTGATTTGGCAAGACAATGCAGTGACCATAGGACATAGATATATGTTTGTTTGATGCTTTTATTATGTACTACTTGGCAATAGAAGACTTGGTAGTTTAATCCTGTCCACCTTACTAATGAACTGGTTCACCGAAATGAGTTTCATATACTAGTACATGCTAAACCTGTTATGTGTCTGCTTGTTTCTTCTTTTAGAATGCTGACAGAATATTGGGGAAGAGTGCCTTATTAAGCAATGGTAAAGGAAGTAATGCAGATAAGGTTCAGGATAGTGAGACATCCTTGTTGGTCTCCAACAAAGCTAATAAAACAGCTAAGGAAAACTATCTTGAAGACAGTGAGACAACCCCAAAGTCCTGTCTTGGTGTAGTGTTCGAGTTACTGGCCACTACCACTGGCACAAGCTATTCAAACTCCCTGTCTAAATCAGTTCGGTTTCTTGAGTCTCAACTACAAGCTGAAAGACATCGATCAGCTGTGCTGCGACAAGAAGCCGAAGGACTGTGGAAGTCCCTGGAGCATTCAAATGCATACTTTCTGGTGCAACAGCAAGTGTTGGAGGATTTTAGCGCCAAACATGAGAAAGCTAATAAGCTTGCTAAGCTTATTGCCAGCATGGTGGATACCCAGGATAATGTTTCTTGAGCTCTTTTGAAGTTGTTTTAATTATGGACTTGTTTTGCTGCCACGTTTATTTGCACTGGTGGCCAATTTAGATGGCCAGTGTATGTAATATGCTACTTTGTTCCCTATATTTCACTGGTGGTGAACTTTGATGCCCAGTGGATGTAATATGTGTAATAGCCGTAATAGCCTAGCTTTAGTTGCTTGCTTATTTATTTCCTTATTATCTTGTTTAGTTGTTTGCTTGTAGTCACTGCAGTTCTTTTTCTGCGTTTTTCTAGTGGCCACAATGACCTATTTTTATAACTAGGCCACAATAACCATGGCAACACACAGACTATTGTAACCATGGTCCTGCTACCTGCTGTAGTGACCATGGGCCTCCTACGGGGCATAGGATCCATGGGCCTTCTACGAGCCGTAGGATCCATGGGTCTTCTACGGGCCGTAGGATCCATGGGCCTTCTACGAGCCGTCTAATTAATGGGCCTTCTACGGGCCGTATAATCATTTCGCCAAACATGGGTCGTACTATTCGTGGACCAATAACGGTCCGCAAAATGGGCCGTAAACGGGCTAGAGTGGAAATCGTCTGTTTTATGGCCCGACCATAATGGGCTGTTAATAGGCTGTATTTGATGACGCTATGAAAATAGCCCAACGGGTTAACGGGCCACAAACGGGCCAACTGTAACCACGGGCTAAATTTGGCCAACAAGCGGAACAGGCCAGTAACGGACCGTAAGTAACCGAATTCTAGAAATGAGCCCAAGAATAAATGGGCCCTTAGAAGGCCGAAAGTTAACACGGGCTGGAAACGGCCGACGGAATAATGGGCCATTAATGGGTATAAAGCGATACACTGTTCATTATGGGCCAGTTTCACCTTGGGCCTTTAATGGGCCCAGAGTTACAAAGGGCCTCGTATGGGCCGAAAGACGTCATGGGCCATACATGGGCCGGAAGTTACAACGGGCTGGAATCATATTGGATGGCCCAGATGATGCTACTGGGCCTAATTCGGATAGGCCGTAATGGGCCAAGAGTTAGCGGGCTGTAAATGGGCTATATGCGAACAGGCCGTTAACGGGCTTCTCGTGGGCCAGCCCGCTACCTTTTAACCAAGTCAAACGGGCCGACCTTTTCACCGGAATGGGCCTCTATTGGGCTGTGCCACATGTCAATGTATCATAGGCGCCTCCGGTCCAATGAGTGGATGACATCTGTCCCAATGTTGAGCCGACACGTGGTTTCTCTGGCCATTGAGAATTTTACATGTGGAAAATCCCCATTGGTCCGGGCTGTTAATGGGTTATCGGATTCAAACCGGAACCCGATAGCTTAACGGTGACCCGTTACGGTGGATGCCACGTGTTGGTTACCCTTGACGAAAGCACTTCCATGACGCGCCATTTATCGTCATTCAAGTGGACACTTCCGTGATGATAATTTTGGTATTGTCATGGAACACTTCTACGACAGCATAGGTATGACCATCTTGATTCTGTCATAAAATCGTCATGGATGTACATGCATGACATAAAACATGACCTACTGTGACAAACACATATCATCACGGAAGTGTATTTTTTTGTAGTGGCAGCAACATCCGAGGTGGATGGCTGAATGTCTTTAGTGGCATCATGGGCTTCAGGCTGAACAGTGGCTTCGGGCTGCACATTGTCATCAGCCATGACAATGTCATCGGCTTCAGCGGTGGTTGTGTCGGCAGCCTCATTTGCCGCGGCTTCAGTGGCTTCAGGAATAGGGGGTTCTGGCACAAACACATCTTCATTCTCTCTTGTTTCAACGGTAGGGGGAATAACAACTTGTTCTTCTTCTTTGTCTTTTTCATCGGCTGATGTAGCCGGAATATCTTCAGCCTGTTTGGCTTCAGATTCTTGAGCAGTTTCTGAAGGGATGGCTTCAGGGAACACTTGACGTGCTACTGATCTTGTGGCTTGCACATCCTCTTCAGGAATGCTCGACATGGAGACCGTGGGCCTAGGGCCTCGACGAAGCCTTCGGAAAGAGGGCGACGCCTGCGGTGAGGGAGTGGTATTCTCCATGTCTTCAGGGGTGTCTTGCAGAGTCTCAATCACAGGAGTAGTGACTTGAGCTGGTGAAGTGCGAGGAATGACCTCGTGGAGAGGAGTGTTGGGGTGGTGCTCTTCCTAGAAATCATCTTGTGTGAGTGGCGTCGTGGGACCGCCAATGCTAATCTGTTCACTGCTCGTGGGAGCAGGCGATGATACCGGCTTGGGCATGATCTGGGGGAACTGAGGAAGGACTTCATCATCAACTACATTGTCTTCACGACCAATGTCTTCAGCTGCGATGGTGTCGGCAGCTGGAATATCTTCCGACACATGAGCCTCTGTGGTAGCAGGCTCATGGACTACTAGGCAGCACTCGCGGTTAGAGGAGGCAGGCAAGGCAACAGAGATGGGTTCAACAAACAGCGGCTCTGGTGGTGCAGTTTGGTCCTTTCTTGAAGACTTTAAAGGCTTAGTCTTCAACTTCTTCTTGGAGGGAGCAGCATCAGAGACTTCATGATGCTTTCGCTTCTTGGCCTCAGCCTCAGCCTGCTTTATCTTTTTCTTTTTAGAAGCAGCTGATGGGACCTTTGGCTTCGAGCCAGTCATGCTGGCAGTGAAGACAATGCTTGGTCTTTCCTACCTTGGAGCTTCGGCTTTAGTTACAGCTGACTTCTTCTTCTTGGCAGCCAACTTGGGGTCAATGCCTGGATGCCCAAGAGCTTTCCTCTTCAAGGCTTCATTATGAGCCTGAACGCATTTTTCAGCGTAATGCTTCAGGCGCTCTCTTGAGCCTTTGGCTTCATGACGGCGCTTAGCAAACTCGGCCTTGAGGTCAATCATCATCTGTTTGAAGTTTTACACTTCAGTGACACTGAGCTTGGCCATGTGCTTCTTGAAGAGGGCCTTTTCATGGTCAATCTTGCTCTTCTGCTCAATGACTTTTTTAACAATTGCAAGTTCTTTGGCAATGTATCCCTGAAATGTTATGCTGATGCCAATAGGAAGCTGCAGATCATCAAGAGTAAGAGATGTATCTTCAAACCACTCGTCAATGAAATTGATGAGAATATCAGCGTCAAACAGAGGCAGATCGTTGAAGATTTCAGCCTCCTGTTTGCTCTTGATCAGCATCTCAAGGGCATCATCATCTATGTCCTCATCGCGAGATAGATCGATAATATCTTCATCATTGCGAAAAATGTTGGCAGGTGTAAGAGCTTGCCCTGAGGGTTTTCTTGGGCTTCTTGGAGGTGCGAGACAGGTCTTTAGACTGCACACTGGATTCAGGAGGTGCAGATTTCAATGGCTTCACTCTTGAAACTTTTGGTGCAACAGAAGATTTTGAAGCCTTAGCCTTCTTGACAGGCTTCGGGGGCTCTGGAGCTTCAGTGTCTTCCTTATCCTCAGCAGCATCTTCAACACTAGCCCTTTGAGCAGCACAATGTGCCAGATATGAGTCAAAGTCCTCAAAGGGGCCAATGAGATTTGGCTCAGCTTCGCGACTGCCATCTGGCCTTGGAGCAGCTGGACCTGGGTTGAAGTTAATCCCATAGTCCTTCTTGTTTTGAGCTGCTGAAGCCCGAGCAAACTGGAGATTGGCTTCAAACAGATCATCCTCTCGACACCATCGAAGACTTGATGGGTCGGCATTTTCAGGCATAGGTCCTCTGACCATGCAACGATAGAAGTCTTTTGCAATGGCTTCAGCCTTGGTCTTGGGAATAAGCTTTCTGTACACAATATCAGCCCATGATGGCCTCACATCATTCTTCTTTGCATACTCTTTTGTGACAAAATGATACCGAAACCATTCCTCTGCCCAATGTCTGCGAATCCATTGGACTCTAGATTTGCGCTGTGTATAGGTTTCATTTGGATCTGACTTGTATAGTTCACAGAGATCTTGGGGCAAGTCCAAAGCAGTGTTACATGGTGCTGCCTGCCACCCTTCTTTGCAGATTTGCCAGACGCCATTGGATTCAAACTGAAGGGCTTCACGATAGTGTTTGGCTTCAGGCGGCTGGTCAGACAGGAACTGGCTTCAGGCGATTCAATATGATGCTGTAAGAACTCTGCAAATGAATGCAGACTATGAGAACCAAGGGATTCTCCCACGAACATGTACCTGTGACAGGTTTAGAGATGCGAGGGAAGGGGAAGAGGTCATATGCATTCTCAGAAGATTTTGAAGATAAATCAGTTTGATGACAATGACCTCATAACGCGAAGACATTCACTTATAGATGTGAGTTGGTTCCAGATTTGTACGAATCCAAAAATAAGCACAAGTGAGGAATCTAACTAGTTGTGAAGCATTCATAAGTGAAAGTTCTTTGCGGAATATGAGATTCAGTAAACAAGATCCAGATTTGGAAGTGTAAAAACATCTTTTGGAGGATGTGGATAGCTCAACGGATCAAATAAACGGTAAAAAGTGAGTTCTTATTTACCGCACAAAGAACTGCTAAACGAGAAGGATGGAGGCCGAGCAGTCTAATCTCCCGCGCCCTAAATTGGAGGCGGAAGACACCTACGGTGGCAGGGGGGAAGAAGATGTCCGCGGCCGGCGTGTAGACGACGACGAAGAAGTCGCGGCAGCGAAGGGCTTCGTCTCCGGCAATGACTGATGCTAGCGGTGGCACTAGGGTTTGAGCGAGACGGCGAGGGGTGAAGAAATAATGACCGCAGGGGTTGAGTATTTATAAGGAAGAGGGACGGTGCAGTGTAATTACTCAGGTGCCCCTGGCGGTTCACTTCTGAAGGACACGTGGCAAGCATGCAACAGATTGAAGGTTGTGCCACGACCCCACGCGCGCCTGGTTTGTCGGGTGGTCGTTCCGGCTTCTCCAGTATTCAGGCAAAAAGGATAGATATAGTTGATACGTCTCCAACATATCTATAATTTTTGATTGTTCCATGCTGTTATATTATCATTCTTGGATGTTTTACAATCATTTTATAGCAAATTTATATCATTTTTTGGGACTAACCTATTGACATAATGTCCAGTGCCAGTTGCTATTTTTTGCTTGTTTTTTACTTCGCAAAAAATCAATACCAAACGGAGTCCAAATGCAGCGAAACTTTTTGGTGATTTTTTATGGACCAGAAGACACACGATGGGCCAAGAAAGTACCTGAGGGGGGCTCCGAGGGGAGCACAACCCACCAGGGCGCGCCTGGGGCCCCAGGCGCGCCCAGGTGGGTTGTGCCCACCTCGGCCACCTCCCGCACCGCATCTTTGCTCTATAAATACCCTGGACGTCCAAAAACCCTAGGGGACTCGACGAAAAACAATTCCAGCCACCGCAAGTTTCAGAAACCACATATCCAATCTAGACACCATCACGGAGGGGTTCATCATCCTCATTGGTGCCTCTCCGATGATGCGTGAGTAGTTCATTGTAGACCTACGGGTCTGTAGTTAGTAGCTAGATGGCTTCCTCTCTCTCTCTCTTTTGATTCTTAATACAATGGTCTCTTGGAGCTCTATTTGATGTAACTCTTTTTTGCGGTGTGTTTGTTGGGATCCGATGAACTTTGAGTTTATGATCACATCTATCTTTTTATCCATGAAAGTTATTTGAGTCTTTTGATCTCTTATATGCATGATTACTTATATCCTCGTATTTCTTCTTCGAATCTTTGGTTTAGTTAGGCCAACTAGATCGATTTTTCTTGCCATGGGAAGAGATGCTTTGTGATGGGTTCGGTCTTATGGTGCTCGATCCCAGTGACAGAAGGGGAAACGACACGTATGTATTGTTGCCATTAAGGATAACAAGATGGGGTCTAATTCCTACATGAATAGATCTTGTCTACATCATGTCATCGTTCTTATTGCATTACTCCATTTTTCCATGAACTTAATACACTAGATACATGCTGGATAGCGGTCGATGTGTGGAGTAATAGTAGTAGATGCACGCAGGAGTCGGTCTACTAATCTTGGACGTGAATCCTATATAATGATCATTGCCTGGATATCTTCATGATTATTTGAAGTTCTATCAATTGCCCAACAGTAATTTGTTTACCCATCGTATGCTATTTTTCTCGAGAGAAGCCACTAGTGAAATCTACGGCCCCCGGGTCTATTTTCCCATCATATACTTTCAGATCTATATTGCTATTTGCCTTTTTATTTATTTGCACCTTTTATTTTCAGATCTATATTATCAAAAACCCAAAAATACCTCGCTGAATTTTATTTGTTTTTATTTGCATCTATCAATCTATTACAACTTTCTCATGTCCATTTGCCAATTTCTGGCGCCGCTACCCGAAAGGGATTGACAACCCCTTTTACACATCGGGTTACAAGTATTTGTTGTTTGTGTGCAGGTGCCGTTCACGTAGTGTTGCGTGGTTCTCCTACTGGTTCGATAACCTTGGTCTCATCACTGAGGGAAATACCTACCATAGTTGTGCTGCATCATCCCTTCCTCTTTGGGGAAATACCGACGTAGCTTTAGCCGCAATCAAAAAGAATTTCTGGCGCCATTGCCAAGAGACATCATCAACATCTACCAGGTTCCTAATCACAAATCTCATCTCCTTGCAATTTACATTATTTGCCATTTGCCTCTCATTTTCATCTCCCCCACTTCACAACATTTGCCGTTTTATTCGCCCTCTTTTTTCGTTCGCCGTTTTATCGTCAGATCTGTTTTTGAGTGCAATCTTGTTGCATAGTCACGATGTCTCAAGAGAACACCAAGTTGTGTGATTTCTCCAATACCAACAACAATGATTTTATTAGCACTCCAATTGCTCCTTCCGCCACTAGTGCGGAGTCTTGTGGTATTAATGCCGCTTTGTTGAATCTTGGCATGAAAGATCAATTTTCCGGTACTCCTAATGAGGATGCCTCGTCCCATCTTAACACATTCATGGAATTTTGCGATATGCAAAAGAAAAAAGATGTGGACAATGATATTGTGAAGTTGAAATTATTTCCATTTTCTTTGCGAGATCGTGCAAAAATTTGGTTTTCTTCTTTGCCTTGCAATAGTATCGATTCTTGGAATAAGTGCAAAGATGCTTTTATTACTAAGTATTTTCCACCTGCAAAAATTATCTCCCTTAGGATGCAAATCATGAATTTTAAGCAACTTGAGCATGAACATGTTGCACAATCTTGGGAAAGAATGAAATTGATGCTAAGAAATTGCCCTACTCATGGTTTAAATCTTTGGATGATCATACAATTTTTTATGCAGGATTGAATTTTGTCTCTAGAAATCTTTTAGATTCCGCGGTGGGTGGTACTTTTATGGAAATTACTTTGGGTGAAGCTACTAAATTGCTTGATAATATTATGGCAAACTACTCACAATGGCATACCGAAAGAGCTCCTGTTAGTAAAAAAGTTAATTCGGTTGAAGAAATTTCTACTTTGAGTGAAAAAGTTGATGCTCTTATGAAATTGGTTGCTAATAAAAGTGCTCCTATTGATCTTAATGATGTGCCTTTGTCTACTTTGATTGAGCAAAATAGTGATGCCATAGATGTGAATTTTGTTTCGCGCAATAATTTTAATAACAATGCTTATTGAGGCAATTTTAATCCTAGGCCTTTTCCTAGTAATTCCTCTAATAATTATGGTAATTCCTATGGTAATCCATCTTATAATAATAATAGGAACACCTCTGATTTTGAGAATAATATTAAAGAATTTATCAATGCTCAAAATAATTTTAATACTACGATGGAAGAAAAATTTAGTAAGATTGATGATTTGTCTAGAAGCATTGATAGAATTTCTCATGATGTAGAAAATCTCAAGATGAAAATTTTTGTGCCTAAGGTTGAGGAATCAATTAAATCTTTATATGTTTCTATGGATGAAAGAAAGAAAAGAACCGCTATGCTTAGAGCTAGAAGAGAATTTTTAGAAAAGGCATTTTCTAGTGATTGCTTTCATAAAAATGATGAAGATCTTAAAGTGATTGGTGTTTCTTCTATTGATTCCTTGTTTAGTAAAATTAAGATTGATGAGAAAGGGACTTAAGAAGAGTCAACTTTAGCTAGAAGGCGTCCCAATAATTCGGAGGGTGAAAATCTTGTTGAGAAAATTGATAAAAGTGGGTTTGGAGAGGTCAAAACTTTAACTACTGATGTGCCCACTCTTTTGGATTACAAAGACTTTAATTATGATAGTTGATCTTTGATCGATTGTATTTCTTTGTTGCAATCCATGATAAATTCACCTCATGCTTATGAACAAAAATAAAGCTTTTACTAAACATATCGTTGATGCTATGATACAAGCTTTTGAAGAAAAGTTGAATCTTGAGATTTCAATTCCTAGAAATTTACATGATGAATGGAAACCTACTATCCAAGTCAAGATTAAAAATTATGAGTGTTTTGCTTTGTGTGACTTGGGTGCGAGTGTTTCCACAATTCCGAAATCTTTATGTGATGTGCTTGGTCTTACCGATATCGTAGAATGCTCTCTAAATTTGCACTCGGCGGATTCTACTATTAAAAAGCCTAGGGGAAGAATTAATGATGTTCTTATTCTTGCAAATAGGAATTATGTGCCCGTAGATTTTATTGTTCTTGATATTGATTGCAATCCGTCTTGTCCAATTATATTTGGTAGACCGTTTTTACGTACTATTGGTGCCGTGATTGATATGAAAGAAGGCAATATTAAATTTTAATTTCCACCAAGGAAGGGTATGGAACACTTCCCTAGAACAAGAATTAAGCCACCTTATGAATCAATCATGAGGGAAGTTTATGGATCTATGAATAAAGATGACAACACTTAGATCTATGTATTATGCCTAGCTAGGGGCATAAAATGACAGCGCTTGTTGGGAGGCAACCCAATGAATAAAATTTATTTTTTGTCTTTTTCTTTCTGTTCTTCGCATAATTATGCTACTGTTATGATTGTGTTTTTTGTGTTTTAATTAGTGTTTGTGCCAAGTAAAGCCTTTGGGATAGCTTTGGTGATAGTTGATTTGATCTTGTTGGAAAACAGAAACTTTTGCGTCCAGTAAAATAATTTTAAAAATTCACAGAAGCGACAAAAAATTCTGAATTTTTTACACAAGATTGATATACAAATTGTTCAGAATTTTTGGAGTTACAGAAGTTTGAGAACAATTGTATCTTTGCAGACTGTTCTGTTTTTGACAGATTCTGTTTTCTTTGCATTGTGTGCTTATTTTGATGAATCTATGGTTTGTATTGGAGGTTATAAGCCATGGTAAAGTTAGAATACAGTAGATATAATGCAATAACAAAATTTGAATGGGTTTTCTACAGAACTTAAAGTAAAGATTGGTTTTCTTATACTAACGGATCTCACGAAGGTTTTGTTGAATTTTGTGTGATTGAAGTTTTCAAGTTTTGGGTGAGATTACGATAGATGAAGGAATAAGGAGTAAGAAGAGCCTAAGCTAGGGGATGCCCATGGCACCCCAAGCCATTATCCAAAGATAAGCAAGCAACTAAGCTTGGGGATGCCCCGAGTGGCATCCTGTCTTTCTTCTAACGACCATCGGTATTTTACTTGAAGCTATATTTTTATTCGTCACATATCATGAGTTTTTCTTGGAGCGTCTTGTATGATATGAGTCTTTGCTTGTTTTTCTTTTATTTTTAAGTCAAGAATCCTTGCTGGACACACCTATTTGAGAGAGCCAAAATTATGCCATGACTTGTTAGAATTGCTCTCTATGCTTCACTTAAATCTTTATGAGATATGGAAATTGCTCTAGTGCTTCACTTATATCTTTTTTGAGCATGGCGTGCTTTAGTATTTTTGAAAAAATGCTCTCATGCTTCACTTAGATTTATTTGGGAGTTAGTAAAATTTCTAAGAAATTCTCTCATGCTTCACTTAAATTATTTTGAGAGAAGAAAATTTTTATGCTCATGTTCTTCACTTAGATTTGATTGAGCTATCAAAAGCAACATATAAAATTAGTACCAAAGTGATAGATATCTAAGAGGGATATAATAAAAACTTTCATGAAGATCATTGGACAAAATAAACTTGATTCCTTGTAATAGTTTTGTGATATGATGATATAATATGTGAGTCATGTTAATGAGTAATTATGGCTTAGTAAGAATATTGATGTTAAGGTTTGTGATTCCCTATGCAAGCACGAAAGTCAATAGTTATGCAATGAAATTATATCCTACTTGTGGTGCATTATTCGGTGTTAGTTATGCTTAATGCTCGCTTATGAGATTTTTTGTTTCTTGGTTGGATGCTTCACAATCTTTTTCTAGCCTTCATTTGCACAAAGTATGATCACTACTTGTGCATCCAAAATCCTTAAACCCAGTTTTGCCATATGAGTCCACTATACCTACCTATATGCGGTATTCTTTTGCCGTACTAAGCAAATTTGTATGTGCCACCTCTAATTTTCAAAATAAATTTCTATTTTGTGTGCTCGTACTGCTCATGAAGCGGCAGGGGGTGGCCAATTGTCGGGTCCGGATTTCGGGGACTCAAAATCCCAGCAAATGACCCCTCGTGTCACCACCTGCCCCAGGATTTTTGTTACTGGTGGACACGTCCTTGTTACAGATTACCAAGCAATTACAAGAATTGGATACAAGACCATTAAGGCCTAATGATACAACAATGATTCTGGTGATGGGTGTTGGAAGCGACTTGTGGTTCTCCAATGTTGATGGGGCTCCATTCCCACAGGAACGGCTGACCTGGATAATTCCTATCCCACGTGGCTGCCATCCTAGGCTCCATACGGACGTCACTGTGGTACTCCTCGTAGAACTCCTAACCTAGCCAAGTAAATAGCTAGGGGCAAGCCTGTGAGTATGTTTGAATGTACTCACACACATGATGAACAAAAGATATACCGAATGCATATGCTCATGATGGATTAAATGCTATGCTCATGCTGACTGAAAATTTGAAGATGGCATGATAACAATAATAGGGTGCAGAAAAATAAATATAACATGCTTGTGACAAATGCAAAAAGAGACATAATATAACATGTTAGTCATAAAACAAGGAAAGGTACGCAGAAAGAATATAAGAGAAATGCCAATCGGGTATCCACAAGAGTATTGGCATGACAGACTACCTGAGAACTCGAGGGACGCCACGAAGAGGTCTTGAAAAGAAATGCCAATTGGGTGTCCACAAGAGTAGTGGTGTGACAGATCGCCTGAGAACTCGAGGGACGCCACGAAGAGGTCTTGAAAAGAAATGCCAATCGGGTGTCCACAAGAGTAGTGGCGTGATAGACCGCCTGAGAACTCGAGAGACGCCACAGAGAGGTCCTGAAAAGAAATGCCAGTCGGGTGTCAAAAAGTGACTCCACGGTCGGTCTTGAAAAGAAATGCCAATCGGGTATCGACAAGAGTAGTGGCGTGATAGACCACCTGAGAACTCGAGGGACGCCACGAAGAGGTCTTGAAAAGAAATTCCAATCGGGTGTCCACAAGAGTAGTGGCATGATAGACCGCCTGAGAACTCGAGGGATGCCACGGAGAGGTCTTGAAAATAAAACCGAATGCCCGGGGTAGTCTAGCCAGCCCCTGAGACACTCAAGAAAATAAAATAAGAGAAACGGGTTAGTCCACAATAATATGCATAACCACAATAATATTAATATGCAAAGCAAAAATATTCATGGTAGCATCAAGGTGACAATAATTATCTTGCAAAATAATTCAGGCCCATTTTAATTATTTCCTCCGAAGACCGACACTTGACCAACCCAGACTGTAGTCCTTAACCGCGGACACGGCTATTCGAATAGGTTTAAACTGTGCAGAGGGTGTACTCTTTACCCACAAGTAAAGGATTTCTTTCGTCAGTGTTGTGACACTGACTAATTCCCATTACGGTCTTTGGGTTGAAAACACACTTGACCAGCACACACCAGATTAACCATCCGGATGCCAGGAATCACCCAAAGCATCATTTCAGAAAAAACTCTAAGTCGGGGAGACAACAATCTCGAGTAGCATGGGATCACTATTAATACGCGCGGATTCCAAGGGGTGCCCCCCTCTCGGCTACAACCGGATACACCCATGCTCCCTGACCCGATGACAGGATTTAGTCCATGATTCGTGGAAACCCTCATCATAGCCCTCTATGTGGTGTGTGCACGGAAAGGGGTTAACAACTTACTAAACCATACCCCACCTGTGGCAAGGACAAGTGGCAGCACGAATCAAGTATGGGGGTTACCGGAACAAGACTCGATCTACGGTCGACTCAGGAGGCTCAAATATTTCCTGCAGTGGTTAGCACAACAAAGTAGTCTTTCAACAGCAATACCAAACAGGGCCACAACCCTTGCATGTTCCAACATGCCCACACTGAAAATTCTCGTCACAACGAGTTTTCAGTCTCACGGTCACTTTTCTCGTGATTGATTCTTCCTGCAGATTAGTCTGGACCGGCACAGGCATATGTGACATATGAAAATAGCCATGCTTACTCATACTTCATGCCTAAATGAAGGTAAAATATTTTCATGGGGTCATGCATGCATAACTATCACTATGCAAACTTCATATGAACTCAACATAATCATGATGCAAATATTAACTATGCAATTCACCATATCAAGTGTTCAAAATGCTTGCCTTGAGCATGCAGAAGTGTGGGGTGCACTCCAAATGTTTGAAAATTTTATCTTCCCTCCATTTCCTATTTTCAAAAATATTTGAATTACCACATATAGCAATAACAGTGTTGTCTGGATTTTTTTAAATAAAACTAAAATAAACTAGATGAAAAATGGGAAATAAAAAAAAAAGAAACAATTTATTTGGAGTCCATATGATTTACCTAGGGCATTCCTAATCTGGAATAAACAAGGAAAAGTGACTATTTAATAGATCCAGTATGAACAAGGCTTAGGAAAAATGTTCACCTAATCTAGATAAATAGAGCATGTTTTTATGAGACTGTAGAAACATGAATCATCAATTTTGGTAGGGAAATAGTCACTATAGAATTATTTGAAAACTGCTGGTAAAAGAGCAAAAGTCTGATGGGCAGCAGCGTGCCATGGGCGAGTTTTAGTCGTCTGGCACCTCTGGGCCAGCCCGCTGCGGCCAGCGAGGTGATGACGATGATGGCGCCCACGCGGAGTGCGCCTTCTTCACTGGGACGCGGGTTCGGAGCAACCCGTCTCCACTTACCGTCCTGGCCCGTGCGCTGGGTCACTGACAATGGGACCCACTGGGCCCACTTGTCATATTTGACCAGTCCTCCCGCCCTTCTTCCTTGCGACAGAGTAGAGGCGGCTACGCCGATGGCCGTGGCCGGCGAACGGCGGTGTCCCACGGAAGGATGAGTTCACCAGCGTGGTCCTCTCACCAAGACGAGCCTGGTGAGCTGCTTTTTGACCACCGGGAATCACCGAGTCACCGGCGGCGAGGTTTTCAGCGGACGGCGACGTCGGTCAGAAGAGGGATTTTGCCCGTGGCTAGTCCCGAGCAAAATTGAGGGTGGGGATGGATTCGTGGGGGTGATAGGGAGCTATTGGTGAAGAAATCGGGGAGGGGTAAGCTCTAGAGAGGTGGGGAGCTTCGAGGCGAGGGCGGCGGCAGTAGCTGCCGGGGACGAAGGAGATGGCCTCCTCCGGCTGTTTGCTGCTTGGGGAGGCTTACAGGAGGTGGAAGAGAGGTGACCGTGTGGTGTGGCGAGCTCGGGGTGGCTTCTTATAGGAGCGGAAAGGCGGTGTCGTGGCTTCCAGAGGAAGCCATGGTGACGGCGGCCATTGATGGCGGTGGGCGAGGCCGTTAGGCCGGTGGTCATGGTCGGCGGTAGTCGGTGGAGCGGTGGCCACCCATATTTATGCCGGGGGGTGGCTGGCTAGCTCGAGGGCGCGCCACGCATCCTGGCAGAGCCGTGCCCAAGTGGGATACGGCGACGGCGGCTCGGGTTGGAGGCTGGCTGGCGCCAGGCGACAGGAGAGGGTGTTGGCGTGTGCTACGGGTCGCGGTGATCCAGGGGGAAGTAGAACGAGCGAGGGCAGCAGTGGGGTGAGTGGCAGGAGCCTGATGCCAGTGAATGCAGTTGGTGTGCTCCAGGCACGCACTTGACACACCGACCAACTGCTCGATGAAATGCCAGAGGTAGCTACAGTGATCCAACCAATCTGATTTTTGGCAGGTGGATGCTTACAAGGTTGGCAAGGCTATTAGACATGCTGGTTTGGCCAGAAGAGCAAGTGTGCAATGTAGTTTTGTTAGGTAGCCAAATTCTGTCATGCACACAGTGTGCTTGATGAAATGCCAGAGCTAGCTAGTGAGTTTTGTTGGGTGTGAAAATTAACAGAATGGTGTCTCCTTAGATGATAGATATGGTGGTGGGTTTGGTTTGGCAAGAAGAGGAACTTGCTAATGCAAGTTTTACTAGAATCCATTTCTGGACAGAAACTACAGGGGTATATTTGGTGGCCTTACAAAATTCATATAGGGCTGAGCTTCTGGAGTTAAGGGTTTGGTGGGAAGGACTGTAAGTGGGAAAAATTTCAGAATTTTTGGAGCAAGTCAAATTGGGGTTGTAGTACAAAGTTGAGACTGAACCAGAATTGAAAAGAGGATGTTTTGCTCAAAAATTTCAAATGACAAAGATAGGTTTTTGCATAAAAGTGACCTATAGGAAGCACATGACCTCCCATAATTTTTGTGGAATTTAAAAAGAATTATTTAAAATGGTTGCAGTGCAACAGAGGCATTTAAAGTATTGAAATAGCTGTTAGAATAATTATCTTGGGCAAAATTTTATTATGATAATAATTCCTACTGTTATTATAATATAAATTAAATGATTTAATAAAACTACCAAAGCTAGTAATATCTAAAAAATTCTATATGGAGGGAAGAATTTTGGAAATCAAAAAACAGAAAAGGTTCTGAAATTAATAAAAGACCTAGTATAATTCAAAATTTTATTTCTGGCCAAATTTTATTCAGTAAAAACATGATTAATTTTTTTTGGGGTGTTACACCAATATTTTCCATGCTAGATGTGTTATTCTCAAGATGAGTGTTTATTCACTTGTCATTGCACGAGAGTACGACAAAGGTATTAGGGATGCCCAGTCCCAAAATGAAAAATGAATTTACTTTATGTTGTCAAATAATAAATTCCTTGGAATGTGTTGGTATGGACGGCACCCGTGGATTCGGTTAGCCATGGAATGTGAAAGTATGGTGGAAAAAGGAATAAACTTTATTTTCTGTTTGGGAACTGCCTATGATATATCTAGCATGGAAAGTGTTGGGAATTACTCAGTCGTTTTCATTGACAGGAAAAGCATGCCACGCAAAATGTTTTTATCTCTATCTTTATCACTATGAGCTCTGGCACCTCTACAAATACCTACTTCCCTCTGCGAAGGGCCTTTCTATTTACTTTATGCAATTTTTATTTTGAGTCTCCATCTTTTCTTATAAAGCACCAACTAAGGGGCACTATGATCGTACTTGAGCATTGGGTGTAGCTAATATGCGAGTGTGTTTCATCAATGGATCAATGATTGAGCATAATGTGCTAGGGATAACTTGCTTTAGTATTGGTATTTTGAAGGACTTGGTTGTTTGTTGATATGCTTGAGTATTGAAATCTTCATGTCAAAACTAGAATATTGCTTTGAATCATATAAAAGTCCAAATGTCCATGCTATAAAGACAAGAATATGTGATGAACATGTTAGGCAGCATTCCACATCAAAAATTCTGTTTTTATCATTTACCTACTCGAGGACGAGCAGGAATTAAGCTTGGGGATGCTGATACGTCTCCAACATATCTATAATTTTTTATTGTTCCATACTGTTATATTATCATTCTTGGCTGTTTTACAATCATTTTATAGCAACTTTATATCATTTTTTGGGACTAACCTATTGACATAGTGCCCAGTGCCAGTTGCTGCTTTTTGCTTGTTTTTTACATCGCAGAAAATCAATATCAAACAGAGTCCAAATGCAGCGAAACTTTTTGGTGATTTTTTATGGACCAGAAGACACACGATGGGCCAAGAAAGTACCTGTGGGGGGCTCCGAGGGGAGCACAACCCACCAGGCTGCGCCTGGGGGCCCAGGCGCGCCCAGGTGGGTTGTGCCCACCTCAGCCGCCTCCCGCACAGCCTCTTTGCTCTATAAATACCCTGGACATCCAAAAACCCTAGGGGAGTCGACGAAAAACAATTCCAGCCACCACAAGTTCCAGAAACCACAGATCCAATCTAGACACCATCATGGAGGGGTTCATCATCCTCATTGGTGCCTCTCCGATGATGCGTGGGTAGTTCATTGTAGACCTACGGGTCCGTAGTTAGTAGCTAGATGGCTTCCTCTCTCTCTTTTGATTCTCAATACAATGGTCTCTTGGAGATCTATTTGATGTAACTCTTTTTTGCGGTGTGTTTATTGGGATCCGATGAACTTTGAGTTTATGATCAGATCTATCTTTTTATCCATGAAAGTTATTTGAGTCTTTTGATCTCTTATATGCATGAATACTTATAGCCTCGTATTTATTCTTCGGATCTTTGGTTTAGTTAGGCTAACTAGATCGATTTTTCTTGCCATGGGAAGAGGTTCTTTGTGATGGGTTCGGTCTTACAGTGCTCGATCCCAGTGACAGAAGGGGAAACAACATGTATGTATCGTTGCCATTAAGGATAACAAGATGGGGTCTAATTCCTACATGAATAGATCTTGTCTACATCATGTCATCATTCTTATTGCATTACTCCGTTTTTCCATGAACTTAATACACTAGATGCATGCTGGATAGCGGTCGATGTGTGGAGTAATAGTAGTAGATGCAGGCAGGAGTCGGTCTACTAATCTTGGACATGAATCCTATATAATGATCATTTCCTGGATATCATCATGATTATTTGAAGTTCTATCAATTGCCCAACAGTAATTTGTTTACCCATCGTATGCTATTTTTCTCGAGAGAAGCCACTAGTAAAATCTACGGCCCCCGGGTCTATTTTCCCATCATATACTTTCAGATCTATATTGCTATTTGCCTTTTTATTTATTTGCATCTTTTATTTTCAGATCTATATTATCAAAAACCCAAAAATACCTCGCTGAATTTTATTTGCTTTTATTTGCATCTATCAATCTATTACAACTTTCTCACGTCCGTTTGCCAATTTCTGGCGCCGCTACCCGAAAGGGATTGACAACCCCTTTTACACGTCGGGTTGCAAGTATTTGTTCTTTGTGTCCAGGTGTCGTTCACTTAGTGTTGTATGGTTTGCCTACTGGTTCGATAACCTTGGTCTCATCACTGAGGGAAATACCTACCGTAGCTGTGCTGCATCATCCCTTCCTCTTTGGGGAAATACCGACGTAGCTTTAGCCGCAATCAATAGTAAATGCAATCTAAATGTTTGTCTCTTTATCTTCAACTGACAAGGACTCAGTGAAGACAATCAACACGTGTCAATAGAATGCATATGAAGAGATAGAGAGAGTTGAAGGGATAAGCACGGAAGGGGTTAGGGTCCGATCACATTCACTTAGCGCAGAAAATGGCAACTTGAAGACATAGCTATAAGTGAATGTTGTAGAGGATAGAACAAATACACACACACACACACACACACACACACACACATATATATATATATATATAAATCATAGAAGACCAAATCGAACATTGCGAAGATAAATCATGAAGATAAGGCAATGTTGAAGACAAACCAACTTTGAAGATAATGCAACATGACGCCAAACAAAAAAATCTTCAAGAAAGATTGGTGGTGGCGTTACCCACCGTATAGGAAGTATTACACCCAGACACGGCACACAATTATCGTGGTTCTCCAAAGTCAAATTCTGCTTTAATGTATTCACACTCAGAGTGTATGTCTTCATGAGTTGAAGACATACGTTACATTGTGTGTTGCGCACCTAAGTCATCAATATGCATAAGTGTTAGGATGTGTGTCCATTCACAGGACATTCAAGGATTCTAAGATATTTAGCTCACACCGCAGCTTGCAAAACCTTTTCTCATCTAAGGGTTTTGTGAAGATATCAGCCAATTGCTCTTCAGTGTTGACGTGAATGATATCAATGTCTTCCTTCAACACATGGCCTCTGAGAAAGTGATGACGGATCTGTATGTGCTTTGTCTTCGAGTGCTAAACTGGATTGTGAGCAATCTTGATAGCGCTCTCATTATCGCAGTAGAAGGGCACCTTCTTCATGTTGATGCCATAGTCCTTGAGAGTTTGCTTCATCCAAAGAAGCTGAGCGCAGCAAGATCCAGCTGTAATGTATTCAGATTCAGCAGTGGAGAGTGACACACAGTTCTACTTCTTTGAAGACCAACGGACAAGAGATCGTCCAAGAAAGTGACATGTGCCTGATGTGGACTTGTGATCAACCTTGTCACCAGCATAATCAGCATCTGAGAATCCAACTTGATCAAACTCTGAGCCCTTTGGATCCCATAATCCTAGCGTTGGGGTGTGAGCCAAATATCGAAGTATTCGCTTCACCGCGAGGTGATGCGATTCCTTTGGTGCCGCTTGGAATCGGGCACACATGCAAACCCTAAGCATTATATCTGGTCTAGATGCACATAAGTACAATAAAGAGCCAATCATGGAGCGGTATACCTTTTGATCGAACTCTTTACCAGTGTCATCGGAGCCCAATTGACCTTTTGTTGGCATTGGCGTCATGTACCCTTTGTAGTCTTGCATTCCAAACTTCTTCAGGCAATCTTTGAGGTAATTTTCTTGTGATATGAAGATGCCATTTCTCTGTTGATGGATTTGAAGACCAAGAAAGAATTTCAGCTCTCCCATCATGGACATCTGATATTGCTCTTGCATCATATGCCCAAATTCATCACTGTATCTCTTATCAGTGCAGCCAAAGATAATGTCATCCACATAGATTTGGCATACAAACAGCTCCCCATCATATGTCTTTGTGAAGAGAGTGGGATCTAGAGAACTAGGTTTGAAGCCTTTGCCCTTCAGGAAGTCTTTGAGTGTGTCATAGCAAGCGCGAGGTGCTTGTTTGAGGCCATACAGTGCCTTGTTGAGCTTGTAGACCATATCAGGATGCTTTGGATCTTCAAAACCAGGTGGTTGAGCAACGTACACTTCTTCTTCAATTTTCCCATTGAGTAAGGCACTCTTCACATCCATTTGGTACAGAAGGATGTTGTTGTGGTTGGCATAGGCTAGCAGTATGCGAATGGCTTCAAGCATAGCCACGGGAGCGAAGGTTTCATCGAAGTCAATTCCCTTCACTTGTGTGTAACCTTGAGCAACGAGACGAGCTTTGTTTCTGATAACTTGGCCATGTTCATCTTGTTTGTTGTGATAGATCCATTTGGCGCCAATAATATTGTGCTTGTGAGGATCAGGACCCTTAAGTAGCTCCCAGACATTGTTAAGCTCAAATTGTTGAAGCTCTTCTTGCATAGCTTGAATCCATTCAGGTTCCATAAAAGCTTCATCAAATTTCTTGGGTTCAGATATGGACACGAATGCAAAGTGCCCACAAAAGTTTGCTAGTTGTGTTGCTCTTGATCGAGTGAGTGGACCAGGTGCATTGATGCTATCAATTATCTTCTCAATCTGAACTTCATTGGCCACATGAGGATGAACAAGGCGAAGATTTTGCTGTTGCTGATCAGTGTCTTCATCTTCAGCATTGTCTTCAGGCTCAGCATTGTGTTCACGTTGAGTAGGAGCAGTGAGTAGTTCATAAGATGTCTTCTTGAAGAACTTGTGAAGATAAACTCAGTTGATGATATGGCATGCAGTATCAATGGCTTCAGGCTAGGACTTTCTTGGAGTCTTGTACTCATCGAGCATCGTACGAGCCATCTCAATGAGGGTCCTGTTCTTGCACTCTACGACGCCATTCTGCTAAGGTGTGTATGGAGCAGAGAGCTCATGAGTGATGCCCAGTGTATCAAGATAAGTGTCGAGGCCAGTGTTCTTGAATTTAGTGCCATTGTCACTCCTGATGTGCTTGATCTTGATGCCATAGTTAGTCATGGCATGATTGGCGAATCATCTGAAGACATCCTGCACTTCAGTCTTGTAGAGAATTATGTGCACCCAAGTATATCTAGAATAATCATCAACAATCACGAAGCCATAAAGATGTGCAGTGGTAGTAAGGGTAGAGTAGTGAGTAGGGCCAAATAAGTCCATATGTAACAGCTCGAAGGGACGTGATGTCGTCATGATTGTCTTCGAGGGATGTTTTGCCCTAGTCATCTTCCCAGCTTCGCAAGCACCACATAGATGATCCTTCTTGAACTTGACGCCCTCGATGCCAATGATATGCTTCTTCTTCGCGAGAGTGTGCAAGTGCCTCATGCCCGGATGTCCTAGCCTTCGATGCCAAAGCCAACACTCTGAAGCTTTTGCTAGAAGACATACGGCAAGCTGTGGACCTGCGGAGAAATCTACCATATACAGATCACCTCTTCGATAACTTTCGAAGAATAGATATTTGTCAGAAGCCATAAGCACAAGGCAACAATATTTTCCAAATATCACAAGCATGTCAAGATCACAAAGCATTGAGACAGACACTAAGTTGTATCCAAGGGATTCAACAAGCATCACTTTATCCATGTGTTGATCCTTTGAGTTAGCAACTCTACCTAAGCCCAATACCTTGCTTTTACTAGTGTCAGTGAATGCGATATGGCTTTTAGTAGATGGTCGGAGGGTTGAATCCATGAGAAGACTTCGATCACCAGTCATGTGGTTAGTGCATCCACTGTCCATAATCCATTCTGTAGCTTTTGGAGTCATACCCTACAGTGCAGTTAGTGGGATAGGCTTCACCAAGAGTATTGTGAAGCATAAACATTTGACGAACAAGCATACTAACAAAGTTAAGATTCTTGGATGGTAAGATAGGATGCTCATCAAGAAAGCGTGCGATGAAATAAATGGTAAGACCATTTTGGCATTTTATCTTGCGTCCCACAAGATGTTTTAGGTCCCCAGCATTATCTTCAGAAGTCAATGATTTCCGGTTGGAGACCTTTCCCTGCAAGAGAAGTTAATTCTTCTTAACCACCCACATTTTAAGGGGTGGCTTCGAAGCAATGAATCTAAGTGCAGCATCTAAGAACTTTGGCTTTGGAGCTCTAGCAAATAGTTTTGCAGGTGGTGAGTAGTACTCAAATGAATATGCAGAAAAATTCTTTGATGTGTGAACATAGCGGTTAGAGGAAACACGCTCATATTCATGAGTCTAATGATAATTTCCCTGCAAAACATTGGCGTTAGGGTGACCTCGTGAGGTCCTTTGTCTGTATGAAGCCTTTGGGCCATATGAAGCCTTTGGTCTGGGGTTTGTCTTCTTCCCTGGTGGTGTCATGATGACATTCACAGGAAGTTTCTCAAGACAACTCTTAGGTACCCAGATCTTCTTCAAGGGTGGCCCGTTCCTGCAGTTAGTACCAATAAACCTGGCAAACACTTCACCATTCTGATTCTTAAACAGCTTATAAATGGAGTCAAAGGACTCATCAATGATAATGGGGTTAGCACAAGTGAAGCCAGATAAGGTAGATGGATCTACTGAAGGACCCATTGCAGCAACCCATGTGGTTTTGGGGTACTGCTTAGGCTTCCAGTAAGAACCATCAGCATTCATTTTCCTCTCGAAACCAACACCCTCTTTCCTAGGGTTTCGGTCCAGAATCTGTTTCTTGAGGACATCATAGAGTGTCTGATGCCCTTTGAGGCTTTTGTACATGCCTGTTTCAAGCAAAGTCTTCAACCTGGCATTCTCATCAGCAATAGTGGTGGCATCCTCAGAAGAGGGGTTAGTTACCACATCAGCAGTTGAAGATATTGCAACAGCAGAGGCAATAGAACATTCAGCAATAGAGACAGCACTGTCACGCTCAAGACATTTTAAACAAGGTGGCACAAAATCTTCCTGAGCGGAACTGATCTGTTGAGCGAGTAGTGAATTGTTTTCTTTTTGCAGATCTTCATGAGACGCTCTCAGTTTCTCTAGATCTTGCTTCCTTTGAAGATAATCATAGGAAAGCTTCTCATGAGTAGCTGAGAGGGTTTCATGACGACTTTCAAGTTCTTCATACTTAATGCGAAGATTTTTTATGTCTTCGATTAAGGACTGAGTTCGATTCATTTCCTCGTCCAGCAGGTCATCGCTTTTGTCTAGCAATTTTTGAATATGTTCCATAGCAGTTTGTTGTTCAGTTGCAATTTTAGCAAGTGTCTTATAGCTGGGTTTGGATTCACATTTAGAGTCATCTTCACTGGAGGTCTGAAAGTAAGCATCACGAGAGTTTACCTTGGCACCTCGTGCCATAAAGCAGTAGGTTGGAGTAGAGTCGTCTTCATCATCGGCTTCAGCATCGGCGATGTGACCATTGTCTTCAGTGTTGAAGATTGACTTGGCGACGAATGCCGAAGCTAGAGCCAGGCTTGTGACGCCTGAATCAGACTCCTCCTTAGACTCCACCTCTGCCTCCTCAGAAGCAAACTCCTCCTCTGAATCCATTTCCTTCCCAACGAAAGCACGTGCCTTGCCAGATGAGCTATTCTTGTAGGATGAGGACTTTGAAGAAGACTTTGAGGATTTCTTCTTCTTCTTGTCGTCGGAGTCATATTCCTTGCTCTTCTTCTTCTTCTTCTTCTTCTTCTTCTTCTTCTTCTTCTTTGATTCCTTGTCCCATTGAGGACATTCAGATATGTAGTGACCTGGCTTCTTGCATTTGTGGCATGTTCTCTTCTTGTGGTCACGAGTGGAAGCCTCATCATTCTTGGAGCTGGATCTTGAAGACTTTCCGAAGCGATTCTTCTTGGAGAACTTTTGGAACTTTCTCACAAGCATTGCTAGGTCTTTGCCAATGTCTTCAGGATCTTCTAAACTGCAGTCAGATTCTTCTTCAGATGCGGAAACAACCTTTGCCTTCAAAGCACGTGATTGGCCATAGTTGGGGCCATAGATATCTCTTTTCTCAGATAGCTGGAACTTATGTGTGTTGAGCCTCTCAAGTATGTCAGATAGATCAAGATCTCTGAAGTCAGGGCATTCTTGTATCATCAGGGCCAAAGTGTCAAATGAGCTGTCAAGTGATCTCAGTAGCTTCTTCACAATTTCATGCTTGGTGATCTCAGTGGTGCCAAGTGCATGAAGCTCATTTGTGATATCAGTGAGGCGATCGAACGTGAGCTGGACATTCTCATTGTCGTTTCTCTTGAAGCGGTTGAAGAGATTGCGAAGTACATCAATCCTTGAGTCTCTCTGAGTTAAGACACCTTCGTTGACCTTGGACAGCCAGTCCCAGACTAGCTTCGCTGACTCCAATGCGCTCACACGGCCATACTGCCCTTTGGTCAGATGACCACAGATGATGTTCTTGGCGGTTGAGTCCAGTTGTGCGAACCTCTTGACATCAGCAGTGGTGACACTTTCACCGACTTTGGGAACGCCAGTCTTGACGACATACTAGAGGTCGATGTCAATGGCTTCAAGATGCATGCGCATCTTATTCTTCTAGTAGGGGTAATCAGTGCCATCAAAGACGGGGCACGCAGCGGAGACTTTGATTACCCCTGCAGTCGACATAGCTAAAACTCCAGGTGGTTAAACCGAATCAAAAAGAATAAGGGAGCACCTTGCTCTGATACCAATTGAAAGTGCTTGTTATCGACTAGAGGGGGGTGAATAGGCGATTTTTATGAAAGTCTTCAAAGACAGATGTCTTCGAAGACAAACAACTAAAAATGAACCTATATGATATGCATCGGAAGATAAACTACACTAGATTCTGTTGTCTTCGCTCTCATTGTCTTCGCTCGAAGACATAAGATTTTGGTTGAGCATCACGTCAGTCTTCTGACTTTGTTCACTTGGACCCCACTTAACAGTTCAGTGGTTACTATGAATCAATAAAGAAGAAAAGGAAACTACGAAAGAAGCAATGTCTTCGCACTCCATAGTCTTCAAGTGAATGTCTTCACACGTCATTATCTTCAACGTGAATGTCTTCACGAACCACCATTGTCTTCAATGTCTTCATACATTTTTAGGGTCATCTCTGGTAGGTAAACGGAATCGATGAGGAACTACTACCTGTGTTATCCTGCAATTCTCACAAACACATTAGTCCCTCAACCACGTTTGTCGTTAATACTCCAAAACCAACTAGGGGTGGCACTAGATGCACTTACACTAACCTATTAACTTAGTGCCTAGTGCCAGTTGCTGTTTTTTGCTTGTTTTTGGTTTCGCAGAATATCAGTACCAAACGAAGTCCAAATGCCACGAAATTTTTTGGTTATTTTTTCTGGACATAAGAGACCCTGGAAGCTTCATGAGGGGACGAGAAGATGGAGCAGTGGACCACGAGGCACCAGGGCACGCCCTAGGCTTGGGGCACACCCTGGTGGCTTGTGGGGCCCAAGTGGCTCCGTTTGACCTAACTCGATCTATATAAATTCTATAAAATCGTGAAACCAACAGAGGAGTCCACGAAATAATTTTTCCGCCACCGCAAGTTCTAGAACCACGAGATCCCATCTGGAGGCATATTCCGGCACTCTGCCGGAGGGGGAAACGATCACAGAGGGGCTCTACATCATCCTTCCTGCCCTTCCGTTGATGCATGAGTAGTTTACCACAGACCTATGGGTCCATAGTTAATAGCTAGATGGCTTCTTCTCTCTATTTGATATTCAATACAATGTTCTCCTCAGAGTTCTTGGAGATCTATTTTATGTAATGACTTTTTGCGGTGTGTTTGTTGGGATCCGATGAATTGTTTGTTTATGATCAGATCTAACCATCAATATTATTTGAGTTTTCTCTGAACTCTTTTGTGCAAGATTATTATAGCCTCGTATTTCTTCTCCGATTTATTGGTTTGGTTTGGCCAACTAGCATCTTGCCATGGGAAGAGGTGCTTTGTAATGGGTTTGATCTTACGGTGCTCAATCCCAAAGATGACAACGGTTGAAACTAAGCATTATGCCTAGCTAGGGGCATAAAATAATAGCACTAGTTGGGAGGCAACCCAATAGTTATCTTTTAATTTTTGTTTCTTTTCTGTTTTTCAATAAGCACACAATTATGCTACTATTATGATTGTGTTTTAGTGTTTTAATTAGTGTTTGTGCCAAGCAAAGCCTTTGGGATGATTTGGGTAATAGTTGCTTTGATTTTATGCATTAACAGAAACTTTTGCGTCTAGTAGCAGAATTATTAAGATTAGCTGGAGAGTGATAAAATTCTAATTTTTTATACATAATTTATATACAAATTTTCCATGTTGTCCTAATTTTTCAAAAAAATTGAAGTTACAGAAGTACGGTCAATGTTCAGATTGCTACAAATTGTTTTGTTTTTGACAGATTATGTTTTTATGCATTGTTTTGCTTGTTTTGATGAAACTATGGATTGTATCGGGGGGGGGGGTATAAGCCATGGAGAAGTTAGAATACAGTAGCTGTAATGAAAAAATAAAATATGAATTGGTTTGCAACAGTACTTAAAGTAGTAATTTGATTTATTATACTAACGGATCTCACGTGGTTTTGTTGAGTTTTGTGTGATTGAAGTTTTCAAGCCTTGGGTGAGATCACGATGGATGAAGGAATAAGGAGTGGCAAGATCCTAAGCTTGGGGATGCCCGAGGCACCCAAAGGTAAAATTCAAGGACTCCCAAGCAACTAAGGTTGGGGATGCCGCGAAAGGCATCCCCTCTTTCTTCTAACGACCATTGGTAATTTTACTTGGAGCTATATTTTCATTTGTCACATATCATGAATTTTGCTTGGAGCGTCTTGTATTATATGAGTCTTTGCTTGTTTTGCTTTTTAGTTTGTCACAATCATCCTTGCTGAACACACTTGTTTGAGAGAGCCACACACTTGTCATGATTTGGTAGAATACTCTATGAGCTTCACTTAAATCTTTTGAGCTAGGCAGTTGCTCTAGTGCTTCACTTAAATCTTTTTTAGCAAAGCGGTGGTTATATTTTAAAGAAATGCACTATCATGCTTCACTTATGTTATTTTGAGAGTTGATATCATTAAATTTTAAAGAAATTCACTCTCATGCTTCACTTATATTATTTTGAGAGTTGGAAAATTTTAAAGAAATGTGCTCTCATGCTTCACTTATATTATTTTGAGAGTTGGATTTTTTTGGAGAAATATTTGCTCTCTCATGCTTCACTTATATCTTTTTGAGAGTTGATAATATCAAAGGTAATTTGCACAAGATATGAATTTGGTCGCAAAGTGACAGATATCCAAGGGGGATATAATAAAAACTTTCATATAGATCATTGGATATGATAAACTTGATTCCTTGCAATAGTTTTGCGATATGGAGATAGTAATATGTGAGTCATGTTGGTGAGTAATTGTGCTTTAGTAAGAATATTAGTGTTAAGGTTTGTGATTCCCTATGCAAGCACGTAAAGTCAATAGTTATGCAATGAAGGTATATCCTACTTGTGGTGCATTATTCAATGTTAATTATGTTTAATGCAGGTTTATGACCATTTTTTTTGTTGGTTGGTCGCTTCTCAATCTATTTGCTAGCCTTCACTTGTACTAAGCGGGAATGCTGCTTGTGAATCCAATTCCTTTAACCAAAGTTGTGCCAAATGAGTCCACCATACCTACCTATATGCGGTATTTCCATGCCATTCTAAGTATATTTGCATGTGCGAACTCTAATTTTTCAAAATGAATTTTAGTTTTGTGTGCCCGTACTGCTTATGAAGCAGCAGGGGGTGGCCAATATTTCCCATGCTAGTTATTTTATTCTCACGGTGAGTGTTTATTCACTTCTCATTGCACAAGAGTGTGGCAGGTAATAGGGATGCCCAGTCCCGAAATGAAAAATAATAATATGATAATAATAATAACAAATTCCTTGGAAAGTGTTGGTATGGAATGCACCCGTGGATACGGCTAGCCATGGATTGTGAAAGAATGGTGGAAAGAAAATAAACTTTATTTTCTGTTTGGGAACCGCCTATGATTTGTCTAGTATGGAAGATATTGGGAATTCTCGGTAGTTTTCGTTGACAGGAAAAACATTCCTCTCAAAATAATTTTATCTCTAATTTAAGCTTTGAGCTCTGGCACCTCTGCAAATCTCTGCTTCCCTCTGCGAAGGGCCTATCTATTTACTTTTATGCAATTTTATTTTTATTTGATCTCCATCTTCTCTTACAAAGCACCAACTAGGGAACACTATTGTCATACATGTGTATTGGATGTAGCTAATATTTGAGTGTGTTTCATGGATCGATCAATGATTGAGCATAATGGGCTAGGGATAAATTTCTTTAGCGTTGATATTTTGAAGGACATGGTTGCTTGTTGATATGCTTGAGTATTGATGTTTTCATGTCAAATTATAGACTATTGCTACAAAAGTCCAAATATCCATGCTACAAAAGAAAAGGATATATTATGAATATGTTAGGTAGCATTCCACATCAAAAATTAAGTTTTTATCATTTACCTACTCAAGGACGAGAAGGAATTAAGCTTGGGGATGCTTGATACGTCTCCAACATATCTATAATTTTTTATTGTTCCATGCTATTAATTATCAATCTTGGATGTTTTATATACAATTTCAAGCAACAATATATCATTTTTTGGGACTAACCTATTAATTTAGTGCCTAGTGCCAGTTGTTGTTTTTTGCTTGTTTTTGGTTTCGCAGAATATAAGTACCAAACGAAGTCCAAATGCCATGAAATTTTTTGGTGATTTTTTTCTGGACATAAGAGACCCTAGAAGCTTCGAGAGGGGATGAGAAGAAGGAGCAGTGGCCCACGAGGCACCAGGGCACGCCCTGGTGGCTTGTGGGGCCCAAGTGGCTCCGTTTGACCTAACTCGGTCTCTATAAATTCTCTAAAATCGTGAAACCAACAAAGGAGTCCATGAAATAATTTTTTTGCCGTCGCAAGTTCCAGAACCACGAGATCCCATCTAAAGGCCTTTTTGGCACTCTGCCGGAGGGGGAAACGATCACAGAGGGGCTCTACATCATCCTTCCTTCCCTTCCGTTTATGCGTGAGTAGTTTACCATGGACCTATGGGTCCATAGTTAGTAGCTAGATGGCTTTTTCTCTCTATTTGATCTTCAATACAATGTTCTCCTCGGTGTTCTTGGAGATCTATTTGATGTAATGACTTTTTGCGGTGTGTTTGTTGGGATCCGATGTATTTTGATTTTATGATCAGATCTATCCATCAATATTATTTGAATTTTCTCTAAACTCTTTTGTGCAAGATTACTATAGCCTCGTATTTCTTCTCTGATTTATTGGATTGGTTTGGCCAACTAGATTGATTTATCCTGCCATGGGAAGAGGTGCTTTGTAATGGGTTTGATCTTACGGTGCTCAATCCCAAAGATGACAATAGTTGAAACTATGCATTATGCCTAGCTAGGGGCGTAAAACAATAGCACTAGTTGGTAGGCAACCCAATAGTTATCTTTTAATTTTTGTTTCTTTTTTGTTTTTCAATAAGCACATGATTAAAGTACTGTTATGATTGTGTTTTAGTGTTTTAATTAGTGTTTGTGCCAAGCAAAGCCTTTGGGATGATTTGGGTGATAGTTGCTTTGATTCTGTGCATTAAAAGAAACTTTTACGTCTAGTAGCAGAATTGTTAAGATATGCTGGAGCATGATAAAATTCTGATTTTTTTACACATAATTGATATACAAATTTTCCACGTTGTCCTAATTTTTCAAAAAAATTAAAGTTACAGAAGTATGGTCAATGTTCAGATTGCTACTGGCTGTTCTGTTTTTGACTGATTCTGTTTTTTATCCATTGTTTTGCTTGTTTTGATGAAACTATGGATTGTATCGGGGGCTATAAGCCATGGAGAAGTTAGAATACAGTAGCTATAATGAAAAAATAAAATATGAATTGGTTTGCAACAGTACTTAAAGTAGTAATTTGCTTTATTATACTAAAAGATCTCACGAGGTTTTGTTGAGTTTTGTGTGATTGAAGTTTTCAAGCTTTGGGCGAGATCACGATGGATGAAGGAATAAGGAGTGGCAAGAGCCTAATCTTGGGGATACCCGAGGCACCCAAAGGTAAAATTCAAGGACTCCCAAGCAACTAAGATTGGGGATGCCCCGAAAGGCATCCCCTCTTTCTTCTAATGACCATTGGTAATTTTACTTGGAGCTATATTTTTATTCGTCACATATCATGAGTTTTGCTTGGAGCGTCTTGTATTGTATGAGTATTTGCTTGTTTTTCTTTTTAGTTTCTCACAATAATCCTTGTTGAGCACACTTGTTTGAAAGAGCCACACACTTATCATGATTTGTTAGAATACTCTATGAGCTTCACTTAAATCTTTTGAGCTAGGCAGTTGCTCTAGTGCTTCACTTAAATCTTTTTTAGCACAACGGTGGTTATATTTTAAAGAAATGCACTCTCATGCTTCACTTATGTTATTTTGAGAGTTGATATGATTAAATTTTAAAGAAATGCACTCTCATGTTTCACTTATATTATTTTGAGAGTTGGAAAATTTTAAAGAAATGTGCTCTCATTCTTCACTTATATTATTTTGAGAGTTGGATTTTTTTTGAAGAAATATTTTCTCTCTCATGCTTCACCTATATCTTTTTGAGAGTTGATAATTGCAAAGGTAATTTGCACAAGATACGAATTTGGTCGCAAAGTGAGAGATATCCAAGGGGGATAATAAAAACTTTCATAAAGATCATTGGATATGATAAACTTGATTCCTTGCAATAGTTTTGCGATATGGAGATAGTAATATGTGAGTCATGTTGGTGAGTAATTGTGCTTTAGTAAGAATATTGGTGTTAAGGTTTGTGATTCCCTATGCAAGCACGTAAAGTCAATAGTTATGCAATGAAGGTATATCCTACTTGTGGTGTATTATTCAATGTTAATTATGTTTAATGCGCATTTATGACCATTTTTGTTTGTTGGTTGGTCGCTTCTCAATCTATTTGCTAGCCTTCACTTGTACGAAGCGGGAATGCTGCTTGTGCATCCAATTCCTTTAACCAAAGTTGTGCCAAATGAGTCCACCATACCTACCTAAATGTGGTATTTCCATGCTGTTCTAAGTAAATTTGCATGTGGCAACTCTAATTTTTCAAAAAGAATTTCCGTTTTATGTGCCCGTACCGATCATGATTCATGAAGCGGCAGGGGGTGGCCAATATATTCCAAGCAAGGTATTTTATTCTCACGATGAGTGTTTATTCACTTGTCTTTGCACGAGAGTGTGGCAGGTAATGGGGATGCCCAGTCCCGAAATGAAAAATAATAATATGATCATAATAATAAATTCCTTGGAAAGTGGTTGTATGGAAGGCACCTGTGGATACGGCAAGCCATGGATTGTGAAAGAATGGTGGAAAGAAAATAAACTTTATTTTCTGTTTGGGAACTGCCTATGATTTGTCTAGCACGGAAGATATTGGGAATTCTCGAATGTTTTCGTTGACAGTAAAAGCATGCCTCTCAAAATAATTTTATCTCTAATTTAAGCTCTGAGCTCTGGCACCTCTGCAAATCTCTGCTTCCCTCTGCGAAGGGCCTATCTATTTACTTTTATGGAGTTTTATTTTTATTTGATCTCCATCTTCTCTTACAAAGCACCAACTAGGGAACACTACTGTCATACGTGTGTATTGGATGTAGCTAATATTTGAGTGTGTTTCATGGATGGATCAATGATTGAGCATAATGGGCCAGGGATAAATTTCTTTAGCGTTGATATTTTGAAAGACATGGTTGCTTGTTGATATGCTTGAGTATTGATGTTTTCATGTCAAATTATAGACTATTGCTTTCAATCATTCAAGTCCAAATATCCATGCTACAAAAGAAAAGAATATATGATGAATATGTTAGGTAGCATTCCACATCAAAAATTCTATTTTTATCATTTACCTACTCGAGGACGAGAAGGAATTAATCTTGGGGATGCTTGATACGTCTCCAACATATCTATAATTTTTTATTGTTCCATACTATTAATTATCAATCTTGGATGTTTTATACACAATTTCAAGCAAAAATATATCATTTTTTGGGACTAACCTATTAACTTAGTGCCTAGTGCCAGTTGATATTTTTTTGCTTGTTTTTGGTTTCACAGAATATCAGTACCAAATGAAGTCCAAATACCATGAAATTTTTTGGTGATTTTTTTCTGGACATAAGAGACCCTGGAAGCTTTGAGAGGGGACGAGAAGATGGAGTAGTGGCCCATGATACGTCTCCAACGTATCTATAATTTATGAAGTATTCATGCTGTTATATTATCATTCTTAGATGTTTTACAATCATTTTACAGCAACTTTATATTAGTTTTTCGGACTAACCTATTGACATAGTGCCCAGTGCCAGTTGCTGTTTTTTGCTTGTTTTTTACATCGCAGAAAATCAATACCAAACGGAGTCCAAACACAGCGAACTTTTTGTAGATTTTTTCTGGACCAGAAGACACCCGGTGGGCCAAAGAAGTACAAGAGGGGAGCTCCAAGGGGAGCACAACCCACCAGGGCGCGCTTGGGGGCCCAGGCGCGCCCAGGTGGGTTGTGCCCACCTCGGTGGCCTCCTGCATTGCCTCTTCGCCCTATAAATTGCCAAATATTCCAAAAACCCTCGGGGTAACCCTAGATCAGAAGTTCCGCCGCTGCAAGCCTCTGTAGCAACAAAAAACCAATCTAGACCCCGTTCCGGCACCCTGCCGAGGGGGAAATCATCACCGGTGGCCATCTTCATCATCCCGGAGGCCACCATGATGAGGAGGGAGTAGTCCACCCTCGGGGCTGAGGGTTTGTACCAGTAGCTATGTGTTTAATCTCTCTCTCTCTCTCTCTCTCGTGTTCTTGAGATGGCACGATCTTGATGTATCGCGGGCTTTGTTAATATAGTTGGATCATATGGTATTTTCCCCTCTCTATCTTGTTGTGATGAATTGAGTTTTCCCTTTGAGATTTCGTTTTATCGGATTGAATACTTTTATGGATTTGAGAGCACTTGATATATGTCTTGCGTATGAATACCCGTGGTGACAATGGGGTATTATAGTGATTCACTTGAGATATGTTTTGGCACTCAACTCGCGGGTTCCCGAGGTAACATTGGGGTAATCTATGCATAGGGGTTGATGCACGTTCTCGTCTTTGTTTCTCCGGTAGAAATCTTGGGGCACTCTTTGAGGTTCTTTGTGTTGGATGGAGTATTATGAATCTAAATTTGCTTTGGTGTTATTTTAGTACGACTCTTGATAGATCGATCGGAAAGAATAACTCAGTGTTATTTTAGTACGAACTTTTGATAGATCGATCGGAAAGAATAACTTGGTGTTATTTTAGTACGAATTCTTGGATAGATCGATCAGAAAGAATAGCTACAAACAATTTCTTCTTATGTTCTCTGTTAGATAAGAACTTTGGAGTTATTCTTCATCGCACTTTGAGGGATGGTTATATGATCCAATTAGATTAGCATGGCTGAGAGATTGCACTAGCGAAAGTACGGACCCTAGGCCTTGTTGTCAAGCATTGCAATACCGTTTGTGCTCACTTTTGTTACTTGCTACCTTGCTGTTTTTTTATTATTCCTATTACAAAAATCAATATCTACTATTATTACTACACTTTTACCACCATCTCTTCGCTGAACTAGTGCACCTATACAATTTACCATTGTATTTGGTGTGTTGGGGACACAAGAGACTTTTTATTATTTGGTTGCAGGGTTGTTTGAGAGAGACCATCTTCATCCTACACCTCCCACGGATTGATAAACCTTAGGTCATCCACTTGAGGGAAATTTGCTACTGTCTTACAAAACTCTGCGCTTGGAGGCCCAACACGAGTCTACAAGAACAAGTTGTGTAGTAGACCTCAAGCTCTTTTCTGGCGCTGTTGCCAGGGAGGTGAGTGCTTGAAGGTATATCTTTAGATCTTGCGATCGAATCTTTTAGTTTCTTGTTTTATCACTAGTTTGGTTTATAAAAAGAAAACTACAAAAAAAAGGAATTGAGGTTGCATCATATTGTTCATCTTTATAATGTCTTTCGTGAAAATGATGGAAAGGAAGATTGTGCTCAATTGATAGAGGAAGAGTTCTATAGAATGTTTGACAAAAAATCCTTGAATGAGCATGATTGCAATGTTGCTAGTATGAATTCTTAGAATATCCATGATGCTAATGATATGCAAAGCTACAAGCTTGGGGATGCTATGTTTTATGAAGATGATATTTTTAGTCCCCCAAGTTTTGATGAGAAAATTTATTATAATAAAAGCATGCCTCCTATCTATGATAATTATGGTGATGACATGTATGCTATATTGAATAATGATAACCATGAAACTTGTCATCATGATTTTAATTTTCAATCCCATGATAGTTATTTTGTTGAGTTTGCTCCCACTACTATTGATGAGAATACATTTGCTTATGTGGAGAGTAACAAAATTTCTATGCTTATGCATCATGAAAAGAATGCTTTTTGTGATAGTTATATTGTTGAATTCACTCATGATGCTACTAAAAATTATTGTGAGAGGGGAACATATGCTTTTACATATTGCAATAATATCAAGTTTCCTCTCTATGTGTTAAAAATCTTGAAGTTTTGCTCGTTTTGCCTTCCTATGCTAGTTGATTCTTGTTCCCATAAGTTGTTTGATCACAAAATCCCTATGCATAGGAAGTGGGTTAGACTTAAATGTGCTAGTCATATGCTTCATGATGCTCCCGTTATGTTTCAATTCTTTACTTTTATGTGAGCATCATTGAAATCATCATGCCTAGCTAAAAGGCATTAAAGATAAGCGCTTGTTGGGAGACAACCCAACACATTTACCTACTGTTTTTGTGTGTTCACATGCTTAGGCTACTGTAGTGATCTTGTTTTATAGCTTTTGTTTCAATAAAGTGCCAAGTAAAGCCTTTGGGATAGTGTGGATGATAGTTGACTTGATTCCGTGCAAAAACAGAAACTTTTGCCTCCAGTGCAGAAATTCCTGTCTTTTACTGGAACGTGGAAAAATTATGAATTTTTTACAGTTGATGAGTATACAAATTGTCTACATTTTCCAATTTTTCAGAATTTCTGGAGCTACAGAAGTATGACCTTAATTCAGATCTTTACGTACTGTTCTGTTTTTTGACAGATTATGTTTGCAATGCATAGTTTGCTTGTTTTATGGTTTATATGGCTTATATTGCTTTATATAAATTGTGGAAATTGTAGAGTACAGTAGGCATTGTGTGAGAAAAATTATGAATCTTATCTTGACAGTACCAAAGTGAATGATTTGTCTTTATCATACTAACCCATCTCACGAAGTTCCGTTAAGTTTTGTGTGATTGAAGTTTTCAAGTTTTGGGTGAGATATCGATATGAGAAGAATAAGGAGTGACAAGACCCTAAGCTCGGGGATGCCCAAGGCATCCCCAAGGTAATATTCAAGGAAGATTCAAGCAACTAAGCTTGAGGATGCCCCGGAAGGCATCCCCTCTTTCGTCTCCGACATTATCGGTAACCTCACTTGGAGCTATAATTTTATTCGTCACATGATATGTGTTTTGCTTGGAGCGTCATTTTATTTTATTTGTATTTGCTTGATGATATTTATAATAATGTTTTGCATCTTTCATTTCAATAAAAATGTCAAGGATAGCCTTTACCATGCTTATTTTGCAAGTCTATTTGTTGCTGTTTCAAAACAGAAAGTTTATCGCTGTTGCAAAAATTCCTGAGAAAAGTCAGAGTGTGATAAAATGCTGAATTTTTTTTTGCAAAATAAGATATGATAAATTTTCTACAGTGTGGTAAATTTTCATAATTTTTGGAGTTAGGGAAGTATGAAGAATATTGCACTCTTTACAGACTGTACTGTTTAGACAGATTGCTGTTATGTTTGCATTGTGTGCATATGTTTGCTTGTTTAATGATTATATTTGAGGATAGGAGTATTAAATATGCAGAGGCATTTAGTATGCAATGTTGAATAATAATTTTAGTGATTTGCTACAGTAGAGAATGATAAGGTTTTTGCATTTATTTATACTAACTTATCACACGAGTTCTTGTTGAGTTTTTTGTGGATGAAGTTTTTAAGATTTAGGAAACCGTGATATAAAAGGAATTAAGGAGACACAAAAGCTCAAGCTTGGGGATGCCCAAGGCATCCCAAGTTAATAATCCAAGAAGTCTCAAGCATCTAAGCTTGGGGATGCCCCAGTAGGCATCCCACCTTTCTTCATGAACAACTATCGGTTAGTATCGGTTGAGCCTAAGTTTTTGCTTCTTCACATGAGTTGTGATATTCTTGGAATGTCATTTTATTTTACTTTGCTTGCTGTTTTAATAAAATACTTAGATCTGGAAAAAAATTAAATAAGAGAGAGTCCTCAATTAGCTACCCCTTTACTCAACTACTCGCTTGATCTTCACTTATATCTTTTTGGAGTAGCTTGCCATTTACTCTTGCGCTTCACTTATATCCTATGAGTAAATTGTTGAATGAATTGAATATCATGAAGTTTAAATTATATCATGCCTAGTGGTAGCTTCACATTGGGTTTAGAAAGTGAAATCTTTTGAAGCTTGACAATCACAATATTGGTCATACAAGCAATTCATGAATGATTACTATAAGGAAGAGAACTTTCACATGCAAATATATTATCTTGGAAACCTTCTATGATTGTGAATACCCATTAATTATTTTCAAACTTGAGAAAATTAGTTGAAGTTGGACAAGGAAGACAACGTAATGAGTTATGGTTGTGTATATTTGCATAGAAGTTATATTGTCATGGATCCTCCAACATGCGGTGTTTACCTAGTATCTTTTGCTAGCCAAAAATTCATACTAAAGTAGAGATACTACTTGTGCATCCAAAAACCCTTAAACCCAGTTTCTTGCCATGAGTGTCTACCTATGCATTGAATAAGATCCATCAAGTAAGTTGTCATCGGTGCATAAAGCAATAAAAATTGCTCCTAAATATGTTTGATCTTTTATTGTAAGGGAAAATTGAGCGTTGTACGAACTTGTGATGGCAAAGTAATAAAAGCGACGGACTACATAATAAAGGTTGCTATCATACGGGGCAATATAACATGACGTTCCTTTGCATTAAGAGCTTGGGCATCCAACAATAAAAAGCGCATGGCAACCTCTGCTTCCCTCTACGAAGGGCCTATCTTTTACTTTTCAGTATTAACTTTTATGCAAAGAGTCAATAGTTTACATCCTCATTCAACCTCAATTATTCTCTAGTTGGCAAGCATCATGTGGTGGGGAAAGATCTACGCACATATGACCAGTCAAATATATTTGATCATGATTTATTATTGTTGACAATTATCAATATGATAAATTAGTTGGGAGGCGAAACATTAAGCCCCTATCTTTCTCTGTGTTCGATGGATGCCATTTGTTCTAAGAATATGCTTTGAGTAGTAGCAATCATGGAAGGCTATATGATGATTGAGTATGTGGAGCTCTTACTTAGACTCTGTTGAATAAGTTGAATTGCAATTGTTTGGTGACTAAGAATATAGGTTGTTGAGTTTCAAGAGAATTCATTGTTTGAACCTTAACATGTGAATTGGTTGCTACTTTAACATGAGAAGTTTTATGAGAAAGAATTGTTGTTATGATGCTAGAAAAAGGGATTGAAATTATCATTGATCAAACTTATGCACTTTGCTAGCATTCACACTTCATAAATTATTTCTTTTATCATTTACCTACTCGAGGACGAGTAGGAATTAAGCTTGGGGATGCTGATACGTCTCGAACGTATCTATAATTTATGAAGTATTCATGCTGTTATATTATCATTCTTAGATGTTTTACAATCATTTTATAGCCACTTTATATCATTTTTTGGGACTAACTTATTGACATAGTGCCCAGTGCCAGTTGCTATTTTTTGCTTGTTTTTTACATCATAGAAAATCAATACCAAACGGAGTCCAAACGCAGCGAAACTTTTTGGAGATTTTTTCTAGACTAGAAGACACCCGGTGGGCCAAAGAAGTACCAGAGGGGAGCTCCACTACTAGGGAAAACTCTAGTAGTAGCGCTTGAAATATGCATAGCAGTAGCGCTGGGTCCAGCGCTACTGCTAGCGCGCTACAGCTAAGTTGTAGCAGTAGCGCTGTAACGGGCAGCGCTACTGGTAAGTATTGTTAGCAGTAGCGCTTCCTGGACCAGCGCTACTGATAACTATCTGTAGCGCTTGTTCACAGGAAGCACTGCTGCTAAGCCAGCGCTACTGCTAGGTGCTTTCCAGCGCTACTGCTAATGTTCTTGCTTTCGCCGGTCCGCACCCCTCTACGTATTTGTGCTATATTTATACAGGCTCTATACAAAAGTTTCATCAGATCATACTAAACATACACTATTCTCATCATATCATAGACATACAGTATTCTCGTCATACCATCATCATCATCATCATTCAACACAAATATCATCACATCTCCAAAATAGCGATATACAAGTGCGATCATGTCATGTCTCGAATAAGTGCAACTGCATGGTCATGGCACACACACAAGTTTCATCATCTCTATCTAAACCATGATGTAGAAGAGAACAGCGATCAGCATGAGCAAGAGCGCGACTATGTAGTACCGGCGGTCCCGCCCCTGCTCATGCTGGAGTGTCCACCTCAAGTAACTACTTTCCGCTTCGGCTCTGCTGTCGAACCCACTGTGGCTAGCACCCGGGTACCTGTGCACCTGGGCCTGAGTGGCTGGCCAGTGGTCGTAGACTCCTGGAACCCTCCCAACGTACACGGCGTAGTAGCCCTTCGCCATCTCTGATCTATGTACCTGCATCGTGAGTTGATGAATTGAACGATAATATGCAACATAATGTACTTAAGAAAACAAAGAGGCATAATTAGCAAAATACAAGCAACCAATAGTAAACATAAATGACAATGTTCCTCATACCCAAACTAATTAACTAGAGCGATCTACGCTAGTTCAGGACCACGGTTTAGTTACATCACATAGTTTCGCCATGCATAAATTCAAAGTTTTGCCATAGAAAAAGACAGTAGTGACACATTGTCATCAACAATCAGTCCTCCATGTCGGCGGTCCAATCTTCATAGTCAGGGAGGAAGCACCCGAGCTTCTTGAAAGGCTTCAGGTCCAGACGCTGAGCGAGTAGCAGTGCTCGGACATCTTCCGCGTGATTGGCCCATGGTAGAACATCTCTATTGGTTCGAGGACCTGCTTCATGATCACTTGGGCAAGTTCACACTGTACGTGATAAAACTCAGCTCTGATTCGATGATCCGGTGTCTTTCCTATGCTTGTGGCCCAGCTGACAATCTCGGCATCGTTGATAGTAGGTGACATGTGAAGGCAATTATTATCCCTTCTGTACTCGAGCAGGTGATGCATGAGGTAGAATCCATCAGCCATACTGGTGTGCGATTGCTGGATGCAGCAGAAGTCGGTCTTATGACCGAAAGCCAGCCCGTGATTCCTGTACTTCTTCACCTTGATATATCCACCAGACAGGCTAAAGGTTAACAGGGCACTATCGAGAACACTCTTTATGTGCTTGTAATCCTTTTTCCTGAGGTTCTTCGATGAGTCCAAGTACATAGCATGGGAGTATTCTGGGTACAGAACGATGAGGACGGTGCCCCCCCCCCCCCGCTGCGCAAATTAAGTACACCTCAAATTAGCCTCCATGCTTGCAAAGGAATGATTAACACTTACGAAAGGATATGTGCAGATGACTTACGTGGGATGATAAGGCACGAGAATCGCTTCCTTGTCCTTATTAGAGATCATGAAGTCGCCGAGGTACTTGCTCGCATAGTCACGGTGCTCTTTGCAAACTGCCAAGAAGCTCTCGTGCATATAGAACGGGTCCGTGGTGCAGATATATTTGATGTTCTCGACCCTGATGAAGTAGTTCAGATACAGCGCATACATGCGGATGAACTGGAAATCCAGCTTGGTCATGTGGAACATGTCGTAGATGTAGTCAAATCGCAGGATGAACTTATTCGCAGGCCATCTCTCGACGTACAACTTCCCACCCGGCACCAGAGCAGCGTAAAGCGGGTATCCTGGTTTTTCCGCGATGAGAAGGCTTTTCTCTCAGGCCAGCACATCTTCATGGAGTCTCCTTAGATCATTGTTCAGTATGTGCTCTAGCGCTTTGGCAGGTAGGATTGGGTCGCCGGCGATATGGAAACGCTTCTTACCTTCGACAGGTATTCTGTCTACCACCCGGGGCTTCGGAGGCGGCTGGCTGCTTGAAGCAGCTCTAGCGCCTTTAGGGCCTTTCCTGTCCGGTCTCCTCCTTTGCTTCTTGGCGGGTGGCGGTAGTGAGCCCACCATACCTTCCCTAACCACCACCCCCAGTGTCGTCGGGCTAATCAGTGGACGGGCCTCGGGGGGTTGCTGGGTACAGGCGGCATCTGGAGGCGTCTCCTGCGAATATCGCTTGAAGAGAGACTTTTTGCATTCTGCCTTAGGATGTTCCGGCTCCGACAAATCAGGCAGCATCAAGTCATCATCTCCATGCTCATAGCATGAGTCTTCGTCGTCCTGAGCCATCAATCCTCCATCATCATAGGCAGTATTGAAATAATTGTCTGGGTCATCATCATCATCCTCCATGTCATCATCAACATTTGCTTCTTTAACAGCGGGGGCTACATCATCTGGCACTAATGGAGGCTCTCCCTCGCGTCGTCCGCTATCACTCGCCACGACAGGTGCAGGTAATGTGGTAGGTGGGGTGGTGTTCATACCTTCTTGAGAAGGTGGCGTTGGCGTGATACTGGGCGCCTCGAGACGAAGAAGAGACTTCGGCCAAGCCAAGAACCAGCTCTTGCATGCGACAATCATCTTAGGGGTCTCGTCGTCATCGACTGTTACCGGAGGAGGCAAATCCTTGAAGCCCGCTAAGACACTGGCCACGTTAACCTTGAAGACGCCATCGGGCATCTCTCGGTTGTGGAACATGCGGTCCTTCGGCTTCACGATCGTTGCCTTTCCCACAGCCACCTTATGGCCCTTGATGTCGTAGAGTAGGGTGCATGGGGTGTCGTCGGCCTACGAAGGAGACATGTTTGCGACGTCAAACATCCGAAAGGTAACTGAAACGAAAGACTATAGGCATGCTGGTGAAAAGGGTATGACGCGTAATTACCGTGAGGGCGTCGAGCTCAGCCAGCGATGAAGGCCCACCGAGCATGCAAGAGACGGAGGTCGGGCTGCTATGAACAAGAGCGGGACCTTTTGTGGTTGCTTGAGCAGGTGCTGGTGCTGTGGTGTTCGCCGAATTGCTCCCGACAAAGCTGGTAAGGGGAAAGTCCTCCGGCCGTGCATTTGGATTGTTCTTCGTGAAATCGAAAAGTGCCGGAAGCAAGCTGACCACCGCGTCAGTGACCGCTGCATTGACGGCCCCGAGCAACTCTTCTTTGGTCTCAGCTTTGGTCTTATTGCCCGCAATCGTGACCTTCTCGTCGATGCTCTGCTGAGTGACGACCGACTGTCTCTTCCTTCTTTCCTCTGGCTCCTCGTGGTAGCACGTCTTCCACGAGGCGCCATCTCCGACGCCGTGCACACGTCCATAGGATGGCGGCTTGTCCACCGGGACCTTTTTCAGTATGTTCAGGGCCTGGTTGAATGGGGTGTCCCACTTGGGCCGCGCCGACGACTGTGATGATTCGTCGCTTTCGGCTGCCTTTTGGTGCTGCTCTTTCTGCAAAAGGAACGTGGACGGTTTACTAATGTGACAAAAATTGCAGTCGAATTGATTGGAAGCTAATATGATAATGTGGTAATATAACAATTACCAGAAGTCTCATGAACTCCCTCGTGTTCGGGTCCGTGTAAAAGATCTTTTTGACTTTGTCCCACTTGTACCGGGCCCTGATCCAGTCATGCTCCAGTGGGTCGGTGAACTCCGCCAAGGGGTCTGGGATTCCGTGACTTTCATGTTCGGCGTCCTCCTTGGCCCATACGTGCCTCTTCCCCTTGTAACCACAGCTTCCGAGGTGGTGGGGAGGCGTGTTCCTGGCCTGGAGCACCTTCATTTTCTATGACCTTGCCTTGACTTCTTCTTTACCGCAATTCTCCTTGAATTTTGCAAAGTCCTCTTCCGTTATTGTCGGATTATCAGCATGAATCTTGGATCATGGTTCATTCTTCCCAATCGCTTTTTTCACCCGAACTTTCCAGGAGGACAAGTCGTTGGTGAACGTCACCATCGCCTTGTCGTTTATCTTTGTCATGGCGACGTTGTCCCATGGCACTTTATATTTGCCTTCATTCCGGCCGGGGAACAGGAACCTATTGTGCAACTTCTTTAGGAGCATGTGCTCCATATGTGATATCTGCTTCAACCTCTCGTCGTTGATGTTGGCAGTTTCCCTGAGGATGCATCCAAGTTGATTGCCCCAGCAAGAGCGCGCATCCTCCGGCGCCGTTGGCTCTAACTTCTTGGGGTGCATCTCCGTGACCACAATTTGTCCGATGCCAAGCTCGTTTGGTCTTCGTGTCCTCTTCTTCTTCGGTGCTTTACCGGCTACGACAGCATCGTTGCCGGTCTCGGGGGTGGTGTCGGTCCCGGTGCCAGTGCCGGTGTCGGCGTCGGTGTCGGGGTTGGTGCCACTGCCACCACCATGCAAACCCATCTGGTGTTCATCCAAGTAATCGAAATAGTGATTTGCTGCCTCGATGGGGTCTTCGAGGCAAGCAGAACCACCCACGACTTCGGCGTCGGTAGACATGTTTCCTATTGATCAACAATTGGAAATAAAAGATATAATGAAGAGGAAAAAGGGTCCTATGTTTGGTCGGAATGTTGATTCATTCCCCTTCCGACAAATCCCGGGTACTCCATATGTCCTAGTTTCTAGCACAAGTCATGCCGAAAATCACGGAAATTTTCGGCATGACCTTTGCTAAAAAGTGGACATATGGAGCGCCTGAAATTTGCCGGAACAGAAATGAATCAACATTCCGGCAAAACATAGGCTACTCGGATATTTTTCGACATTCAACCAACATTGCAAAACCAACATATAACATCAATGACATATATCATTCAAGCAAAAGCATGCTTGTACTTAAATGCACAAATATGACAAAAATAGCTACAAACTTGCTCTCTCTCTCTCTCTCTCTATTGTTTTTGCTAACTTGCTCAAAATTTTGCTAACTTTGCTACTGTTTTTTTAATTTGCTACTGTTTTTATACCTAATGTTTTGCTAAATTTGCTAACTTGCCCTAAAAGACCTAAACAGAGAGAGAGGAGGGCAGGGGAGAGGAGAGGGAGAGGAGAGGCTTACAATGATGCAGGAGAAGCCGAGGACGGAGGTAGAGGGTGGCGGACGGCGGCGGTGGCGAGGTCAAGGGCGCGCAAGCAGGGGAGAGGCGGGGGTGGTGTTGTGGTCGAGGGCGAGCAGGGGAGACGCCGGTGAGGTCGAGGGCGGGCTCGGGAGACGGCCGGTGACGAGGTCGACGGCGGCCAGGGGCGACGGCCGACGGTCGAGGGCGACGGACGGTGCGAGGGCGGGCAGGGCGACGGCGGCGGCGCCAGAGAGTGGGGGAAGAGTGGGGGATTGGGACTTGGCGGACTTGGCAAAATTTGAGCCCTCATGGGTTAACTCAAAATAGTAGTAGCGCTGGATTGTGAACCAGCGCTATAGCTAACTTAGCTATAGCACTGGGTTGTAATGCAGCGCTACTGCTAATGGCACATAGTAGTAGCACTTTTTTGGAACCCAGCGCTATAGCTATATTAGCTATAGCGCTGGTTCACAATCCAGCGCTACTGCTAACTGTTCCAATTTTTATTCTTTTCTTTTTATTATTTTCCTTTTCTAGTTTTTAGTTTTCTTTTCTTTTATTATTTTCCTTTTCTTTTCTGTTTACTTTTCTTTTTCTTTTGTACTGCTTTCTCCCTTTTGTTTTTGTTTTTTTTTTCTCCCTACGACGGCGTCTCCCTCTCCCCCACTGTGCAAATATCACCGGAACCATGCATGTGGTGGTAACATATCTGTTGACCAATAACGGTTACTTAAGTGCGTACACAAAATAGATACATATATATAAATGTAGGTTTCTGATCAGCTGCGTCGACGATGTTTCACATTGAGCTTCTTCCCTTTCTTGTTCGTTGCCGAGTAATTGAGCCCCTCCTTGTGACTTTTCCGGAGCCATGGATTACGATCTTTCTTAGGTAATGTAGTATTCATTCTTCTTTTCACGTATGCTGCATCGTCATCGTCATCTTCCCCCATCGGGTTGCCATATTGGTCGTAGTCTTCCTCGTTGGCGACTCCATCCATTCCGACGATGCTCCTTTTGGATCTCCTCACGACAACACGGCTGGGATTGGCCGGGTCAGTTATGAAGAAGCATTGTGTCACGTGCTTAGCGTGTACCCATGGCTCATTTTTGGCGATGACGTTAACATTCAGGGGAGTGCTCTTCGCGTCGGGTATAGACATGGTGGTGAAATACTTGTTTTCTCTTACGACGTCCTTGGCCCATCTGACACGGAACATCGTCGCATCGTGCATTCCAACATATTCAAGCTCCCAGATCTCTTTGACCCTTCGGTAGAATCTTTCAGTTGTGCCGTTGGCGTCAGTCACGCATTGAATTGTCACCCCGGAGTTCTGGTAATCACTGTCCATGTCTTTGGCCTCCGTGTAGAACGTGTACCCATTGATATCGTAGGACTGATAGGTCGCGAGCTTGGGCGCGGGGCCATGTGCTAAGGCGTGTATGAGCAACCCGTCCGAACTGCCCTCTTCCGGGGGATTTTCAAGAACTCGCTCTTTGAACCAACGAAAGAAAGTGGCGTTGTGCTCTACAGTAACTTCGTCGTCCGTCTTGAGCATCCCCTTATCACGGTACTTCTTTGCGATGCTTTCTTTGTGCTGTGCCACATAATCATCCACCACATCTAGGTGTTGTAGCACTACTAAGTTAGCCCTGTCAAAGTCGTTCCGTTGATCCGAGTAGTCCACGTGCAATTCCCTCCGGCCGTTGTTGTGACCATCTCCTTCGAGCTTCCCATCATGCTTCTTGACGGGCAAACCAACAACAGGGTCTCCGACGCTTATATAATTCTCGCAAAAGGAGACGCACTCATGCGCCAGATACCCCTGGACGATGCTCCCTTCGGGACGGGACATGTTACGAATGAATCCTTTGATGACCCCATTCATCCTCTCGAACGGCATCATGCTGTGAAGGAATGTCGGCCGGAGGTCGATGATGTCGTCCACGATGTGGACACACAGATGCACCATGACATCAAAGAATGATGGCGGGAAGTACATCTCAAGCTGAAAAGTATGACAACGATCTCTTCCTGTAGCCTTCGGAGCTGCTTCACACTTATGGACTTTCGAGATATAACATTGAAGAAGTTGCAGAGACCAGTAAGCGTGTCACGGACATGCTTGTCCATTATCCCTCTAATGGCAACCAGGAGTATCTACGTCATCATCACGTGACAGTCATGAGACTTCATCCCGCTGAACCTTTTCTTCTTGGGGTCTAGAAATCTGCTTATCTTCCCACAGTAACCAGAACTGACTTTGATTCCCATAAGGCACTTGATGAATTGATCAATCTCCTTCGCACTTAAGGTGAAGCAAGAAGGGGGCCAATAATTCTCCTCCTTCTTGTTGACTTTTCTGCCCCTTTCCCCTTCCTCCGTCTCCGTCTCCTCCATCGACTTTTTACGGTGGAGCTCTTTCCTGATCTTCAAATCTTCCAAGTCTTTCCTTGCCATCGGCCCATCCTTGGTCTTCTCCGGCATGTTCATCAGTGTGCCAAGCAAGCTCTCGAGGACATTCTTCGTGATATGCATCTGATCAAGGCAATGAGGCGTGTCGTGATTGGGCCAGTACTCCAAGTCCCAAAAAACAGACCTCGTTTTCCATACCTTCAGCAGCGGCTCTGGCGCCTTTTTGATCTTTCCTGGCGCGGGGCATTGTTCCCAGTTTCTCAACAGCTCGTCGATTTCAGCGCCGCTCCTCTTACGTGGAGGTCCTCGAAGCTCAGCCAACCCATTGAATAGATATCCACGCTTTCTCCACGGGTCATCCTTCTCGAGCCATCTACGATGCCCCTTGTACACAATTTTCTCGGACCCGCCATCTTTCGTTGACGTAAGCTACTGAGACGTTGTATCATCCATGCACCTCGTGCATCCGCAGTATCCGTGGCACACCTGGCCTGAGGTGTACCCGTAACCAAGATAGTCGTGCACCGTCGTCATCAGCGCGGCTCTCATATGGAAATATTCTCCTTTGCTGGCGTCCCATGTCCATGCCGGTGTTTTCCATAATGTGTCTAGCTCCTCTTGCAGAAGCCCCATATGCAGGTTAATACTATTTCCCGGTTGTTTCAGCCCTTGAATCAGCATGCTCATGTGTATGTACTTTGTCTTCATGCACTTCCATGGGGGGAGGTTGTACATCCATACAAACACGGGCCATGTGCTGTGGTTGGTGTTCTGGTTTCCAAACAGATTCATGCCATCGGTACTCGCACCAAGCACGATGTTCCTTGGATCTTCTGCAGCAAATCCATATACGGCGTTGAATGCTCTCCACTGGCTACCATCTACGAGGTGTCTCAGCCTCGGATCATCTCCATCGTCGGGCTTCTTCCTCTCCGCGTGCCAGCGCATGAGCTTTGCTTCCTTAGGAACTACGAAATACCGCTGCAGACGGGGAGTGATGGGAAAGTACCATACAACTTTCTGAGGAGCTTTCTTTCCTGCCTTCTTGTATCGAGAAGCATTGCACACTGGACAGCTGGTTTTTTCCGCGTTCTCCCCCTGATAAATGATGCAATCGTTGATGCATGCGTGGTACCTAATGTGCGGCAAATCAAAAGGGCAAACTATTTTCTTGGCCTCCTCGACACTAGTAGGACACAGGTTCCCTGCGGGAAGAACTTTATTATGTAGATACTTCAAATGCTCATCGAGGCTTTTGTCTGTCCATTTGTTTTTGGCCTTCGTCTTTAGAAGTTCGAGCGTGAAACTCAAGCGGGTCACCTCAGGATCGCAACCGTCATACAATGGAGTCCTCGAGTCTACTTCAAGTTGCGCCAGCTTGGCCTCCTCTCTAGAAGCAGCTCTCTCGCTAGTCATACTCTTGCGAAGGAGGTCTCGAACATGAGGGTCCTGCACGACTGCACTTAGTACCGTTGAAGACTGCGGCGTGACCGCCGCCTCTTCTCCGCCATGTCCGGACTCTTCTTTGCTGTGTCCAGAATCTTCTCCGCCGCCGTCATCATTTCCGGACTCTTCCCCGCCAACATGCCATGCGCCATCGTCTTCATGTCGATCGGTCATCTCTTTGTCTAGCCCCATGTCGTTATTCCCTGCGATGTGGACGTCCTCATCATCATCATCTTCTTCACTTATCCACTGAGTATAGCCATCCATGAAACCATTCATCAGCAGGTGCGCCTTCAAAGTGCCACGATCAAAAGGGTCCAAAAGGACTCCTTCCTTGCATCTTGCACACGGACATCTAATCCTAGTCCGATTATTTGCATACATGTCCATCACCGCGGATTGCATGTACCGCTCCACCTTCCATCCACTCACCTTCATGACCGACTGCACGGTATAACAAGAAAAAGGGTTATAAAATAAATAATGCATGCTTCAAAGTCATATATATAAAATTTTGGCATGACCTTGCCTAAAAATAGGACATATTGAGTTTGCTCGAAATTCACCGAAACGGAAATGAATCGACATTTCGGCAAAACATAAGCAACTCGAGGGCATGTCACTTGCACAAATTTCTCCATTTATAAATCCCAAACACACATATTCTCATTCACACACATATTCCCATTCTTGAAATGAAAAACTTTTTACTCACCTATATATCTCCCGAGAGAGACCGAGAGCACGCGCGGTTAATTAGATGATGAGAGAGAACGATCGAGAGAGCACGTGTGGTTGGCTAAATAGCTAGCTAGATCTAGTTGTTGGGGAGGAGAGGTGAATCTAGCTAGCTAACTAATGGAGAGGGGTTATGGTGGAGGGGGGCATTAATGGGGGAGAGAAGAGAGGTGTAGGAGAAAGAGAGAGGCCATTTATGGAGGAGGGTGCCATTAATGAGGAGAGAAGAGAAGAGAGGTAGGAGGAAGAGAGAAGAAGAGCAACAATGGTGGAGAGTGGAGAGGGGAAAGGAGGGGGAGAGAGGGCAAAGTGGGGGAGGAGAGGGAGGGGGTGGAAAAGGTGGCACCAGCCGCAACTAGCAGTAGCGCTGCTTAGCAAAAAGCGCTGCTGCTATGGGACTTAGTAGTAGCGCTCTCCTGGAACAACGCTACTACTAAGTGGGGCCCATTAGCAGTAGCGGCGCAGTACAATCAAGCGTTGTTACTAAACTGTTAGTAGTAGCGCTTGTTTCTGTACAGCGCTACAACTCCAGCGACCGTCGGTGGCCTCGTCTGGTCCCACATAGTAGTAGCGCGTTTTTGCTTACCAGCGCTACTACTAGAGTTTTACTAGTAGCGCTTTTTAGGAAAAGCGCTACTGCTAAATACCAGCAGCTGTTACTATTTTACAGCGCTACTACTATGCTACTGTGTATAAGCATTTTCCTAGTAGTGCTCCGAGGGGAGCACAACCCACCAGGGCGTGCCCAGGTGGGTTGTGCCCACCTTAGTGGCCTCCCGCATCGCCTCTTCGCCCTATAAATTGCTAAATATTCCAAAAACCCTCGGGGTAACCCTAGATCAGAAGTTCCGCCGTCGTAAGCCTCTGTAGCCATGAAAAACCAATCTAGACCCCGTTCCGGCACCCTGCCAGAGGGGGAAATCATCACCGGTGGCCATCTTCATCATCCTGGCGGCCACCATGATGAGGAGGGAGTAGTCCACCCTCGGGGCTGAGGGTTTGTACCAGTAGCTATGTGTTTAATCTCTCTCTCTCTCGTGTTCTTGAGATGGCACGATCTTGATGTATCGCGGGCTTTGTTAATATAGTTGGATCATATGGTGTTTTCCCCTCTCTATCTTGTTGTGATGAATTGAGTTTTCCCTTTGAGATTTCGTTTTATCGGATTGAATACTTTTATGGATTTGAGAGCACTTGATATATGTCTTGCATATGAATACCCGTGGTGACAATGGGGTATTATAGTGATTCACTTGAGATATGTTTTGGCACTCAACTCGCGGGTTCCCGAGGTGACATTGGGGTAATCTATGCATAGGGGTTGATGCACGTTCTCGTCTTTGTATCTCCAGTAGAAATCTTGGGGCACTCTTTGAGGTTCTTTGTGTTGGATTGAGTATTATGAATCTGAATTTGCTTTGGTGTTATTTTAGTACGAATTCTTGATAGATCGATCGGAAAGAATAACTTGGTGTTATTTTAGTACGAACTCTTGATAGATCGATCGAAAAGAATAACTTGGTGTTATTTTAGTATGAACTCTTGGATAGATCAATCGAAAAGAATAGCTACAAAAAATTTCTTCTTATGTTCTCCGCTAGATAAGAACTTTGGAGTGATTCTTCATCGCACTTTGAGGGATGGTTATATGATCCAATTAGATTATCATTGTTGAGAGATTGCACTAGCGAAAGTACGGATCCTAGGCCTTGTTTTCAAGCATTGCAATACCGTTTGTGCTCACTTTTGTTACTTGCAACCTTGCTATTTTTTATTGTTCCTATTACAAAAATCAATATCTACTGTTATTACTACACTTTTATCTCCATCTCTTCGCCGAACTAGTGCACCTATACAATTTACCATTGTATTTGGTGTGTTGGGGACACAAGAGACTTTTTATTATTTGGTTACAGGATTGTTTGAGAGAGACCATCTTCATCCTACACCTCCCATGGATTGATAAACCTTAGGTCATCCACTTGAGGGAAATTTGCTACTATCCTACAAAACTCTGCGCTTGGAGGCCCAACACGAGTCTACAAGAACAAGTTGTGTAGTAGACATCAGCCCACGAGGCACTAGGGCACGCCCTAGGTTTGGGGCATGCCCTGGTGGCTTGTGGGGCCCTAGTGGCTCCGTTTGACCTAACTCTATCTTTATAAATTCTCTAAAATCGTGAAACCAACAGAGGAGTTCACAAAACAATTTTTTGCCGCCGTAAGTTCCAGAACCACGAGATCCCATCTAGAGGCCTTTTCTAGCACTCTGTCGGTGGGGGAGACGATCACAGAGGGGCTCTACATCATCCTTGCAGCCCTTCCGTTGATGCATGAGTAGTTTACCATGGACCTATGGGTCAATAGTTAGTATCTAGATGGCTTCTTCTCTCTATTTGATCTTCAATACAATGTTCTCCTTGGTGTTCTCGGAGATCTATTTGATGTAATGACTTTTTGCGGTGTGTTTGTTGGGATCCGATGAATTGTGAGTTTATGATCAGATCTATCCATGAATATTATTTGAGTTTTCTCTGAACTCTTTTGTGCAAGATTACTATAGCCTCGTATTTCTTCTCCGATTTATTGGTTTGGTTTGGCCAACTAGATTGATTTATCTTGCGATGGGAAGAGGTGCTTTGTAATGGGTTCGATCTTATGGTGCTCAATCCCACTGACAGAAAGGGACATGACACGTATGTATTGTTGCTATTAAGGGTAAAAAGATGGGGTTTATTCATACGTGAGTTTATCTTGTCTATATCATGTCATCTTGCTTAAGGCGTTACTCCATTTTCCATGAACTTGATACACTAGATGCATCCTGGATAGCGGTCGATGTGTGTAGTAATAGTAGCAGATGCAGGCAGGAGTCGGTCTACTTGTCTCGGACGTGATGCCTATGTATGATCATTGCCTTCGATATCATCATAATTATTTGCTTTGCCCAATAGTAATTTGTTTACCCACCGTATGCTATTTTCTTGAGAGAAGCCTCTGGTGAAAACTATGGCCTCCGTGTCTATCTTTTATCATATATTAAAACTAAAAATAACTTGCCACAATTTTCTTTTATTTATTTTATTTTGTATTTTTGTTCGACCTATCTTTCAAAAACTATACCGTTTAATCTTGCTCATAACCGTTGAGGGATTGACAACACTCTGCGCGTTGGGTTGCAAGTATTTGTTGTTTGTGTGCAGGTGCTGTTAGCGAGTTGTTCCTTGGTTCTCCTACTGGATTGATAACCTTGGTTTCATAACTGAGGGAAATACTTATCTCTACTGTACTGCATCATCCTCTCCTCTTCGAGGAAATCCCAACGTAGCTCACAAGTAGCAGCATGCTTTCAAGAACTTGAGCATTTCCATATTCATCAGGGTTTTAGCAACATCTGTGCTAAAGATCTTGGTGACACTTCATACTACCATGATAAATAACGATGGAGGATGCAGCTGCAAAGGAAGACAACACTTTCTCAGATTTCACCTTAGCGATGCCAAGGAAACAAAATCTGGATGATCGACCGAGAGACATTTAGCACTCCGCTTCTAATGTTCTAGCTACCACAATCAAGCTTCAGAGTACCATCAATATGGTCATCAAGTAAAAGGTTGAACTTCGGAAACACAAAGGATCCATAAGGAACAACTTCTAGAACAAGTCACATGAAATCCTCTTGAAAGAATGGCTAATCTTGCTAAATAAGATACTATAACAATAGGTCTTCCAGATAAGTGTGTAGCCATGACATCCACCTTACCGTTTGAGAAAGCCCAATATTATAATTATTAGGAAATGTTCCAACCATCATATCTGCCTGAGATTCAGATCTAGTTGGTGAAATGATACCTCTGAGTCAGCATGTCTTGAAAAGAAGGTTTGCAACACAAATGGATGAGATGGCGTTGTGAGATTCTCGGGAAATGAACTATGACAGCAAGCCCCAAAACATGAGCTTGGTTGCAAGTTACATGTGAACACACTGTCCAAGACAATCGTGACCACATGGAAACCTTACAACAAAACACTACCGAGTTCTGGTTAGGAACCATCATCAAGGATATCGAGCAGGTGCATGACCTAGGATTAGCACAACAGACTCCTTTTCCTTGAACAAGCCAATCAGTGGCTTGGTGTGCTAGGGATTACGTATGGAATGGAGGTAGCAAGCCTACCAAACCATAGAATACTTCGCACATGCATGACTGACTTGGGACGATTCCAATGAAGCAAAGTAACTTTCTTGAATTCACGGCGGTAACTTGCATCCAATGCACGTGAATTTAGAGGAAGTTACTTCTTTCATCAAACATATGCCTCATGAACGGAACACAAAGGCAATGCTTACAAGTTTCCAATAGTAGCTTGATGTTCATCAAAATCATGGAGAAGATAAGGATGTTGCAGATGGGCTCAACAACAATTCATCAAAATTCCCATGAAGATGGAATTCCACAATTAAGTGAACATAGTGATAGCATTGGTCAAACGAAAAGATATAATGATGCATTCTCGAGGAAACAACCACGAGTAAGACAATAGTACGAAAATCGTTGGTTCTAATTTGATTCGATGATAGCCCATACTCAAATCAAAGATTGGATGAGAAAATAAATCCAACAATTGACCACAAGGATCAACAAAAGAAGATATCATCTTTCTTCAACACACACACACAAAAGATATCACTTTGATTGAACTAAGTTGGACAAGCTTTTATCTTCCAACTCTCCAAGTAGTTGTTCTGCTTAACCAACTTGTTCAGGGTATCCAACACAGGTTCTTGGAGAACGGGTGGTTTAAAGGAAAACCAACTTGATCACGAACTCAACATAACGACCAGGGGACAACCTGGTAATACTTCCGAGAAGATATTTGGAAAATCACGAACCACCGATATGTTATTAGGCTCGAGAACAATCTTGCTTTCCCGGGCAAGAAGATATGACCAACAGAGCAAGGGATTGACACAATCCTAACTCATTGATCGAGAAGTGCACTCGAGAAAATGGACTAGGTAGCACGATCAATCTTAGAATGATGATTCAATAACCAACACGCTAAGAATGAGATTATTGCCCATGAACTACCAAGCAACAGGGTTGCTAGGAGTATTGATTTCACACATCATGGTTCATTTGTCGGCATTCCGGTTGCAAAAACACGGAGACCAAGAAATGAATGATGATGGCGTGAAGTATCACTGTATCAAGAATTCATAAGAGGTGGTGGAATTCTCATGTCAATCTTGATATAAAGGGGGTAATACTCTAGGGTAGAACAGAACAAAAGCTGGATTGGCATTTGATCTGCGGAATACAACTGCTTTGAACCAATTCAAGAAATGGGTGAGGGTACTGGAGTTTGCTTCTCCTAGGCATTGTGAAATAGAATGGCCTGAAAGACCAGAGGAATAACATGCATCAATAACATGAATGCATGACATATTCTTGACTAACAATTGATAGACGAAGACTGGAATACAATTAAAGAGGGACAACTCAAAGGAACATATGATTTTCTGAGTTGTGGATGCATAGGTTAGCATGTCGAACAAGTTCAACATATTTCTTCCAGATAATCCATGCAGAAAGGTAGGATTGCCAGAGTCACAATTAACGAATGGAAAACTCATCAAGAGTACTCTTGTTGTGATCTTTCGGTTCAAAAGAACTTCTGCCGATGATGGTTCATGGTATTGGAAGAATGATATACCATGGACCTCGAACACTAGAACAAAGTTACTAAACATCCTAAAGGAGCAACAATCACTATCAATAGAGATAAGCGGAATGAATCATGGGTTCAAGATCCCAGAAATACAATACCTACTAACTAATTAACATCATGAACACTTCCAAGAATGGTGGCTAGAATTATGACACTGGGGATACAACATAAAGGATGAAGCTCTGGGTGGTTCACTTAAGATATCCTAGTTTTCTGGGAACTTCAAAAATTGTGTCAAGGTAATGAAATACCTCAACACAATGATTGGAGTGGTTAATCTAGCCCAAAAGTACATCGAAACAAGAAGAAAGAATTCGCAAATGCATCAGATTATTTAGAGACCTTGGATAACTCGGACAGCATAATGGCTGTGTGGGCATGAAATATGGGACAACCTGCAAGACAACTGACAACACAACAATTGAATCCTATGGAAAACACCGATCCAAGAATACAACATCTTTCCTGTAAGTCTCCAGCATAGTAACTCATCATCCTGATAAATAGATGAGAAAGCCTAGTTTCTTAATCCCCGTAGGAAAGAAGAGGGAGACTCAGAATCAGAATGACATAGGATGAGGAGTAAAAACAGCCTTACGTACCCTTCCACAATCAATTCCCCTATATAACTAAAGCATGCCTAGACTCGACTTTGGCCAGTTTGGCTTGGTAATCCTACACGCACTCAACTCTAACACCAAAGCTGTCGAGACCCAACACATAGAAACACACATCATACGTACACAGAACATGCAAGTATGTGTTGGTACGGCATGGCATCACAACATAACTCTACGACTCAAAGTATTCATTTAAGAGGCTCCAAGGAGCCATACATAGCATGATATTACAAACATGGGTCTCATGACCCAACATACAAAGTCATACAAGCAACGGAAGCATAAACCTGTCTTAGTACAGACAGCTGAAAAGAAAGAAGGCTATAAAGCCTATCTATCTAAAAGACCCTCTATAGGAACCAGACCTCTGTCTGGGATTCCCAAGCTACTCGTCGAAGCCCATGTTGAACTTCTAGCGAGACTGAAGTGTCCTCTGCAAAAACATAAATTAAGCAAACATGAGTACAATTGTACTCAGCACGACTTACATCAGAACTAACTACATATGCATCAGTATCAACAATGGGGTTGTGGAATTTAACTGCAGCAAGCCAGCTTTCACTCACAGGCTATCATGTACTACGACTACCAGTAACTTCTTTGAGGTGAGAAAGCGCACATGAGTCCACATATTCACCATAATAATACACTACTATGGATCCTCTCCCGTCTCCCTACGAGAAGGCCATCCATAGCACTTGCGCTTATCTTGCGCATTTTAGAGTATCCACTTCAAGTTATCTATGAACCATATAAGTCTCCAAGCAGTCCATATCCGAGGACGCAACAATTCGAATAGATAATATTACCCTGCAGGGGTGTACTTCTTCACACACGCTCTCACCACTTACCTCCATATACACGTCATGTATCTCGGCAACCTTCAAGAAGAAGCCTGGCGAGGGTGTCGGCCACAACCTGACTAACCATGCAAGACTCTAGTCTAGGTTTATCGCCTATCTGAGAACTGACCCGCAATGAAAGTCCGGCCGGAGTTTCCATCATGACTCCAAAGATGTGCGTAGGGTTCCCAAGCCCACCTCGATGGATGGAACTACGCTTGGTACAGCGTGCCAAAGTGCCTAGTCTGTCCCAAGCCCACCTGTACCGGGTACCACCTGGTAGACTACTAGCACTACTTACAAACACCAGGAACCAGTTGCAACTCCTGGACAGAGATCGAGGCGGTTAATAAGTCGAGAGAGTCAATTAAGGATCCCAATGTGTGGTAGTAGTTGTTCTAGGATAACATACATACAACTCAGTTCCTAAAGATGGTCTCAATGAGACAACCCACCATGTACCCCTACATGGCCTCTCATCGCTACCTTTACCAAATCATGTTTACACACTTAGCTCTCAACATCAGAACATGATCAAAACATTCCAATTCATTCCCGGATGAATCAGACCTGACACAACTCTAAGCAATAGCAGGCATAACAAGCAAGCATGGATGAGTAGTCACATCATGGCTCAAGCAATTCCTACTCATCCTAGTGGGTTTTAACTATTTACTATGGCTAAGACAGGTCATGCAAAGGAATGGGTTCAACTACTGCAACATGTAACAGTTGAATCGTTCCTGTCCTAATGCAATAAAAGAGAGAAGGAGCGAAAGAGTGGGATTGTATCGGAGTGATCAAGGGGGGTTTGCTTGCCTGACACTTCTAAACACTACTGCAGGATGCTGCTAACGCGACACTACGATCAGAGACCCTTTGAAGAAACTGTGTGCGATGCATTAATCGCAAACGGTGATGTAAAAAAAACCATCAAAAAAGAGGCAAAACATTTGCGATGGCGGATACATAAAAAATGGTTCAGATTTTAGTTGCGTGTGCGATGCTGGGCATACGATTCAGTCCAATAAACTGTTTGCGATGAGGCAGAAGAATAGAAACGGGCAGCCAGATGAAGGTGTGTGCGATATACGGCACACAGTTCACTTGGATGAACTATTTGTGATTAGGCAACACAAAAGAAATGGTCAGCCAGGTGAAGGTGTGTGTGATATATGGCATATAGTTCACTCGAATGAACTGTTTGCGTTGAGCCAAGAGAACATAAACGGTTCAACTTAACAAGATGTGTGTGATACGGGGCAAACAGGTCTGTAATCAGAAATGTGTGGGAAGACCGATAACAACACAGACGATTCCTGTTAACAAGTTGTGTGTGTTGTGAGCAAACGATTGCTGGTATACAATTGTCAGTGATTGATGAAATCATCACCGACGGGTTCCATTGTTTAGTCTGTGTGCGACGTGATTTTCTCTGTCCGCACAACATCTACGCTCTGTCTACAAAGCATCAACATATATACTTAAAAAGACAGCATTGCATAACCAAATTAAGCATACAATTACACAAGTGACTACACACATAACATTTCCGCACACCAAAGTAAGCAATTACATGCATACTGAACTAGGAGAAACGAGGATCTAATCATCTACTTCTTTTTGCGATGACGCTTGCCATTGTTCTGCTTCCGGCTGGATCCCTGGCCATTTTGGGGAAGGAGGCACTTCCTCATGTCAATGATCCGCCTGTACATCTCGTAGCTCATGTACGCCTCCTTGGCCACGCACACGATGTGAGCTTTGTCGAGTTTCTCCATCCAGGCCGAGTGCCAGGCACGCTTGTCCTTGTTGCAGGAATCCTTCATGTCTCTGTAGTAGGGATCGATGATGGCCTCGGCGAGGTGAACCAGTGAGTCCTTCTCATGCTCGTTGCTGCCCTAGATCTTGTATTGGCCTTGGATGTCGACAAGATTCTGGCAGGCGATGCCCAAATTCTTGAGCACCTTTACATCGTTGGTGATGTCCACCATAGCGAACATGTAGTGGCGGCTGTTGACAAACCTGGCGAAACACTCGCAAGGCCTTGTGGCAAGGTAGTAGTGGTAGACGAGGACGTAATTGCGCACACACATCTGGGCGACGGCGACCTTGGGATGAGACCCGGCACGAGCGCGGGTGTACTCGAGGTCGAACCCGACCACCTTGTACTTCTCCTCAACAAGCAAGAGCTCCATGATGTGGATGGAGTGCTCCACCCAGACCGGGTTGTTAGTGTACACCACCGAGAGCTTCATGAACCTTCTGTGGGTGTCCACCACGGCATGCATGGTGAACTGCTGCTCGTCGTCGGCAGCCGCTCGGAGCGCCATTGGAGCCGCGCAGCATACCCTCTAAGAATTTGTCGTGGTGGGTGTGCTTCTTGCAATGGTGGGGCGCGATCGAAAGGTTGAAGAGACACAAGGGTTAAATGGCCGCTGTAATAAATGGGGGCCGGCTGGCCTGTAATCATCACGTCTTGTCACCGCGTTCATACCGGAGGATTCAAGTGCACGCTTGACAACACCACACGCATTTCGTTTGACCACGCGTGGGCTCGAAGAGGCGCCAAATGTATCGTCGGTGAGCCTGTTCCCATGCTACCACGCAGTTTAATATGCAAGCTTCCCGCCCGGCTAGTTTGGCCATGCGTCGGCTAGAAGAGGGACAAATCGTGGGCGTTTATTGGCAAAAAGCTTTGTAAAAACGAAGTGTGTGGAATGACTTCGGTCATAAGTTTACCCGTGGGTGATGAAGTCAAAGTTACACAGAAGGGTGATGATGGGCACTCAAGTGTGATAATTAATTATGTGCTCTACAGGGCACACGGTTGAAGAAACCAACTGTGTGCAATAATGTCGAAGATCGCAGTCGAGTTAGCTATACAAATCATGTGCTATGAGATCGACAAGGTAAACACGTTCGAGAATGGTTAATAAAATCTAAGTACATTGCATATTAAGGTCAAAATAGTGCTACCAATATACGAGTCTCATACGATGCCATTTCAACGATTGTACCACAAAAGCTCGAAATATTACAAGGTTCAAATTCCAGAGTTATATGGCTCAAATTCGAAGATTACAAGGTTCAAATTGATATTAGAAATGAAATTCAGCTCATCAGTTGCAAACGCTCGCGCTGATCCGCTAAACATGGATATAAGAGAGGTTCAAACTAGTATTACCACTTGTAGGGCTAGTTTCGAAACCTCATAATTTTTGCAAATGGGTCAGCCACTGAGAAGTCATGTATGGGGTTGACACGATGACTTCCGATTACTCTACCATCTGAAGTTCCAAAATGAAATTCAGCATTTTTGGAGCCTATTCCATTCTGCCGCAGCCGCCGGCGCTGATCAACAAACCATTCATTTTTGCGAAATAAATGTAGGGCAAACCTCATTACCTTCATCACCCTTGCTTTGACAACAAAGAACCTGACGAATATAATCTCCGGTAAGGTCCCTCGGTAGGAGTTCAAAGTAATTTCTGAGAGATGTAGATCTAGGCATTCGATGTGATTGTTATATTGTATCACATTATCCACCACCAGGCCTAATCTTATCTGCAAAATAAGAAAACATGTTAGTGCCTACATGCAGTTTTGAACACTACTACAGGCCTATTTGGTTTGCAGGATTTGTAAAATGCACTAACGTGCCATCTTCGATCCGACACGATTAACATGGGCATTTGATTACAATCTAGAAAAATGTAGCCTTCTTCACAAGAGGTTGGAGTGGATGAAAAGTTCCCTAAGAAAAGTAGTACAAATGAATCCAAAGGAGAAATGCTTATGGATTGTAACCATATGAATCAAGCAACCAATATGCGGGGGAAAAACATGTATGTACTGAAATCCTCCAAAAATCCTTCAGAAATCGTAGTACATTGCCATTGTAAACTTGAAAAAAGGTGTCACAAATTGAACTCCCTTATGGTTAACATTTAACAGGAAAGGGACATCACCTCGATATATAGCTTCTCCAAGCACGGAAAGCATCTCAGGAAACTGACAACTTGGTCCAGGTTGGGGCCGATAGATTCTAGTGCCAAGAACTTCACTGTGCGTAGTTTCGGGGTCAAGTTTGTCGGAATCATTTTCTGGATGACAAACGAACATACATCTTGAAAATTAGAAATAATGTTAATTTCTAGAAGGAGAGGTAGAAGGCGGCAGTTGTACCTGAACGGGTGTGGATCCAATAACAAGTTCGGAGTATTTGTCACACGAGTAGCCCACCACTGTCAATTTCGGCGCAGAAATGACATTGATTCTTGTTGGACCTTCTTGATCAACTACAAGTAATCTCTCAAGTAAAGGTGTGTCCTCAATGACCATACCGTGGTACACATCTTGTGATGTCTTCTTGCAGCACCAGCAACACACATAAATAGTCCGGAGAGTCATGGAGGTGATGTGGAAGCTACTCAACCCATTGATTGCCTGAAGACAAAGGTACTCGAGTGCAGTACAACCACGGAGCAGGCGCTCCATGTCACCATTTGGGAGGTAGCCGACGATGAGCTCGAGGTGCTTCAGTCGTGGTAGAATAAGAGCGGGCGCGTCATTAAGGGGGGAGGGCAGTTCCTGAACTTGGTGACGCGCAGCGTGGGCGCAAGGCGGAGCGCGGACGTTGGCAGCGAGCGCATATGCCCATCATCAAAAGTGAGCTCCTCGAGCTGATCTAGGGTGGGGAATTGGAACCAGTCGTCAAGCATGGCTTGGTCCTTGCTGTTGGAATGGAACTTGCCCATGCTAAGGTCTCTGGTTGGGCCAGGGTGACTGCCGAGGATCTGGGAGAACGCATCCAAGCTTTAGCAATAGCCATGGCAGAGCTTGTGGGTGTCGATGATGTCGAGAGAGGTGGAGTTCCATAGGGGGCGCCACCGCCGGGAAAGGACGGTTGTCCGCGCCCCATATTTTATTGGGAGGAGGGAGATGATGACTGTCAACATATCATCGGGGAGGCTGCTGATGAAGTCTAGGCCTGCTGGAGTCGCTTGCGGTTCTTGCTCGACCCGCCTCCGCTTGTTGGCAGCCCAGTTCTCCACCTCCGGAGTCTCCTCATCAGTGGCGCTTTCTGATAGAAGTGGGAGTACAAGGAATATTTAGTTAAAACAGGGCAATAGAAAAGTGTATTGGTAACTAGAAGTTAGTAGGTAGGAATAGAGTAAGAAAATGGAATAACAATTGGTTGCTTAAATACTACACAATTCCTTTGATATTGCTGGGTAAGTCAACATGCAGATACTTGAAAAGAACACTTACTTCGAAGAATGTCTGGACGGATGATATTGTCGGGGAAGTTAGCATATATCTCATGACCAGGCTCTTTTATGTGCAGTGCAATTTTAGTGCCAGCTTTCAGTATATAAAACTTAGAAATTTCTATCCAAAGGCCCTTGGCAAAATAGGAGTGACCACATTCATCAAGTCTTACAGAAGCAACGATTGTAAATCCATGGTTTGTGTTCAGTATGACATCCCTGCAGTCTTGATTTATGTAAAGGGAAAGATTGTGTACTACAGATTCTGTTGCATAGCAAGGGATGCATTGCAGAAACTGGTAGGATTGTTAAAGAATATGGTAACATGCAAATATGGGCGAAATTGAAAGAACTGTACAACAGTTGAAATCGAAGGACAAAAATCTATTATTAAACAGATAGGGTAACCATGATGTCATGGAAATGTGAGAGTAATCGAAAGAACAATACATCATTAATTTGCCTAATATTGAAAGAAGAGGAAAAAATCCCGTTTGACGTATATGCTGCATGTGGCACCTTTTATCCAAATGCAGCAATATATAGTATATGTTCAGGAAAGTAGGCCATGCCAACCGATTTAGGGTGAGATTGAACATACCGCGCACATCCTCAAGTCATCTGGTACGGTGAGATGGAACTCCATGGATGTCTGGCCGAGGCCGCAAAGTCCTGATGTGTCCGTGCACTATACACTCTATGAATGAAAGAAAATCCTCAAATCAGCTCAAATAAAAATGAATTCAGGGCGATTTCGGCCGGGTGATTAAAGGAGGCAGATGAACTGGGATAAGAGATGAAATAATATCTCATTAAATTAGTTACCTTGTTGTCCATGAGAAAAAACCCTCAATACGGCGGAGTCCCCAACTGGGCGGAGCTGGGTCGACCACGAGCAGCGTCGAGAAAGTCGATGGTGATAGGCGGCGGCAAGCGGAAGTGGCGAAATGCGGTGGGGTTTGCCAGTAGCCTGGCTGCGGCCACAGACGTCGAGCTAAGTGGTTGCCGTGGCAATAGGCGGTGCCATGCATAGATGCGAAGGAGCTTGTGCAGGTGTGAACAGGGACCGGAGGGGGTGGCGGGTGGGGTGAGGGTTTTGGTGATGTGGGGATGGTGAGGGTTTTCTTTTTTGTTTTTTGAATTGGGTGGTGAGGGTTTTCTGTCCCACAAAGAGTTTCGGAGGCAACGGTTTGCTAGAGCCAACCGTGTGTGATTGACGTAACAGGGAAAATGAAAGTCATTGCACACGGTTCCAATTTTGGGAACCGTGTGTGATTGACGTACTACTTCCGTCCTGGTTTATTGGTCCCCTTTGTAATTTGTGCCAAATTTTGACCAAAGATTTAACTAACAAATGTTTCTGCATGTCACCAAAAATTATATCATTGAACACTATGTTCAAATACGCATCCAACGATATAATTTTTGCTGACCTGCACTAACATTTTGTTAGTTAAATCTTTGGTCAAAATTTAACAGAAATTACAAAGGGGACCAATAAACCATGACGGAGGTAGATTCCATCAACCGAACTGATTGCATCCATATCCCACATTTAGACATAAGTAAACATAGATTAAACATACTCAGACATAGATAATATGCGTACACAAGCATAGTTCAACCGTCATTAAGCATACTCAAGCGTACATAGTTCGATCCCACATCTCATCACATCTGCCGGCACGATCCTGAAGCTTCTCCAGGTACTTGGCATACGCGGCGTGCGCCACCCTGCGAGAATACTTCTGCCTGAAGGAGCCAACGGCTCATCCCCTTGCATGCGCCAGAACACTTTGATACACGTCATGAAGCTTTTGGTTGCAAAATGGGCATCGATAGCTGCCGTCCCAGGTCCTAATACACCTGTTATGCATTCCCGCATAAAAGCTCCCTGAGGATTTGCCTCTTGTACCTCCTCTGGCCATCCTCATCCTCGCTGTCGACATCGTCAGACAGCACCTATACATATAGTAAAAAAATGTCGCATCAAATTAATGTTTACAAACTAATCTCTAGCGAACATTTGGCAGTTGGCAAAATTTGGCATCAAATCAATGTTTACATGCCGTAAAGTAGGATTAGGAATTTATGGATTTTATGGCCATTTTTTAGAGATATCCAAAAGATTATGGTTCAATTTTTAAGCATAATCGTCTATGTACAGACCAATTTTGAAAAAAAAATGGCACAAACATATATTTAGGTCATTCAAAAATCAATTGTCAAGCCCTGGCTAGGAATTATTAGCACGAAACACTAACCCTAGTCGAATTATTTGCAACAATCATTTGTACAGATGAAACAACTAATCACTTATCATTTCGACATTCAAACAATCAATACACTACACGGATCTAACGAAACTTACTCAGATTTCTCAGATTTCATGGATTGAGAGAACATAACCATAGGATTTCTATTTCAAAAAGGGGGAGGCAGGAGTAACCAGAGAAACCCTAGGATGTATTTGACACATAAATGGGTATAGATGACTAACCGGTTGTCCGTCGTCGTTGGAGTCATCGCCGGAGTCGTCGCCGGAGTCGTTACCGGGGTCGTCGCCGGAGTCGGTGTGGACCTCTGGCTTCGGCTGTGGAAGCACGACGCCGTCAATGATGTTAGGGTGCAGCGAGACCTCGGTGGCGGCGACGGCAACCTCTGTCTCCATCTTCACGCCGTGCTCCGGTGCTTCCACAGCACCGGAGTCGGCACTCCCTCCGATGGGGCGCTTCGGCGGCATCCTCATACACAAACGGCGGTGAGGACTGAGAGCGGCGTCGAGGATGCCGGCGGAGAGAGAGGATTGTGTGTGCGGCGAAGATGGGGGTGTGGCCGCTCGGGCGTGCAATTAATATGGAGTAGTGGAAGAGAGGCGGGCGGCGGTCAAACCGCTGGCTTGCCTCCCGGTGAGCCTGCGCACCGGACTGCTGGTATGCCTACCATCATTTCACACAGCTACTCGCATGCCTCCCGATGACACTGTACAGCGAGCACGCCTCCCATCAATTCACACACCAGCACGCACGCCTCCCGGTCTGCCTGCGCGGTGGACTGGTCGCATGCCTCCCGTCAACTCATGCCTGCTCGCACGACATAGGGGTCGCGTGGTGGCACGTATATTGTTTTTCTATTTTGATGATTAATGCTGCCGCTTTATTGCTTAACCGAAGCATGGCACGTATCCATTGTTGGTCTAACACCCACGGTTCGAATAAATAATCCGTTTGCGATATTGGTTCCCAATTATTAATAATCTCCCATTTGTAAGAAGAAAAAGATTACATCAAAACTGGTCTCAAATTTGACAAAAAAAGTACAATGCCACTTTGTATTGGTGTCCATATGAAAACATGATAAGTTTAATGAATTTCAAATAAGTTTTGGATATACTAGAATTTAAAAATCAAGAGTCTCAATGTTTGAAATTTCTTGCACGGGGAGTAAACATGCACCCAGTGAGACATGTGTTTTTCCAATCCATTTAGGTGCACTGTCACGTGTGCATGTAGCTCAAATTTGATTTTTGCACATTATACCCCTAGAAAATCAATCAATGTACTAAAACGTCTTAATGATCTCTGTTTTTTTTAAATTAAAACATCCCTCCTTTGGTAACATATGTTCACCGTCGGAAAATTTAACATGCATCATAGTTGCGGTGGATGTGTAGTGTGTGTGTGTGTGTGTGTGTGTGTGTGTGTGCGCGTCTGGGGGGTGGGGGGTGGCTGGCAGTACACTACGAGTCGTGAGCCACCGTGTGGCTGTTTTGTGAGGTAGGTGCCACAACAGAGTCATGAATTCATTATTTAAAACATTACACAGCCCTTTCATACATACATGTTTTGGCCACATGCAGTCGGTGGTTGTCCTACACGACACTCACTCGCGTGTGACGCTTTCTGCGGGTCCGCGAGGTCGTCGTCCATCACTTTGACCAACAGCCAGCAGAGAGGTTAATTTGACTAGCAAGGTAGAATATTTTTCGTTTGTGTTATGGTGGGAGTATATTGTACCCGTCGAAGAGGTGGGAGGGGACTAGCATATATACTATACGTACGCGTCCGTGAACACGTACACCTCACTCAGTGTCGGGACTTTTCGGTTTCCGACGCACGTGCCACATCAAAGTTGTGAATTGGCTATTCAAACATCACACAACACCTCTTCGGGCCACATGCATGCAGGCGGTGGTGATCCTAGGACACTCACGTGTGACGCTTCCATCTGTGGGCCCGCGAGGTCATCGTCGATGCATGCATCACTTTGACCTACATCGGGAGAGGTTAATTAATTTCACCATCAAGGAGGATTCTTTTTGAGTTGTATTATGGTAGGATCATATAGTATGCGTCGAAGAGGGGGAAGGGGACCATCATATGTAGTACGCTTCATGAACCTCGCTCTGTGTGGGGACTTTATGGTTTTCGAGGCATGTGCCACATCAAAGTTGTGCATTTTTGGTATTCAACATATGTTTGGCCCACATGCAAAATGATGGTGGTTGTCCTCTCGCACCCACTCACGTGGTTATCAGCGATATCGATGCTTTCCATCTGTGGGCCTGCTTGGTCCATCACTACTTTGCCCGACAACGAGAGAGGTTAATTTGACTTAGGAGGGGACTATTTTTTTGTTTGTAATACGGTATATATAGGTCATGCTCTGGGATGACATGATACAGTTTGAGCACACACATGCATGTGTACGCATGAATCCCTCCCATCGAGTCGAAGTGGCTAGTACCACGACACGTCATGAACCGATCTCGCTCTGTGTGGGGACTGTACGATTTTTGACGCACGTGCCACATCAATGTTGTGAATGGTATTCAAACATGCATGCACACATCACCTCCATACATATGCATGTAGTGGTTGTCTTCGAATGGTACACTCCCTCGTGTGGTTATCGGTAACAAGCCTATATATTCGTGGGCCCGCATGGACATCCATGATCACTTTGACCGACAACAAGATAGGTTACCATGGCGGATTCTTCCTTTGGTTTGTGTTATTGTAGTATAGGTCATGGTGAGATTCAGACCTAATTAAGTTTGAGCGCATACTATGCACGCATGCATGCATGAATCCCCGTCATCGGCTCGAAGTGTGGTGTGACACACATATGCATCATCAACTAACCCTCGCTCCGTGTGGGGATTTCTGGTTCGAAAGCACGATGCTACATCAAAGTTTGGGCCACGCGCAGGCAGTGATTGTCTTCGGGGACTAGCTACTTGCGTGATTATTGGCGAGCTAGCCCATCTCTAGGATCGCATGGACGGCCATCACTTTGACCAACAATAAGAGAGAGGTTGTACGACCAAGGTGGATTATTCTTGGTCCGTTTTACGATACATCTTGGTGAGATGCCCTCTCCGGCCTGCCGACTGAAAGTGTGTGTGCGCGCGCGCATGCGCGTGTGTGTGTGTGTGATGGGGGGCTGCTACTTTGCACTTTGCTAGGTGAACCTCCGTGGGGAGCATGCGTTCATAGCTTAGGATTCCCCTCCTACCGACATGAGGAGGCAAGCAATACCGTGCGCTTTGCGAGATAGGTGCCACATCGAAGTTGTATTTGGTATTTGAACATCAAACCACCCTTTTCATACATATATTTGGTCCACATGCAAGTGTGTTCGTGTTCTCACCCTTTCCCGCGTCATTTTCGCCAAATTTATGAACATTAGAAAGTCGGATGATGCAACAGACACGGTTCACTCACACTAACTATGTGCCACGCCAGTGCCCCTGTCACGCACATCCGCATAGTACATTGGGCTCCACAAGGCTTTCCCTCTCAAAAATATCTACCCGCCTACAGGTTTTTTCGGTTTGATAACACACGGTTATTATGTTTCGACCGTGTGTGATGTTTGTTGTTCTCGCTCCCGCCTGCATACCTCAAAAATATCTGCCCGCCTCGAGGGTTTTTCTGTTTCATAACACACGGTTGTTATTTCCGGACCATGTGCGATGCACCTTCATCCAATTTTTCAATAGCCTCAGAATTTCACTCCCGTGTTTGTCTCCCGCGTAGTAAAATTTTAAGTAGCCGCGTCATTTCCTCAAACACACCCCCTGCCCCCCTCCACACACACACACCAAAACCTCCTCGGGCACGCGCGCGCGCACATACACACCCCCCCACCACAACCCCTCCCTCGCTCGAAACCCTAGCAATGTCGCCGCCGCCGCAAGGCCTCCATTGTCAACATCTGCCGGTTTGCCCGTGCAGGTTACCCACCGATCTCCATACCTAGGTCGCCCTGAGTTTCTTAGATGATGCCTGCCAAATGCCCCCTTTCCCACAGATCCCCATCCCCATCCCCATCCCCCACTCCAGAGTGTCGCAGCCTAAGCCCGGCTATGCTTCCCGTGGAGCTCGAGGAGTGACTGGCCCAAAAGAGGTGTATCGTGGTCTCTTCACAAGACGTCGCCGAGGTGGCCGCCGAGGAAGCTGACGACCATTGCTGGCCGCAGGCACTCAATCAGTGGGCTAGAGTATGCGGGTATGTCACGGATGCCGGCTACGACATCGAGGTCATCGACAGCGATGGCCTGACGTGGGCTTTGTCACAGGTTAAGTCGCCCACCCCCAACCCCTCGAGTTCAACCACCGTCAATCTCATCCATGGCCCCGCCGCTGATCTCCTCTGGCTCGCTGTCAAGAATTTGCCATCCTACGTCGCCATCGAGCCCCTTTTGTCATTTCTGAAGGACATGTTCTGCGATACTGGCTTGGGATCCACAGCTTCCAAGTCAGACCTCATCGACAGCGACCACGAGGAGGGAACCCTCTCTGGCTCTTCCAAGGGGAAAGAGCGCATCTGCTCTTCCAAGGGGAAAGATCCCGTCTGCGACATCAGTGAGGGCACCCTACAGCCGTGCTCTTCCAAGCGGAAGGAGCCCATCTGCAACAACATGGAGCGCATCCAGGGTCCGTGCTCTTCCCACGGGAACGAGCCCATCTGTGACAAGTGAGGAAACCCATGATTTGTTTTGCCGTGCCTCTTCACAGGGGGGAACCCATGATTTGTTTTGTCGAGTCCCTTTTGTAGTGTAGTGAGAATATGTCCAATTTTAATTGCTATATTTGGTTGTTTGCAGTATGCCTTGTTTATTTCAGTTGTTCACAATGTGATGCTCTATATGTGCAACTATTTACTGTGCAGTACATTTTAATCAATCCAGTTTTAAACATACTGATAGGAATGCATATATTTGCTTGCTGTTAAGCCTGTTATGGCTAGCATATGCCTCTTTTAAAGTTTTTTGATTGTTCAGTTGTTTGTAGCTATCATATGTCCAGTTTCAAATGCTATCTTTGGTTGTTTATAGTATGCCTTGTTTATTCCAGTTATTCACAACGTGATGTTCTATATGTGCAAGTATGAACTGTGTAGTTCAATTTCATCAATACCAGTTTCAACAATACCACTATGAATGACTACATTTGGTTGCTACATCTTGTAGTTAACACGCCTTTCCATTTTTATTTAACAATAACCAGTGTACTTAGACCAGCACAATACCAGCTTGAATGACTATGTTTGCTTGTTGTTAAATGTTATGCATGTTGCAGTTGACACACCTTTCCACTTGTTTTGCTTTACTAGCGTGCTTAAACTTGCACACTGAAGCTATCTTTTGGAGATTATTTTGTCTGCCATGGATATATTTGGTTGATATTTAGCCTGTTGTGCTTAACATGCCTCTCGACGTACTTACAAAGGACAATTTTGGGAACGACTGCTGTTTTCCATCAAGGTTAGTTTCATCCCATGTCTTATATATACTCACTGTTCAGGATATCGGTAGCTGGTACCATATAGGCCGGGGGCTGATAAGGGATTGATCGGTGAATCGGACTTTTAACTGAATATATCTATAACCCATTTATCGTTAGGTTAATTAGGGACATATGTAATATATCTGAGGCTACATAGCAACATGCACTGTACTTAATGTCTAAATATGCAATCCTAGGCTACAAAGCAACAAGGAAGAGTGTTACCTTAATGTTCTGATGATGTCTAGATATACGTAGAAGAGCAGCAGCAGCAGCAACAACAACAACAACACAGCCCTGTTTGGATACTCAACTTAGCTAGAGGTTAGAGTTAGTTTCTAGCTCATGACTAACCCTGAACTAACTCTAGCCAAAGAGGTATTTGGATGTCTGGGTTAGATTGACAATAAGTGCACTAGGAGAACTAGCTCCAATTAGCACCTCTTGGGTGGGATAGTTTTTTTGGGTGGGTTAGATGTAACTAGCTCAAACTGGCCCTCATGTTTGGATATACTTTAGGGCTATTTGAGCCCAAACTAGCTCAAACTAACTCTAACCCATGGATACAACAGCAGTTAATCAGCCGATAATTTGTAAAAATGCAATAAACTCCGTCCGGCCCATAATATAAGATGGTAATTCATCTAATATGTGATTATATTGGATGTTATAAGATATTATAAAAGAGTGTTGTACTACATCATTGTGCAATTGATGTTTAGCTTCTAATATTAACTTGGTGATTTTAGGTACATATGTTATTGGTAAAGATCCGCGCTTTGACCCTTTCTGCGTATGGGGCAATGAGATATCGATGAACCAACCTCAAGTGAGGAAGTTGATAAAGATAGTTAGTAAAATGGGTCAAAAGATGGCAATTAAACTATTTGTTTACACTTTATCCAAGACAACAGCGAACTGCAGGATGGTAAGTAAGAACTCTGCAGCCTTCTTTTTACTGCCCATAATGAGTTGTGTTAGATGACAATGTCTGAATCTTTTTCCTTTGCAATGGTTCCCAAAGAAGTTTACTCAAGATTACCACTCAAATTACATGATTGGTGGGCATGCAAAGGTTAAAGTATTTATACAAGAACACGATGATTATCTAGATGTTTTCATGAAGACCGTGAAGGATGGGTGGTCGGCCATCACAAGGGGTTGGACTAGATTCGTGCGTGCCTTCTGCATGGAGGAGGGCACAATATGGGCATTCCGCTTCACCTTGTTCAGCAACCAGAATGTATTTCGCCTCTTTCTTTACCGTCTTTAATAGTACAAGAATACAACTATGGTTCATCATTCTTTATTTGGTGATTATGTAATTCTTGAACATATGTACCTATGAATCGAATAATGCATTGGTTGTTTGAACCTGATGGATATGAATAAAGCTATAGCATACTTTCAAATTCAAATATGGTACAATTTGAAATAGGAGCAATTAATTACGGTGAAATTAGGCTCTGCAGGTCGTTACGGCGCACACGGTCGGTAAAACACAAATGTTTGTGATATACACCATAATACGACACGGTTCACAGAGAGGAAACGTGTGCAAGCATGCACATAGTTGCCGTTTGCAAAGCGTGTGCGATGTCAGACAATGTCACAAACGGTGCGGGCAAACTAAATGTTTGTGATAGTTGCCTTATTGTACATGACTTGCAACCATGAACAGTTTCTGATGTGGTACGAATCATAAAAGTTGCACCACAGAATAGCATGTGCGATAGTTGTCATGTATGACAATGTTACGACGGTCCAACGTTTCGTAATCCTATCCGACACTCGTATGACAATTAGCTAATCTTCTTAATTAGTTATCGCATACGGTTCGGGAAAAGTGAATGTGTGTGAATGTCTGCGTATCGTACACGTTCTATAATCGTGAACCATTTGTGATGGGCCGCGCATCGTAAACGTAGCACCACAGAATACCGACTGCGATGGCAATGCGAGCACAAACAAGTTGCAAGGATGGAGCCCCTATCCCCGACGGTTTTTGGGTCATGTGGGAAGGACCCCCCCTATCGCAGTCACTCACTTGGCGACGGTTCCAAATGTCGTCACGGAAAGGGGTTAAAAACCGTTTGTATAGCACCTCGCTGTACCAGTGAAAGATGAAACTGCACTTCATCAGTGTCAACGATCACATCATCAGAACAACGCCTACCAAGAGGGAACAAACACTGACAAACAAGAGGGAACACAATCAATTCATGGAAATGATGCACATACATATGCATGGCATGTCATGTTAAGGTACTGAAATCACCTAATGCAATATTTAGCCAAGTTAATTGAAGTGGAATTCAATCAAGATCAAATTCCAACTCCAAATGCTAATTCATAAATTTCCCTAATCATGATTTGTCCTAGTTGGTGATGTTAACTTGCTCAAACATGCGCCAAAATGGCATAAACAGATTCCTTGGATTTTTCTGATCATTTTTCATATATGAATCATTTTCATCTGAGTTATGGTTGAATTTATATGAATTTTAGAAGTTTTAAACATTTTTTGGAATTTTTAGATTTATTTCTAAATTGGAAAATCCCAGCAAATGTATCTATGATGTCAGCACTAGGTCAGCAGCTCAACCGGGTCAACCCAAGTCAAACTTGACCAGTGGGGCCCACTGGCCAGTGACTCAGTTAGTTAATAACGCATTTAGAGTTAATCTTTAGTACTAATTAAAAGTGTCAGCGGGCAGGGCTCACACGTCATCAACCCAGGAGAGGTCAAAACCAGTATGTTTGGGTCAAACTAGCCGGTGGATAGTCGCCGACGAGGTCAGCGACGGTCAAATGCGTCAGAAACACTCCTCCGGCGACCATTTGCCGCGCGGTTGGTTCCTACGGGTAGCTAGTGGAGTGCCACATCCAGATATGCAAGCGGCTAGGCATGGGTAGGCCTGTAGCTATGGCAGCAATGATGGAGGTGGCGGTCGGAGCACGGCAAGCACGGGATCAAAGCTAAGGTGCACTAGCGGGCAAGCTAAGTCGCTCGTCAGCCTCCTGCGAGGTCCAGGAGCACAACTGCGTGCTCGGATGTGTCTATTACTAGCACGCCCCCCCCCCCCCCCCCAGGGTGTGCCCCTGGACTTGTGGGGCCCCTGGCAGGCCTCCGAAGCCCATCTTCTGCTATAAGGTGCCATTTGACCTAGAAAAAATCAGAAGGAAGGGTTTGGGGACGAAGCGCCGCCGTCTCAAACGCGTCAGCGATGGTCAAACGCGTCAGAAACACTCCTCCGGCGACCATTTGTCGCGCGGTTGGTTCCTACGGGTAGCTAGTGGAGTGCCACATCTAGATATGCAAGCGGCTAGGCGTGGGTAGGCCTGTAGCTATGGCAGCAATGATGAAGGTGGCGGTCGGAGCACGGCAAGCACGGGATCGAAGCTAAGGTGCACTAGCGGGCAAGCTAAGTCGCTCGTCAGCCTCCTGCGAGGTCCAGGAGCACAACTGCGTGCTCGGATGTGTCTGTTACTAGCGCGCCCCCCCAGGGTGTGCCCCTGGACTTGTGGGGCCCCTGGCAGGCCTCCGAAGCCCATCTTCTGCTATAAGGTGCCATTTGACCTAGAAAAAATCAGAAGGAAGGGTTTGGGCTCGGACCTAGGCAGGAGCACTTTTGCTCTCCGGCAGAGCGATTCCACCGGGGAAACATCTCTCTGGCAGGGGAAAATCGAAGCTATTGTCATCACCAATGATCCTCTCATCATGGGAGGACTAACCTTCATCAGCAATCACCAGCACCATCTCATCTCAAACCCTAGATCATCTCTTGTTTTCAATCATTGTCTCAAAACCTCAGATTTGTACCCGTGGGTTGCTAGTAGTGTTGATTACGTCTTGTAGTTAATACTAGCTAGTTTATTTGGTGGAAAATTATATGTTCAGATCCTTAATGATATTCAATACCCCTTCAATCTTGAACTTGAATATGATTTGTGAGTAGTTACTTTTGTTCTTGAGGACATGGGAGAAGTCTGGTTATAAGTAATCTTGTGAATTTGGTATTCATTCGATAATTTGACTATATGTATGTTGTTGCTTCCTATAGTGCTGCCATGTTAACATTGACTACATGACACTTCACCATCTTTGGGACTAAGGGAAGGCATTGTGGACTAGTAATTAGATGATAGGTTGCTAGAGTGACCGAAGCTTAAACCCTAGTTTATGCGCTATTTCATAAGGGGCTGATTTGGATCCATATGTTTCATGCTATGGTTAGATTTATCCTAATATTTCTTTCATAGTTGCGGATGCTTGCGAGAGGGGGTAATCATAAATGGGAGGCTTGTTCAAGTAAGAACAACACCCAAGCACCGGTCTACCCACATATCAAATTATCAAAGTAACGAACACAAATCAAACAAACATGATGAAAGTGACTAGATGAATTCTCATGTGTCCTCAAGAACGCTTTGCTTGCTATAAGAGAAAGTTTCGGCCTATCAAATTTGCTATAAAAAGGATTGGGCTACCTTGCTGCACCTTTGTTAAAATTTCTACTTGTTGCTTGTTACAAATTACCTTGCTATCAAACTACTTGTTACCAAAAATTTCAGTGCTTGCAGAAAATACTTTGCTGAAAACCGCTTGTCATTTCCTTCTGCTCCTCGTTGGGTTCGACCCTCTTACTTATCAGAAGGACTACGATTGATCCCCTATACTTCTGGGTCATCATGCGGCGGCAGCCTGCGAATCCCAAAGCTGGAGTCAGGGATGAGATCCCGCGGCACCCCTTGCTAGTACCAAAGCGTGAGTCGGGGACGAGCTCACGTGGCCCCCTGCTCATGCCCAAGGCCTAGCCTGGGATGGGCTCTAGCGGCCCCCTGTTCATGCCCAAGCCGGAGCAACCGCTACTAGCGGAGTACAAGAAGGCAGTGGTCAGTGAGCCCGGTGACCCTGCAGACCTGCCGGGTCTCCTACTAGCGTTGCGTGATTCGATGAAGGGGCCGCAACACCACCCCGATGACCCGGTTGACACGCCGAGGCTGCAACAGATAGTCGTCGCCTCGGTGGCTGACATCACCATCGACCTCGTGAGCGAGGACGACAATGACGGCAAGCAGGAGGATGACGATGAGGACGGCTCCTCCGATGGTGGTAGCGGCTCTGACGTGGACGACGACGATCAGTAGATTAGGTTTACGAACTACTGTTATTTTGTCAGTAGCTATGTTTTGGGTTTATGTCTGTAAAAATTATAAACTTTAAATGAAATTTGTGTTGTTTGAATGTCCAATTTTTGCCCTGTTTGCATGTCTGTGATAAGTGGTGACCCACATTTCATTAATTTTGTTAAAATAATTGCATGTTTTCAATCAAATAGTGCCAAATTTTCACCCAAACAGTCCAAAAGTGGCTTTATGATTTTTTTGACAAACTAGTGCACATAAGATGGCTCAATGCAAAGGTGTTTCAATTTTTAGGCTTTTTTCATTTTCTTTGTTTTTTAAAAATGGTGTGAAACTTGGAATGTTGACCATTCATCTAAAATGGTTTGGAATTTGAACTTTGATTGTCGCAAGTTCATGCACTGATACGTCCATTTTGCATCATGTTTTCTTATTGTTATTTATAGTGTTTTTATTCAATATAACACTTTTTGGGGCAATTCTAATGCCTTTTCTCTCATCATATGCAAGGTTTACACAAAGAGGGAGAATACCGACAGCTGGAACTCTGGACCTGAAAAAGCTATACCAGAGATACCTATTCTGCACATCTCCAATTGAGCTAAAATTTTATGAAGATTTATTTTGGAATATATAATAATTTTTGGAGAAAAGAAATACCACACGGGGCCACCCAGGTGCCCACAAGGCACCAGGGCTCGCCTACCCCCCACCCCCCCGGGACGCGCCCTGGTGGGTAGTGGGGCCCCTGGCTAGCCTCTGGTGCCCATCTTCTGGTATATAAGCCCATTTGCCCTAGAAAAAAAATAAGAAAGGACTTTCAGGACGGAGCACCGCCATCTCGAGGCGGAACTTGGGCAGGAGCACTTTTGCTCTCCGGCGAAGCGATTCCGCCGGGGATACCTCCCTCCGAGAGGAGGAAATCGAAGCCTTCGTCATCACCAACAACCCTCTCATCATGGGAGGGCCAATCTTCATCAACATATTCAACATCACCATCTCATCTCAAAACACTAGTTCATCTCTTGTGTTCAATCTTTGTATCAAAACCTCAGATTGGTACCTGTGGGTGACTAGTAGTGTTGATTACATCTCATAGTTGATGCTAGATGGTTTATTTGGTGGAAGATTATATGTTTAGATCTATTATGCTATTGAATACCCCTATGATCTTCAGCATTAATATGTTTTGTGAGTAGTTACTTTTGTTCTTGAGGACATGGGAGAAGTCTGGTCATAAGTAATCATGTGAATTTGGCATTCGTTCGATATTTTGATGATATGTATGTTGTGATTCCTTTAGTGGTGTTATGTGAACGTCGACTACATGACACTTCACCATCTTTAGGCCTAAGGGAGTGCATTGTGGAGTAGTTATTAGATGATGGTATGCTAGAGTGACAGAAGCTTAAACCCTAGTTTATGTGCTATTCCGTAAGGGCTGGTTTGGATCCATATGTTTAATGCCATGGTTAGATTTTATCTTAATTCTTCTTTCGTAGTAGCGGATGCTTGCGAGAGGGTTAACCATAAGTGGGAGGCTTGTTCAAGTAAGAACAACACCCACGACCCACATATCAAATTATCAAAGTAGCGAACGCGAATCAAACAAACATGATGAAAGTGACTAGACGAAAATTCCTATGTGTATCCTCAAGAACGCTTTGCTTATTATAAGAGACCGTTCCGGCCTGTCATTTGCTACAAAAAGGATTGGGCTACCTTGCTACACTTTTGTTACCGTTATTATTACTCACTTGTTACAAATTATCTTGCTATCAAACTATCTATTACCGATAATTTTAGTGCCTGCAGAAAATACCTTGTTGAAAACGACTTGTCATTTCCTTCTGCACCTCATTGCGTTCGACACTCTTACTTATTAAAATGACTACGATTCATCCCCTATACTTGTGGGTCATTAAGACTCTTTTCTGGCACCGTTTCCAGGGAGTGAAGCGCCTTTGGTAAGTGGAAATTGGTAAGGAAAAATTTATATTACGTGCTAAAATTTACTGTCACTTGTTACTATGGAAAACAATCCTTTGAGGAGTTTGTTCGGGGTATCTTCGCCTCGACCAGAAACACAAAGAGTTGCCCCTCAACCTACTGCACCTACTAAAAGTATTGGTTATGCAATTCCTTCAGGTATGATAGAGAAACTGCTAGCTAATCCTTAAGCAGGAGATGGAACACTACATCCTGATATGCACCTAATCTATGTGGATGAAGTTTGTGGATTATTTAAGCTTGCAGGTTTACCTAGAGATGAAGTTAAGAAGTAGGTTTTCCCTTTATCTTTGGGGGGGAAAGCATTGACATGGTATAGGCTATGTGATGATACTGGAGCTTGGGACTGGAATCGACTGAAATTGGAATTTCACCAAAAGTTTTATCCCATGCATCTAGTTCATCGTGATCGGAATTATATATATAATTTTTGGCCTCGTGAAGGAGAAAGTATCGCTCAAGCTTGGGGGAGGCTTAAATACATGATGTATACATGCCCCAATCATGAGCTCCCAAAGGAAGTTATCTTACAAAATTTTTATGCTCAGCTTTCTCATGATAATCAAACCATGCTTGATTCTTCTTCAACTGGCTCTTTTATGAACAAAACTATTGAATTCGGGTGAGACCTGTATGGTAACGCAGCAGAAAATAAAAAATTTCCGACCTACGCACCAGCCCAGGACCACTACGAAGACTGCATACAAGGTTTGATCATATTCGTTACCGACTCATAGCGCAGCGGAAGTAGAGTCGATGAAGATCGTCGGTGCAGATCCCCGCAGCTAGGATTTACAACCTCCCAACTGTGAGGATGTACTCCCTCATCTGCCCCTCGGACAGACCTCCGGGAGGCGGTCAAACAGTCCCCGGACGGTGTCGCGGACAGCCCTTCGAGAGGACCCCAAAAACTCGGACCGTCACTCGGACAGCCCTTCGGGAGGACTCACAGAACTCGGACCGTCACTTGGACAGCCCTTCGGGAGGCACTCTCGAACAGCCCCTCGGGCACTAAGATCGAAACTACGACCTCTCTACAGAGTTGCACACATACGGCGTCATCTATCCGGCAGGGCTTCGCCATCCAGAACTAGTTCCCACCGGAACCCAGACAGCCTTTCGGCTCTACGAAACTCTTTTCGTGGGAGGGAGAGAGAAGCCAGATTATTGCATGGCACTTGTATGTGAGAATGAGTGAGTTTGGGCAGCCCCCTCCACCTCTATTTATAGGAGAAGGAGGGGTGGAGGGGCTGAAATTTCAGCCACATCCATCCATGTCATCTCCAAGATATTTTGGAGCAAAAGCCCAAAAAGGTGGCTTTCCAAAAAGTAACCCAAAAAGCACTTTCACTATTCACGACGACATTTTTCAGCGTCCGTTCGAACTGAAAATATTTATGTGGGCTTAGCACATTTCCAGTACCCACTAAAATAATTTTCAACGCGTTCTGAAACAATTCCAGATTAGTGATTTTCATCTGCGAAAACCATCTGAAGTGGTTCCGGCAGCTCCAGAACATTTCCGGTTTTCATCCCAGAAAATTCTAGAAAGTTTCCAGAATGATTCTGGCACCCTCCAAGAATTATCAGGCATGTGCCGAAACCAATTTGACTTAATGGAATACCCCGAAACAACTTTTCAGTTTTACCGAAACTCATCCGGTGTTCTCTCTGCCGAACTTTTCCGCTGTCCGAAACTTTTTCGGTGTCCGAAACTTTTTCGGTGATTTTCTCTCAGACTCCCTGTATAGTATTCAGCAGATAGATGACCCTTAAGCGTGTGACCCTATAGGTTCGGTGAAGTATAGACATGACACGGAACCCTTTCCGATCAATGATCAACATCGGAGCCGTGGACACCCATATTGACCCCTATACCCACACGAATGAATATTCGAGTGAATCTCCAGTTGCCGTTTGCTATTCCTGTTGCTTCGCGATATGTTACAAATACCCGAGGTGAGACATGTTGGCATTCCTGTGGATCAACAACTTGTCCACTATGCTAGTTACCTCGTTACCGGTATTGTTCTCTTTTCTTGTTACCGTGTTCCGGCATCCCTGTGATCAAATCACATTGTGTCTGGCCAGACGATGATGGATACCATAACACCGAGAGGGCCCAGAGATATCTCTCCATCGCCGGAGGAGCAAATCCCAATCTTGAGCTATCAAGTTACTTGACACACTTTTCCATGAACCCGTAAGCCGCCGTAATAGCCACCCATTTACGGATGACGTTTAACAAACCCCAAAGTTTATGAAGCAAGTATGAAGAAACTCGATACTCTCATGGTCTAAGGAATTATGCAAACATTAACCATCTCTGTGTTATTAACCATTAACTTGTGACGAATGTATCTCATAGCATAACATCAATTCGGGTCGATTCAACACAAATGTTCTGCTAACATTGTGCCCTCAAAATTGTTGGCATAGACATGCCCATGATTGGGAAAACATAATCATCATGCAACACTTGAGCTAGTCTTAGAGGCACGACTAGGAATAATTTTTACCGTTTATTATTCCACACGTGCACATGGGTTTTCCCCAGAGCCTTTATGGCTATACGGGCTCGGGAACCACAACAGTTATAGCATGGAACATAAACCTAATTATGAACAGGGAGATAATCAATAATTATTATTATTGCCTCTAGGGCATATCTCCTACAGACTCCCACTTGCACTAGAGTCAATAATCTAGTTAATGCTAATGCACTTTACACCTGTGGCACACCGGTGTAAATATGCTTCGCTTGTGGTATAGCCTGATATCCAACGGATCTGACGACTTCAGCTCCGTGTGTATCTTTGCATATCCTCGTGTTTTCACGCTTTCACAAAATTCATATTTTGTGTGGACTTGGTATTGTATGTATGTGAATCACAGGTCGAACCTGGATTCCTCAGACTGAGTTATGGAGCAACTACCGGCAGTAGTGTCCCATTGACAAAAGCCATCTTGGAACCATACTAAGTTCATGAATGAACTATATGATTCAACATCTTCTTTGTCGCTTTTAAAAGCGGCAACATACTTTGCCTCTATTATAGAATTCGCCACAGTAACTTGTTTGGAACATTTTCCAACTAACTGTGCCACCACATTGTGTGTTACACAAAACCCTTAACTTAAATTGAAAAATTGCTTGGAGCATGGATGAAGACTGTGTCGATGTAAGCTTTTACAACGAACTCTTCATGATATCCGCTTGCGAGAAAACATGTCATCAGTGCTACTATAGTACTCAATGACCCTTTTTCACTGTTGTCCCATGATCAGTACTTTTGATCACTTTGGTATCTATACTCGCAACAACTTTGGAGTATTGGACATATCTGGTTGTTATACATACCATGGAATACATGATTAATCCAAACACAAGAGTGTGTGGAATCTCCATCATGTATTTTGCTCATCAGTGTTTTGGGACACCGAGTCTTGCAAAAACTCTTTCCATGTGACTTCGGCAAGACTCACTCCTTGACGTTTTTAATGCTAAAAGGTTTTAGCATTTTGTTAATATGTATCCTTGCTCAGCCCCATCAGGTAAATCTATCTCCATAGATCATCATGCCTAATATCAAGGCTATTTAGCCCAAGCACTTCATCGAAAAACTATTTTCAAATGAAGTCCTAATTCGTGTCAAGAAATTTATTTCCAATTAACAATGTGTCAAGCACACAACATTTTTAGAAATATTATTATGCTCCCACTTACTTTCTTGAATCACAAGCATCTTCGATACCCATTGTAGGAGGTGGTCATGGCCCAGGTAACCATTAATCAGGTGACCCGATCGCGACTCCAAGCTGGCCCAGGTGACCGTTAATCAGGCCGTGGAGCGTGAGCGCCTGGCCAAGCTGAAGGAGGAGGTGGTCATGGCCCAGACGTCCCATGCCCAGCACATTTCCGAGGCGACAGCCTGGTTGGATGCCCGAGAGAAGACCCTTGCCGCCGCTAAGGAGAAGGCCGCCGCGGAGCGCGACGCCTTCTCCTCCCTCGAGCTCAGGTCTCGCCAGGCGCTGCAGTCCATCTGCAGGGGAGGATTCGAGGAGCCGCTGGCGGCCCCTGAGGGTGGCTTTGCAGGGCACTCCTCCAAGCTTGCTGAAGCGCTTGAGGGCGCTGCTGCTGAGGTGGACTCCATCTTGGAGGAGGAGTGTCGCTCGCTCTTCACTGTAGATGTGACACGCATCTTCAGCCACCTCTACCTCCAGGATCCGGGCTTCAACTTTGGCGCGGTGATCCATGCGGTTGCTCCTGAGTCCCGCGTGACCACAGCGGCTACTGTGAAGGACCACGTGGACGCGCTACTGAAGAAGTTCACCTGCATTCCTAACACCGAACCTCCGGCGGTGGAGGTCATCGGTGGCGACGACAGCGGCAACGATGTCAACGACGGGCTCCTCATGACTGGGACGGTTGGCGGCGACGGCCATGGCGACGACGACCCTTCCACCTAGATTTTATCCTGCGACATTTACCGTGCCTCGTGGAGGCGTAAGACTTTGCTTGAATTTGCAGAACATTTGGTGCCTGTAATAACTATTAGGACTCCGCGATTTCCTTTTCATGCTTGGTTTCCTTCTTGTTTGCTTTTGTGCTCTGCGTCGGCAGGGCCCAGCCCCACGCATACCTCGACCGCCGTTTGGGCGTCCGGATCACCAGGACGACACCAAGGGGCGAGGGGCTACGTGACTAGTGAGGCCCCTGAGTCGCGATGCTCAGGGGTTCCCCTTGACGTGCAAGCAGCCCTCATGAAGGAAACGTGGGCAGCGGCGAGGTTAGTCCGGAGTCCTCCATACCTTTCCTCGCCAGCCTTCACCTGGGAGGGGCGTGAGAAGACTAGGTACAAAGTACCTGGTGAGGTGGCGTGTGCCCAAGCTTGGCTTGAGCATAGCCCCCGTGTCCAGCCCCCTCGCATGTGCGTCCTGGTGGAATGCTGCATGATGGGACCGTGTGACGAGCCGAAAGGCTATCTTGAGGTTGGTGCAGCCATTAGGGCGCCCTCAGTTGTTTATCCACCAGCGCGGAGCATGGGGTTTCCACTTGGGCATGGGCATAGTCATTGCTGGACCATGTCGTCCGCCAGAATGGAGCATGGGGCTTCCACTTGGCGTGGGATGGGAGCTCTGTGTTAGAGTCTCCGGGCGTGTACAACCCAATTTCGTTCGTACGCCTGACTGGCACGGCAGAACTGGAGGAGGTGTATCTGGGCACCCGTGAGCCAGCGCGGGACTCACAAGGCCCTACCTCAAGGCGGGTTGCGCCTGAATCTTCTGGCGCGAAGCGCGCTTACAAAACCTGTGTGGTGGGGTGACATGCGCCGAATGAACCTCCAGAGGCCATCGCATGAGAAGGCCGAACACCAAGGACCACAGGAGGTGACGTGAACGGGACCAGCCCGCCAGACAGAGCTCAGTCGCTTGGGTTTCTCGACGCTGCAGGGATGGACTCGAGCACAGACGCCGTGGCCAGTATTCTCATGCAACAATCCCAAGGAAAAACATCCGGCGCATGGTTCCCACGACGGCGTAGCGCTGAACTACGGCCGGACGAACCGGGCTGCGCGCCCTCACTGACCCACTCTCGATTAGCTCATGCGAGGACAAGGCACCAAGGACCCCGGGAGGTGACGTGCATGGGAGCTAGCCCACGAGATAGAGCTCGGTCGCTTGGATTTATCAACGCTGCAGGGACGGACCCGAGCACAGACGCTGTGCCAGCACTTAATCATGAGGCGGTCGGGGGCGGGGTTGTGAGGGCGCGCCAACATTCATGGTGGCGAAGCACCGGGCATGCAGGTTGAAATACTTAGGAAATTCATAAAGGGCAAAGCCAGTTCTGATACATGCGCAAAATGATACAGCTGCAAAGGCGGGCCCTAACAGCTTGAGGATAATGCAGCCCGAGAGGCGCCCTCAACTGAACAAACCAAAAAGTCACTTGGCACCATTGTTGTAGAAGCGTCGAGGTAGCTGAAGATGCGTGCCATGAAGATAGATCCTAATGAGCTGGGTGGCTTCGGAGGCCTGGGAGGCTCACGATGCTCGGGGGGCTCGCAAGGATCCGGGACCTCCTGAGACGCGACCACCAAGCACCTGGCCTCGTGAGACGCCATAACCCGTTGCACCAAGCACTGGTACGAGGCGCCCATGTTCAGCAGGCCTAACGGCATGCAGACGTAGTTGCAGGGGTAGCCCCCACTCCGTCCAACACATGACGACCAGAAAAGATCCTATGAAGCGGCCCTGTTGAGGCCTGGGATGTTGACACAGACACGCAGCTCGCCACCCGCATCGGGGGCGGCAGCTGCACGGGGTGGTGCGGGGCGACGCTCGCCACGCATGGCCTGCGCCTCCTGAAGCTCCTCGATCGCCTTGGTGATGAATTCCTGTGTCCCTGGCGCCTCGCGCCTCGCTCCTTGCTTGTAGGGGCGCGCATCAAGGTACGCCTCCAGGTGGTGCCCGAGCACCTCCCTTGTCGCACTGGTCAGGTTGGAAGCTCTCCAGATGGAAGCCCTCGAGCCTGTCCTGAGGGAAGCGCTGGGCGCGCCTTCCTATGCGGGAGGAAGAGGTGCCCCGGCAACAGGCGTGGTGCTTGAGGCGCCGTCAGAGGGCTTCTTGGGCTCTGGGGGACCCTTGGGGAGGAGCTTCTTCTTCTTCGCGGGGATGGCCTCTAGAGGCAGGACGCCGCCCTCATCATCAGAATTCTCGGCCGCAGCAGCACGGTAGGCACGCTCAAGGGAACAAACGGCATCATTCTCATCGCAGGCGACCGTGATGATGCCGCTGCACCCTGGCATCTTGAGGACGTTGTAACCGTGGTGGGTCGCCGCCATGAACTTGGCGAGAGGTGGGTACCCGAGGATGGCGTTGTACGGGAGGCCGATGTGGGCGACGTTAATGTCAATGAGCTCAGTATGGTAGTTGTCGCACTTGCCGAAGGTGACGGGAAGGCGCACCTGCCCTATGGGTGTGGTGGAGCCATCGGTCACTCCTGAGAAAGGCTTGGTGGGCAGGAGTTGGTCATAAGGCACTTGGAGCGTGTCGAACGTTTCCACAGAGAGGACATTGAGCCCACCGCCACCGTCGATGAGGGTCTTGGTGACGACGAAGTTGCTGATGGTGGGTGTGCAGAGCATGGGAGTGCGCCTGCGGTGGCCAAGCACTTGAGGTGGTCTTTGGAGTAGAAGGTAATCGCGTACTGCGACCACCTAAGGGGATGCGTGGCCTCGAGCTTCGGGAGGGCCGCGTTCACCTCGTGGGAGAACTTCTTAAAGATGTGGTTTGAAGCAGGGGCCTAGGCACCACCCAGGATACAAGCGATCACTCGGGGTTCCTAAAAAGCCCCCAGCCCATTATCCTATCGGTTGTCATCATTTCTCCTTGGCGGCGGCAGCAGCGGAGGGAGGCCGGCATTGCCCTGAGGACAATTCTCACGAGGCTGATAGAGCCAGGGGCCATCGCGGGGCTGATCCCGCCAGCGGTCCTCGTGAGGCTGGTCGCGCCAGTCCTGACGAGGGGCGTTGTTGTCCTAGCGGCCTCCGCCACGGCCTCCCCCACGGCCGTAGCCACGGTCACCGCGCTCGGGGCGCCGGCCAAGGCGTCCATCGTGGAGCACCCTGAGCTCCTGGGAGTCGTTGGTGTTGTGGCTGTGGACATTGTGGAAGATGCAGAATGGGCGGTTGCCCCTGGGAGGCTCATCGTGGTCGTGGCCACGCTTCATCTCGGGCTCTGCTGCCAGCACGGTGGGGCCCTTGCGCTTTGCCTCCTTGGCCTTAGCCTTCTTGTCTTCAGGGTCGGCTTCCGGAAGCTCGAGGAGGGAAAGGCGGCCTTCCTCGGCCCTTGCGCACTTGTTCACCAGGTTGAACATCTCCAGGGCCGAGCACAAGTCCTCATGGATGGCGAGCTCCTCTTTCATCTTGATGTCCCAGACGCCATCGGTGAACACCGAGATGATGGCCTCGTCCGACGCCTTCTGTATCTTGAGGCGAACATTCGTGAAGCGTTGTATGTACTTGTGTAGGGTCTCGCCCAGCTGCTGCTTCACGCACCACAGGTCACCAACCGCAGGGGCGCGGTCGCGGGTACACTGGAAGTTGGTGATGAAGCGCTCGCGAAGCTCGTCCCTGGAGGAAATCGACCCCTCCGGGAGGTGAAGGAGCCAGGAGCGCGCGCCATCCTTGAGAGCCACGAGGAACCAGTTTGCCATGACCTTGTCGTCACCGTTTGCCGCCTCGATGCTCAATAAGTAGAGCTGGAGGAACTCTGCAGGGTCGGGGGTGCCATCGTATCACGGAGGCAGGTCTGGCTTGATCTTGCCGGGCAATGCGATGCGGCGCAGCTCCGGGGTGAAGGCACCACAGCCCACCTCGCTCACGGGTGGAGCCACCGCGCGAGCTGAGGGAGCTTGGTCTTGACGTCCACGTGCTGTAGCCTCTGGCGGCGCATGGTCTTGATGCTGGCGTGGTGGCGCTGGGAGAGCACGTGCGTCACCTTGTGGCCGCTGCACCACCTGGCAGCTTGCCTCATCGGGCGCCAACGCTCCACGCGACGGGTCGCGCCGGGGCGCATCGCGCCTGGGCTCAGGGTCGGCACCGGGTAGAGGAGGAGGTGGAGGCGAGCCATGGGCTATGTCGCCCGCCTGGGATGGCAGGGGACAGAGCGAACGGGACGGTGCAGGGACCTCGCCGGTGCCATTGACAACCTCAGCGATGCGGCCGAGCCAGTCATCGTAACGGTCTTTGGCGGGGCGGTAGCGCGGTAGCTGGCGCGCCATGAGCAATGCAGCCTGCGTGTTCACCGGCCCAAGGCGGACGTGGGAGGATGACGCCGTGGCGGGAGTGGGCGACGGAGTGGCGGTGCGGCCATCACGCCGCACGAAGGGTGGCAGTGACGAATCTTGCTGCTCGTGAGTAGCAGGGTCAGTGGCAGCGTTAGCTGCGGGAGAAGCGGAGCGGCAAGGGACACCACGGCCCACGGGCACCGTCTAGGCGACGCGTGCAGCCCGGCGCTCAGCGCGGACTCGGCGTGCGTCAGCCATGGGAGCGACAAAGCGGAGACGAAGCGGAACCAGAAGGAGGATTTCGATACACCCCTACCTGGCACGCCAAATGTTGGATTCAGGGCTCTGCAGACCCAAGAAGATTTGAACTCTGGGGCATGTGCAAAGATCCCAACCAGCTCAAGTCTCAAGCTCACCACCCCATAGCCTAGCCTCACCGAGTTCGCGCGAGTCGGGAAGAAGAAGATGAACACGGCAGTTTACCCAGGTTCGGGCCACCTTGCGGTGTAAATCCCTACTCCTGCTTTGTGGTGGATTGGCCTCATGAGGAAGCTGAGGATGAACTAGTACAAAGGATGAGCAGCCTTGCGAGGGCTCAAGTGGTGCGGGTGGAATGGTTGAGGGTCCGATCCGGGATCCCCCTCTACGGTGGTGGCTAGCCTATACTTATAGTGGCCTTAGTCCTCTTCCCCCAAAACTTAGGAGGGAAGGGATCCCACAACGGCCAATTTGAAAGGGGACAAGAAGTACCTCTAATCCTGACGAAAGATAGTCATCGCCTGGAAAGCTTCTGGTCATGACGCAGATGTGGGCTTGGCGATGACATCCGTCCTACCGAGCTCGTGGTCTTGGTCTTGTTGCACCGGAATGGAAACATTTAGGGGATTCCTTGGGAACCCGCATCTATCCTTGCTCCCTTAGCACCAAAGGGGAAACTTCTCCTCCGCGCCCGCTGGCGCCCGCTTGGCCTTGGTCGTCATGGCTTGCGTCATCGCAACCTCATGAGGCTCGATACCTATATAGAAGTATCCGCCCCTCAGGAGGCAGTCTGGGAAGGCCGCTCCTCTGGAGGTCTTGGTGTTGTTTGCCTCGCGAGGCTAGGGCCCTCACGAGGGTCTTGCCTTCGAGTTATTGTAGGTGGGCCGTATAGGGCCGTCGATGGGCCCACGCACGGGGCCGCAGGCAGGCAGGTCTGGGTACCCCCGATCCCAGAACGCCGACAACGGGGTACCTGCATAGAGATCCCCGCTCCTCGGGAGGCAGGCTCGGGAAGCTGCTCCTCGGGAGGTCTTGGCGTCGTTCGCCTTGCGAGGCCGGGGGGCCCTCGCGAGGGTCTTGCTCGCAGGGTCTTGTAGCTGGGCCGTACCGGGCCGTCGACGGGCCCACACGCTGGGCCATAGGCAGGTAGGTCTGGGTACCCCCGATCCTAGAACGCCGATAGTAGCCCCCGGGCCCAAGGCGTGCTTGACCTGGCTTCGAAGCGAAGGCAAGAAGTGAAGGGAGAAGTGACACGGGCCCTAATCGCCTGCAGGCCAGGCTTGACGCGTGGCGCACGACGGGGCGCGAACACCTCCACTTCCCCACATCGGCTTGGCAACTACCCAGACTGAGAAAAGACTGGCGCATGCCATGGGGTCATCATTGCTCCACCGCACCCCCGTCTTCTGCCCCTTCCTTCCCCAGCAAGCTCGCATCTCGCTCATTGGATCCTGCGCCGCCCCGGACTCATCGCATTGCCATGGCCCACGGGAGGAAGAGGATTGGGGTCGCGGTAGCGACGGACCGCCAAACGGGGCCAGAACCCGCCCTGGGCCGGTCCACCATGATCAATCTCGAGGGGTTGGACAAGGTCTTACCCGTGATCGCGGCGATTCCAATGAGTGGAAGGCGACGAGGATCTGGCCCGCTCCGGGTGTGTGTCGCTTCGCGCAGTGAGTGCTACGGCGGGTGAGGGCATCAGCATGAAAATCCGCCCAGACGCGGAGGGCTTTCGCAGTGGGTGTACGTCGATGCATCCCAGCGCAGTCCCCTGCTCCAAACCCCGTCTTCCTCAGCAATGCCGAGCTCAGTATGGACGCTCAAGAGGCTCGTCGGCCCAAGGCTCGTGCGGGTTACCGCTAGGCTGGCTGACCTGAGGGCTGCGGGCGTGACGGCGGCGATGGTGGTGAGGGAGTTCGTCCGACGGCGGATTGCTCCACTCTAGCGTCATTCTCGCCCGATGTGGACCTCCACCGTCCGCGAAGACCCCATGAGGCTCCAGGAGGCCTCCCGGCCCCCTAGCGCGCTGAATGGGATACTCCTCCTGCTAACCGGCGGGGGAGCCGGCGTGCTTCCTGATGGTGGACTCCCCCTATACAACTATACAAACGGGAGAGACTTCGCCAGGGGGATGCCTCGCTTCGATGAGTAGGGGATGCCTCCCGAGGGCCATGAGGGGCCTTGCGACATCCCCTTCCTGGTGGTCCCAGCCCCTGAGGGTCTCAGGGGCGAGGCCCCCGGGTGACGACTGATGGGCGTGCCGAACCGTCTGCCGCGGGCCTTCCTACCCCCGCGCCTCTAGACGGTGGTGGTGGTCGCCCACCTGGGGACGCGGCCATCGTCGTGAGCTCGCGGGGAGTCCAGGTATCCCTCGCGGCACCAGCCCCTAGGGCCCGTGTCTCCTCGAGGAGGAGGTGGCCCAAGGGCAGCGCCAACTCGGCCCCGCGGACCTTGAAGAGAAGGAAGTGGGTCGCCGCCGACGAGTAAGTCTTCTGCTTTCCCTGACCTCTGCTGATCAATCCCACCAGACCCCTTATTTCTCAGGTCTCCGTCAGGCAAAGGGGCAAGGGTGCTCCCATCGCCAGTCCCCGGAGCATCGAAGCGCCCAGCGGTCCCACGCCCCGCGGGCCTAGCGACCAAGCTTACGCACACCAGAGAAGTCACACTCCTCCCGAGGCGACCCCTGGCAGTTTGCGACCCCGAGGTCCCGGCGTCCTCCGACGAGGGTAGCGTCAAGCTTACATGGGTGGTGCCGCCATTCATCCCGCTATCGCCTGGCGGCACTTGGGTCCGCCATGAGCGAACGAGCGGCCTGACATCCGGCTCGCACTGGGCCGCGCCTCGGCCCAGGGAAGTGGGCGCCTGCCAGGCGCTGCCGGACCTTCTGGAGCCTCTGTTGCGGCCGGGGGCGTGGAGCAGGGTCCTGGCCAAGCATTGGAGCTCGTGCACGGCCGGGGCGCCGTCCATCACGACCTTCTTCAGGACGCGAGGGGCGTGCTAGACCGGCTCGAGGCAGAGCTTGGCAATGTCGACTCTCACCTCGAGGCCGAACATCAATGCCTAGCGCGTGAGTGGCGCCGGCTTGAAGTAGCTGTCAACTTTAGCCACCTCCAGCACGAAGCCGCTCGCTCAAAGGATGAGGAGTCCTCCACTATGGCCGAAGAAGCCCGCGACCGCACTTTCGAAGAGGTGAGGCCGCGGACCGGCGGCGCGAGGCCGCCGAAAAGCGCGAGCAGGAGCTTCTGGACTCCATCGCAACCCTGGAGCGGCAAGCCCGAGAGCGCGAAGTCATCATGCCCATTCCCATGGAAGGGTTGTCAAACCGCGAAGAGGGGCTCCGCGCTCTAGGAGAGACGTTGGAGCTGGTGGCGTCGGAGCAGGACCTGGAGCGCGATTGGCTGGAGGTGATGGAGCGCCAAGTGATGACCGCCGAGGCCGCCCTGGCCTCTCGGGAGGCGAAGGTTCAGGCGGAGATTGACGGGGGGATCGTGGGGGCCCTCCGAGCCCTCGCCAAGGATTATCGCAAGAAGCTGAAGCTTCAGGAGACTCTCTTCTGCACCCGGCGCGACGAACTGAAGGCCGAGATCGACGGCCTCAAGGAGCAACTGGCTGGGGTGGACATGCGCCAGAAGGCTACCCTCGACGCCCAAGCCTTAGCGAGACCGAGTTAGCTTGCCTCTATCAGCAAGTGGGGGATGTCGCTTGCCTGGTGGAGTGGGCGACAGATGAGGCGAATCGGGCTCGGGGTCTGCAAGACACGTGATCAGTGATGTTTCAAGACCTCGAGCGCTGGGCAAATTGTGCCCTACGCTCCATCTACAATGAGAGCGTCTCCAGCCCACTCGTGGCCGACGATGCCGGTTATCTCACCTTCTTTACTAGGGTCATGGAGCAGCTTGAAGGGAGTGCGGAGAAAGTGCGCCAACTCGTTAACGAGGAAAGCCGTGACCTCCTCGCGCGGGCGTCGACGTGTGCGTTCAGCCATCTTCTTCGCTCCGACACCGACTTCGACTTCGAGGCCGTGATCGACCCCGTCCCTAGGATAATTTGCGACGCACTGGGGGAGTGGGTGGAGGACCATGTGGATGACCTGATTGCATGGTTCACCTCTGACAGCCCCGAGGATCAGCATGAAGCCGAGGAACATGGGGCCGCCGTCAATGATGATGATGATGCCTCTCCTTAGGACACCCTCCAACTGTTTTCCTGCTGACATTTTGAACGTAACCCCACGGGGATGTAAAGGCACTTGGAGGAAACTCCCTCATGATGTATGAAGTAACGATGTACTCCCTTTGGCCGCCTTCCCTTTGCTTATTCTGCACCCACAGCCCTCGAGCGAGGGTCGATCATCACTGGTATGCTGGGTCGCGATGCCCAGTCAAGGCCAGGAGACGGGTGCTTTTGAGGTCAGGGACCTCGGGCAACGTGTGCCTGCCGGCTCGATCGAGAGCGTCGCACGAGGACTCAGGCACCAAGTCTTGGTGAGGTGCGCGTAGAGGTAGGCCCGCGGCCAATGCGGCCGTCCTTGGGCTGACCTAAATGCAGACACCGGCCTAGCCCCCGCTCGCGAGACAATCGGGAGGCGGGCACCACACATCTGTTGCCGCTCTTATGAAAATTTGAGGAACGAAAACACCGCGAGAAAAACCTCAACCCCTTTTCTAAAAAGTACGCAAGAACTCCAAGCTTTATTCAAGGAAATCACAAATGGTTTACACAAAGGAAAGGAAAATGCCGCGTCCGGTGCCTAGACTAGTCTTCCCACCAACGCGGAGCATGGGGCCTCCACTTGGGCGTGGGCATAGTCGCCGTTCGATCGTTCCACCAGCGCGGAGCATGGGGCTTCCACTGGGGTGTGGGCGGGAGCTCCCGCGGGGCCGTGGGGCGGCGCACCGGGAGCTCCGGGGCGTGTACAGCCCCACTCATTATTATGTGAGAGCGTCACGGGTAGAACTTGCGAAGGTACCAGATGTTCTGAGCGTTCTACACCAGGGAACCGTCCGCTATCTCCAGGCACGCGCCGCCAGGCCTAGAAACACGGGCAACCCTGAACGGGCCCTCCCACATGGGCGAGAGCTTGTGAAGGCCCCCTCTGGGGAGGACCCGCCTCGGGATGAGGTCTCCGACTTCGATGGTCCGAGAGCGGGCATTGTGGCTATGGTAACGCCGCAAGGCCCACTAGTATCTCGCGGTGCGGAGGGAGGTTTGGCGTCAGGCTCCCTCACCGAGCACGAGGAGGGACCGTTTTGGCCCCATGGACGAGGAAGGACGGGGTCTTCTGGTGGCTTAGTCGCGGTGGTGCAGATGGACCATAACACGGACTGTAGCTCGTCCGGCCAACCCCTGCCGTGAGCCTCAAGCCTCCGCTTGAAGCTTCTAGTCTTGAGGCCCCTGAGGACCTCCACGTTGGTGCGCTCAGACTGGCCGTTGCTTCGTGGGTGCGCCATCAGAGCATAGTATATCTGCGTTCCAAGTTTAGCACAATACGACTGGAAGAGGTTGCTTGTAAACTGGGAACCGTTGCTGGTGATGATGCGGTTAGGGACGCCAAACCAGCTCGCGATGCCCTTGATGGATTTGACCGCCGAGCCCATTGGAATGGTGCATACGGGTTCCACCTCCGCCCACTTGGTGAATTTGTCGACAACCGCATAGAGGCGACGGTAGCCGCCGGCCACCCGAGGAAAAGGCCCCAGTATATTTGGCCCCCGGGCCGCAAGGGGCGACGGGAATGGGATTGTCCGAAGCCCCTGCGCCGGTTGGTGAATTTGCTTGGCGTGGGACTGGATGGCCTCGCAGGACCGAACCAATTCGGCGCCGCCGTGTAGTGTCGTGAGCCAGTAGAACCCACTACGGGACATCTTCCCCACTAGAGCGCACGACGAAGAATGGTGCCTGCAATCTCCCCCATGGATATCCGCAAGCGGCTCACATCCTTGATCTTCTGGAATGCACCTTAGCGAGACGTCGTCAGGGCGCCTGCAGTACTGCTTGCCATCCTGCAAGCAGTAAGTGGTGGCCCGGCGGCCACACTCCACGTCCTACTCCTTCTCAGGCAGGGTGTTATGGACCAGGTATGCCTCGAACCCCTGGGTCCAACAGCCCTCCTGAGGTGTGGCTGCCAGGAGCAGGCGGGCTCCTGAAGTAGGGCCACAGGCCGGGGCGCCTGCGGGTGGCGCGGGATGCAGCTCCTCCTGATGTGGCATAGTTCCTGATGCCGGGGCGCGGCTGACGGCCTAAAGAGCCTTTCTTCAAAAGACACCAGGGCTTTGGGGCTCATGGCGCGATGCCCGCTTGGTGAATCGCCTGCCTCTTTGTTCACGCCCCTCGGGACATGCCGCAATTTCAAGCCTGAGAATTGCCTTTCGATTTTACGTACCTCCTTCAGGTATGCCACCATGTGCTCGCCCTCCGGCCTGTACTCCCTGTTGGAGAAGACAATGAGGAGCCGTTTGGAGTGGCGGCTGTGGGCCGATGCCTGAGATCAGCCCCCGGATCCATTGTCTTGCTGACCGTTGCCACCCCCGCCTGACTGCGACGTCCAAGAGGTGGCCCGCCGTGGCAGCTTTTGTGGGGGGTTTTCGTGGCTTACTCCGATCAGAGCCCGAGGAAGTGCCTCCTAAGCCGGAGGAGGAGCCCCGCTACCAGCCTCCCTGCTGTGGGGCCCTCTAGGTCTGCCTCGGAAGGACGAGCAGACACAGCAGGGGCAAGCACGGAGCTGTGGCGAGGGTCGCGACACAGGTGGAAAGCGAAAAAGGCTCCATGCCCCCACAAGCGGCGTCGAGAAGCTCGGCAATACGGTTGAGCCAGGCGTCGTAGTCATCGTTGGTGGGATGGTAGCACAGCAACTCACATGCCATGAAAAGCGTGGCTTGCGCCTCTGCCAGCCCCCAACGAGCATGGGAGGACGCCGCAGCGGGGGTGAAGGAAGGCGCGGCGGTGCGGCCGTCGCGCGTTGTACGGAGGGCGGCGGTGAAGAGCTCTGCCACTCATGAGCAGCTAGGTCAGTGGCAGCGTTAGCTGCGGGAGAAGCGGAGCGGCATGGAACACCGCGGCCCACGGGCACCGTCTGGGCGACGTGAGCGGCCCGGTGCTCGGCGCGAACTCGGCAGGCGTTGGCCATGGGAGCGACGAAGCAAGTACGAAACGGAGCGGAAGGGAGACCTTTGACACGCCCCTACATGGCACGCCAAATGTCAGAATCGGGGCTCCACGGACCCAAACAAGGTTCGAACTCTGGGGTGTGTGCGAAGATCTGGCCTAGCTACAGCCTCAAGCTCATCACCTCATGGCTTGGCCTCGTCGAGTTCGTGTGAGTGGGGAAAGGAGGGGACGCAGCAGTTTACCCAGGTTCGGGCCACCTTGCGGTGTAAAACCCTACTCCTGTTTTGTGGTGGATTGCCTCGCGAGGAGGATGAGGATGAACTAGTGCAATGGGTGAGCTGCCTCGTGAGGGCTCAGAAGGAGAGAATGGGTCGACCGCCCTCTATGGTGGAGACTAGCCTATATTTATAGTGGCCTTGGTCCTCTTCCCTCATAGATTAGGCGGGAAGGGATTCCACAACGGCCAATTTGAAAGGGGACAGGAGGTACATCTTATCCTGACGAAAGGTGGTCTTCGCCTGCAAAGCTTCTGGTCATGACGCAGTGGTGGGCTCGGTGATGACATATGTCATGCCGACCTCATGGTCTTGATCTCGTTGCACCGGAACGGAAACCTTTGGGGGATTCCTCGGGAACCCGCATACGTCCTTGCCTCCGTAGCACCAAAGAGGAAACTGTCCTCCACAGCGCCCGCTGGCGCCCTCCTAGCCTTGGTCGTCGTGGCTCACATCATCGCGGGCCTCGTGAGGCAGGGTACCTGCATAGAGAACTCCGCTCCTCGGGAGGCAGGCTCGGGAAGCTGCTCCTCGGGAGGTCTTGGCATCGTTCGCCTCGCGAGGCCGGGGGGCCCTCGCGAGGGTCTTGCTCACAGGGTCTTGTAGCTGGACCATACCGGGCCGTCGACGAGGCCACGCGCTGGGCCGTAGCCAGGCAGGTCTGGGTACCCCCGATCCCAGAACGCTGACAAAAACCACTTTTACTTGCCCTTTTGGAACTTATGCTTATAGACATATGCCTTTTGGTTTATGCAATGCACCTGCTACCTTTCAATGATGTATGATTGCTATATTCTTTGACTTTTGTGAAAAGTTTTCATGGATGATTTTTCCGTTTAACGAAACTTCTTTTGATGATTGCTTAAGCAACCTTGATCGAGTTTTGCAGAGATGTGAACAAACTAATCTTGTCTTGAATTGGGAGAACTGCCACTTTATGATGAATGAAGGTATTGTCTTGGGGCAAAAAAAATTTGAACGAGGTTTTGAGGTGGATAAAGCTAAAGTTGATGCAATTGAGAAAATGCCATGTCCTAAAGATATTAAAGGTATCAGAAGTTTTCTCAGTCATGCTGGGTTCTATAGGAGATTCATTAAAGACTTCTCTAAAATTTCTAGGCCTCTTACCAATCTCTTGCAAAAGGATGTTCCATTTGTTTTTGATGATGATTGTGTAGAAGCCTTTGAAACACTTAAGAAAGCCTTAACTTCTGCACCTATTATCCAACCACCTGATTGGAACTTGCCTTTTGAAATTATGTGTGATGCTAGTGATTGTGCTGTTGGTGCTATTGTAGGACAAAGAGTTGATAAGAAATTAAATGTTATCCATTATGTTAGTAACACTCTAGACAGTGCCCAAAGAAATTATGCTACTACTGAGAAAGAATTTCTAGCAGTTGTGTTTGCTTGTGATAAATTCAGATCTTATATAGTTGATATTAAAGTAACTGTTCACACTGATCATGCTGCTATTAAATACCTTATGGAGAAGAAAGATGCAAAATCTAGACTCATTAGGTGGGTTCTTTTGTTAAAAGAATTTGATCTGCATATCACTGATAGGAAGGGAGCTAAAAACCCCATAGCTGATAACTTGTCTAGGTTAGAAAATATTCTTGATGACCCACTACCTATTGATGATAGCTTCCCGGATGAACAACTAGCTGTCATAAATGCTTCTCATAACACTCCTTGGTATGCAGACTATACTAATTATATTGTTGCTAAATTTGTACCACCTAGTTTCACATACCAACAAAAGAAAAAGGTTTTCTTTGATTTAAGACATTACTTGGGATGACCCACATCTTTATAAAGAAGGAGTAGATGGTAATATTAGATATTGTATACCTGAGCATGAACAGGAACAAATCCTACGAAAATGTCACTCCGAAGCCTATGGAGGACATCATGCAGGAGATAGAACGACACACAAGGTATTACAATCTGGTTTTTATTGGCCTAATCTTTTCAAAGATGCTCATAAGTTTGTCTTATCTTGTGATGAATGTCAAAGAATTGGTAATATTGGTAGACATCAGGAAATGCCTATGAATTATTCACTTGTTATTGAACCATTTGATGTTTGGGACTTTGATTATATGGGACCTTTTCCTTCCTCTAATAGGTATACACATATTTTGGTTACCATTGATTATGTCACTAAGTGGGTAGAAGCTATTCCAACTAGTAGTGTTGATCATAACACCTCCATTAAAATGTTGAAAGAAGTTATTTTCCCAAGGTTTGGAATCCCTAGATATTTAATGACTGATGGTGGTTCACATTTTATCCATGGTGCTTTCCGTAAGTTGCTTGCTAAATATGATGTCAACCATAGAATTGCATCCCCTTATCACCCTTAATCTAGTGGTCAAGTTGAACTTAGCAATAGAGAAATAAAATTAATATTACAAAAGACTGTCAACAGATTTAGGAAATATTGGTCTAAGTAACTTGATGATGCACTATGGGCTTGTAGAACTGCTTATAAAAATCCTATGGGTATTTCTCCATATAAAATGGTTTCTAGAAAAGCATGTCACTTTCCTCTTGAGTTAGAACATAAAGCATATTGGGCAATTAAAGAACTCAATTATGACTTCAAACTTGCTGGTGAAAAGAGGTTATTTGATATTAGCTCACTAGATGAATGGAGAACCTAAGCCTATGAAAATGCCAAATTATTCAAAGCAAAAGTCAAAAGATGGCATGACAAAAGAATCCAAAAGCGGGAATTTAAAGTAGGTGAATATGTTTTATTATAAAATTCTCGTTTTAGATTTTTTGCAGGAAAACTTCTCTTCAAGTGGGAAGGACCATATATCATTGAAGAAGTTTATCGATCTGGAGCTATCAAGATCAATAATGCCGAATGCACTAATCCGAAGGTGGTCAATGGGCAAAGAATTAAGCACTATGTTTCAGGTACACCTATTAATGTTGAAACAACATTATTCAAACCATGACATCGGAAGAATACATAAAAGAGACCTTCCAGAACACTCCAGAACCCTGAAAAGGAAGAGGTACATGATACGGTAAGTAAACCGACTCCAAAAATTCCGCAAAAATATGTTTTGTCAATTTTGGAATATTAGAAAAAAACACAAAAATAAGAAACACCCTGTGACACCCCGAGACCGATGCGCCAGATGTCTTCCGTTTATTCGCCGACGTTGCCTTGTCATTCGCTTGCGTGTTGCACTTTGCCATGTCATCATGTACATTTCATCTGCATGTTTTTCAAAACTTGCATCCGCTCATAGTTTCCCGACCTCCCAGTTCTCTCTGTTGTCCGCCGTTCGAAGTCCAGACACACTCGCACGCGCCCGTGGCACCTCTGAAATATTATTTTATAAGTGGGATAAAAACGTTCTCGGAATAGGTTGAAAGTTGGTGTGCGGTCTTGTTTTATTGTAGGTAGACCGCCTGCCAAATTTCATCGCATTCGGAGTCCGTTTGAAAGCCCAACAGTTAAACATATAGCGGCATTATAGCCGGTCAAACGTCGAACATTTTCGGTATCCGAAAACTATTGCCGGGCTGCATTTCTCTTCTCTCCTCTTAGCCCAAGGCCCCTCCTACCTAGCCCACCTAGCTCCCCCTCTGCCGGAGCTGCACGATCACGATCGTAGGGCTCCAAAACATCCCCAAAACTCCCCTAACCCTAGCCCCTCCCTATTTAAACACAATTCCCTTCCAAATTTGGCTAAACCTAGCCCGCCCCGAGCCCGCGCGCCCCTGCCCTGCAGCCCCGAGCTCCCCGGTGCCCCGCTCGATCTGGATCGGGAGGAGCCCGATCCCGAGCTCCCCCGTCGCCCCCACCGTTCCGTCGTCTTCACCGGACCCCGCCGTCGGCAACGAACTCCGGCGACCAGGCCATACCCCATAGCGCCTCTCTCTCCTTTCCCTCCGTCTTCCCTGCTTGTCACCCTAGTGGTCGCCGCTGCGCAGGTCCCCGCCGACGTCGAGCTCCGTCTCCGGCCTCATCCCCGACCACAGCTGCCGGATCCGGCCATCTCCGGTCCATCCCCGCCGGATCTGCGTCACCGCCGCCGTTCCACGCCCTGCCGTCGCCGGAGCCTCCAAGCACCGCCGCCCCTTGCCTCCTGCTCGTGAGCCAGGCACGAGGAGGGCGACGGGTGCTCGAGCGCATTGACTGCGTGTGGTCTGCGCGTGGGTCGCCCTCCCCAAGGCCCAGCTCGCGGCCTCCCCAGCCGCAACCCCGCCCTGGGCCGAGCCCACTTGGTGAGCGCCCCGCTAAGCCTCGCCCTAAGCACGCTTTAGTATCCGACGCTCACTCTATTTTTTTGTCATGAAACGACCAAGTCCCTGTTTTGCCATGTCATATAAGCATGTTCGACATGTCATAACTTTGTGCATGTTGTTCCTATGGTGATGTGTAACATATGCATTTTGATCTACTCAGTGTGCTCTTCATGATGGTGTGCTTTGCATTCATGTTAGGGTGCATCTTGGCATGTTAATCTCTGTTGCAAAAGTGCTAAGTAATGTTAACTGCTGAAAACTGTTATAACTTGCCCTTTTGTTATTTTTGTGTGATTTAATGCATCTTGTCAACATGTGTTTGGTGCATTATCATGTCCTATAGCTGCTAGTATTTATTTCATGCCATGATATGCCATGATGTGACAGCCATGAGCTTGCAAACATGCCTAGTCAATGTTGCTGATTTCATACTTGTTAATTTCACCAAGTCTGAAATTGCCTGTTATAAAACTTGTCATCTTGTCATGATGTTTCCCACTAATCCATTGCTCATATGCATATGATTCCTTGATGTGATTTGCTCTATGTTATGTGTACTTTGATGCCATGACCTTGGATGCCATGTATAGTTTCTGTAGCATGTCTCTTTCTTGCTCTCAAGTTGCCATCATGATAAAACTGTCAATATGTTAACAACATGTTCCATTTTGCAAAGCTCATAATAATTAATATATGCATCTTATAAATTGTGCCAATGGATTAATTGGTAGTATGCCATGTCTACCTTATGCTCTTGCCTTTTTCATAAATATTAAAATTGCTATGCTTGCTGTTATGTGTATCCCAAGTCAGCATCATAATGCTACTGTTTTGCATTCCCAGATTTCACAAGTCTGAGAATCAGCTTATTTCACGGTTGCATCTTGTCTTGATGATTTCCATGAACTTGTTGCTCCTATGTATATGCCATCTTGTATTATTTGAGCTCCATGATATGTACTAGCATGCCATACTTTTGTTTGCCATGATCTTGCACTGTAGCATCTTTGTTTCATGCCTCCAACATGTCATCATGTTAACTCTGCTCTCATGTATGCCCAGTTTTTCAGTTTTTCACCAAGTCCTAATCTGTGTTATAAAGTTGCTTTTTGCATTGATCATATTGTTTTAATCTTGATTCCTATGAACCTGAACCTTAATGATATTTTAAGTATTTAATCTGTACTTGAAGTACATGTCATGTTTGTGCCAATCTTGTTCTTGTAGCATGTTGTGATGATGCTTGCAAGATGCCTACTTGCTGTTTTGGGCAGATTGTTAATAAAACTTGCTTTGAGTATATGTGTTGAACCGTTGCTCTGTTTTGATCTGGTCCTATATGAAACTTGCTTAGTTTTGCATGTAATTTCATCATGTCATGTTGCATCCTTGATTTGAGTATGTGTGCTTGATGTTGAATGCATTTTGCATCAATGCCATGTTTAGCTTGTTTTGCTCATATCTTCTAGGTCGTAGCTCCGAATTAAATGAACTTTATATGTAACTTGACTAGAAAATCATGTAGATCATCATGGTGCATCTTAACTTGTTGTTTAACAACTCTAATGTAAGGTTTATTCAGATCAGGACCAATTTCGAAATTTGCATATGAGGACTTACCGGAATTGTTATGTGTTGTTTTCGGCCTCATTTAAACTTGCTTTGATGTGATGTTCTTGTATGCATCATCTCTTGCCATGTGTAGCATCATGTAGCCTTGTCATGCATCATACTTGGTTGAGCATCATGTTATGTTTATGCTTGTGTGTTTACCATGTTGTTTGCTTCTTTCCGGTTGTGCTTCTTCTCGTAAGTTCCTGTTTCGTTGCGATCATGAGGATTCGTTCGACTACGCTTGGTTCGTCTATGTTGATTCGTCTTCTTCATGGACTCGGTCTTCTTCCTAGCGGGATTTCAGGCAAGATGACCGTCACCTGGGATCTCACTACTATCTTTGCTATGCTAGTTGTCTCGATGCTATCGTTATGTCGCGCTACCCACCACATGTTAATCAAGCCTCCCAATATGCCATGAAACAACCTCTAACCTTTTCACCATCCCAGCAAAATGTTGTTTTGCTATGTTACCGCTTTGCTCAGCCCCTCTTATAGCGTTGCTAGTTGTAGGTTGTTCCATGTTGGAACATGGATATCTTGGAATACCACAATATCTCTTATTTAATTAATGCACATATATACTTGGTAAAGAGTGGAAGGCTCGGCCTTTTGCCGGGTGTTTTGTTCCACTCTTGTCGCCCTAGTTTCCGTCATACTGGTGTTATGTTCCTTGAATTTTGCGTTCCTAATGCGGTCGGGGTTTATGGCCCCCCCTTGACAATTCGCTTTGAATAAAACTCTTCCAGCAAGGCCCAACATTGGTTTTACCATTTGCCTAATAACAACTAAAACTTGCATAGGGACTTTCCGAACACCGAGGATAATTAATTAACAACCCGGGCCAGTGCTCCTCATGAGTGTTGGTCCAAAATAGAGCACCTTGCGGCGCCCCCTTGGCAACTTGGGTCTCAGCCAACCGTAAGCTTCACTCATCCGTCGTGGCCTGAGACGAGATACGCGCGGCTACTATCAGGGTGTCGGCACGTCGGGAGGTCTTGCTGGGACACCCCTGCAGGGTTTGAACTTTCGAGAGACGTGCCCACGGTTATGTGGCAGACTGGAATTTTTAGTATCCGGTTGTAGAGAACTTGACACCAGATCCGAATTAAAATACACCAACCGCGTGCGTAACCGTGACCATCTCTTTTCGAGTGAGTTCGAGAAGAGAACACGGTGGGGTTATGTTTGAACGTAAGTAGTTTAGGATCACTTCTTGATCATTACTAGTTTGTGACCGTTTGCGTAGTTTCTCATCTTATTCTTGTACTCGTAAGTTAGCCACCATACAATGCTTAGTCACTTGCTGCAACCTCACCACTTATCCTTTCCATACCCATTAGCTTTGCTAGTCTTGATACCCATGGTAATGGGATTGTTGAGTCCTCGTGGCTCACAGATTACTATAACAACAGTTGCAGGTACAAGTAATGCGATGATCTGACGTGAGAGTGACGTTTGCTTGTTATGGAGTTCATCTTCTGCTTCTTCGATCAGGGGATAGGTTCCTGGTCGACAGCCTGAGCTAGCAGGGTGGATGTCATTCTTGTTTTCTGTTTGTTTTCATCCGTAGTCGGATGCCGCTCTCCTGTATGATGTTTGATGTATTCATGTGGCAATTGTATGCCTTTGTATGTATCCCCACCCTTTATGTAATGGTACGATGTAATGATATCCACCTTGCAAAGTGTCTTAAATATGCGGCTCTATCCTTGGTGGGACCTTCGAGTTCCTCTCGGATAGGATCACATATTGGGCGTGACACACCCGAGATGGCAACCCAGGTGCCCATTAGGCACCAGGGCGTGCCTGCCCCACCTGGCGCTCCCTGGTGGGTAGTGGGCCCCTCGGGAACCTTCCCGACTCCGTTTTCCTATGGTATACTTGTTTTGCAAGATAAAAATGCTTTATATATACCCCCAGACGATTTTACCACCATATCACGGATAAATCTTCTGTTCTTGTCTCGTGCTATTTTTCTGGCAGATCTGAAAGTATGTCGTCTCAAGATTCAGATGGAGAGAGCTATGTCTCCCACTATGTTGCAGATCCAAAGATCTTTGGGGAGATTTACCCTTACCAATGGTCCACCGAAGAGGAGGATGATACCGACTTGGAGGAAACGAGGGATGCCAGCTCAGATGAAGATGAAGTTCCGTTGCCTCAACCTGGAGATATGCCCGTGGAATTCAAGAAATCAAGTCTTCCAAATGGAGTAAACAAATCTAAGATCCAATTTATCCCATCCCGTTTTCTGTAGGAAATCAAGGAGGCATTATGCAAAAAGATATTGAAGCTTGAGCACAAAAACAATGACTTGAGGGAGGAAAATTTTATCCTCAAGCGTAAGCTGGAGAAGAAAAATGCTACTTCCTCATCACCACCACCATCTTCACCAAAGAAGGAGACTTGAGTACACGAGTATGGGCACTCCCCTTGGCTAGTGCCAAGCTTGGGGGAGGTGCCTCGGTATCGTATCACCATCACTTTTATTATGTTTACCTATCTTAGTTTGATCCTTAGTTATTTCGTGATTTAGTAGAATAAAAAGTTTAGTATGATCTATTTTCGAGTGCTAGTTTCGTGATCTATCTATCTATGTAATTGAGTGAGAGTTATATAATAAAGTTTAGTTTGAGTTTTTGCTTCTTTACTTCTATGTTTCAATCAAAATAAAGAAAATAATGAAAAAGATCATATGCTAATCTTATGGAAAGTAATGACATTACATAAGGAAAAGTATAAGTGGTAAAATTTATTGAAAGTTGACAAACATAGCATTGGTCAATGATGCAATTCATGAAAGAATTAATAAGGGAAGAGAAGATTCACTTGCATATATACTATCCTGGACATCTTTTATGATTGTGAGCACCCATTAAGTATTTTCTGCCAAACTGTCAACATTGGATAAGGAAGACAACGTAATGATTTATGTTTGTTCATATTCACATAGAAGTTATATTGTCATAGATCCTCCAACATGTGGTGCTTTCCCAATATCTTTGGTAGCCAAAAATCTGCACTAAGTAGAGATACTACTTGCGCATCCAAAAACCTTAAACCCAATCTCAAGTTATGAGAGTCCACTATACCTACCTATGGATTGAATAAGATCCTTCAAGTAAGTTGTCATCCGTGCATAAGGCAATAAAAATTGCTTCTAAATATGTATGATCCTTTAGTGTACGGGAAAATAAGCATTGTACGAACTTGTGATGGCAAAGTAATAAAAGCGACGGTCTGCATAATAAAGGTTGTTATCACAAGGGGCAATATAACAAGAAGTTCTTTTGCACTAAGAGCTTGTGCATCCAAAAATAAAAGCGCATGGCAACCTCTGCTTCCCTCTGTGAAGGGCCTATCCTTTACTTTTATGTATTTACTTTTTATGCAAGAGTCAATAGTGTTCTCATTTATTCTTTTTTATTTTTCTGTTTTGCAAGCATCATGTGGTGGGGAAAGATCTAGACACATATATCTAGTTGGATATGAGTGATCATGAGTTATTATTGTTGACATCACCCTTGAGGTGAATAAGTTGGGAGGCGAAACTTTAAGCCCCTATCTTTCTATGTGTCTGGCTGAAACTTTTTGTTCCATATAGATGTTGTGAGTGCTAGCAATCATAGAAGACTGAATGATGGTTGAGAATGTGGGCTTGCCAAAAGGCTCTGACACGAGACCCTTCCTGAAAATATGATGAGTTGCAATTGCATAGTTGACTGAGAACATAGTTTGTTAGTTTTCAAGAAAGTTTATTGGTTGTCCTTTGATGTTGTGATGAATTGTTACTTGCTCATGAGAAGTTTTATGATAAAGTTTATTGCTGCTATGATAATGATCATGATGCTACTATGTCTGTATTTTGTTTTATCGACACCCCTCTCTCTCTCTAAACATGTGGACATGATTATTGATATCAGCTTTCGCTTGAGGACAAGCGAGGTCTAGGCTTGGGGGAGTTGATACGTCCATTTTGCATCATGTTTTCTTACTGTTATTTATAGTGTTTTTATTCAATATAACACTTTGTGGAGTAATTCTAATGCCTTTTCTCTCATAATATGCAAGGTTTACACAAAGAGGGAGAATACCTGCAGTTGGAATTCTAGAGCTGAAAAAGCTATACCAGAGATACCTATTCTGCACATCTCCAAATGAGCTGAATTTTTACGAAGATTTATTTTGGAATATAAAATAATTTTTGGAGAAAAGAAATACCAGAGGGGGCCACCCAAGTGCCCACTAGGCAACAGGGTGCGCCTACCCCCCTGGCGCGCCCTAGTGGGTAGTGGGCCCCTGGCCAGCCTCCAGTGCCCGTCTTCTAGTATATAAGCCCATTTGCACTAGAATAAATAAGGAGAGGACTTTCGGGATGGATCGCCACCGTCTCGAGGCGGAACTTGAGCAGGAGCACTTTTGCTCTCCGGCGGAGCGATTCTGCCGGGGATACTTCCCTCCGGGAGGGGGAAATCGAAGCCATCGCCATCACCAACAACCCTCTCGTGGGAGGGCAAATCTTCATCAATATCTTCAACAGCACCATCTCATCTCAAAACCCTAGTTCTTCTCTTGTGTTCAATCTTTGTATCAAAACCTCAGATTGGTACCTGTGGGTGACTAGTAGTGTTGATTACATGTCGTAGTTGATGCTAGATGGTTTATTTGGTGGAAGATTATATGTTCAGATCTATTATGCTATTCAATACCCCTCTGGTCTTGAGCATGAATATGTTTTGTGAGTAGTTACTTTTGTTCTTGAGGACGTGGGAGAAGTCTGGTCATAAGTAATCATGTGAATTTGGTATTCGTTCGATATTTTGATGATATGTATGTTGTGATTCCTTTTGTGGTGTTATGTGAACATCGACTACATGACACATCACCATCTTTGGGCCTAAGGGAATGCATTATGGAGTAGTTATTAGATGATGGGTTGCTAGAGTGATAGAAGCTTAAACCCTATTTTATGCGCTATTTCGTAAGGGGCTGGTTTGGATCCATATGTTTAATGCTATGGTTAGATTTTATCTTAATTCTTCTTTAGCAGTTGTGGATGCTTGTGAGAGGGGTTAATCATAAGTGGGAGGCTTGTTCAAGTAAGAACAGCACCCAAGCACCGGTCCACCCACATATCAAATTATCAAAGTAGGGAACACGAATCAAACAAACATGATGAAATTGACTAGACAAAAATTCTCGTGTGTCCTCAAGAACACTTTGCTTATTATAAGAGACCGTTATGGCCTATCCTTTGCTACAAAAAGGATTGGGCTACCTTGCTAAACTTTTGTTACCATTATTATTACTCACTCGTTACAAATTATCTTGCTATCAAACTATCTATTACCGACAATTTCAGTGCCTGCAGAAAATACCTTGTTGAAAACCACTTGTCATTTACTTCTGCTCCTCGTTGGGTTCAACACTCTTACTTATTGAAAGGACTAAGATTGATCCCCTATATTTGTGGGTCATCATGCACCACCAACATTAGAGCATAAAATGATTTTTGTCAATTTTCGAGACCAAACTACATCACACATGCAGTTCAAATTTGGGCAAATTCTGATAATTCACTAAAAGTCAACTAAATGGATGGAATATAGCAATAATACTCGAAAATTACTGAAACTTGGTCATTGGGCATCCAATATGGCCCACTTTTGATGAAAAATAAAATGGTACAATATTCAAAATTATTTGAGGCACTTCCTTCACAAAAAAGTCATTTCTGGGAATTGGAAAATGGAAAATTAGTTTTTATTAAAAAAAATTCATAATTCCTATGGCAACATTGTTCACAATGGTAATACACATAGTTGTGCCAAATTTGGGCATGTTATCATGGACTATGCCATGTATGTGGCCATTTCCATGTGCATATGTCTTGAAATCCGTGCAAGTTCATACTAGATAGGCCATTTTGTGAAGGTTTTTTTCTCAAACTTGTTGTATTGCAAGTTTATGATTTTTCCCACAAAGTAGTGCACATAAGATGGCTCAATGCAAAGGCATTTTGATTTTTGAGGCTTTTTTATTTTCTTTGTTTTTTAAATGGGGTCAAACTTCCAATGTTGACCATTCATACAAAACGGTTTGGAATTTGAACTTTGGTTGTCCAAAGTTCATGCACCACCAACATTAGAGCATAAAATGATTTTTGTCGATTTTCAGGACCAAACTATGATGTCTACTACACAACTTATTCTTGTAGACTTGTGTTGGGCCTCCAAGCGCAGAGTTTTGTAGGACAGTAGCAAATTTCCCTCAAGTGGATGACCTAAGGTTTATCAATCCGTGGGAGGCGTAGGATGAAGATGGTCTCCATCAAACAACCCTGCAACCAAATAACAAAGAGTCTCTTGTGTCCCCAACACACCAAATACAATGGTAATTTGTATAGGTGCACTAGTTTGGCGAAGAGATGATGATACAAGCGTAGTAATGATAGTAGATATTGATTTTTGTAATAGGAACAATAAAAAATAGCAAGGTAGTAATCGATAAAATGGAGCAAAAAATGGTATTGCAATGCTTGAAAATGTGGCCTAGGGTCCGTACTTTCGCTAGTGCAATCTCTCAACAATGCTAATATAATTGGATCATATAACCTTCCCTCAACGTGCGATGAAGAATCACTCCAAAGTTCCTATCTGGCGGAGAACATAAGAAGAAATTGTTTGTAGGGCATGAAACCATCTCAAAGTTATTCTTTCCATTCGATCTATTCAAGAGTTCGTACTAAAATAATGCAAAGTTATTCTTTTCGTTCGATCTATCCAAGATTTCATACTAAAGATACTCCAATGTCACCACAAGTATCCATGAGTTAATTATATGATACGCATCAAACAATTTTAGATTCATAATACTCGATCCTACACAAAGAACCTCAAAGAGTGCCCCAAGATTTCTACCGGAGAAACAAGGATGAAAATGTGCATCAACCCCTATGCATAGATTAACCCAATGTCACCTCGGGAATCCGCGAGTTGAGTGCCAAGACATAGATCAAGTGCTCTCAAATCCATAAAAGTATTCAATCCGATAAAACAAAATCTCAAAGGGAAAACTCAATTCATCAAAAGATGGAGAGGGGAAAGCACCATATAATCCGACTATATTAACAAAGCCCACGATACATCAAGATCGTGCCATCTCAAGAACACAAGAGAGAGAGATTAAACACATAGCTACTGGTACAAACCCTCAGCCCCGAGGGTGGACTACTCCCTCCTCATCATGGTGGCCGCCAGGATGATGAAGATGGCTACCGGTGATGATTTCCCCCTCCAGCAGGGTGCTGGAACAGGGTCTAGATTGGTTTTTCATGGCTACAGAGGCTTGCGGCGGTGGAAATTCTAATCTAGGGTTACCCCGAGGGTTTTTGGAATATTTGGGAATTTATAGGGCGAAGAGGCGGTGCGGGAGGCCACCGAGGTGGGCACAACCCACCTGGGCGCGCCTGGACCCCCAGGCACGCCCTGGTGGGTTGTGCTCTCCTCGGAGCTCCCCTCTGGTATTTCTTTCGCCCACCGGGTGTCTTCTGGTCCAGAAAAAATCTCCAAAAAGTTTTGCCACGTTTGGACGCCGTTTGGTATTGATTTTCTGCGATGTAAAACAAGCAAAAAACAGCATCTAGCACTGGGCACTATGTCAATAGGTTTGTCCCAAAAAATGATATAAAGTTGCTATAAAATGATTGTAAAACATCCAAGAATGATAATATAACAGCATGAATACTTCATAAATTATAGATATGTGGGAGACATATCAGCATCCCCAAGCTTAACTCCTACTCGTCCTCGAGTAGGTAAATGATAAAAGAAATAATTTATGAAGTGTGAATGCTAGCAAAGTGCATAAGTTTGATCAATGATAATTTCATTCACTTTTCCTAGCATCATAACAGCAACTCTTTCTCATAAAACTCAACATGATAAAGTAGCAATTTAAAGCGGAATTTTTTTTGTTGTGGAATGCTACCTATCATATTCATCATATATTCTTTTCTTTAGTAGCATGGACATTTGGACTTTTAGATGGTTCAAAGCAATAGTCTCTATTTGACATGAAGACTTCAATACTCAAGAATATCAACAAGCAACCATGTCTTTCAAAATATCAACACTAAGGAAAGTTACCCCTAGCCCATCATGCTCAATCATTGATCCATTGGCAAAACACACTCGCATATTAGCTACATCCAATGCTCAAGTACGATCATAGTGCCCCTTAGTTGGTGCTTTATAAGAGAAGATGGAGACTCAAATAAAAATAAAAATTGCATAAAGTAAATAGATAGGCCCTTCGCAGAGGGAAGTAGGGATTTGTAGAGGTGCTAGAGCTCAAAGCTTAAATTGAGAGATAAAAATTTTGAGAAGCATACTTTTCCAGTCAACGAAAACGACCGAGTAATTCCCAACACTTTCCATGCTAGATATATCATAGGCGGTTCCCAAACAGAAAATAAAGTTTATTCCTTTTTCCACCATTTCTTTCACTTTCCATGGCTAGCCGTATCCCCGGGTGCCCTCCATACCAACACTTTCCAAGTAATTTATTATTTGATAACATAAAGTAAATTTCTTTTTCATTTCGGGACTGGGCATCCCTATTACCGTCGTACTCTCATGCAATGACATGTGAATAAACACTCATCTTAAGAATAACACATCTAGCATGGAAAATATTACCCACCCCCTGCCGCTTCATGAGCGGTACGAGCACACAAAAAGGAAATTTATTTTGAAAATTGGAGATGGCACATACAAATTTGCTTAGAACGGCATGGAAATACCGCATATAGGTAGGTATGGTGGACTCATTGGCACAACTTTGGGTTTAAAAATTTAGATGCACAAGTAGTATTCCCACTTAGTACAAATGGAGGCTAGCAAATAGATTGAGAAGCAACCAACCAAGAAACGAAAATTCACATAAACGAGCATTGAGCATAACTAACACCGAATAATGCACCACAAGTAGGATGTAATTTCATTGCATAATTATTGACTTTTGTGCTTGCATAGTGTCGGTGTAGTGAATAGGGGGTGTTCATTACCCCTGGACACGCACCGGCGAGTTGCAGCCCCCCAGGCGGGAAAGGCGTGGCAGGGAAGCGAGCCTTCCTGGGAGAAGACAACTGGGAACAAGCACAAGACTATCCAAAAAGCATTCGAGTAAATAATTGGAAGGCAGAAGACCAAAGGCCGAAGCCCCGGCAAGATTCTTGCTGATGAGCCCCGGCAAGATTCTTGCTGGTGACCCCCGGCAAGATTCTTGCTGGTGAGGCCCGGCAAGATTCTTGCTGGTGAGCCCCGGCAAGATTCTTTGCTGGTGAGCCCCGGCAAGATTCTTGCTGATGAGCCCCGGCAAGATAATCCCGGTAAGGCTTGGCGCCTGGCAAGGCTTGGTGCCTGGCAAGTTTCGGCGCCCGGCGAGATTCTGCCACTGTACCACTACTCCAGCACAACGACAAAACATGACATTCTGGGTCCTTCTCTGGATGCGTGGCAATGCGCCAGTGGAGGAGAGCTTAAGCGGTGCTGATGGGATGGCCCCTTTTTCCATCCCCAAGAAAGTGAGGACACCTAAATGGACACCTCATGGTGCATTAAATGCGCTTGTCCTAATCCGTCAGGGGTTAGGTATGATACCCTGTAGCTACTTTACACCTCAATGTATGTACATTTTGCCACTGTGGAGACCCCTTTGAGCATATAAAAGGAGGCCCAAGGCAACTGCTACAGAGGAGGAGAACTTCTGGCCCATTCTGCATGCGTAGCTGCTCTTTGAACGTACTGTTCATTGTGAGCGCTCCTGAAGGCTGGGCTCAAGAACATCAATAAGAACACAAAGCAGGAGTAGGGTTTTACGCTGATCAGCGGCCCGAACCTGGGTAAAAACTTCCCGCGTCGATCGTTGGTTCTGCTCTTTGCGTATACCTCTCCCCCCGCCGAATCGTAAAGGGGTCTCACGGGATCCCATAGGTGTCGTACCCCGACATCTTTGGCGCGCCAGGTAGGGGGATCGAGGTTGCGCGAACCTGATCCAGCGGTCGGCGCGTCAGCTTCATCGTCCATGGCGACTTCGCTCCACATACAGAAAGCTAAGTTCTAAAACTTTAATGCTTTTAGCTGATTTGATTTTATCCATGATGATGTTCTTTGCACATAACCTGTGCGCAAAGGAGCACTCTTGAGACATTCTGCGCTCTGGGTTGTTCGGGTCTGGCTAGCAACACCTGTGCAGCCGCGTTTGTTCTTGGAGTGTGAAGCTCTCGAGGAGGCGGCGTCCTCGATAGGCTGCTAACTAGGATCCATTCCTAAGCGCCATTGACTAGGACGTGCGCGATCGAGATGCATTCCGGCAAGCGTAGGGGACAACTGTGCAAAAACAAAAACATGTGGAGAAGAGCTCTAAATAAAGTTACGCACAAGTTAAAATGCTTTTAAGATGCTAATTAACTTGTCGTATTTAAACGCAGTTGTGGCCCGGGGGCTGGCAGCGTCCTCTGGACCAATCTTCTCGACGTCGAGAACGACGAAGTTCTCCGCCATAAGCCTTCCTGGCAACAAGCTTGCCGGAAGCCAGCGTCGAGAACGACGAAGTCCTCCGTCATGAGCTTTCCCGGCAACTCCTTGCCGGAAGCTAGCGTCGAGAATATCAAAGTTCTCCGGTAAAGTCAAAAGTTTCCCGACAACCACCCTTTGAGCTAAAAATAAGCTCGGTGGCTGGCAGCGCCCTCGCAAGAAAAGCTAAGTTGCCAAGATTTATTACATTCATTTTGCTATCCTCACTTGCTTCTTATACCTACACGGGAAGGAGCCCTCCCGGGGCTAATTGCGCCCCTAGTTGTCTCGAGTCCGCTCGACAATTTAGGTGGCTGCATAAGCACCGAGGAGGTAAACCTTTCCGGGAGGCGGCGTTCCCGGCAAGTTGCTTAGGACCCGTTCCTCAAGCACTGCCGACTGGAGCATGCACACCGGAAAGCTTTCCGGCGAGCGTGGGTCGCCTTGATTAATTCTTTGTCCTTGTACATCAACCTGCATGCGGAGGAACCTTGTCGTGGTTAGCCCGCGCTCTAGCTTTGCCTCGAGTCCGCTCGGCAAGCTTAGCAGCTGTGTTCTGGCTCGGCAAGTCGCCTTGCCGGCGGCGGCGCTTCCAGCACGCTGCTAAAGACCCGCATCTAGCGCTCGCGGCAAACGTGCGCACCAGCAAGGTTTCCAGACAGCGTAGGGACTAAAATAAGTGCAAGGATTGAATTAATCAAGGGGGAAGCATACATTCATACAGCATAAAGTAACATGCATTGCATGCATAAAGATTGATTTAACTAAGATAAATTGCTTCTTTATATGCGCCATTGCAGCAACAGGCCGGCAAGACGGCAGTGAGACATTCACGGTAGACGGCTGCGGCAGTAGGGGTGACTATATGGATCGAGCACCGCACCCGCAGTACCCTATATGGGGAAAGCTCGGGGACTGGCTCCTCGTCGCACAGTGTGGCACTTCCTTTCGGGCACACGACTCCTGTTGCCGTCCTGCTCTGTCTGCCCACGCTGCCGACAAGCCCAAGGCCCGGCAAACCGCAAGCTCTCTTGCGTCATCACCAGCATGCAGTTAAAAGTCAAGAGTAATGGTTACTTCTCGCCGCGCGTGTACCGGTGCATGTTTTTGGGCCTAGCCCAGACAAACACTGTGCGCGTTTGCCCGGCCCAGGCCCGGGGGCTCCTGTCGGTGTAGTGAACAGGGGGTGTTCATTACCCCTGGACACGCACCGGCGAGTTGCAACCCCCCAGGCGGGAAATGCATGGCAGGGGAGCGAGCCTTCCTGGGAGAAGACAACTGGGAACAAGCACAAGACTATCCAAAAAGCATTCGAGTCAATAATTGGAAGGCAGAAGACCAAAGGCCGAAGCCCCGGCAAGATTCTTGCTGATGAGCCCCGGCAAGATTCTTGCTGGTGAGCCCCGGCAAGATTCTTGCTGGTGAGGCCCGGCAAGATTCTTGCTGGTGAGCCCCGGCAAGATTCTTTGCTGGTGAGCCCCGGCAAGATTCTTGCTGATGAGCCCCGGCAAGATAATCCCGGTAAGGCTTGGCGCCTGGCAAGGCTTGGTGCCTGGCAAGTTTCGGCGCCCGGCGAGATTCTGCCACTGTACCACTACTCCAGCACAACGACAAAACATGACATTCTGGGTCCTTCTCTGGATGCGTGGCAATGCGCCAGTGGAGGAGAGCTTAAGCGGTGCTGATGGGATGGCCCCTTTTTCCATCCCCAAGAAAGTGAGGACACCTAAATGGACACCTCATGGTGCATTAAATGCGCTTGTCCTAATCCGTCAGGGGTTAGGTATGATACCCTGTAGCTACTTTACACCTCAATGTATGTACATTTTGCCACTGTGGAGACCCCTTTGAGCATATAAAAGGAGGCCCAAGGCAACTGCTACAGAGGAGGAGAACTTCTGGCCCATTCTGCATGCGTAGCTGCTCTTTGAACGTACTGTTCATTGTGAGCGCTCCTGAAGGCTGGGCTCAAGAACATCAATAAGAACACAAAGCAGGAGTAGGGTTTTACGCTGATCAGCGGCCCGAACCTGGGTAAAAACTTCCCGCGTCGATCGTTGGTTCTGCTCTTTGCGTATACCTCTCCCCCCGCCGAATCGTAAAGGGGTCTCTCGGGATCCCATAGGTGTCGTACCCCGACACATAGGGAATCTCAAACCTTAACGTCAATATTCTTACTAAAGCATAATTACTCACCAACATGACTCACATATCACTATCATCATATCTCAAAACTATTACAAAGAATCAAGTTTATTTTCTCCAACGATCTTCATGAAAGTTTTTATTATATCCCTCTTGAATATCTATCACTTTGGGACTAGTTTATATATTACCATTGCTACTAACAAGCTCTCAAATAAATTTAAGTGAAGCACGAGAGCAAATGACAAACTACTCCAAAGAGATATAAGTGAAGATCAAATGAATAGTTAAGTAAATAGGTAGTTATGTGAGGGCTCTCTCTTATTTAAAAAATTTCAGATTTAAGTATTTTATTAAAACAGCAAGTAAAACAAAAATTAAATGACATTCTGAAAATGGCACAACTCATGTGAAGAAGCAAAAACTTAGGCTCAACCGATACTAACCGATAATTGTTGATGAAGAAAGGTGGGATGCCTACCGGGGCATCCCCAAGCTTAGATGCTTGAGACTTCTTGGAATATTAACATGGGATGCCTTGGGCATCCCCAAGCTTGAGCTTTTGTGTCTCCTTAATTCCTTTTATATCATGGTTTCCTAAATCTTAAAAACTTCATCCACAAAAAACTCAACAAGAACTCGTGTGATAAGTTAGTATAAATAAATGCAAAAACCTTATCATTCTCTACTGTAGCAAATCACTAAAATTATTATTCAACATTGCATACCGATAATGTTGAAGACGAAAGAGGGGATGCCTTCCGGGGCATCCCCAAGCTTAGTTGCTTGGATCTTCCTTGAATACTGCATTGGGGGTTCCTTGGGCATCCCCAATCTTAGGGTCTTGTCACTCCTTATTCTCCTCATATCGACATCTCACCCAAAACTTGAAAACTTCAATCACACAAAACTTAACGGAACTTCGTGAGATGGGTTAGTACGATAAAGACAAATCATTCACTTTGGTACTTTCAATATAAGATTCATAATTATTTCCACATAATTCCTACTGTACTCTACAATTTCCACAATTTATATTAAGCAATATAAGCCATGGAAACCATAAAACAAGCAAACTATGCATCGAAAACAGAATCTGTCAAAAACAGAACAGTACGTAAAGATCTGAATTCAGGTCATACTTCTGTAACTCCAAAAATTCTGAACATTTAGAAAAATGTAGAAAACTTGTATACATATCAACTGTAAAAAAATTAGGAATTTTTCCACGTTCCAGTAAAATACAGGAATTTCTGCACTGGACGCAAAAGTTTCTGTTTTTGCACAGAATCAAGTCAACTATCATCCACACTATCTCAAAGGCTTTACTTGGCACTTTATTGAAACAAAAGCTATAAAACATGATCACTACAGTAGCCTAATCATGTGAACACACAAAAACAGTAGGGGTAAATGTTGGGTTGTCTCCCAACAAGCGCTTTTCTTTAATGCCTTTTTAGCTAGGCATGATGATTTCAATGATGCTCGCATAAAAGATAAGAATTGAAAAATAACAAGAGCATCATGAAGCATATGACTAGAACATTTAAGTCTAACCCACTTCCTATGCATAGGGATTTTGTGAGCAAACAACTTATGGTAACAAGAATCAACTAGCATAGGAAGGCAAAACAAGTGCAACTTCAAAACTTTCAACATAAAGAGAGGAAACTTGATATTGGTGAGAAGCCTACAAGCATATGTTCCTCTATCATAATAATTTTTAGTAGCATCATGAATGAATTCAATAATATAACTATCACATAAAGCATTCTTTTCATGATCCACAAGCATAGAAATTTTCTTACTCTCCACATAAGCAAATTTATTCTCATGAATAGCAGTTGGAGCAAACTCAACAAAATAACTATAATCTGAGGCATAATCCAATTGAAAATCAAAATCATGATGACAAGTTTCATGGATATCATTACTCTTTATAGCATACATGTCATCACCATAATCATCGTAAATAGGAGGCATGCTTTCATCATTGTAAATATTCTCATCAAAACTTGGGGGACTAAAAATATCATCTTCATCAAACATAGCATCCCCAAGCTTGTAGCTTTGCATATCATTAACATCATGGATATTCAAATAGTTCATACCAACAACATTGCAATCATGCTCATCATTCAAAGATTTTTTGTCAAACATTTTATAGAATTATTCTTCTATCAATTGAGAACAATTTGCCTTTCCATCATTTTCACAAAAGCAATTATAAAGATGAATAATATGATGCAACCTCAAGTCCATTTCTTTTGTAGTTTTCTTTTTGATAAACCAAACTAGTGATAAAATAAGAAACTAAAAGATTCAATTGCAAGATCTAAAGATATACCTTCAAACACTCACCTCCCCGGCAATGGCGCCAGAAAAGAGCTTGATGTCTACTACACAACTTGTTCTTGTAGACTCGTGTTGGGCCTCCAAGCGCAGAGTTTTGTAGGACAGTAGCAAATTTCCCTCAAGTGGATGACCTAAGGTTTATCAATCCGTGGGAGGCGTAGGATGAAGATGGTCTCTCTCAAACAACCCTGCAACCAAATAACAAAGAGTCTCTTGTGTCCCCAACACACCAAATACAATGGTAATTTGTATAGGTGCACTAGTTCGGCGAAGAGATGGTGATACGAGCGTAGTAATGATAGTAGATATTGATTTTTGTAATAGGAACAATAAAAAACAGCAAGGTAGCAATTGATAAAACGAAGCACAAACGGTATTGCAATGCTTGAAAATGAGGCCTAGGGTCCGTACTTTCGCTAGTGCAATCTCTCAACAATGCTAATATAATTGGATCATATAACCTTCCCTCAACGTGTGATGAAGAATCACTCCAAAGTTCCTATCTAGCGGAGAACATAAGAAGAAATTGTTTGTAGGGTATGAAACCACCTTAAAGTTATTCTTTCCGTTCGATCTATTCAAGAGTTCATACTAAAATAATGCAAAATTATTCTTTCCGTTCGATCTATCCAAGAGTTCGTACTAAAATAACACCATATGATACGCATCAACCAACTCTAATGTCACCTAGATACCCCAATGTCACCACAAGTATCCATTAGTTAATTATACGATACCCATCAAACAATTTCAGATTCATAATACTTGATCCAACACAAAGAACCTCAAAGAGTGCCCCAAGATTTCTACTGGAGAAACAAGGACGAAAATGTGCATCAACCCCTATGCATAGATTACCCCAACATCACCTCGGGAATCCGTGAGTTGAGTGCCAAGACATAGATCAAGTGCTCTCAAATCCATAAAAGTATTCAATCCGATAAAACGAAATCTCAAAGGGAAAAATCAATTCATCACAAGATAGAGAGGGGAAAACACCATATGATCTGACTATATTAACAAAGCCCGTGATACATCAAGATTGTGCCATCTCAAGAACACGAGAGGGAGAGAGAGAGATTAAACACATAGCCCCGAGGGTGGACTACTCCCTCCTCATCATGGTGGCCGCCGGGATGATGAAGATGGCCACCGGTGATGATTTCCCCCTCTGGCTGGGTGCCGGAACGGGGTCTAGATTGGTTTTTCATGGTTACAAAGGCTTGCGGCGGTAGAACTTCTGATCTAGGGTTACCCCGAGGGTTTTTTGAATATTTGGGAATTTATAGGGCGAAGAGGCGGTGCGGGTGGCCACCGAGGTGGGCACAACCCACCTGGGCGTGCCTGGGCCCCCAGGCGTGCCCTGGTGGGTTGTGCTCTCCTCGGATCTCCCCTCTGGTACTTCTTTGGCCCACCGGGTGTCTTCTGGTCTAGAAAAAATCTCCAAAAAGTTTCGCCGCGTTTGGACGCCGTTTGGTATTGATTTTTTGCGATGTAAAAAACAAGCAAAAATTAGCAACGGGCACTGGGCACTATGTCAATAGGTTAGTCCCAAAAAATAATATAAAGTTGCTATAAAATGATTGTAAAACATCCAAGAATGATAATATAACGGCATGAATACTTCATAAATTATAGATACATTGGAGACGTATCAAACTACATCACACTTGTAGTTCAAATCTAGGCAAGTTCTGATAATTCACTAAAAGACAACTAAATGGATGGAATACAACAATAATACTCTAAAATTACTGAAACTTGGTCAGTGGGCATCCAATGTGGCCTACTTTCGAAGAAAAATGAAGTGGCACAATTTTCAAAATTATTTGAGGCACTTCCTTCACAAAAAGGTCATTTCTGGGAATTTCAAATAATATGTAAGAAAACATTTAGACCCCGGCAGTATACCCTACTACATATATGCAACTGACGGTTACAGAACACATCTACACACTAGGTCAGTTGGCGCTTGTGCTACTCAATAAGTGGGTGGTCTCGTGTTCGAATCCCCTTCCTTGCATAATAATAAGCCACTTTTTTATCGCGTCGTTTTGCTCTGGGCCCACGTATGATCATGCTGCCACTAATAGTGGTGTCCCACACATTAGTAACTTACCCCACGTACAGCCGCGCTTTCGCTGACAGATGGACCCATAGGGGTTCTCCCTGGCGTTAGTAACTTAGCCCACATACAACCGCGTTGCCGCTGACAGATGGGCCCACGGGGGGTGTCCCACGCATCAGTAACTTAGCCCACCTATAACCGCGCTGCCACTGGGGATGTCCCACACATCCGTAACTCGCCAGGTAATGATCAAAGACTTTGACCCGACGGCAAACCCCTGTTTGGGCTTTTGTAAGGGTCGGCCACGTGATAGAGGGGAAAAGTGAGGACTACAAATGAGCGTGGCAAAAGTGAAGAGGACTAAGCAATGAGGGGCATGAAAATAGAAATCCCTAAGAGAAATGCCCCTGGGGATGGTATTTGCCCCTTGTGCGACACGGAAGAAGACTCCAACTACATCTTCTTCTCGTGTGCATCCGCTCATTTCCTACGGAGCCGCTTCAAGGAGGTGTGGGTGGTGTGCGGTGCCACTCAAACTTCCCGACCTATTCGAGGAGTTGCACGCATCCCCAATGGGAACCCGCCACATTAGGTGGCTGGGGATAGGGGTCCTTACCTTGACGTTATGGACGATCCACAATAAACTAGTCATCGAATGATCGCCCCTACAACGGCCTACTAATGCGATTTACAAATTGTGTGGTTTCTTGTAGCTGTGGAAGCCTCTTAGCCGTGGACCGGGGCGGGACGCCCTTAACTCCATCACTGTGGGCATCAGATCATTGGCTCTTCATCTGGCGCCCCCACTCTGACCTCCTCCCCCAGACCCGTACTAGCTCCTTGGTCCACTATGTTGCTTGCGGCCCCTTTTTTTTTAGGGTTTGTTAAAGTGGTTCCCAAATCAGAACCCTCCTTCTTTTTCTTGTTGTCAGACTTCATTTATGGTGCCTGTGTTACATGTATGACTATGTTGTACTTGCTTCTTGTTGTGGTGGTTTCCTTTACATATAAAGTAGGGATAAAGCCTTTTGCGCATGTTGGGTATCTAGATACTTTTTCTTAGTCCACTTCCGGGGGAGCTTAGTGCTTACTTGTTTCCCTTGAACCCACACTTAGTTTACTTATACTTATCTTTTATATCTAATATCCTAACAAAAATACCAAAAAATTTGTTAATTTCTTATATATATATATATGCCCTTTGAATTTATTACGGGAATGAAATAGGCGGAATGGGGAGATACTAGGCGCGAGACATTTTCATGGCATGTTGAGAAATATGCGGCGGAATGCCCATGCTTCGACCCTGTTGGACTCCCTTGAGGCCACAAGATATGTCCTGAGTTGTTTGGACTACAGAGTTGCCACGGGCCTCCCACGATATTTTTCGACAATATGTGTGGTTGCTCAATCCAGTGTTGGCTTCAGAGGCTTAGAGCAGCTCGACGAAAGCCCTCTCCAGGGCATTGACGAGTGGCGACTATGGAGCGAGGATCTGGCGTGGCCTCGGGAGCGGGAAGACACTACTTTAGGATGGTCCAAACGCGACAGTCCAATCAGAGACCCTTCAACAAAACTATGTGCGATGCATCAATCACAAACAGCGATGTAATAAAACCGTCAAAAAAGATGCAAAACGTTTGTGATGGCGGTGACATCAAACACGGTTCATATTGGAGTTGTGTGTGCGATGCGTGGCAAACGGTTAATCCAGCAGAACTGTTTGCGATGAGGCAGAACAATAGAAACGGGCAGCCAGATGAGGGTGTGTGCGATATACGGCATACAGTTCACTAGGATGAACTGTGTGTGATTAGGCAACACAATACAAATGGTTCAACTGAACAAGATGTGTGTGATACGTGGAAAACAGGTCCATAATCAGAAATGTGTGCAAAGACCAATAATAACACAGACGATTGCTGCTCATAAACCGTGTGATTTGCTCTGTCTACAGAGGAATAACATATATATATATATATATATATATATATATATATATAACTGAAATAAACATCCAATTACATAAGTGACTATATAGATCATTCGCACACACCTCAATAAACAATTGTATGCATTCTAAACTAGGAGAAACGATCGTCTAGTCATCTACTTCTTGTGACGCTCCCGCCACTGCTCTGTGGCTCGATCCCTTGTCTAGGGCAGGAAGAAGACACTCCCTCATGTCAACGATCTGCATGTACATCTCGTAGCTTGTGTACGCATCCTTGGCCGCGTACTTGACATGTTGTTCATCCAGTCTCTCATGCCAGACACTGTGCCAGGCGTTCTTGTCCTTCTTGCTCTCATCCTTCATCTTCATGTAGTAGGGGTCGATGATGGCCGAGGTGAGGTCAACCATGGAGTTATATTTGTTGTTGTCACTGCCCCAGACCTTGTAGTGGTCCTGGATATTGACAAGATTCTGGCATTTCAAGCCCAAAACCTTGAGCGCTTTTAGATCGTTGGTGGTGTCCACCGTAGCGAAACTGTAGTCGGAGCTGTTGATAAACCTGGAGAAACGCTCACAAGGCCTTGTGGCCAGGTGGTAGTGGTAGACGAGGATGTCATGTCGCACGCACAACTAGGCGACGGCAACCTTCTGATCGTACCCGGCACGACCGATGGTGTACTCAAGGTCGAAGCCGACCACTTGGTACTTGTCCTCGGCAAGCAACTGCTCCATAGTTTGGATGGAGCTCTCCACCGAGACCGGCTCGTTCGTGTACACCACCGAGAGGGCCTTCCCCTTCACGTGGGTGTCCACTATGTGATGTGTGGTGAACTGCCGCCGTTGTCGTCGTCGGCCGCTGGGAGTGCCATTGGAACCGCTGGATGTCCTCTCTGTATGTGTCATCATGGGTGTGCTTATTGTGTCGTGTGACGCAAGAGATGAAGGTAAATGGCCGCAGGAATAAATGGGGGCCGGGCGGCCTGGATTCTCAGCGCGTCCGCATGGCAGTTTTTACAGCGGGTAACTGCATCGTGGCACCGAGCCCGGCACAACCGCATGCACACGAACATGCGTGATCGTGCGCCGGCCCCAAACACTGGCAGCGCGCATGGAGGGACGAGGGCAGAGCACCCGGAGGGACGTGAGAGTAGAACACGCGCGGTGGGACGCGAGCAGAGCGCGCCGCGGCCGCCTCAACCACAAGCAACCACACACATAGAGCAGTTGAACATGTAGGAATGGTCATCTACAAGCTGGCCGACAGTTGCATCGCTGCGTAGAGAGAGGCCGTGTGCTACTACCACCATCTTGGTCTATTAGTCCCTGATAACCCACAAGTATAGGGGGATCGCAATAGTTTTCGAGGGTAGAGTATTCAACCCAAATTTATTGATTCGACACAAGGGAAGCCAAAGAATATTTGCAAGTATTAGCAGTTGAGTTGTCAATTCAACCACACCTGGAGATTAATTATCTGCAGCAAAGTGATCAGTAGCAAAGTAGTATGATAGTTTTGATAGTAGTAGCAACAGCAATAGTAACAGTAACAGTGATAGCAATGATTTTGTAGCAAGTGTGACAGTAATGGTGGCAGTAGTAAATTAGCAAGAACAATATGAGAGAAATTCGTAGGCATTGGATCGATGAATTTGTTGGATGATATTCATCATATAACAGTCATAACCTAGGGTGATACGGCACTAGCTCCAGTTCATAAATATAATGTAGGCATGTATTCCGTAAATAGTCATACGTGCTTATGGAAAGAACTTTCATGACATCTTTTGTCCTACCCTCCCGTGGCATTGGGGTCCATATGGAAACTAAGGGCTATTAAGGCCTCCTTTTAATAGAGAACCGGAACAAAGCATTAACACATAATGAGTACATGAACTACTGAAACTACAGTCATCACCGGGAAATGTCCCGACTTCTGTCACTCCGGGGTTGCCGAATTATAACAAGTAGTAGGTGACTATAACTTGCAAGATCGGATCTAGAACATAGATATAATGGTGATAACATAAACGGTTCATATCTGAAATCATGGCACCCGGGCCCAAAGTGACAAGCATTAAGCATGGCAAAGTCATAGCAACATCAATCTCAGAACATAATGGATACTAGGGATCAAGCCCTAACAAAACTAACTCGATTACATGATGAATCTCATCCAACTCCTCATGACCAGCGAGCCTACGAAGGAATTACTCACTCCCAGTGGGGAGCATCATGGAATTGGCGATGGAGAAGGGTTGGTGATGATGAAGATCGAAGATCCCCCTCTCCGGAGCCCCAAACGGACTCCAAATCTGGCCTCCTAATGAAGAACAGGAGGTGGCGGCGGCTCCATCTCGCGAAACACGATAATTCTTTCTCCCCTATTTTTTTCTCCGAGAATGTGAATTTATAGTGTCAGGGTTGGAGTCTACGGGGCCACCAGGTGGGGACAACCTACCTAGGCGCGCCTGGAGGGGCAGGCGCGCCCTGGTGGTTTGTGCCCACCCAGGTGCCCCCCTCCAGTGGTTCTTGGCTCCAGAAATTATCTTTATTTGTATAAAAAATCCTCGCAAAGTTTCGTTCCAATCCGAGAACTTTTATTTCTGCACCAAAAACAACACCATGGTAGTTCTGTTGAAAATAGCGTCAGTCCGGGTTAGTTTCATTCAAATCATGCAAATTAGAGTCCAAAACAAGAGGAAAAGCGTTAGTAAAAGTAGATACGACGGAGACATATCAACTCCCCCAAGCTTAAACCTTTGCTTGTCCTCAAGCAATTCAGTTGATAAACTGAAAGTGAAAAAAAAACTTTTACGAACTCTTTTGCTCTTGTTTACATAAATAAGCTTAAGTAGCACCGAGGTTTTCAACAAAGATCATGACTAACCATGTCGACAATAACCCTTAAAAATTATATTAACTCATATCAATGGCATAATCAGCTAGCGAGCAATAATAAGATATCTCAAATAACAACACTTTGTCAAAGCAACCATGATATAATATGACAATAGTGGTATCTCGCTAGCCCTTTCTGAGACCGCAAAACATAAATACAGAGCACCCCCAAAGTTCAAGCAGTGACTAAACATTGTAATTCATGGTAGAAAAGATCCAGTCATGATTCACCCAACATTAGCTACACACAATGCATGAGGATGACAATAGTGCTCTCAGGATCTGGCGCTTATTTGAGAAGGTGATGACACAACATAAAAGTAAATAGATAGTCCCTTCGCAGAGGGAAACAGTGATTTGCAGAGGTGCCAGAGCTCAAGTCTTTGAAACAGAGGTAAATGAAATTTTGAGAAATGCACCCTTCTTGTTTACTTCGCGACCATTAGTTATCGGTATGTTCCATGCTAAACACATTAGTAGCGGTTCCCAAGCGATAAAAGTAAAGGTTTACTCCCCCTCCACCAACAATCACACTCCACAGCTTGTCCGAAACAACGGGTGCCGTCCATACCAACAACAGTCCTGGGGGAGTTTTGTTTAATTATTTGCAATTTGATTTCGAGACTGGGAATCCCTATTACCGCCCCTCTCGTGCAAGGACGAGTGAATAAACACTCATCATGAGAATAACCCACTTAGCATGGAAGATACTGACTACCTCCTGTCGCTCTATGATCAATCCAGGCACATAAAAATGATATTTATTTGAAGTTTTCAGAGGTGGCACATGCAAATTTACTTAGGACGGCAGGGTAATTCCGCATATAGGTAGGTATGGTGGACTCATCTGGAATAACTTGGGTTTCAGGATTTTGATGCACAAGCAGAACTCCCGCTTAGTACAGGCAAAGGCTAGCAATTAGGTTGGGAAGCGGCCAGCTAGAGAGCGAAAACGGTCATGAACATGCATTATGCATAAGTAACATTGGATACTAGCATGAGTAGGATATGAACACCATGAATATAAATATCATAGAGGCTATGTTGGTTTCGATTTAACTACATGCATGAACATGTGCCAAGTCAAGCCACTCGAACATTCAGAGGAGGATACCATATCATCATACTACATCACAATCATTTTAACATTATGTTGACATCCAAGATAAATCATTATCCACTCCTAGCTACTTAAGCATGGCATGAGAAACTATAATCTCTAATTGTCATTGCAAACATGTTTGATCATAATAGGCTGAATCATGGATACTAGTTTAAACATATTTACAAAAACAGAACAAGTCGAGTTCATACCCGTTTCTCTCTGCCACAGCCGGTTCACCAAATATCGTCATTATTGCCTTTCACTTGCATGACCGAACGATATCAAAATGATAATAGTGCAAGAATGCCATGGACTAAGCTGAGATATGCAAACATTTTATTCAAGAGGAGAAGACAAGGCAATTTGAGCTCTTTGTTAGATTATCAGTAATGCATATGAGAGCCACTCAACATTTTCATCGTGGCCTTCTCCTCGGTATGACTCAATAAAAAGAAAAGAAATTCAGAGGAACACACTGAAATATTTTTGGAGTTTTTGGTTTTATGAAAGAAAACAAACTAAAGAAAAACAAAAACAAAAACAAGAAAACTATTTACATGGGAAAGCTCCCAACAAGCAAAAGAAGAACAAGGAAATCTTTTTGGGTTTTCTTTTTAAATACTACAACTAACTACACTAGAAAGAAAAACCGAAAAGAAGCAAGGAATATATTTTTTTCTCAAAGTTTTTCAACCGCACAAAAAGAAAGCGAGAAAATAAATTTAGCATGGATAATACAATGAAAAAGTATGAACACCGACAACTGGAATGAAAATGTGTGAATGTGAATGTAATGTTGGTGGAAATACATACTCCCCCAAGCTTAGGCTTTTGGCCTAACTCGGTAATCACCACTTGAAGAAACCATGGGGTCCTATGTTGAAGTGCTGGGGGGCGGGCACCTAAGGGTCCCACTCCTGAGGCTCTTGCTCTGCCACAACCAGGTTGTTCCGGTAAGCGACAATGTCTTCAGGCATAATCCTGTATCCGACCCTAGCAATAGGATCAAACAAAGCAGGTGTAGGCAATAGAATAATATCACGAGTGTTCTCACTGAAAACCAGGTTATAAGGAACAGGAATGTCAGTGCTCTCGCCATCAATAAACTGGGGGTGTGCCATAGCCTGACGTTCTAAATAAACCTTGGGTAAAGGATAATCATGTTGGCGTATCTGAATGTTAAAGTGACTCGCTAAACGAGTAGCATAAATACCACCATGTATTTTACCCTTGGATCTGTTAATATGGAGGCGATGTGCCACAATAGCCCCCAAGCTATAAGTGTTGTTGCCGTAAAGTGCACAGCGTAAAACAGTGAAGTCTGGGGCACTGAGTGCACCTACCTTCTCTCTAGCAAGCAAACACTTCGCAATGAATAGAACAAAATAATGCACGGCAGGAAAATGTAAGCTAGTGGCGGTGACACCTGACACCCCTCTCTCATCCCCCACTGTCAGAGTGTGGTAAAAACCATCAAACTCTGCGGGCCTAGGCTCCCTTATTTTCCCATCAGAAGGGATCAAACATATGTCACAAAATTCAGTAAGCGGTATCTGATGGGGTTCAGCATAAAGATTAAATTGCACCTCAGGAGGGTTATTCCTACTCAGAAAATGGAAACGTTGCACAAAAGAATTTGTAAGGAGATGATATTGTTCACACTCAGCTGCGATGAAGTCGGTGAGGCTGGCATTAGCAGCATATTGTGCAAACTCTTGACGGATTCCGGCTCCCTCCATGAATGGGTTATGTGGCCATTCGCACGGCCGTACCTCTGCCATTCTCCGGGTGCGGAGATCACTGTCAGATGACTCCCCAATAACTCCCTTGGAGTTCTTATTGGAAGCAAACTTCCTAAAGATACTCATCCTTTTTCTATGAACAAAATTTTGAAATTTTTAGTCCACAAATTTTTTCTCAACAAAACTTTATAAGATTGATAGCAACTACTCATAGGGATGCATAGAGGCCATATCAAGCATTCAAACTACTTAGAACTCTAAGAATTCAACATGCAAGCTCATCTACAGCAGCACCAAGAGTAACTAATTATTCAAAATATAAACCACTAAAGCAAAAACTAATTGGACCAATAGAGGAGTCACATACCAAGCAACAGTCCCACAAAATAGTTTCGGAAATGGAGCTTCGAGCAAAGAGATCGAAATCCGCGGGTTTGAGAGCAAGAACACGAAAGAGAGAGCAATGGTGATTTTTTTTGGAGGTAGGTGATGACATGGGCTAAAGAGATAAGTGAGGAAGCCCATGTGGGGACCACAACCCACCAGGGCATGCCTGGGGGTGCTGGCATGCCCAGGTGGGTTGTGCCCACCTAGTGCACCCTCCTCTGATGTTATTTGCACCAACAATTCTTAAATAATCAGAAAAAAATCATATTAAATTTTCAGAACATTCTGAGAACTTTTATTTTTGAGTCATTTTTTATTGCACGGAAAATTCAGAAAACAGACTAAACAAGGCATTTTATTTTATTTAACTAAGAAAAACAGAAAATAAAAGTAAAGGTAAAGGACAGAAGGTAGTGCTCACTAAATTCATCAAATTCATATTTCCCAAAAATGATTCATTAATAAGGTTGATCAAGTCTTATTAACAACCACCTTCGGTTAGCATGAAACCGAAGAACTTTCGTAAAACACTAAGTTACCTCAACGGGGATATGAATGTCCCCAACAATAAGCATTTCATATTTCTTTTTGACAATAGTAGAGGTAGTTGAAAACTTCCAATAGTGATTGTCGGAGATCTTTCAATAACATTAATACCATTCACTTGGAATTGTTTCTTTGGAAAGTGCACCGTATGCTCATTACCATTGATATGAAAAGTGACCTTGCTTTTATTGCAATCAATAATAGCCGTATTCAAGAAGGGTCTACCAAGGATAATCGACATGTTGTCATCCTCGGGCATCTCAAGTATAACAAAGTCAGTTAAGATAGTAACATTAGCAACAACAACGGGCACATCCTTACAAATACCGATAGGTATGGTAGTTGATTTGTCAGCCATTTGCAAAGATATTTCAGTAGGTGTGAGTTTATTCAAGTCAAGTCTTTTATAAAGAGAGAAAGGCATAACACTAACACCAGCTCCTAAATCACACAAAGCGGTTTTCACATAGTTTCTTTTGATGGAGCAAGGTATAGGTGGTATTCCCGGATCTCCAAGTTTTTTAGGTACTCCATCCTTAAAAGTATAATTAGCAAGCATGGTGGAGATTTCAGCTTCCGGTATTTTTCTCTTATTGGTGATGATGTCTTTCATATACTTTGCATAAGGAGGCATTTTCAAGATATCAGTCAAGCGAGTACGCAAAAAGACTGGCCTAAGCATTTCAGCAATGCGTTCAAATTCTTCATCATGTTTCTTCTTAGTTGATTTAGGTGGAAAGGGCATAGGTTTTTGAACCCATGGTTCTCTTTCCTTACCATGTTTTCTAGCAACAAAGTCTCTTTTATCATACCTCTTATTCTTGGGTTGTGGGTTATCAAGATCAACAGCTGGTTCTATTTCAACATCATTGTCTGGTTCCTTTTTATTTGTTTGGGTATCTTCATGAATCTCATCATTACCTTTTTCATTATCAGAAGGTGAGTGTTCATTACCAGATTGAGTTTCAGCATCAGAAATAGAGACTTCATTATCATTATCAGGAGGTTTTTCTACTTCAGATTCTCTAGAGGCATGCAAAGTCCTACCATTTTTCTTTTTATTTTTATTTTTAGAAGGACTAGGTGCATCAGTGTTAACTCTTTGAGAGTCTTGTTCAATTCTTTTAGGGTGTCCCTCAGGATAAAGAGGTTCCTGAGTCATTCTACCTCCTTTAGTCATTACTCTAACAGCATGATCATTGATATTATTATTCATTTCATCAAGCAACTCTCTTTGAGATTTAGCAACTTGTTGTAATTGAGTTTGAACCATAGAGGCATGCTTTCCTACACATCTGACATCATTTGAGATTCTAAATAACAAGTCACTCAAGCGAGCAATCATATCAGAATTGTATTTCAATTGTTTCATAACATTTGCATTGAACTGATCTTGCTTTCTAATATAATTATCAAACTCATATAAGCATTGACTAGGATGTTTATTATAAGGTATATCACCTTCATTGAACTTCAATAAATAATTTATCTCTACCACCTTGGGTGGTGGTGGTGTTTCAAGCCCATGTATTTCTTCTATAGGTGGTAAATTTTTAACATTCTCTGCTTTAATACCTTTTTCCTTCATAGATTTCTTTGCCTCTTGCATATCTTCAGGACTGAGATATAAAATGCCCCTCCTCTTCGGAGTGGGTTTAAGTGGTGGTTCAGGAAGGATCCAATCATCATAATTTTTTAATATGTTATTTAATAATTCTTCAGTTTGTCCAATAGTTCGTTCCCTGAAAACACAACTAGCACAACTATCTAGGAAGTCTCTAGAAGCATCGGTTAGTCCATTATAGAAGATATCAAGTATTTCATTTTTCTTAAGCGGATGATCAGGAAAAGCATTAACCAATTGGAGAAGCCTCCCCCAAGCTTGTGGGAGACTCTCTTCTTCAGTTTGCACAAAGTTAAATATTTCCTGTAAGGCAGCTTGTTTCTTATGAGCAGGAAAATATTTTTCAGAGAAGTAATAAATCATATCCTGGGGACTACGCACACAACCAGGAGCAAGAGTATTATACCAAGCCTTAGCATCACCCTTTAATGAGAACGGAAATAATTTGAGAATATAATAATAGCGAATCTTCTCATCATGAGCAAAAAGGGTGGCTATGTCATTCAGCTTAGTAAGGTGTGCCACAACAGTTTCAGTTTCACAACCATGGAAAGGATTAGATTCAACCAAAGTAATTAACTTTGGGTCGACAGAGAATTCATAATCCTTATCATCAACAAAGATAGGTGAAGTAGCAAACTGAGGATCACATTTCATTTTAGCATTCAAAGTCTTTTCTTTATACTTGCATAGCAATTTTTTCAAATCATCTCTATCCTTACAAGCAAGAATATCTCTAGTTACCTCTCCATCCATAACATAACCCTCAGGTATCTTAGGCAGTTATTATCTAGGAGAGCTAGGTCTAGCAGGTGTTTCAAGATTTTTAGTTTCAATTACTTCATCAGATTCAGTGATCTCATCAGTTTTAACAGTTTCTTTCTCTCTGATTCTAGCAATTTGTTCATCAAGAAAATCACCTAGTGGCACATCATCATCAAGCATAGTGCTAGCATCATCATAAGCATCATTCATAGTAGAAGCAGCATCATCAATAACTTGCGACATATCAGAATTAATAGCATGTGGTGGTGTTGCAAGTCTACTTATAACAGAAGATGAACCTAAAGCGGAGCTGGATGGCAGTTCCTTACCTCCCCTCGTCTTAGAGGGAAAAATCTTAGTCTTATCATCCTTCAGATTCTTCATAGTGATAACTTGATAATAATCCCAAGTGACTCAACAAATATAGCTATGCTCCCCGGCAATGGTGCCAGAAAAAGGTCTTGATAACCCACAAGTATAGGGGATCGCAACAGTTTTCGAGGGTAGAGTATTCAACCCAAATTTATTGATTCGACACAAGGGGAGCCAAAGAATATTTGCAAGTATTTGCAGTTGAGTTGTCAATTCAACCACACCTGGAGATTAATTATCTGCAGCAAAGTGATCAGTAGCAAAGTAGTATGATAGTTTTGATAGTAGTAGCAATAGCAATAGTAACAGTAACAGTGATAGCAATCATTTTGTAGCAAGTGTAACAGTAATGGCGGCAGTAGTAACTTAGCAAGAACAATATGAGAGAAATTTGTAGGCATTGGATCGGTGAATTCGTTGGATGATATTCATCATATAACAGTCATAACCTAGGGTGATACGGCACTAGCTCCAGTTCATAAATATAATGTAGGCATGTATTCCATAAATAGTCATACGTGCTTACGGAAAGAACTTGCATGACATCTTTTGTCTTACCCTCCCGTGGCAGCGGAGTCCATATGGAAACTAAGGGATATTAAGGCCTCCTTTTAATAGAGAACTGGAACAAAGCATTAACACATAATGAATACATGAACTCCTCAAACTACGGTCATCACCGGGAAGTGTCCCGACTTCTGTCACTCCGGGGTTGCCGGATCATAACACGTAGTAGGTGACTATAACTTGCAAGATCGGATCTAGAACATAGATATAATGGTGATAACATAAAAGGTTCAGATCTGAAATCATGGCACCCGGGCCCAAAGTGACAAGCATTAAGCATGGCAAAGTCATAGCAACATCAATCTCAGAACATAATGGATACTAGGGATCAAGCCCTAACAAAACTAACTCGATTACATGATAAATCTCATCCAACTCCTCACCGACCAGCGAGCCTACGATGGAAGTACTCACTCCCGGTGGGGAGCATCATGGAATTGGCGATGGAGAAGGGTTGGTGATGACGAAGATCAAAGATCCCCCTCTCCGGAGCCCCAAACGGACTCCAGATCTGGCCTCCCGATGAAGAACAGGCGGTGGCGGCGGCTCCGCCTCGCGAAACACGATAATTCTTTCTCCCCTATTTTTTTCTCTGAGAATGTGAATTTATAGTGTCAGGGTTGGAGTCTGCGGGGCCACCAGGTGGGAACAACCCACCTGGGCGCACTTGGAGGGGGGGCGCGCCCTGGTGGGTTGTGCCCACCCAGGTGCCCCCCTTCGGTGGTTCTTGGCTCCAGAAATTATCTTTACTTGTATAAAAAATCCTCGCAAAGTTTCTTTCCAATCCAAGAACTTTTATTTCTGCACAAAAAACAACACCATGGTAATCCTGCTGAAAACAGCGTCAGTCCGGGTTAGTTTCATTCAAATCATGAAAATTAGAGTCCAAAACAATAGGAAAAGTGTTAGGAAAAGTAGATACGACGGAGACGTATCAGTCCCCTTTATATTATGTGCCATATTTTGACATTAATTTTAACCAACAAAATGTTAATGCATGTTACAAAAATTATATAATTGGAAACTATGTTCAAATATGAATCCAACAATATTATCTTTGGCGACATGCATTCGTATTTTATTAGTTAAATCTCTAGTCAAACTTTGGCACAAAAATACATAAACGACTTATAAACCAGGACGAGGGTAGTAGGTAATTTAATCGCAAATGTTTTTATTTTATTAACCATATGTGTACATGTCCTTTCGCCCTCCTCTCGCACGTCTTGTCACCCCGCTGCTGCAGACGGCTTAGAGCGCAAGCTTGAGCAGCGCGCGGGGGCTTTCTTTTGGCCAAACGGTGGTGAGCCCGTTCCCGCGCAACCGCGCAGGTTCCCGCGCAAGCTTCCCGCCCGATTCGATGAAATCCCCCAAAATAACAATGCTTACCGGCCTGCTATATAAACCCTCACGGCCGGCGAGTCATGCGTCGCATTTTCCCCTCCCTCCCTGTAGCTTATCTCGTCTGCTTCTCCCACAATCGCCAATGGCACCGGTCCATCGTCGTCGCTCAGCCACTCTGCCATCATCAGAGGACAGCTCCAGCTCCGTGGCGGCGGCGCAGTCCCCGGCGTAGTGTAGTGCGCGTGGCATCCCTGTTGGGTGTGCGCGGAACACCCACCACACGCTCCGCCGCCACTGCCCGTCGGTAGCTGTTGCCGGCTGCCATTGCCGCCACCCCACCGTCTGCCGCCATGGCGGCCACACCACCGTCAAAAGCCAGGGCCATCGCCCGCTCCGCCACCGCGGCCTGAAGGCGGGAGGTGGCCGTCGTGGCTGCCACCCCACTGCCGGCCACCATGGCCATCACCCACTCCACCACCGCGGCCCAAAGGCGGGAGGTGCTGGTCATGGCCGCCACCCCCATCGTCGGCCGCCGTGGCCGCCAGCCCACCGTCGACCGCCGGGGTCATCACCCGCTCCGCCACCACCGCTCGAAGGCGGGAGGCGGAGGTGGAGGCCCGCACGTGCGTCATCGACCTTGCGCGCTACATCGAGTTCCTGCGGGAGGAGGAGGAGCGCCTCGTCGAGCACGCAAAGAGCCTTACCGCCGTCGTGGCCGCAGCACACGCTGCTGCAGAGGTGAGGAATCAGGAGATCTACGAGGAGAACCACCACTTCGAGAGGTGTCATCTGGAGCGGCAGAGGGCGTTCAAGGTGAGCGTCACTGAAGGTGCAGCAGCGACAGGCACCATATTGCAGTTGTCCAGCTCGTCGGTAGGCTACTCCTCCTCTGCCTCTTACTGAGCGCGCTCGATAGAGGAGAGGCTGCCGGAAGTAGTACAAAGCCCCTCTGGAGTAGTAGTATTTATGGGCTATTTTGTTCAGTTCATCTGACTATAGATGTGGTGGAACTGTACAATGTACTTAAAATAAGCTAGTATATATAGTTGAATAGCTATTTCCGTACGTGGTTGGCAACAATTGGGGAAAAGTTTGGTCGGTTCTGCTGTCGAGTTGAACTATTTTTATAACGAATGACTGCTTAATCTATGAATGAAATCTATGCTTAATTACTGAATTTTAGTTGCAAAAATTAGATAGTGCTAGTGATTTTTAGCTGCATATTTTGAAAAATCGCAGTGCTACAAGGTTGACAAATGGCAATGTTACTAGATCAACAAATGTCAATCTTTCCAGTTTGACAAATGGCAATATACCCAATATGACAGATGCAAATCTTACCAAATTGTCTGTACGTGGTTGCACACGGGTCGTCCAAAACAACCGTTTGTGTTGAAGGGATGTACAAATCCTGCTCGGCACATTTTCTCTTGGCTTAGCGCCGAAGTCTGGCTTTGCATACGTATTCAATCTGAACCGTTTGCATTGAAGAGATGCACAAATCCGCGCTGCGAATTTTCCCTTGACTTACAGGGAAGACCATAGCTCTCACTTTGCATACGGGTGTTCTATCTAAAACATTTGCAATCAAGAGCTGCACAAATCCTACTCGTCACATTTTCCCTTGGCTTCCTGGGGAAGCTGTCGGTTTGCATATGGGTGTTCTAACTAAAACGTTTGCGATGAGTGTTTTATATTTAAAAACCATTGATGTTTTTTTAAAAGAAAATTGTTTGATAAGTATGTACATTTAGAGAGAAAAATGCAAGTTCGTTCAAACCATATCTTTCATTCAGGCACACTACGAATTTATATTCATATGATCGAGATACAGTATTAAACCCAAAAAAACTATTTTCGGCGGCGGCGGAGGCGGCGTGCCGCGCCGGCATTGTCGTTGTCGTCCTCCGGGACGCTGTTGTTGAAGTCTTCAAGGCAGCACAGAATGTTCTTCACTTGGAAATCAAACATCATGTCGTCGCGCGATCGACGGGCGGGGTGCGGGAGGACGGCAACTGGCGGCGCTGCGAGGTAGCGGTCGACGGTGGCATCCCATGCCACTGACGGGGGCGCGCGCACGGGCACGGGCGCGGTGATTGCACGCAAACGCACGAGGACCGGCACCGCGGTGGGTGCAAGGGCGCGCACGGACACGGGCACGGGCGCTGGCGCTGGCATGTACATGAGCTTGCGCGGGTCCGCGGAGACCTTGCTGACGCCCGCGGCTTCCAGCTCTACGATAGTGCTCAGCGACCAGCCCGTCAATGCTACGGGGATGGTCACTGGCACGGGCGCGGGGATGGGAGCTGGGACGGGCGCGGGGGCAGCAACCACCGCGGCCAGCTCGTTCAGGGCCATGTCCATGAGGCACCATTCCTCCTTATTTTCTATCTCCTCCAGCTCGGAGTCGACTTCACCAAACTTGAAGACTAGTGGCAGATGATTCTTCTGCGCCATGGCGTTGGTGGAGGTCTGCGGGAGGGAGGGGAATGGGAGGCGAACAGTAAGGCCGCCTGTATTAAACAGCAGCTTGGGCGCCATTAATGGAGAGGATGCGAGCAAGGCCGGCGGCCATGGAAGTCAAAGGGCTCGCTTCCAAGTGAGCCTGTGCAGCGTACAGCTTGCATGCTTCCCGATGAGCCTGCGCATTGGAGGACAGCTTGCATGCCTCTCGGTCAGCCTACGCACCGGACTGCGCTCGCACGCCTCCCGTTCAGTCCACACGGCACCTCCTATAGCCATTAAAAGAGAGACACATGGCGTCATGTGAATGGTTAACAAAACGCACACGATTTAAATTATACAAACGTTTGAGATGTTAAAGTGGCAGCTATTTCTTTCAAAATGCATTTGTTGGCTGTTATTCGAGTGCACCTTCTCTTAAAATGGACACGAAAAATACCACAGCATGTCCGGTGCCATTCCATGATAGCATGCCAAGTTTCATGAATTTCAGACTAGTTTTGGATTTACTAGAATTTAAAAACAAAGTATCTCAACGTTTTGCCGGCAATCAACAGTGCCCTGGTGTTTGAAATCCATTCTCATTTCTTGCATGGGACCTAAGCATGCACCCAAGGACACACATTTGATATGTCAACCCATTTTTCTGCACTAGAGCATGTGCATGTAGTTCAAATTTGAATTATGCAGATAAAATGCCTAGAAAACCCAGTTAATGTATAAAAATGTCCAAGCGAACCCCAAAAAATCCCAAAAATTGACACAACACTCCTGTCGTTCTATGTTGACACTAGAAAATTTTTGAAAGCAAGAAGAGGCAACGGATATCATTTCGTCCCCAAAGGTGGCACGTTCCCTACCGAAACCATCAGGCTTGTTGTGAGAAGCTCTGGTTTGCGAGAAGCTTATACCCAAACCTGCCCCAAATGGGACAAAATTTTTACCACAACATGTTGATGCCGCTCCATGATAGCATGTCAAGTTTCATGAAATTCAGACGAGTTTTGGATTTACTAGAATTTCAAAACCATGTATCTCAATGTTTGCGGCCAAGCGACGGTGGCAAGGTGTTTGACATTCATTCCCATTTCTTGCATGGGACCTAAGCATGCAACCAAGGACACATATTAGATTTTTCAACCAATTTACATGCACTGGAGCATGTGCCTGTAGTTCAAATTTTAATTATGCACATAAATGCATAGAAAACTCAGTTAATGTATAAAAATGTCCAAATGAACCCCGAAAAGTTCCTAAAATTAACACAACACTCATGTTGTTCTATGTTGACACTAGAAAAAAAATTGAAATCAAGAAGAGGCACCGGATATCGTTTTGTCTCCAAAGGTGGCACATTCCCTACCGAAACCATCAGGCTTGTTGTGAGAAGCTCTGGTTTGCGTGAAGCTTATACCCAAACCTGCCCCAAATGGGACAAAAAATTTACGACATCATGTTGATGCCGCTCCATGTAGCATGTCAAGTTTCATGAACTTCAGACGAGTTTTGGATTTACTAGAATTTAAAAACCATGTATCTCAATGTTTGCGGCCGAGCGACGGTGGCAAGGTGTTTGACATTCATTCCCATTTCTTGCATGGGACCTAAGCATGCAACCAAGGATACATATTTGATTTTTCAACCAATTTACATGCAGTGGAGCATGTGCCTGTAGTTTAAATTTGAAGTATGCACATAAATGCATAGAAAACTCAGTTAATGTATAAAAATGTCCAAACGAACCCCGAAACATTCCTAAATTAACACAACACTCACGTTGTTCTATGTTGACACTAGAAAAAAATTGAAATCAAGAAGAGGCAACGGATATCGTTTCGTCCAGAAAGGTGAAATGTTCCCTACCGTAACCATGAGGATTGTTGTGGGAAGCTCTAGCTTGTGAGAAGCTTATACCCAACCTGCCCCAAATGGGACAATATTTTTACCACAGCATGTTGATGCCGTTCCATGCTAGCATGTCAAGTTTCATAAATTTCAGACTCTTTTTCGATTTACTAGAATTTAAAAACCATGTATCTCAATGTTAGCAGCCGAGCGACGGTGGCAAGGTGTTTGACATTCATTCTCATTTCTTGCATGGGACTTAATTAAGCATGCAACCAAGGACACACATTTCAATTTTGAACCCATTTATATGCACTAGAGGATGTGCATGTAGTTTGAATTTGAATTATGCACATAAATGCATAGAAAACTCAGTTAATGTATAAAAATGTCCAAGCGAACCCCAAAAAATCCCAAAAATTGACACAACACTCTTGTTGTTCTATGTTGACACAAGAAACATTTTGAAAGTAAGAACAGGCAATAGATCTCGTTTCGTCCCCCAAGGTGGCACGTTCCCTACCAAAACCATCAGGCTTGTTGTGAAAGAAGCTCTGGTTTGTGAGAGGCTTATACCCAAACCTGCCCCAAATGGGACAATATTTTTACCACGGCATGTCGATGCCGTTCCATGATATCATGTCAAGTTTCATGAATTTCAGAAAAGTTTTCGATTTTCTAGAATTTTAAAACCAGGTATCTCAATGTTAGCGGCCGAGCGACAGTGTCAAGGTGTTTGACATTCTTTCTCATTTCTTGCATGTGACCTAAGCTTGCAACCAAGGACACACATTCAATTTTTCAACACGTTTTTATGCACTGGAGCATGTGCATGTAGTTCAATTTTGAATTATGCACATAAATGCCTACAAAACTCAGTTAACGTATAAAAATGTCCAAACGATCCTCGAAAAATTCCAAAATTTAACACGACACTCCTGTTGTTCTATGTTGACACCAGGAAAAAATTGAAAGCAAGAAGAGGCGACGAATATCATTTTGTCCACAAAGGTGACACGTTTCCCTAACAGAGCCATGAGGCTTCTTGTGAGAAGCTCTGGTTTGTGAGAAGCTTATATCATAACCTGCCCCAAATGGGACAATATTTTTTACTCCAACATGTTGATGCCATTCCATGATTGCATGCCAAGGTTCATGAATTTCAGACGGGTTTTGGATTTACTAGAATTACAATAGCAAGTACCTCAACATTTGCCACAGAGCCACGGTGCTGTGGTGTTCGAAATTCATTCCCATTTCTTGCATGGGACATAAGCATAAACCCATGGACACATATATGATTTTACAACCCATGTTGGTGCACCGGAGCATGTGCATGTAGTTTAATTTTGAATTGGGCACTTGAAATGGCTAGAAAACCAAGTTAATGTATAAAAATGTCCAAATGAACCCTAAATAATTCCAATTTTTTTACGACACACCTATAGTTGCATGTTCACTGCAGATAAAAGTTCTAGCAATTCAAACACCCTCCATTGCCGCTGTGACCCCATTATGTAATTCAAATCACGATGAAAAATCAAGTAGATCGCACACAGTTTATTATCACCAACCGTGTGAGATGCAGTACAAAATATTTTGGAGCACCATTGGAGTATAGTACACCTATGGCTTACACGAGAAGGTGTGTCAGCTACAGTCCACAGCCGGCATGTCAAGCACACTAGCTCGCTCCCCAAATATCATTTCACTGTTCAGTCGTTGCCGCTGAAAGATGGGGACGTGGACCCACATCATGAGGGCAACTTCGGCGGCCCACTCCAGTGAAAGCGCGGCCGTAGCCACCATGCACGTGCTAACAAGGTGCATGAGCACAGCCGCAATCTGCGACTAGGCGGCCAAGGCAGCCCAAACGGCTGATGTTGCTTTTCAGGTGGCGGCAGCAACATCTGCCTCGGGGATAGCAACTGGTGAGAGCGGCACTATAGCTGTTCGTTCCGCAGCGGCAGCCTTAGCCCTGATGGAGGCCGCCCATGCCCAGCTCATGGCGGTCACCGCACAAATCGAACGAAGCTTCTCCGACAATGGTCGGCAACCCACGGCCGAAGAGTTGGCAATCCCCGAGAGCGTTCGAGCAGCCGTCCGTTCCTTCGCCGCATACCTTGCCACGACGGAGCTCGTCCAAGCCCAGATTGCGGCCGCCCACGTCCAGCTCATGGCGACCTTTTCCAAAGAGATGGCAGACACGGATGGCGAGATGCTTGCCGAGTATGGTGTGATGGATGCCATGGAGCCCCTTCCCCAGGAGACCGTCGGGCACGAGCTGGACATGGAGGAGGCGGCGGAGATCGACGAGCACCAGCCGTAGTAGTACTGTTTGTTTTATTTAATTAAGAGCGCTGGTCTTTAATTTGTTAGAGTAATGTTTAGGTCAGCTAGCTCTGTTTAATTGCTGAACTTGCTCTATTAAGAAGTGTGGGTGTGCTGTAGTCTCCTTTGTGTACCCAAATTATGCAATGACGTGGATGACCACTATAACCAGGGAAATTCGAACCAAAATTTTTGACGTTCAAACTCATCACACACGGGTTAAGCTATATTAATCGTTTGTGATGTTCACATATCGTACACAGTCCTGAATAAGGGACCGTGTCTGATGACACTTTGCACGCCAGTTTTTTCGCTGCACTGATTCAAATTTTTTGGCTTCCGTGAAAATATCTACCTCCCCGCCCCCTCCCCCTTACCAAAAGCTACATTTCCCCTGTTTCTACCTTCCTTTCCAAGTTGAAACCTTCACTCCTTGCTTGCAGCACCGCCTCCTCGCCGGTGACCCTCCTTCACACTGCTCGGCCTTGTCAATCCAGGCAGGTAATCCACACCCGACCCCATCCTCCTCCTCCTTCCACATCCCACATGCCTCGACCGCCGGCGCGAAACCTTCCACCCAAATCACCGACCCGTCCCTCAAATAAGCACCACCCTAAGCCATGGTGCACGCAGTATAGCCAGGAGCTCAAGTAGCATTTGGCAGTGGAGAAGCAAATAGCGGCTGCACGCACGGATGAGGTCGCGATGGCTACCAATCGTGCCGACCCCCAGATCTTGGAGGAGCACCTCGCCATCGAGGCCACCATCGATGCCTCACGCGCCGACGCCGCGATGCGGTTGGCTGCTTTAAACGATAGTTCATTGCATTTTCTCGAGGCCACCCTCGGTGCCTTCGATGAAGACTACGAGGTGTTTTCTCAGCGTCCACGTGCTTACCTCAACTCAAGAGCAAGCAGGTTGGTGCCCGAAGCGGCTCAGGCAACTCACCACTACGACGAGGGCACCCACGATGTGGAGGCCTCGCCCTCTTCCATGTCCAAGGAGCCAATTATCATCGATATCTCCGACGATGAGGAGTAGCTTGTCTTATTCGCTCACTATAAGGACCCATGTTCAGTTTGCTAGCTGCGCCGGTTAAGCATGCTCTGTTTACCCGTTGCATGTGCTGCTCCTGCCTTTCCTTAATAAATTCTAGTGAATTGTGCTATCTACTTTTACCATGCAATATGTTGCTCTAGTGTATATGTTCTATATGTCGTGCAATGTGGTGCTCACTTATTAACTGTTTGGTTAATTAGTTGTCGTCTTCAGTTAACTGTTTGGTTCAATTCTGCAAATGTGATGTTCAATACTTCAGGCTGCAATTTTGTATTGTCTTTCATGTGAGAAATAAATCGAATTTATCTTTACAAAATACATGAGAAACAAATACAATTGCTATATTTCCAAGTTGTCAAGCATGCTTGGTTTGGTTAACTGTCTTATCTTCTTGTATGTTATACATTGTGCAATGTGGTGCTCAGTTAACGTTTGGTTCATTTGTTGTGGTGTTTAGTTAACAGTTTGGTTCAATTCTGCAATGCGATGTTCAATTGTTGTGGGTGCATTCTGTTATTGTATACCATGTGAGAAATAAAACGAATTTGGCTGTACAAAATACATGAGAAACAAATACAATTGCTATATTTCCAAGTTGTTAAGCATGCTTGGTTTGGTTAACTGTCTGATCTTCTATTAGGAGTATGTTATATTATGCAATGTGGTGCTCAGTTAATGTTTGGTTCATTTGTTGTGGTGTTTAGTTAACTGCTTGGTTCAATTCTGTAATGCGATGTCCAATTGTTGTGGGTAGAATTTTGTATTGTTGTGCATGTGAGGAATAAATCAAATTTGGCTGCACTTAATACATGAGAAACATATACAACTGCTATATTTCCTAGTTCTTAATCATGCATGGTTTGGATAAATGGGTTTTCCTTGTGGCTTGAATTAATCTGATGAATCTGCAATGTGCTTATTTTTCATCAACATATTTTACTGATAGCATGCGAACCCTCACTTAACCCGATGACTAACTACCTTATATGTGTTGCAGGGAAACAATGGGAAGCACTGAGGTTTATAATCGAGGTTTGCACATGCATGGTCCTTTGTCTAATAGCACATTATTGTGCAATTCCAGGAACCATTCTAATATTTAGGTTTTTAACAATTTGGTATTGCACATGTAGGTCCTGCTGTTAGAGGTTTTGACTTACTGTTCGACCTTTTTTGCATATGGGGAAATGAGTTGTCCATGAATATCAGTCAAGTCAAGAAACTCAGAAAGATTGTTAGGATAAAGAAATTAGCGACAAAAAATAACAAGATCTTTGTCTGCACAATGAAGAAGACGTCAGTTCACTACAAGATGGTACTAACTATTATACCTTGCCTTTTTTTATTCCTTTGCCCCATTTCCAATATAGAGAAGATATTTATGCACATCCTTGTTTTCATGCCTTTCCAAAGTAGTTCACTGATGATTACCTCTCAAACCACATGTATGGTCAGGAGGCGAGGTAGGTTTTCATACAACACCCACGGTTCAATATTGAAGTGTTCCTGAAGAGGACGAAGGATGGACGGTCAATCATCCACAGGCACTGGCCTAAAGTTGCAAAGACCTTCAACATCAATGAAGGCTCAATATTCGCCTTCCGCTTCAGCAGTTTTCCAGAAGAGATGCATCTGTCTATGTACCATCTATGATGCTAATTTCGAAAGGTTATAGATATTGCATGTGAAACTTGGTGCTGGTGCAGTTGTGTAATGGGGTAGCTGAGTGCTGAAGCTATATGATGTTGTACTCTGATGTATTTCAATTATGAAATCCTGCTTCCTTAATATGGAAATGAAATATATTGTGTGCTTAATATGAAATGTCAATTAGATTAATAAATGGATTATTAATAATAGGGTAATTAGCCTGCTAATTGGGTTTTTCTATTGCAAACGGTTATTGAGAAAACACCGTGGGCGATGACCTCAGGCAACGCACACGGTTTCTAGGAATAAACCGTGTTGGATCAATGAACAATCATACATGACATCCTCGTGAAAACTGTTTGCGTTAGGCCACCTTGCGCAAATGTTTACCACATAAAAAGTTTGTGTGATGGACAGCCTTTGCCACACAGTCTCTTCTATGCACCGTGTGTGATACATTGAATAACGCAAATGATAAAATTGTTAATATCGTGTGCAATGGCAACGCTATCACAAATGATTTAATGGGGAAAATTGTGTGTGATGTACCTGCGAACGGAAATGTTTTCCTTGGAGTGACTTTGTGGGATGTATATACGAACGGAAACGTACTTCTTGGATTAACTGTGTGGGATGTACATACTAACGGAAACGTATTCCTTGGATTGACTGTGTGGAATGTACATACGAATGGAAACATTTAGCGGGGACTGACTGTGTGGGATGTACTTACGACCGGAACCGATTTGGCCTGTATAATTGTATTTTTTTCGAGCACAAGTGTACGTATAACCATATTTGATCGCTCGCCGGTCGCACACGGCCTCATTTTGCAGAGCGTGTGTGCCAGGAGGGCATATCCCCGACGGTTTCTAGGTCGTGTGGGAAGGACCCCCCTATCACAGTCACTCACTTGGCGATGGTTCGAAACGCCGTCGCGGAAAGGGGTTAAACACCGTTTGTATAGCACCTCGCTGTACCAGTGAGATAATTGTTTCCTGTCATGGGGTTTCCCTCTAGTGCCCGAACATGGTGGAATGGGGCCCATAACTTTGGTGTAGTATCACCAAATCTGAGTGCGGCATGGGAGGTCTTCAGAGCAATGGGCCTTGCCACGGTGCGAGAGTAGGAGGCGGTCCTCATGGGGTTATATTCTTCAAGGAAAGTATCAAGAGGGACGAGGAGGTCGACTTGCATGGCTCCGGTTTTCCGAAGAGCCGATTCCACGGGTTCTAGGCGACGTCTTTGCGTTTTGACGACCTTGTCTCCCTTATCTTTTCCTTGAGAGATGCTTCAGTCTTGCTTTGGAGGGACCATTTATCTTGTTTGGTTGAGATGGATTCAAACATGGCGAGGATTCCCCACGGTTAGCATCTTTGTTGTTGTTATAGAAATACCTTTCAACTAGGCGTATCCTTAATAGTGTTGTTAGTTAATTGTAAGTAGGGGTGTGTGGAATGATGTATAAAGAAAGTCTATGTACACAGAAAAAGTGACATGATGATGTATTTGAAATAAGTTTGATCGCCTTGTGAGAGCATGACCTATGTTTTGTGTGAGGAGAGTCATCAAGAGAAGTGCTCGGCGCATGGAACATTTAGTGCGCCATTGCATCCAAAGTCCCACGACCCTCAATGGTCCAAGCCTTACAGTGTCCCTCAGACTTCAAAACCCAACCTTCTTGAACCTTGGTCCTGTGGAGGAATAGTGGCTCTCCTTTTGAGTTTATTCAAGTGAAAATGAATGAGACTACATTACCCATGGGAGGCTATTTAAGGCTAAGGGTTGCTGACGAATGAGCAAGTCTACCCTTGAAGATGGTAGGTTGGAGGGGTACGTAGTAAATGATGGTCCATGGTTTTAGGAAGACTAGTCGAAGCTGGGGTATCCATTGCTCATGGTGAGCCATGCCTTATCATCTATTCATGAATAAGCCTTGATTAGTTCAGCCTCTTCTTGCTTGGGTTTCTTTAGGGCTGCTAAAAGGGGGCGCAACTCATGTGTCATTCGAGATCGACCCGGCTAGACTCCACATCGACTCAACAAGAAAATGAGCTGAGTATGAAGGTCTTATGTACCTGAATAAAAAATGAGCCGATCTTGAGGTAAAACTAGCTGGCTCAATTTTTGCTTGATAGCTCGACATATAATAACTATGTATAATGATCATGTTATATGTTAAAGAAAGTAGGATGATTTATTACCATGTATTTTTTGTACATGATTTTTCTTCTTTTGTCTACAAACAAACATGGAAGGTTAATTAAGTACATAGCCCTATGATAGTTATCTTGTTATTTTGGTCTATCTAGTTGCATTTTATTAGTTGGTTCGAACATGCTCAAACTCGACTCGAGACGGTTACGAGCTAAGTAGAAGCTATTTCTATAGCTCAATTTATACCTCCACCCATTCTGAGCTCGTGCGGAGTTTCATATGAGTTGGGTTAAACCTAGTCTAACACGTTTTCGAACTTGACTTCTTTGCAGCTTTAGGTTTTTTTCCTGTTTGTCTTCATCTTTAATTTGATTCTTCATTTACCTCTTAATTTGACTTGTTGATGATGAGGACTTTCTTAAATTTTTGTTGATCGTCCATGTGCATGCCATGTAGAACTAAGTGAGACCCTAGTATATGTGAAACTAGCTCGCTTAGGAAGGGAGTGTGTGGCGAGATACCCCTCCGTTCTTCGCTGACGATATAACTGTTATTTAAACGGAAAAGCGATTGACCTGACATTTCATAGGAGTGGTTTTTTTTATAGGAAACAATCTCAAATACGTCCATTCTCCATGTGAGAATCTCAAAGCAACACATGTGACAATCACTGTTCGCTCCATGCACCCTCCCGAGGGAATGACACAAACGTTCGCTCCCATACACCATTAAGAGGGAAAAACTCCATGCGTAGCAACAACACCCTATGAGGTAGCAGGGAAACTACTTACACTACAAAAAAATCACTTCCGTGATGATATGTGTTTGACATAGTAGGTCACGTTTTCTATCATGCATGTACATCCATGATGATTTTATGACAGAATCAAGATAGTCATACCTGTGTTGTTGTAGAAGTGTTCCATGACAATACCAAAATTATCATCATGGAAGTGTCCGCTTCCATGATGATAAATGGCGCATCATGAAAGTGTTTTCGTCAAGGGTAACCGACACGTGGCATCCACCGTAACGGGTCACCGTTAAGCTATCGGGTTCTGGTTTGGGTCCGATAACACGTTAACAGCCTTGACCAATGGGGATTTTCCATGTGTAAAATCCTCATTCACCGGAGGATCCACGTGTTAGCTCCTCGTCGGGACAGATGTCAACCGTCCACTGGACAGGAGTCGCCAATGAAACGTTGACATGTGGTACGGCCCAATGGAGGCCCATATAGGTTTAAAAGCCATCCCAGGAAAAGGCCGACAAGATTTCATCAGATCTAATGAGCCGGCCCATTCATTTTCTAGACCAAATTGTGGCCCACATCAGATACGGCCCATTAAATGCCTACAATATTCTGGTCCAGTTTATGGCCCATATCAGATCCGACTCGTTAACAGCCTGCAATAGTTTGGGACAAATTACGGCCCATAACAGATACGACCCTTTAACAGCTACTGTGCCCTTGGGCCAATTGGGGCCTGCTTTGCTCTTCGGCCTGTTAATGGCCCATTTAATAGTTCGGCCCGATATTAGTTTCGGCCTGTCAGCGGCCCTGTGTACATATGGGCCTCTATCAGCCCGGTTTCACTTTCGGCCATTTAAAGGGCCGAGCTGCATCTGGGCCTAATTCTGGTTCGTAGTGACTTTCGGCCTCTTAATGGCCCGTAGTCTTCGTGGATACATTTTAGCCCAAACTGCCTATCGGCCCGTAAAAGGCCCTTGATAGTGTTGGGCCTAATTTCAGCACGCTATGCAATCGGCCTGCTTCCAGCCCATCCCGAAATTGGGCCCACCAAGGCCCAACAACATTTCGGCCTGTTAATGGCCCATCATATCACTGGGCCAATAATGGGCCGATGTATATTCCAGCCTGCTGTCGGCCCGTGATTTGTTCGACACAATTCAGGCTCAATCTAAATCTCAGCCTGTTAAAAGCCCATTTTATTTTCTGGCCCAATTAAGACAAGCGCTTTACTTGGCCTTTTAAAGCCCGAAACTAATATAGGGCCAGATTAAGTCTAGGCCTACTAAAGGCCCAAGATGATTGTAGGCCCATGGTTCGGCCAATTCATAGTGATTAGCGGCTGACCAGTTTTAGTACCGATTTTTTTTTATATATAAACCTAACGTATTGGCTAATTGCACTCCGATCGAATATTACGACCTTTTCTTAGAGCGACGACATCACATATAGCAAATAAATTATAGCATCGTGACGAAGAATAAACCTAGACTATACAACAAAGAAATTACAGCATATTACATCCCCTGGGCATCAAAGTTTGCCGCCAGTGATAATAAAGGGCAACCAGACAGCATATTCTATACACTAGGCAGGTCGCCACCAGTGGAAGTAAACACGCCGACAAAATAATAGACAAAACCGACAGCACTTCAACACAGTTCAAGAAAGGTTAGCCCTGCCCAGGAGCTGCAGCGCAAGCAGCTTAGCGACCTAATGCGACTGCACTTGTTTGACGCTTATATACACCAACTCAAGCTGCATAGCATCAATAGACATCCTGTACTTATGGTTAATCTTGCATAGAGATTGGAGTTCCAGTCGGATTTGAGCAGAAGCTTGTCTTTCTGCTTGAATTTCAGACTGAAGAAGTCGAACAGATTCAGGCGGCGACTTCATCCACCTTGTGTCACTGCTATTAGCGAGTAAGTTCGACACTACATCAAGACATGACTTTGGGGTTGTATCGCTATCCTCAAGATGTATTGCCTTCTTCTCTGGAATATATGTTGGAGGGACAAGCAATGGGTTCGTCTCACTATCATTGTGGCAGTTCTTCCTAGCATCAGTGATGTCACCCTGAAAGAGAAACAAGTAGGTAGATAACAGGTTTTGCACGTATTAGCATCAGTGCTGTCAATTCATCTCATTTCTTAGTCAGAAATAAAGAGACATTGTTTAAAATAGCATTAACATAATAGGCATTGTTCATAGTTAAGACGAGAGGAAATGGCATTGTGTAGGAGCGGCCAGCTTCACCACACCACTGGATTACAGATCAAGAACACAAGCATACATGTAGTGCTAAACAACGTATAAGCATGAATGGTGAGTGTACTATCAATTTATACCATTTCAGATTGGTAAATAAAGAGACATGATTTAAATAACATTAACATAATATGGCATTGTTCATAGTTAAGACATAGCAGGATATGACATTGTGCTGGAGTTGGTAGTTTCACCACACCACTAGATTACAGATCAAGAACACAAGCATACATCCAGTGCTAAAGAAGATAACTTGCTATGTTTAGTTTATTTTACATGGTATGAATAAGGAACTAGGTTGTGCAACTAAAACCTGAAATTGAGAAGGACAAACTTAAGTTTATGTATTTCTTCGTAATAAACTTTGAACATGCAATTTGATACAGACGACAAAAATAAACAGCATTTGCAGTCATAGCTATCCAAATATACACAACAAAGTTTGAAGGCTTGAGGAGGACAAACTTACGTTAGTAGTGAAGACCGGCTCTATAAAGCCCTTGTCCATATTGAGGGGGGGGGCAATTCAAGAACTTTACCACAGACTCTTCTTCAAGAGCATTGCCTTTATTCTACATTTTGTTAAGAGTAAATATAGATGTGATAATATAGGAGCAAATGGCGATTATTAAAGCTAAGATGCAGACTATAAATGTAAGTACAACATACATGCAAAAGGCACTGACAAGATCAATGCAGAGCTAAACTTCTTCAGTAGCATTAGTTTTATTCAATATTTTGGCAATAGTAAATATAGATGTGATGTGTAGAAAATGGAGGGCAAGGGAATAAGCTGCAAAGTGTACATGAACAACTAGTTGACAATATAAGTACAGTGATGAAGGATAACAGATACTTACAAGAACAATGCAGAGCAAAACTTGTACATAAGCATTGGGTTTATTCTACATTAATGTAAGCATTAATATATATCTGATAATTTGGAGCGAACAGTTGATAAGCAAGCTATAATGCACAATGATGTCACATAATTGTGATATGACAATAGGTACTAACAAGAGCGAACAGGTATGAATGTAAGTACAACAATAGGACAACATGTACTAAAAAGAGCAAAGCAGCGAACAGCATAGTTGCGATATCCTAGGTTTTGCGGCGCTGGTTCTATCACCAATATAAGTGGGGTGCTATCTGATTTCTCCAGTACCACCACCTTTTTCAAGGACTTTGCTTGTACTCCCTCAGGTTCTGCAATCACCCTCTTCCTTTTGGATGTCTGAAACACAAGAACAACATTTGAATGGAAAAACATGGTACTCCCTCCGTCCAAAAAAGCTTGTCCCAAGCTTGTGCATTGAATGAATGTATTTAGCACTAACTTTGCACGATTATGCAGGGCAAAGTCATCCCCCGATCAAAATCACATCGCCAATCGTGGATGTGCATGGGGCATTTAGTCTAACTTGGAACCCTGTAGCTGACAACACCCAGTTGGGACGTACTATCTTAGAAGTTGTTACCCATGGTATACCATTGAAGGGCGACAAGGTGCCATGATCTATCACGATCGGACCCTGAACATGCATCCAGGTAATCCCTTCTCTCCGATCTAAGAGTAGTAGAGCCAGGAGCTATCGTATATCTTATTGCCATGTCATCTTATAACATTTCAGTACCTGTCTCTTTATACTCCAGGAACAGGAGTAGTTCTTTCCTTCTTTTTTTATTGATTGGGATAGTCATCTACGCAACTTTGTAATGCCAGTTGTATAAACTATAAAGGACTTAACAAATTCAATTCCGTGTAGTACTAGCTAGGTCGCCATAATCCCATCAAACAAAACTACTCCTCCTTTAATTAATGTACACGGCCCAGGTAACACTCTCAAATTGTTTGTCGTCGCCCGTGCCGCAGCTGGTCTATACATTGCTTCCCTTCCCCCTCATAGAAATAAGCAATATCAAGTATTTTAATTTAATTCGTATCCTCTGCTTACATCACATTATTATACTTCATGGACCATAACCATGCACGTCACCATGTATCCAGGTTTGAGATGCCAGGTGTACCAGATGGACGGCGGCGTGTTCGACCCCCGTGATGCTACCTGGGTGTGGATGAACACACTTCAAGAATACTCGATTTTCATTGGGGACAACTACCCCATAGTGCAAACGATGCCACCTTCCGTGCACGATGCCGACGGCCTGCCGTTCATGAAGAATGGGTGCGTTTTTATTGCGCACCGACGGATTCATATCTTGAATGCCCCTATCCCTGATCTATGCCGCTTAAGTTTGGATGAGTCTCCATCATGGGGAGCCACACTAAGAAGCTGCGATGATGTGGACTCCCGTTGCCCACCGTTATGGATCGTGCCATCTATGAAGAACACGTCGGACTGGAACTTCGAGATGGACATGTATGCAGGGATGTACAAACCTGAGTAATGTAGCACAGTAAGTGAAGTAGAAAGGCACAAATAGTATGAACCTGCATGGCAATGCACGGCGATATTATGATGTACGTGCCTAAGTACTCTACTACTGTATTAATTGGAGGCAGATATTAGGTTTTATATTTGTGTACGTGTATGGTCCGAGACCTTCCAACTAGACGCGTCTGTCTCTCCGGATCGCACTTTGTATCGTTACATACTACTACTAGTACTACGTGTGGTCTCCGACCTAGAAGTGGAAGAAGTGGAGATGCTCTACCACACTGTTCATGTCCCACTCCTTTCGCTGACGTGTGGGACATACAACACATGCCGTGTTTCGCACTCCTTCGTCGTAAGAGTTGAAACGCTAGCTTTCATCAAAAATAAAAAATAAATATAAATCAGTAATAATACTATACAACACGGTTTCCTTGCTCCTCGATATTGGAAAAAATACTTTCGTTTGCTGACATGTGGGACGTCGACCATCCTAGTCCACTTGCCATGCACGCAGAACTCCAGGGGAGAGTCACCCCGGTCATCGCGCCGCAATAATAATGACTAATGAGCCGTCAAATCACAGGCCCAACCTTTCCCACTATAAAGTTGCTCGGACGAAGGAACCATCATGACTTCGTTGAATTCCGCTTCTTGAAGAAAACTACTCTACCAGCAATACTGCTAGCTACAGTATTACCGTACACCAGCGGATGCCTCCTTTGGTTCATAGGATAGGAATTTTATAGGAATAGGAAAATCATAGGAAGTGAGATGACATGCATCTCAATTCCTATAGAGAAAGAGATGCCATTTGATGCATAGGATAGGAATTTTTCCATTGAGTCTAGGCTAATGTACTGGTAATTTGCTCTAAAAACTACAGTAGTAACTAGTACTGGTAGATGCTCGTAATTAATTAAACAAACGTACGGGCGACACAGACACAGACACTAACTACTAGTACTACTACTGCTCACATGCTAGCCAGACGTCGTAGTTCTCCTTCCCGGCTTTGTCGGCGACACCCCATCGTGCTTGGATCTCCGCCGAGCTCTCCTCAGCAGCGCTGTGGCACCGCAGCTCAGAGAACCGGTTTACCAGTGTTTCCAACCCAGAGATCATGTCTTCTGGAAACAGACAACAACTTGGAACAGAACATAGCTGAACTTTTATTGATAATAGTCGAGTACAAACTTATATATTACATGATCATCGAGGCCAAAAGCACATCTAGTGCTATGACAATATCTACATTATTTATCTAACATATCAGGGCCTCGGTATTACTGCGGAATACTACAGTGAAAGACTACTGCATAGCGGAACATGATAGTAACTCCATCCACAGGGACACTGCTGAGGACACATCCTAGGCATTGCAACACGGACCTTCGAGACCTCCGTCTCAGTCTTCTCCTGCATCTGGCATGATACGCCAGGTGAGTACTTTGAATGTACTCGCAAGAAGATGACAACCAAATATGCAGCAAATAATAGCATGGCAATCAACTTGTTAACTCTAAACTGATTCACTTACTGTTATTAACTTACTCATATCCGGGTTGTCTCACAACCCTCGGAATACTCGATGCCACGAGTACTTCCGCTCTTAAGACAAGTTCTTCCATCATTACTATGGTTATTACGGTTGATCACCTAGAGAGGTCTGGACGGGCTGTCCAATACCGTGGACGCAGCTATTCGAATAGATTTTACACTCTGCAGAGGTTGCGCACTTTACCCACACCATGGAGCACCTGACCTCGTGATCCCATTCGGGTGGACCAGCGTTGCTCCAATGAAACCCGCCTGACCCGTGACTCTTCCATCGTACCACCGGCAATCATCCTCCCCTGGAGTTAAGCCCTGGGTGGCCCCGTGTCACCTCGTGACAACTGCCACCGTCGTGGCCTAACTAAACTGTCCCAAACAGGGACGCCGGCACAAAACTCAACTGAGCTCACAGGGTTATCACCGTCTACCTGGTCAGGACAGCACGCACGCATAAACCTCCCTGTCTGGAGGTACCGGTGAAAGAACACGGAGCCAGACCAAGTCAAGGCTGTCCCATACCGGCAAATGTGGCTGCACGGGTAAGCTCGGACAGGTGACTCTTGATCAACCAACTAAGTTTCTCTTAGCGATCAGGGTCATTCATCATATCAATTTAAGTTTTCAACAATAGGCATTTAAATACTTCACTTGAATTATCTTATGATAAATAAATGCGGGAAATGAATATGAATTATGCAATGCTAAGAAATGCTTTATAATATGGATGTCCTGGCTTGCCTTGATCAGTTGGGTTGTTCAGAAACTCCTGGTCTTCAAATCCACAAGAATCTCCTTCTGAAAACATTTTTAAATGGCAAAGGAAAATGTCACATAAAGCCTTTTTATTCACCAACAATTTTGTGGGTATTGGAAAAATACCAAACTTGGTCAGAAAATAAAGGACTTTGATACAAACACAATGCAAAAAGAATCAGGTTAATTGGACCTTTCTGTAAAAAGTTATTAGTGGTCAAAGCTACTGGTCAACTCTGTTAAATAATTCAAATTTAGAAAAAAAAAACAGAACGGGCCACATCGAAGGCGTAAAGGGAGAGTGCGCCTCCACTTACCCCTTCGCGCGCACGTCCACAGTGGCTGACGGGTGGGGCCGGCTCGGCTTAAACAGAGAGGGGAGAGAGGGAAACAGAGTGTGGCGGCTCACTGGCAACGCTCACCGGCGATAGGGGCGGCGGCGGAGCTGGGAGTCGACGGAGATGGGTCGGGCGTGAGGAGACGAGCCTCCCTGTACCCGCAACTTAGACAGAGACGGCCGGACAGCATCGCTCCCTTCCTCTCCGGTGGGTGACAGCTACGGGAATCATCGGCGGTGGCGATTCCGGAAGTGATTCGCTCGAGCAAGAGGTCGAGGCGCACCAGTGGAATGCACTGAGCTCGTGGGTGCAATCAGGCAGAGCTGGGAGTGACTGGGGAGTGCTGGCGTTGAAAGGGGATCGGGCGGTGGAGCTTCTGCCGGAGCTGAGGGAGACGAGCTCCCGGCCCTCCTTGGGCGCTCTGGAGGTGGCTGTGGGATGTTGTGGTGAGGTGGTGAGGAGAGGAGAGCCTGGCTGTGCCCTTTTATAGGCCGGAGTAGAGCTCGGCCGAGCTCTTCCAAAGCGGCACGATGCAGGCCACATCGCCAGCGCCAGGATGCCTTGCTGGCTGGCTGCTTGCGGGCGACGGGACGGGAGAGGGCAGAGGAGAGTTAATGCGCGGTGGAGCTTAGTGGAGGAAGAAGACGAGCTACAGAGGAGCGGCGCAGCCACGGGCGGCACAGTGCACGGGAACGTGCCGGCCGCCGATGAGGATCCCAGCGAGGGGAAGGTACGGGAGTGGGTTACGTGGACGGCATCGACGATGTCGGCACACCAGGACACCGTCTGGCAACGCGAGATGGCCGGTGTGACAACTCCAAACGCGGGCGAGCTACAGAGCGTGCGCACTGGCATGCCAGCACCACGCTCACCATGGTGCCCGGCGCATGGAGGCCGTGCAGGTCCAGCGCAACATATCTGGGAGCTTCTCCTTTGATCATCTAGTGCCTCTGCACCTCTATCTTGGCTAGATACAAGCTGGCTCGAAGGGTAGCATCAACTGTAGTTTCTGACAGAGAACTTGGGAGAGATCCAGAGAGGTGGTGAGCTAAGAATGCAGCCAATGGAGATGTCTGGGAGGGTCTAGGTTGGAAGGACTCCAAACTGGCCAAATTTGAAGTGGTTTGGAAAAGTTTTGGGTATGGTACATGTACAAATAGGCATACTGGTCCAGAAACTGTTTCTTCTTGAGGCACTCCAATGATAAATCTTCTGGAGCTGAATTTTGGCATGGTGGAGTCATTTGGGGTAGAGGAGAGGCCATAAAAGTTTCATGGCCATTGGGTACAGCTAGCTGGCACTTCCTTCACAGTGGTTTCAGAAATGCAGCAGCTTGTTAGAGCCTTCTTGCCAAAAAGTTGTATTGTCCAAAATGAGGTTTTTGGATATTGTGGCTAGATAGGTTCTCTAGTACCTGAGAGAATTTATTTGGGAAGTTTCTGAGTTAGGAAAATAAGGGCTGCTTCACAAATGAACAATTCTGGCCAGAGAAAAAATAATTATTCTGGCCATTATTTAATATTGGGTAGTGGAATATTTTTGAAGATTATGGGGCTATATGATGATGAGGAGGTGTGGCATGAGTTTGGGACCTTTCTGATCATCAAAACTATAGGTTGCTTCACAACCATAGTGATGTCATAGCTTTCCCAAGGAAGAAAATAATTACTTGGAAAAGATTAAATATTGAAATTTTGTCCAAGAGGGATGTGACAGGGTTTTGGCAAAATGGTGATGGTTTTGGATCAAGAGGTTCAAGGATTTATAAGTCCAAAGTCACTTGGAAGGATTCAAAAACCATCCAAAATTCAAGTAAAGCCAAAAAGATTTTGAAAAAATTTGTCAAAACCAGGGTGTCACGAGCGCGTGCGTCCTCTTCTTTCTTGCGGCGAAGGGGCTCTCTTTTCTTGAGTGCTTTCTACCTTTTTTGCTCCCTCTGTGCGGCTTTGGCCACCTCTTGCTCTACCACCCATTCGGCCTTGGCAGCTTCAAAGTCCGCCAACGTAGGTGTGAGGTCACGAGCGGCGATGAACTCGGCACGGCGGGATGCCATCGCTTCCCTACCATTTTGTGTGCGGTCATGGGTGGCGAGGAACTCGGCGCGGCGGGATGCCATCGCTTCCTTACTGGTTAGTGTGTGGTGAGGTGGCATTAACGACGCTTGGTGAGAGCTCTGGGGCGGAGTGGCCGGACAACAGTATAGTGCATTGGTTTGTCAAGTGCTCAAGGACATACGGCGAAGGAAATTTGGATTCCCCTTCAATCCTGGTCATTTATTACCGCACATGGTTAATTTCCATAGCCTCTGGAAACTGTGGGCGCTGACCCTATTGTGGGTTGCTTTCTGATTGGCCACCAGCCAAGCCACGCCGATCGCGCGCGTGCACCGTGATCGAACGACATTCCACATCCCTATCATCACACCCGTGTAGCTGTAGCTAGGATTTGATGTTTCTGCGCTACTACCTCCGTCTTGGTTGATGCATGTAACTACAAATAATATCACTAGAAACTATGTTTAAATACGAATCCAACGATATAATTTTTGGTGACATGCATTATTATTTTCTTAGTTCAATCTATGGTCAAAGTTTGGCACAAAATACTAAGGGAACCAATAAATCAGGATGGTGGTAGTAAATTTCTACAAAATGCACATAATGGCCTAAATATGGTAAATGAACCCGGAGAAGTGCCAAATTTGAACACGGTGCTTTGTAGGGTGTATGTTGATCGTAGAAAAAAAAGTCAACCGCCACATTAATTGAGTACTTTTGCAAACTACAAAAATAATATACCACCACGCCAGCGTCTGACCGCCCTGGCCCACCGAAACCCCTTCCCTCGCTCGTGCGCGCTTCCTGCCTAAAACGGTCACCATCGCTCCAGAACGTCAATGCCAGATTCACGCCTGACGTGACCTCTCACTGGCGCTGGCATTGCAGCAGCGCGACGGCCGAGAGAGCGCCACCCACGCAGCATCCTGGTGCAAGCGACTGCTTCACGTTAACGGCACCACAGCCATCCATCCGTCCACCACCCACATTAACAACACGCAGCTGCCGACGAACCTACTCAGACGCCAGTCGTCCGTCCATCTATCGCGGCTCACTGCCATTCACCCGCTATATTAACTTCAGCCCCAGCCATAGCCATAGACCCACAGTCATTCTCCTCTGGTCCCTTCCTTCTGTCGGCACCACTCCAACCATGGACTCCTCGCGCTCCAAAGCTCTCTTGGACGTACTGTCACTAGAGCAGACGAAGGACATCGTCGGCTCCGCTTTGGGCGCGCTCCAAAGCTCTCTTGGACATACTGTCGCAGGAGCAGACGAAGGACATCGCCGGCTCCCCCCTGGCCGCCCTCCGCCGCCATGACCATGAAGCCGGCGCGCGTGCATGGGTGCAGCCGGCAGCGAGGATGAGTAGTACATGGTAGGTCACCGCCGCTATGGTCCCAGGAAGGCCACCGCTCCTCCACTCCGTTGACGCCAAGCTTGGTGGGGTAAACATCGGCGGCCGATTAGCCGCTTGACGGCGATGTGGCAGCGGAAATCTTCAGAAACTTGTGCTCCGTAGGAGGAGGTTATGGAGGCGGAGCTGGATAAAGCCGAGGCGGATGAGGAGGAGGCAAAGGCAATAATCGGGTCGGCCATGGAATTGCGGACTATAAAGTGTAGGCCTAAAAAATCTCTACAAGGAAATAGCCAACACAATATAATGAGGACAACAATATATATAGTGAATGCAAGGTCAAGAGACCAAAGTAAACCACAAGTAGTGGCTAGGGTTAGAGATAACCGAAGACACGTAGACGAGGATGTATCCCGATGTTCACTTCCTTGGAGGGAAGCTAGTCACCATTAGAGAGGTGGATGTTACCACGAAGGCACACCAACGCCACGAAGGCTCGCCCTATTCTCCTTGAGATATCACCACGAAGGCGATTCCCAACCACTAGTGGTAGACCTTGAGGCGGCCTCCAAACCATCACAAACTTTCCGGGGGACAAATCACGAGTTGATTCCTCACCGGAGCACTCCTACCGCCTTGGAATCTCCAACCTCCAAGAGTAACAAGATCAAGGGGTAAATGCTCAAGACTTGCTCAAATCACAAATTGCTTCGGTCAAAAGTGAGAGGATGAGTGGGTGTATGCTTGGATGAATCTCTCTCAAGAACTCTCACAAATCTCTTCGGGGTCTAACACAAGAATGCTCAAATCCCTCACCCTCAAATCCCACCGCAAGCAACTAATGCTATGGAGGGATGGGAGAGGAGAGGAACAATGGAGGAGGTCAACAAATGAACCCTAGATCCATGGGATAGTTTTCCCCCAAATGCATTAGAGTTTTGAGGCTTGGGGGAGGAGGAGAGAGCTCAAAAGAATGGGGAAATCTCAGATCCAAAAGCTCTACCTCGATGGGGAATAAGGGTGCCTTATATAGTGCCCCACCAAATATGCCCGTTACGCATAGAAAAACGCAGCCCGGAAGTTCTGGGCAAGCCCGGAACTTTCGGGCTCCCTATTGGACACATATGTGCAAACTTTCTGGTTAGCCCGGAACTTGGCCTGGAACCTGGCCGGAACTTCTGGCCCCCGGAACTTCCGGGAAGGCCCGGAACTTTCGGGCCCCCTTTGGGCCAGATATGTGCAAACTCTCTGGTTAGTCCGGTACCTGCCCGGAACTTCCGGCCCCCAGAACTTCCGTCCCCGCAGAAAACATCCAGCATACCGAAAGTAAAACATGCATAACTTTTTCATACGGACTCCGATTTTGATGATCTTGGGATTGTTTTGAAGCTATGGAAAAGATCCAGGCCCTCACATAGAGAACCAACCAAGATAAACCAAAATGGAGGGTGCAAATAAAGAAAAGGTTAGATCATATATTTTTGGGAAACTAGGCTATGGATTTATTTGGTGTATAGGATACGAGTGGAATTGTGTATGGAAGATGTTGACTTGAGCAAATCCAACATGAACCCCTTTGATCCCCTCTTAATAGTGCAGGATCCCTATAACTCAAGAATCATAAAAGAGCTACACTACATAGCTATCAAGAATCCATTCTTGAGTGTATATGTTTCTTTGGTGGTCATCGCTCCACAACACTAACGCCAAAGGAACTAATACCTTTGACTCGAACCTTTCACCTGAACTTGATGGTTATGTTTCTTCTTGGCTCAAGTTAAAGGCAAGACACTGGTGAAGTCTTTAAGTAGCTCTCCCATACACAATGTGGGAAGCTTTGCTTTGTATTCATCTTCACTTGTCCATCAGGTGATCATCCACAAGCTTCAAGCATGTAATCCTTTGGGATGGTTATCTTGAACTTGACCTTGTCAACCATGATCATGAACACTTGATGTCATCCTCTCATGGACACTTGGAATCTTTCTCTCGATGCGAGCCCATGAGAATAACCTAACCCTCATAAACATAGACAACACATAACATGGGTTAGTACACAAAGTGCAATTGACAATTTCTTATCATACCACAAGATCCTATGTGATGCATCATTTGCACTTGTGTGTTGACCATTTAGAGTTTGATTCTTTGATCTTTATCTTGGTTAACCTTTATCTTTACTCCATGCTTAATCTTGATGTCTTGAAGGCCATATTGAATTCTTCACTATGCTTCATTTCTTCAAGACATTATCACCCATATCTCAATTATCATATGACCATATAGAGTTTATCCATGAATACTATATTGGTCATCATTTGTTCTTCTTCATGATCCATCACAATCTCTTGTGAGCCACAACGAAATCTTCACATGAATTCTTGCTTCAAGAAATAATCATCCATGACTCAACATATGAGCTCATCATGATCCTATATTCAAGCCATATGTAGAATTCTTCTATATAATCATTCTCTCAAGATCATGATCCATCATGGCTCACCCCATAAGCCTAAGCATGAAGACCTCTGAGATCCTTCAATGAACTCCGTATAGATCACATCTTGTTCATCACATGGAATTCATCTTGATCATATTTGATTCAATCACTGAGCTCAATCTTGATGGGCAACTATATGTATATGGCAATCATTCTGAATCCATTCAATATCCTTCTTGCATTGCCCAAGGAACAAGCCTTCATATATAACTTGATGCCAATCAAGTCTCAATGCATATATTTGTGTTGATGGATTTCATCCTTCAATTTATCCAATATTCTTTATGCATTGCAAATGGAACTTTCCTTCACATGTATATCTTAATGCAAACATTAGTCCATAAGGATTGTCATTAATTACCAAAACCACACATGGGGACTACATGTACTTTCAGTCGGGCACCGGCGATCGTTTAGATTAGGTTTACAGCAGGTTTTAGTACGGTTTGCGCGTAAAATGTAATGAATTTCATCCGGTTTATAGGAAAAGTTTTCAAAATGTATTGAATTTCATTCGGTTAAAATGAAATTTGCTTTCTATTGCATTTTCACTGACATGTGGGACTGCAATTGAATAAATCGTCGATAGCCGAAATCTAATCACTCGACGGGCGTCGGCTGAGAAGAGAGAGACAGGGAGAGAGAAGAGATCGCCCGCCCACCATGCACGGACTCCAAGAAATATGGTGATAATCTGAGGTGGCCATGCGGGAGTTGGGACCACTCCCAAGCCCGCTTCTGACCTCCCTGGCCCACCAGAAAACCTCTCCCCCCTCCTGCGCGTGCTCCCCCTAGGCGACAGCTGCCTGCATTTAGAGCAAGTACAATACTGGGCTATAAGCCCGCTTATGTGGAGGAGAGAGGCATTTGAAAGCACAAGTGCTCCCTGGGTCATTTTGGTAATTAATGTCAACATATCTCTTGTTGGACTAATACATTTACCTAGTGTATTTCAGATCAGTTCAACAATGGCATGGCAAGGACAAGAGGATGTGGAACCCCTTCAAAATGCTAAGGACAAAGATTGGCAAAAGCTCAAGACTCTTCATTTCCATTTTAGTGATCCAAGATCACATTGAGTCCATAGGAAAGCCAATACTATTAAAAGGGGATGAGGTGTTGCTTAATGATCTACTTGCTCAAAGTGCTTAGTGATATTGCTCCAAAAACCATCAGCCTCTTTCTCATTTCCACATTTGTCCAAAACCCAAAGTCAAACTCGGCCCCACCGATTTGATCTATCTGGCGCCACCGAGTTCAGTTGACATAGCCACTGCTAGAAACCCTAGACAATTCGGTCACACCGATACGGATCTCGGTCTCACCGAGATGGCCCTGCAAACTCTCTGTTGCCTGTTGCAATTATTTCGGTCTCACTGAGTTTGCTTGACCAACTCTCTGTTTGCTCTTTGCTGAAATCGGTCACTTCGAGTTCATGCAATCGGCGCCACCGAGATGAGGTTTTGCCCTAGCCCTTGCACATTGGTCCCACCGAGTTGATCATGTCGGTCCCACCGAGATCCTAACGTTCAAATTTTGAACTAAATCAGTCTCACCGTGTTCTTCTATTCGGTCTGACCGAGTTGGGTCAAATGTGTGTAATGGTTGGATTTTGTGTGGAGGCTATATATACCCCTCCACCCCCTTCTCCATCAGAGAGAAAGCCATCAGAACGTGCCTACACTTCCACTACACATTTTCTGAGAGAGAACCACCTACTCATGTGTTGATACCAGGATATTCCAATCCTACCACAAGAATCTTGATATCTAGCCTTCCCCAAGTTGCTTTCCACTCAAATCATCTTTCCACCATAGCCAAATCTGTGAGAGAGAGTTGAGTGTTGGGGAGACTATCATTTGAAGCACAAGAGCAAGGAGTTCATCATCAACACACTGTCTATTACCTTTTGGAGAGTGGTGTCTCCTAGATTGGTTAGGTGTCGCTTGGGAGCCTCCGACATGTTGTGGAGTTGAACCAAGAAGTTTGTAAGGGCAAGGAGATCGCCTACTTCGTGAAGATCTACCCGAGTGAGGCAAGTTCTTTGTGGGCGATGGCCATGGTGGGATAGACAAGGTTGCTTCTTCATGGACCCTTCGTGGGTGGAGCCCTCTGTGGACTCACATAACCATTACCCTTCGTGGGTTGAAGTCTCCATCAACGTGGATGTACGATAGCACCACCTATCGGAACCACGCCAAAAATCTCCGTGTCTACATTGCGTTTGCACACTCCAATCCCATCCCTTTACTTTCTTGCAATTAGCATGCTTTACTCTTTCCGCTGCTCATACTCTCGCCATGCTTGCTTGAAATGTATTGTGAATGCTTAAACTTGTGCTAAAACTCCACCTCAACTTGAAGAACTTAAAAACTGCTACTTTTGCTTGTTGAGGGTCTAATCACCCCCCCCCCTCTAGACACCTCTTCTCGATCCTTTCAGCATTGAAAAAGTGAAGGGGTGGGCTCTAATGCAAGAGCTCATCTCTACACGTGCTCCTATGTATAAAAAAACATTTGTGTCTAAATAAAAGAAGGTAAAAAACATTTGAGAGGAAATAGATAGAGAGAAAGTGAGAAAAACTTGTAACCTTATAGCCAACCTTATAGTCAACACTATGGTACACGAGGAAGGAGGGAGTAGTGCACATGCCAAGTTCACTGGGCTGCCGTGTTTCACACTCCTCCGTCGTAACAGTGCAGACAATAGTTTTCATCAAAAATAAACAATGAATACTCCTTGCTCGTCCTCGATATCGGAAAGAATACTTTCATTCGCCGACATGTGGGACGTCGTTCATCCTGGTCCACTTGCCATGCACAAAGTGCACATCACAAAGTACTGCAGGGGAGAGTCACCCCGGCCGTAGCACCGCAGTAATAAATGACTAATGAGCCATCAAATCGCAGGCCCAACCTTTCCCACTATAAGTTGCTCGGATGAATGAACCATCATGACTTCATTGAATCAGCTTCTCCAAGAAAACTTACTGTACCCGCAATACTACTACCACATGCGAAGACTGGACAGCACTGTAGCATGTCATATCATTGAAACTAGGCCAAACTAGCCCGCCTAGGATTTGTACGTCTCTGTACTGCTATGATTTTGTATCACATGTAACCTTTGCTAATCTAACAACTAGAAAGAAATGGAGGGCCTTTCTCTCTATCTAGATCTCTCTCCATCCCACAACCCCTCTAGCACACGTACACACTCTCTGTAGCCACTCCGAAAGTACGACATCACTACACATTCACGCTTCCAGCAAAAAAATTACACATTCACGCATGTTACAAGTACATGCCAATTTTGTTCCGAATGCAAGTTATTAATGTGAATGTATCCGTGAACCAACTCTTTGAGTTTGATATGAATTAATGTATAATTGTGGACTATTGTCTGATCGATCGCTAAGCCTACAATTTTAGGAGCTTGGGCTATTGGCCGATCAATGACCAGACCTATAAGTGTACCACAAGCTCATCAGCCCCAATGTTTCTCTTTGGTGAGTGTTTGCAAGTACACTATAGCTCGCATAGTAGCTAGCCTACTAACACCAAGAATCATCAAACAAGCCCTGCTGATATGATAAACAGTTCAAACTTACATCTAAGCATGCCATATATTACATCAAAAGCTGGTGAGGATACATCTGTTTCCATAACTCGGAGAGGGTTTGCATGATTCACTATCAAACAAAAGTAGCAAGTACCGCCCACACAAGATAGTGCAGTAGCCCTAAGATGGTTTGAAAACACGCATTGTTCTGGTAATTAAACACAATGTAAACTACATTGAAGGATTAGCGCGACCAACTATTTCTTGTCATCGATCTCTGGGGCAATGTCCACAGCACGGACAGCGGCATGGGAATCGATCTCTGGGGCGATGTCCACAGGACGGACTGCGGCATGGGAATTGATCTCTGGGGCGATGTCCATAGGATGGACCGTGGCATCGGAATCGATCTCTGGGGCAATGTCCACAGGACAGATCGCGACATCGGAATCAATCTCTGGGGCGATGTCCACAGGACGGACCGCGACATCGGAATCATCAAGGACGTCCACCGGCACCTGCACAACCCTAACATATTAGCAAGCACATTGCAAATAATCAAAACCAAAACTATGGTGAGCCATTTTTTTACCTTGTGCAACTCACCGGGGGATCCGATCCCTACGGGGGTCATCTCCTCGATGGGGGCCATCGCCTTGCCAAGGAAATACTGCTTCTCAACGGCGACTATCTCCTCAAACTCGGCCTTGAGCCTCTCATAGGTGGCCATTAGAGTTACTGGGGTAGGCACGTGGGGCCCTTGCTATTCTTCCAGCTTTCTTGGTTGAGGAGTTCGTCCGCCAATGTCATCAACTCTTTGGCCAGTGCTTGTTTCTTGGAGTTCTTCGTCTCCATGGGTTGGCCCGCCAACATGGCCAACTCATTAGCCGGTGCTCGCTTCCTGGAGATCTCTGTCTCGAATGGGTTGTCCACTGGCAACTCTTTGCCTAGTGCTCCAGGATCGATCAATAAACTGACAAACAAAAACCAATCGAAAGGAAACCACAATCGCAATGAAAACGGGAAAAGAATAGGCAGTGAGAATCGGTCGGTGCTTCGCAAAAAGAAGATTCTTGGAATGAAAATATAGTAGCATCACTGATTCGCCCACCTTTCCGTCATCCATACAGAAGAAAAATGGCAGAAGTGAGTAGCCTGGAGTGAGGTTTTCTTCAAGATAGGGGAGAAAGGGCTTCAACGAGCGTTCCAGTGAAATGATGGCTGCTTCGTCCCGTCCAACTTCGAGGCCACTTTACCACTGCGGGTAAAGGTGTGGGTTTTGTGATATGACGGGTCATGACGGCCACACCGGGGTGACTGGTGATTCTCGACTGTAGCACCTCGCTGTGATTTGGTGGATGGCATGTGGGCCCGGATGCTTGATGTCCCGCATGTAATAGAGCGGCTAGTCATAGAGTTTGGATGACAGGCGAGGAGCTGGCAATAGTAGTACACCTCCATCCTGGTTTATTAGTCCCTATGATAATCTGTGCCAAATTTTCACTATAAATTTAACTAACCAAATGCTCATGCGTGTCACAAAAAATTACATCATTGAAAACTATGTTCAAATACGAATCCAAGGATATAAATTTTGTTAACATGCACTAACATTTTGTCAGTTAAATCTTTGGTCAAAATTTAGCACAAATTACAAAGGGGACCAATAAAGATTGTACTCTCACATTTTGTTTTGGGGATACTCCCACATAGAAAATATAAATAATAATGCATGTCGGTGCAGCCCACATTTCCGATAATTTGAGCCGTGGGCTTGTTCACAATTTTTACGAGGCGGTGGTTGTTCACTTAATGGAGGGTCTAGTACCAGACTTGAACGATACAAAGTGCGACCTAGCACATCATTAATGAACCCTCGATAGTTCGGCTTGTTATCCTCGTGGGTCGCTTCATAATGAACAAAGCCAACCATCAATATCTTAAGGAGCTTAATGAACCAGCTAAAGAGTTTCAAGCTAAGTTCGTTAGTAACAACACAACACATGTTTCATCTTACATGATTTTTTTAATGAGCTTCGAATGAACTGAGCCGAGCAGGGTTTTTTACTCATTAATCTTTCGGAGCTTAACAGGCCAAACCTTAACGACCACGAGCTTAACGAGCATGAACATAATGAGCCGAGCAGCTCGTTAATCCACCCCTGCACACCACTTGGAATAAGCGGGTACCTATATGAAAAAACAATCAACAACTCAAAAAAATGGCGACCTGGCATGTACACAATTTTAAACGATTGTTTTGATGGAGTGAAAAAAGAAAACTACCCCACTATTAATATAGGCAGGAGCCTCCGCGCTTCCTTGCTAGGGTTGCTCTATTCACACACTCTCATCCTCGCCAGATCTAAACAAGATAGCGGTGGTCACACTGCCTTTCTATCCTCACCGCTGGTTATAGATCCTGACGCATCCCCTCTGCCGGGGAAGGGGAGGTAGGGCAGCATTTAGGCTGTCGTCGACGGCGAGGGAGGAAACCCACTACCGGCCGCACCATTATCTCTGGCCGAGCACTGGCGCGGGAGGTCCTCTGATCCCTTGGTCGCTTCCGTAGTGTCGGTGGATCCAGCATCCCGCCCCCCACTTAGCCACACCCCGACGACCTTTAGGTATATCTTACTTTGAAACCGGCCTAGCTCTACTTCCCCAGCTTGCTACATCGCTGCATGCGCATCATTTTCTACCTCTCAGCCCCCCACGTAGCTAGGCTCGATCGGATTGTCCAACGCCACCTAATTTTTTGTTGTTGTTAGAGGTAAAGCTACTTCATGGAGTCGAATCTTGTAGTACTTGGTTCAAACATGATAGAAAGGGGGAAAAGATGTAGTATGTACATAGGACTTGGTACAAACACGAAAGAAAGGGGCTGAAAGTAGTACAGACTGGCCATCCAACCGGTCTCTTGGTCAAAAATGGAAATAAAGGTGAAACGCTTTACACACTAGTATGGCCAGGACTATATTTGCTATCCACACATACGAATAGGTGGCTAAAGTGAACAAAGATGAGACCAACCTAGATATGTTGCTTGGATGTTTGTTTCTCAGGGCAACAAACTCTGAATCACCACTTTATGCCCCTGTTTAGGTACATGGTGCTGGACTGCTAGTGCACACACTGTCCCATGTCCTTAGAGCAACTTATTTAGTTGTTCTTAATCTAATGCCCCTGGTAAAATGAAGCCATTCCACTGTTACAACTCATCACAAGTTTAACCAATTGTTTTTGCCGGTAATTGTTTGAGACTCTAACTGTTTCCTTTGTAGCTTTTTGTGCAAACAGGAATATACATTTCACCTCGATGTTATTGCGACCTTTTGGTGCACTGCACCAAAATTACTTCTTTTTAACTGGAATGTCACACCGGAACCATTGGTTGATTTTAGTGGAACTGCACAAATGGAGATCTGTGTTCCAATCTTCATCCTCCATATTAGCACCCTAACCTTCCCTTAGGTAAGAATGATATTTAATGCATGTGTTCACCTTTATTTTGCAACTACCATGAGAAAATAATGCCATTGTTTACTAGTAGACTTGTACTCCCTCACTAACAAAACCAAATCTGACATTGAAGGCCAATCATGTACTTGGTTTCACCAATTGGTGAGGAGAAAGAGAAACAGACCAAGAAGAGGAAGACAAAGAAGAAGAAGAAGCAGAAGAAGGAAATGAAGAAGGATCACACGCTGGTACCATCCTATTTTATCCTGGCATCTTGCTAGTGGTATTGTATTGCTGTGTTGCTACTAGTATTAATTTACTTGAAGAAATGCACTTGTAGTACGTAGCAGAGTAGTACTTGGCTTGACGACACATCATACTAATTAACTGGATTCTGGATGCATGTGTGACCCAGCCCTACACGATCAACAGTGCCAAGGTGATCTTCCTGAAGCTGAGGCCTCAGTCGAGGCCATTCAAGGGCTCCGGAAACATCTGCCTCACATGTGAGACGATCCTCCAGGAGCCCTTCCACTTTTACCGCCTCTCCTGGAAGGTCATTAATCAATTAGGAGTATTAAGCAGCACTAATTAATTGCTGCCTAATTGTCCTATCGGAATTAAACAAATATTAGTAGCACCTCATGCTGAATCATGTACGTGTGTGTGTGTGTGTCTGTGCAGGTGGACCATGTGGTGGTGGAGCTTGGAGGGGATATTGGCAGTGTCATGAGATAGTAATGCTATTGTTTTGCATGTCAATTTATTGCCACTGGTTCAATGAGCCAATGTTTTGCTACTGTATTATCATCATGCTTTGATGCAATTGTTAAAGTAATATGCTATTGCCTTTCTATCCTTCCTCACTAAGATAATGAAGGTTTCACCTTGTTCCTACTTGTGCAAACAGGGATCATGTTGTGTCATACATACATTTTAGTGGAACTGCATAAGAGGATACAATGAACTGTATCCCAACCAGTGCTTTAACTCTGCTGGAAGTTCTTGATAATCTCTCGATATAATCTCAGCACTGGTAAACAACAGTGATGTCAACCGTACATTGGAAGTGCACAAAAATATGTACTATTGAATGATTCCAGTCAGTGCTTTATCTTCTCTTCTGGGACTAGTTGAATAAGCTTCCTTGCTTAGGTTGGTACCGGCCTAAGGCCTTCATCTAGATTAGTGTGCTATCATCTCTATTTGTATCGTGCTACTGTTTTGCTACTTTCATGAGAAAGTCCTTTATCTTTGCACGTTAAATCTTTGCAAGCTATGATACATGGCAATGCTTTAAGTGTTGAGCTAATTGGCACTGATAATATAAACTAATACCTCTCTTTAAGCAAGGCTACTATGTTGCAAACTTTACCCATTAGGATAATGAGGATGCTTCTATTTGTTAGTGTATATTTCATCAACTAGTGCCACTATTACAGTAATCTCACTTTCGCAATATATGTGCCAACAGGGATGCTCGATTTCAGTTGAACTACACAAAAACTTTGGGTGGTTCATTGCCTCGACTGCCTCGTTCCTTTCCTGCCAGTCGCTTATCTCAGCTTCCAGTCAAAGGAAGCACCAATTGATATGCTTCCTCACACAGGTTGGTATCGGTCTTCATCCTGATTATTGTGCTTGTCATATCTAATGGTAATTTTGTATTGTGCTACTATTGGCCAATTTCATAAAGTAGTAACTTGGGAGCCTAAACTCGCAGGAAAATCGTTACATTGGCTGATTTCAGTAGAACTGCACAAAAAGATCAGATGGATAGATACTTATGCTGTTGCTTTGTACTCGCAAGTTCACTCAGACAAGCATCAATATTGACAAGAAGAAGTGCCAGAGTGAACGCCAACAATATTGCTTGGCGCATAGCCCTGAAAAACTTAGTCCACTCTTTGGTCCCAACCTACGCTTTTTGGTTATCGGCTAGTATGCTGGTAGCGAACTGTATGCCATGGAGTCTGAAGATTCCAGACAAGTAGGTAGACGCATATATTCATATGGCACTTAACCAGTCTGCATGCCTGTGATGCTCCATTTCAGTTGAACTACACAAAAACTTTGGGTGGTTCATTTTGTCGACAGCCTCGTTTGTTGTCTGCTATGTAGATTTTTGGCGATATACAGGACAAAGATGGGCCAGTAAATTAGTTGGATGAAAGTAGTGGCCAAGTTGCTCAAACCTCTCGCAGCATCAAGGCCACTATCATGAGGATAAACCTACAAGCAAAGTTCAGATAGTCTATGCTGCCTCTTATGTACTCGAAAGTTTGCTCAGACAAGCATTAATTTTACCAAGAAGTACCACCGAGTGAAAGTAGTTGGATGAAAGTACTGGCCAAGTTGCTCGAACCTCTCACGGCATCAAGGCCACTATCATCAGGATAAACCTACAAGCAAAGTTTAGATGGTCTCTACTGCCTCTTATGTACTCAAAAGTTTGCTCAGACAAGCATTAATTTTAGCAAGAAGTACCACCGAGTGAACATCACTTGCCCGTTTGTACCGTTGGTGATTAATGTGTGTCGATGGTTGTGTTCTCTCAATCATTTGGATGCATAAATATTTTGAACTTGTGTATATATGAATCTTTTGTGAATGTTAGCTATGAATATTGACTTGTGATCTAAGTATGAATCATTTGGATGCATAGGCATGCTGAACTTGTCTATACATGAATTTTTTGAGTTGTTGATTGCCAATGTTGGCTATGAATATGAACATATCCTGTGAACCTGAGTTTGACCTGAATGTTTACCTTTTCTGTTGTACTTGTGTGTGAATAGTTAGAATGTATACTATGGGATTGTGACGTGTGAGTGTCACATGGCACACCTTCGTTCCGAGAAGAATGGCACCAGCTTGTTAGGGTAGCAACGGCGCGTGAGCTCCTTTTTTATCTTTTTGCTCAGTCTCCCCCCTTCCTGCTCAACCCCCGCCATAATGTTTTTGGCCGGAAAAACAAACATAATACTGTATTGTTTTTGGGCCTAGATGAAAAATCGAGTGCTGCTTTCTGTAGGTTGGCCCACCCAGCAAATGGGCTGCTGGTCCGCCATGGACTCGGAGGCTAAAAATACAAGTTATATTGTGCAGAGGTAAGTAAAAAAATACGCCATCGAGAGCCATCCAATGAAAAGAATAATTCACGTCTGATGTGCTTCTTCAGTCTTCCCTTTGGTTGTTCTCCCGCCGTCCAAACAAGCAGCACGGCCGGACTGCCTGCTGCCGCTCAGGGGCCGGCGGCGCTGCCTCATGTCGTACCCCCCGCCCCCTCTTAAATCCATGGGTTTGTCAGCCTAGTCAATAAATGATTTTTTACAATGAAGACTGTCATCGGGGAGCTGTTTTTAAGGGTATCAGGGATCTAGCAGTAGCAAGTATCATATTTTTCAGAGGGCGAACTAGTATCAGGTCGGCCTAGGTTATGTTATTTAACATGCGCAGCCCACGACATACCGAGACCATGGTTTCAACTTAATTTTTTGAGGTCCATCATGTATGTACCGGCCTATGGGCCTCCCAGCCTAGGTTTTATATTTTTTTAAACATCGGCAGCCCAATTTATCTTTTTATAACAAAATGCAGATCTATGTTCTATTTTTCTATATATAAGAATAAGAATGCCGGGTCCAATTTATGTTTTCCGTTCTAACCATATTATATATATATTATTATTATTATCATATATTTAATTGCAACTTATATATATATTATAAAAACATCCCACGTCTTATCAACTTATAAAAATAAATGTTTAACAGAAGTTGTCAAGGGAAATCGTGGTTAAGGAAATGAAAATCCTGGTGATTGCTCACAAAAGTTGCGAAGATTTAAGGACCAATGTAATAATAACGCGCTCATTTTTCTTTTGAGCAATAACTCGCTAATTAGCTAATTTTATATATAATAAAATGTCCACCTCCCATTTATTTTTTTGATAATAATTGCATCGTCTAACCTATCAATTTATTTACAACAAGCCTAGCAAATCCGTGTATTTCAAGAAAGTGCAAATCTACTGTGATTTCTTAGAAAACAATTAAATGAGCTGCATTGACGCTACATTTTTTTTCACCTAGCCGAGCAAATTGACTGTAAATTCTAGAAAACATGGGTTAAATATGTTTCTCTCTCAAAAAAAGGGTTAAATATGTTCTGCATTTTTGCAGGCTGACACATGGGCCAATAGGTCGAAGCCTACGCAAGGCGTTGTCAACTTAGTCAACAAATGATTCTGACATCCACAACCATTGGATTTATATCCAACGGCCGGCATGCATCTTCAATCTCTCGTCTTCTTCCTCCAGCACCGCCGGGACCGCCTGCTCCGGCCTCCAGCGGCTAGTGGATCTGCTTAGCACGCATCGCTGCGAAGCGCTACCCTACCGCTGGCCAGGCTATCCCTCCAGCCCTGTACACCTCCTGTTATTCTCCACCGACTATAGCCCCATGGTGCACCAGAGCCAGTTAACCCTCATACTCCCCTCCAGCTGCGACTCCACTGTCGCCTCTTCTCATCTCTGGCTCATTCCCATCTGGGGCCTCACCGTCATCCACCGCCTTGGCGCGCTTGGCACTGCATAGTCAACGTGGTCAACAAACGAGAGTCATCGGAGGAGGACAATATGTGGAGAGGCTGACAGTGAGGACGCACCTGTTCATGGACGCACGCATGCAACTGGCTCCTTATTAGGCCAGAAAATATTATTCCTCCCCCTGACAGCTTGGACCCACCAGCTACATCTTTGCATGCAAGCAAGTGCATCCTTATTACGCGGAAAAAATGTTTTCTCTCCCGGACAGCTGGGACCCAGCAGCTAAATCTTCGCACGAAAGGAAGTGCCTCCTTATTATGGGCAAAAAAATTATTCCTCCCCCTGATAGCTAGGACCCACCAGCTAGATCTTCGCACGCACGGAGTCTGACATGTGGGCCATTAGGTCGCCTACGGAAGGCGTTGTCAAATTAGTCAGCAAAATGATTCTGACATCTGTAGTCGTTGGATGTACATCCAACGGCCGCCGGCATGCATCGTCAATCTCTCGTCTTCTTCCTCCAGCACTGGCGGGACCTCCTGCTCCCGCCTCCGGCGGCCCGCCTCACTGCGAAGCGCTACTCCACCGTCGGCCAGGCTGTGACACCTGGATAATTAAGCTACAGTAAACCCCTATCAATGGTGCCATGTCATCACATTACTGGTGCTAATCCTCACTTGATCCAAATCATAATTCAAATTCAAATTCAAATTAAAGTCCAAAATTCAAATTCCTCAAATTTGCGAACTAAAATGTTCAAAGTGTTGCAAATATTCCATAGCTAATTATGGTGGTGTCGGGGCCGGATTTCGGGGACACAACATATCCCAGAAATTTAACCCCTCGTGTTACCACCAGCCCAGGATTACTGTTACTGGTGGACACGTCCTTGTTACAGATTACCAAGCTATTACAAGAATTGGATACAAGACCATAAAGGTCTAATGATACAATAGTGATTCCGGTGGTGGATGACTGAAATGACTCGTGGTTCTCCAATGTCGATGGGGCTCCATTCCCACAGGAACAGATGACCCGGATAACTCCTATCCGTGTGGCCGCTAATCCTAGGCACCGCACGGACATCGCGGTGGTACTCCTCGAAGAAATCCTGACCTGGCCAAGTAAATAGCCAGGGACAAGCCTATGAGTACGTTTGAATGTACTCGCAAACATCATGAACAGATGATATACCAAATGCAGCAGATATTATGTGATCAAGTTGAATTAAAAATTATATGTGTATGCTCATGATGGACTTAAAGGCATGCTGTCAGGAATTAAATCATGGCATGATAACATATTAGCATGTGAAAATAACTGGATATATATAAAAATATTAGTGATAAGAAAGGAAAGTTAAAGGAAAATAAAATAAAGGAAATGCCGATCGGATGTCTAAAATGACACCACGGTAGGTCTTGAAGAGAAATGCCAAACGGGTGTCTAAAAGAGAAATCAGACGAGACAGGACCATCTGAGAATTCAGGCGACGCCACAAGAGGTCTTGAAAAGAAATGCCAGTCGGGTGTCAAGTGATGCCATGGTCGGACTTGAAGAGAAATGCCAATCGGGTGTCCACAAGAGTAGTGGCGTGATAAACCGCCTGTTAACACGAGGGACGCCATGAGAGGTCCTGAAAATAAAATTGAGTGCCCGGGGTAGTCTAGCCAGCCCCTGAGACACTCAGGAAATACAAAATAAGAGAAATGGGTTAGTCCTCAATAATATGCATAAACATAATAATATTAACGTGCATATAATATTCATGGTAGCCTCAGGGTGTCAATAATTATCCTGCAAAATACTTCAGGCATGTCATAATTATTTTCCTCCGGAGACCGACACTAAGACCGACACTTGACCAACCCAGACTGTAGTCCTTAACCACGGACATGGCTATTCGAATAGGTTTAAACTCTGCAGAGGGTGTACTCTTTACCCACAAGTAAAGGATTTCTTTAGTCAGTACCGTGACACTGATTAATTCCCATTACGGTCTTTGGGTTAAAAACACACCTGACCAGCACACACCAGATTAACTTTCCGGATGCCAGGAATCACCCAAAGCATCGTTCAAGAAAAACTCTAAGATGGAGAGACCAACGTCCTGCATGGGATCACTATTAATACACGCGGATTCCAAGGGGGCACCCCCTCTCGGTCACAACCGGAAACACCCATGCCCCCTGACCCGATGATAGGATTTAGTCCATGGCCCTGGAAACCCTCATCGTGGCCCTCTGTACGGTGTGTGCATGGAAAGGGGTTAACAACTTACTAAACCATACCCCACCTGTGGCAGGGACAAGTGGCAGCACGAATCAAGTATGGGGGTTACCGGAACAAGACTCGATCTACGACCGACTCAGGAGGCTCAATTATTTCCTGCAGTGGTTAGCACAACAAAGTATTCCTTCAGTAGCAACACCAAGACAGGGTCACAGCCCTTGCATGCTCCACATGCATAACCAAACAAGGCCTGACCACGCTCCAACGTGATCACCCTTCTGCCGATAACGGTATTTCTTTTATGCCTGCTCCTGCGAGTTAGTCATGACAAGCACACGATGCACGGTACGAAGAAACATGCCAACTCTATATGCATGCAAATTTTTATTTGAATTCAATAGAAGCATGGTTCAATTATTCCTGCAACCAAACAACTATGCAATCACCATATCAAGTGTTCAAGATGCTTGCCTTGAGCATGCAGAACTATTGGGTGCACTCCAAAAGTTTGAAAAGTTTCTTCCCTCCATTTTTCCTATTTTAAAGATTATAGCAATTACCACATAATTCAAAAAAAGTCCTAAAACTTGTTTCAAATATTTTTCAAATAAATACTAAAATAAACTAGATGAAAAATTAAAAATAACAGAAAAAGAATAAATTTATTTGGAGTTACTATGATTATCCTAGGGAATTACTACGTTGAGATCAATAAAGAAATGGACTATTTAATTGACTCAGTAGAGATGAAGTTTAGGAAAAATGTTCACCTAGGCCGGAATAATAGAGCATGATTTTAGGAACCTACAGAAATTTGAATCACCCAGTTTGGAGTAGAAATGGCTACTATGGAATTATTTGTTTACCACTGAAGAAAAGAAAAGGAGTAAAAGCAGCAGTGTGCCCTGTGCGGGATTTAGCCGTTGGCGTCACTAGGCCGAGCCCAGCCGCAGCCAGCGAGGTAATGACGTTGATGGCGCCCGCGTGGAGTGCGCCTTCCTCACTGGAACACGAGTTCAGAGCAACCCGTCTCCACTTACGCTGAGCTGGCGAGGTTGGGTGACTGACGGTGGGTCCCATCGGGCCCACCTGTCATGCTTAACCGGACCGCCCGCATCGTCTTCTCAAGGCAGAACAGAGCGGTGCTCCGGCGACCCTCGCCAGTGAACGGCGGCACCATTCGAGAAACCGAGACCACCCGTGAGCTCAGGAGGCCGAGGTGATCACAGGGGTATCCTCCACGGTCGCCGGATCATACGGAGTGGCCGGCGGTGAGCTTCACGGTGGCGGTCGTCGGACGGGATGGGGCTTCCGTCTACGGTGGCTCCCGAGTAGAATTGAGAGGAAAAAAAATACTCGTGGGACAAAGAGGATCCCGTTGGTGAAGAGAGTGGAAGGAGATGAGCTGTGAATTTGTTGGAACCAACACGATAGTGGTGGCGGCCGTGGTTGTCGAAGGCAAGGAAGATGGCCTTCTCCGGTTGAATTGGAGGTGGGGATGGGTTTGCGGAACCACGAGGGGGCTTCTTATGCAAATAGTGGAGAGGGGGAAGCTCGGGTGACGTTAGAATCGACCGAACAGCGGCGGCGGTTGCCTCGGTCGGAGGTGAGGAAGATGACCACTTTCGGTCGTTCTTCTGTTTGGGAGAGCTCAGAGAGGGGATGATGGTGTTGGAAACATGCTCTGCTGGCCTCTTATAGGTGGAGCTTGGCGGTGCCGCGGCTCCCGTGGATAAGCACAACGGCGACGATCATTCATGGCGCCTCCGAGGCCGGTGAGACAGTTGCGAGGTCGGCGGAGTTAGGTGGGTGCGGTGGCCGCCCGGATTTATGCCAGGGACGCGCTGGTTGGCTCGGGATCGAGCCGCGTGTCTTGGGCGGTGGCTTGCCCGACACGGTGTTGGTCGTGGCAGGCGTGGGCGGCGATGGTCGGCGCCAGAAGACAAGAGGGAGTGTTGGCGGGGTCGGTGGGTTTCTGTTGGTGCTCCCTGGGCGGTTGCGAGGGCTGGAGAGGTAGCAGGGGGCCACGGCGGCTCGATGCCAGTGGCTGCGATACACGCGCCCTGGCCACGCTCTGAACACGTGCACCACCTGCTCGACTAAATGCCAGCGGCATCAACAGGCATCCAAACAAGCTACAACTTAGCAGGAGGAAGCTTCTGACCATGAGAGGAATAATGGTCATGCTGGTTTGGCTAAAGGGGCTAGAGTGCAATGCAATTTAGAAAGATGCCCAAATTCTGTCATGAGCTCAGCATGCTCGACAGAATGTTAGGGTGACCTAGGTGATTCTGATAGACATGTAATTTGGCAGGTGGAGGTCTCTTTAGAAGATAAATATAGTGGTGAAGTTGGTTTGGCAAAATGCAAAACTTGCTAGTGCAAGTTTGGGGAAATTTCAATTCTGGACAGAAAATGTAGGGGAATATTTGGTGAACTAAAAAGAGGCAATTGGAGCTGATCTCATGGACTTAAGGTTTTGGTTGGAAGGACTATGAGTGGGAAAATTTCAGAATTTTTGAGGCAACAGAAAATTGGGTTGTAGTTCAAACTCAAGAAATGGACAGAATTGAAAAGAGGATGGTTTACTCAAAATTTTCAAAACCCCAAGTTGGGTTTTTGCATAAAAGTGATATGTAGGCATCATATGACCTCTGCTAATTTTTTTGTGGAAATTAAAAAGAATTATTTAAATTAGTTGTAGCGCAACAGAGGCATTTAAAATATAGGAATAGCTATTAAAAGAATTGTTTTGGGGCAATTTTTATTATGAAAATAATTCTTACTGTTATTAAACTATAATTGAAATGTTTTAAGAGAACTACCCAAGCCACAATATTATTTCCAAAAATTTCTATATGGAGGGAAGAACTTTGAAATCAGAAAACAGAAAAGGTTCTGAATATAAATAAAGACCTAGTATAATTCAAAATTTTATTTCTGGCCAAATTTTTATTTAGTAAAAACATGATTAAATTTTTGGGGTGTTACAAACTCTACCCCCCTTAAGAAAATCTCTTCCTCGAGATTTGTTAGGTGGTCACCAAATTTAAACCCACCTTTCGAGGATATTTTCCTAAGCTATTTAAAATAACTTATTTAGGCACAGTTGACGTGGGCTCCTGATAATTGGTGTAACGACAGTGGGGCACTAGTGTTGTGGTTCTACTGTGACTGTTACGACAAATTTGGAAAAAGTGTAAATTCCAAAATTTGCTTGCCGTACTCCAGTGCACAGTGCTCTCTTCGGCTGACGGGTGGACCCAGGGCCCACTGTCAGTCTATTCTTCTTCCTCCGGCTCTCTTCTCCTTCTCCCTCTCGCGTGCTCTCTCCACCTGCGGTGTCTAGCGTGTAGGGTATCTAGGGCCGTACTGTGGTAGTGCGCGGCATGCAAGCTGCCGGTGCAGTGTGCACTCACCTTGCGGGCCAGCACCTTTGTCGGCACTGCTCGTGATTTCACCTCCGAACACCGGTGATCGGGCGACGAGCGGTGCCGGTGGACCTCGTTCACCATGCACCGAGCCCGAGCTATAAAACGAATGCAGTGTTACTCTCTTCTTCACCACACCTTGCCTCACTTCTCCTTTCTCCTCTTTTTCTGATCGCAAGAGCTCAGACGGGGCTCCAATGGAGGACGTGCTTCCGGGGTGGTTTACGATTCTCATGTCCAGAGCAGTGGCGGCGTTGCTCGGGTTCTCACTGCTCCTATTTGTGATGATCCTTGACGATCGACGTGATGCCGCAGCTCGAGTGGTGGCTATTCGAGGCGGCGGTGATCGTGAGGATTAGGCATCGGTGGTGGTTACGGGTGAGTGTTAGTGCGTTCTGCAGCAGCTCCGTAGAAATAAAAGAAAACCCACAAATTTTTCTTCAGAAAAACTTGTGGTGTGATGAGAGTGGTCTGGTGTGTGAGGTGGTTGATTAGGTGCTAAATGTGTGTGTGTGGTTCTGCACTTAGTGCATGTAGTGGAGTGAGTGTGACTGTAAGCCGGGTGTCGTGGCGGTGCGTGAATTAATTCTGTGTTTGCAAAAATTATTAGTCGCAGTGGTCCTTAATAAAATCTCAACCCGAGATTCGCTAAGGGTGAAAAATCCATTATAAAATATGGTAACCAAATTACTCATATGCAACTGCAACCAAACAATTCACTCATAGGGTAAATCCTAAGATGCAACACAGACACCAAATTATGCAATTAAACGCTAGACTATTGAACACAACCATGGTCCCTACGGTACAAAGGTAAAATCGATAGGGTCCTGAGGAAATATTCCTGGCATTGGGACACATTCTTCTTCCCCTGGGGAAAGTGGATGGAGGAGTCGAAGAATGTTCCCTCCTTGGTCTGGCAACAGTGGTCCGCCGATGGCGATCTGAGGATTCAGAATAGCAAGAGTCTGGAGGAAGTCCATCACTTGCTGGGTCAGACGCTCCTGCGCGATGACATATTGAACAAGGTTGGCTAGCATTGGATCTCTCTCTGATTGTCTGCAGGGAAAAGATGCTTCTTCTCTGGATGCTGCTCGGCTCAGGAAGTAGTAATACCCCCTTTCGCTGTCACAGGGCACTGCGTACCGGAGACGGGTAATTGCTTCATAGGCAGCAACTTCTATAGCCATTTCTAAAGTTGTCATAGATTTCCCGATGAAGACGACACTTGTAGGGCCTTGGTTTGGGTCTATTGGTGGGATGTGCGCGACTGCCCAATATTTCAAGGCGTTGTGGTTGATCCTCGATTTGAACAGCTCATACTGGTGTGGCTGAGTGGAGCCAAGGGTGTTGCGGGTGAAATCCCACAATATCTTGACAAAACTGCCCGGGGTTGCATCTGGGGTTCTCAGATGAATCCCAGGGTGCGACATGGGGGAAATGGTGGTGGAGGCAGTGTACAAGGTGAGGGATGCTAGTTATGGACGCGAGAGTGGTCTCTTATATAGTGCCTGGCTGGGGAACATATATCAGCAGGGTTACGATTCTGGGTATCGGCTCTGCTCTAGAGTGGTCGGGGTCAAAGTCACAGATATAAATCACAAAATGTGACGTATTACTGTGGTTGCCGGTTAGGGTGATAGGTTGGGCACCGATTATCAAAAAGGTGTCGGCTGGCCACTGTGTAGGCTTTATCGGATGGGATGGGCTGACTATGGATAAGAAAAGATGTGGACGGTGTGGAAACCTAGGGATAATGACCAGGCTAAGATAGGATTAGCCAATGGTCAGCCTGGCTCTGATACCAAGGCTGTCGGGGCCGGATTTCGGGGACACAACATATCGCAGAAATTTAACCCCTTGTGTTACCACCAGCCTAGGATTACTGTTACTGGTGGACATGTCCTTGTTACAGATTACCAAGCTATTACAAGAATTGGATACAAGACCATAAAGGTCTAATGATACAATAGTGATTCCGGTGGTGGATGACGGAAATGACTCGTGGTTCTCCAACATTGATGGGGCTCCATTCCCACAGGAACAGCTGACCCGGATAACTCCTATCCGCGTGGTCGCTAATCCTAGGCTCCGCACGGACGTCGCGGTGGTACTCCTCGAAGAAATCCTGACCTGGCCAAGTAAATAGCCAGGGACAAGCCTGTGAGTACGTTTGAATGTACTCGCAAACATCATGAACAGATGATATACCGAATGCAGCAGATATTATGTGATCAAGTTGAATTAATAATTATATGCGTATGCTCATGATGGACTTAAAGGCATGCTGTTAGGAATTAAATCATGGCATGATAACATATTAGCATGTGCAAATAACCGAATATATATAAAAATATTAGTGATAAACAAGGAAAGTTAAAGGAAAATAAAATAAAGGAAATGCCGGTCGGATGTCTAAAATGACACCACGGTAGGTCTTGAAGAGAAATGCCAAACGGGTGTCTAAAAGAGAAATCGGACGAGACAGGACCATCCGAGAACTCAGGCGACGCCACGAGAGGTCTTGAAAAGAAATGCCAGTCGGGTGTCAAGTGACGCCACGGTCGGACTTGAAGAGAAATGCCAATCGGGTGTCCACAAGAGTAGTGGCGTGATAAACCGCCTGTTAACTCGAGGGACGCCACGAGAGGTCTTGAAAATAGAATTGAGTGCCCGGGGTAGTCTAGCCAGCCCCTGAGACACTCAGGAAATACAAAATAAGAGAAATGGGTTAGTCCTCAATAATCTGCATAACCATAATAATATTAACGTGAATATAATATTCATGGTAGCCTCAGGGTGTCAATAATTATCCTGCAAAATACTTCAGGCATGTCATAATTATTTTCCTCCAGAGACCGACACTTGACCAACCCAGACTGTAGTCCTTAACCACGGGCACGGCTATTCGAATAGGTTTAAACTCTGCAGAGGTTGTACTCTTTACCCACAAGTAAAGGATTTCTTTAGTCAGTACCGTGACACGGACTAATTCCCATTACGGTCTTTGGGTTGAAAACATACCTGACCAGCACACACCAGATTAACTTTCCGGATGCCAGGAATCACCCAAAGCATCGTTCAAGAAAAACTCTAAGACGGAGAGACCAACGTCCTGCATGGGATCACTATTAATACACGCGGATTCCAAGGGGGCACCCCCTCTCGGTCACAATAGGAAACACCCATGCCCCCTGACCCGATGACAGGATTTAGTCCATGGCCCTGGAAACCCTCATCGTGGCCCTCTGTATGGTGTGTGCATGGAAAGGGGTTAACAACTTACTAAACCATACCCCACCGATGGCAGGGACAAGTGGCAACACGAATCAAGTATGGGGGTTACCGGAACAAGACTCGATCTACGGCCGACTCAGGAGGCTCAATTATTTCCTGTAGTGGTTAGCACAACAAAGTATTCCTTCAGTAGCAACACCAAGACAGGGTCACAGCCCTTGCATGCTCCACATGCATAACCAAACAAGGCCTGACCACGCTCCAACGTGATCACCCTTCTGCCGGTAACGGTATTTCTTTTATGCCTGCTCCTGCGAGTTAGTCATGACAAGCACACGATGCACGATACGAAGAAACATGCCAACTCTATATGCATGCAAATTTTTATTTGAATTCAACAGAAGCATGGTTCAATTATTCCTGCAACCAAACAACTATGCAATCACCATATCAAGTGTACAAGATACTTGCCTTGAGCATGCAGAAATATTGGGTGCACACCAAAAGTTTGAAAAGTTTCTTCCCTCCATTTTTCCTATTTTAAAGATTATAACAATTACCACATAATTCAAAAATAGTACTAAAAGTTGTTTCAAATATTTTTCAAATAAATACTAAAATAAACTAGATGAAAAATTAAAAATAACAGAAAAAGAATAAATTTATTTGGAGTTACTATGATTATCCTAGGGAATTACTACGTTGAGATCAATGAAGAAATGGACTATTTAATTGACTCAGTAGAGATGAAGTTTAGGAAAAATGTTCACCTAGGCCGGAATAATAGAGCATGATTTTAAGAACCTACAGAAATTTGAATCACCCAATTTGGAGTAGAAATGGCTACTATGGAATTATTTGGTTACCACTAAAGAAAAGAAAAGGAGTAAAAGCAGCAGTGTGCCCTGTGCGAGATTTAGCCGTTGGCGTCACTGGGCCAAGCCCAGCCGCGGCCAGTGAGGCGATGACGTTGATGGCGCCCGCGTGGAGTGCGCCTTCCTCACTGGAACACAGGTTCAGAGCAACCCGTCTCCACTTACGCTGAGCTGGCGAGGCTGGGTGACTAATGGTGGGTCCCACCGGGCCCACCTATCATGCTTGACCGGACCGCCCGCGTCGACTTCTTGAGGCAGAACAGAGCGGTGCTCCGGCGACCCTCGCCAGCGAAGGGCGGCGCCATTCGAGAAATCGAGACCACCCGTGAGCTCAGGAGGCCGAGGCGAACACAGGGGTATCCTCCACGGTCGCCGGATCATACGGAGTGGCCGGCGGTGAGCTTCGCGACGGCGGTCATCGGACGGGATGGGGCTTCCGTCTACGGTGGCTCCCGAGTAGAATTGAGAGGAAAAAAATACTCGTGGGACAAAGAGGATCCCGTTGGTGAAGAGAGTGGAAGGAGATGAGCTGTGAATTCGTCGGAACCAACACGACAGTGGCGGCGGCCGTGGTTGTCGGAGGCGAGGAAGACGGCCTTCTCTGGTTGAATTGGAGGTGGGGATGGGTTTGCGGAACCACGAGGGGGCTTCTTATGCAAAGAGTGGAGAGGGGGAAGCTCGGGTGGCGTTAGAATCAACCGAACAGCGGCGGCGATTGCCTCGGTCGAATGTGAGGAAGATGACCACTTTCGGTCATTCTTCTGTTTGGGAGAGCTCAGAGAGGGAGGAGAGGGGCTGATGGTGTTGGAAACATGCTCTAGTGGCCTCTTATAGGCGGAGCTTTGCGGTTCCGTGCCTCCCGTGGATAAGCACAACGGCGGCGATCATTCATGGTGCCTCTGAGGCCGGTGAGATCGTTGCGAGGTCGGCGGAGTTAGGTGGGTGCGGTGGCCGCCCGGATTTATGCCAGGGACGCGCTGGTTGGCTCGGGATCGAGCCGCGTGTCTTGGGCGGTGGCTTGCCCGACACGGCGTTGGTCGTGGCCGGCGTCGGCGGCGGTGGTCGGTGCCAGAAGACAAGAGGAAGTGTTGGCGGGGTCGGTGGGTTTCTGTTGGTTCTCATTGGGCGGTTGCGAGGACTGGAGAGGTAGCAGGAGGCCGCGGCGGCTCAATGCCAGTGGCTGCGATACACGCGCCCTGGCCGCGCTCTAAACACGCGCAGTACCTACTTGACTAAATGCTAGCGGCATCAACAGGCATCCAAACAAGCTACAACTTAGCAGGAGGAAGCTTCTGACCATGAGAGGAATAATGGACATGCTGGTTTGGCTAAAGGGGCTAGAGTGCAACGCAATTTAGAAAGATGCCCAAATTATGACATGAGCTCAACGTGCTCGACAGAATGTTAGGGTGACCTAGGTGATTCTGATAGACATGTAATTTGGCAGGTGGAGGTCTCTTTAGAAGATAAATATAGTGGTGAAGTTGGTTTGGCAAAATGCAAAACTTGCTAGTGCAAGTTTGGGGAAATTTCAATTCTGGACAGAAAATGTAGGGGAATATTTGGTGAACTAAAAAGAGGCAATTGGAGCTAATCTCATGGACTTAAGGTTTTGGTTGGAAGGACTATGAGTGGGAAAATTTCAGAATTTTTGAGGCAACAGAAAATTGGGTTGTAGTTCAAACTCAAGAAATGGACAGAATTGAAAAGAGGATGGTTTACTCAAAATTTTCAAAACACCAAGTTGGGTTTTTGCATAAAAGTGATATGTAGGCATCATATGACCTCTGCTAATTTTTTTGTGGAAATTAAAAAGAATTATTTAAATTATTTGTAGTGCAACACAGGCATTTAAAATATAGGAATAGCTATTAAAAGAATTGTTTTGGGGCAATTTTTATTATGAAAATAATTCTTACTGTTATTAAACTATAATTGAAATGTTTTAAGAGAACTACCCAAGCCACAATATTATTTCCAAAAATTTCTATATGGAGGGAAGAATTTTGAAATCAGAAAACAGAAAAGGTTCTGAAATTAAATAAAGACCTAGTATAATTCAAAATTTTATTTCTGGCCAAATTTTTATTTAGTAAAAACATGATTACATTTTTGGGGTGTTACAGGTGGTGACCCAACACTTTTGTAAAGTATTTACATGCCTTTTTCTGAATATAACAGTGGATAAAAACAATAATATAAGTGCTTTTTAATTTATAAAAATACCAAACTATTGATTTAAACCTCAAACTATTGTGGAAGTGGCCTATTTTAATATACTAATTTAGTTGCCAGAAATATGTTTCGTAAAATTAAAATTAAAAAGAAACTAAAGAAAAAATAGAAAAGCAAAAGAAAAGCAAAATTAAAAAATTAAAAAGGAAACCCCCCTGTCCCCCCTGTCCCCCATGGGCCTTGGCCCAGCTGGCAACGGGCCGGCCAGCCCACCTACCCCCCCCCCCCACCGGTCGCTACCCCCGACCTAGACGCTACAGGGGCGAGCCCCAGCCGAACCACCTCGCCGGTGACGCCCTGGCGAGGGGATAAGGCAGGCGCGCCGCCCTCGCCTCCACTCCCCCCCCCACACACACCTGCCCCTCGCTCCCAACTCCTCCTCTCTCCCCCTCCTCCAGATCCCTCCTCCCGAGCGTGGCCACCGCCGTCCACCGCGCGCCACCGCGGCCACTGGCCACCCCTCACCCTCGGTGGCATGTCCTGAAGCTCCGCCTGCGCCCGCTACACTATCCCCGACCACGAGCCCAAGCCGGGGAGCACCGGAGCGTCCACCCCGTCATTGTCTTCTTCCTTGGCTCGCCGCCATCTTCTTCAACACCGGCGCCCGCTGCAGCTCCTAAACCCACCGCCGGGCCCTCGTGCGCCCTCTCAGTGAGCTCGCCCTCCTCTCCCCTCTCTCACGTAGGCTGCCTCCCTCTCTAACTCGCTCGCCGCAGCTGCCGAAGCTCGGCCCCGCCGCTGAGCTCTTCGCCATCACTACCGACACCGTCGAGCTCAGCCGAGCCCTGCGTCCCGCTCAGGGCCTCGCGGCGGAGCCGCCCGTGCCCTTAGTTTGTCTTGCCACACCCCACAACATCGACTCCGTCGAGCGCCCGAAGCCACCGCCGCTGCCGTCGACGAGGAACTCACCTCTGGCCATCCCCGACGAGCCACCACTACCCCCCCTGACGCGCCTCGACGCGCTCGTCCGTTCGGACTGAAACACGCATCGAACTGAGCCCTGTAGCACAATCCTCGTCCGTGCCCGAACTCTGGCGCCCACCAAGCTCGACACCGGCGCCCTCTCCGGCCGTTCCAGCCGATCCCACCGCCTCAATTCGACACGACTACGTCGCCGCGTTCGAACGCGCCAAGCCGCGAGCCCGGGGACAATCTGTGGCTGATTCCCAGCAAAGGCCGAGCCCGCCGCCGCCTTGTCATGCACGCCGGTGCAACCCCAGCATTGTCCGCCGACGTGGCCGACCGGGGCCACCCCCTGGGTCACTGACCCGCGGACCCTAGGGGCCCGATGGCCAGTTGACCTGGTCAACCCCGCTGACTGGACCGACCCCCAGCCGCTGACAAATGGGTCCCTCCTCCCCTAATTAACTAAAACATTTGAAAAATAATTAATTAGCTTAATTAGACACTGACAGGTGGGCCCAGTAGTTTAACTAACAATGTTTAGATTAGTTTTAACTCTGTTTAACCCACTGTCTATGACAGGTCGGTCCCCCATGTCAGTTTTGACCAGTCAACATCCTGTTCACTGCTGACGTCACCCTCACATCAAGCTGATGCAGTATTTTCTTTTTTATTTAATAATAATTTCAGAATATTATTAAAACTTTGAAAAATAATAAAAATTAAACCGTAACTCGGATGAAAAAGTTTTCTACATGAAAGTTGCTCAGAAAAGTGAGACGAATCCGAATATGCGGTCTGTTCATCTGCACATGCCCCTAGCATAGAGAACATGGAACCGTCCCCTCCTTTGCCGGTATCGTTTAGCATTCCCGGATGTTTTCCCCCTTTGTCGGTATCATTTAGCACGGCGTTAGAACAACCCTAGCACCTTGTATCGCCATGTCATGCTTAGTAATGCATCTGTGTGCTTTGTATTTACTGTTTCTTCCCCCCTCTTCTCTTTGGTAGACCCCGAGACAGCTGCTGATGCCACTGTGATCGACTACGTCGACGATGACTCTTCTTCCTTTTCAGCAGAGCTTCCAGGCAAGCAAACCCCCCTTGATCATTCTGATATCGCCCATTCCATTCTCCCTCATGCTTGCATTAGATTTTGCTACTGTATTTGATTGCTCCTATTCTGATACATAGCCTGATTTTGTAACCTGCTATTGTTACCAACCTGCTTATCCTAAACTGCTTAGTATAGTTTGGATAGTGATCCATCAGTGACCCCCACCTTGTTCTTGTTGCCCCTGCTTCATCATCGATGACTCGATCAACGTGATCGACGTCCAGGGCCCGACACATCACATCACACCCCCTTTGTTGCTCGACTCTGCAGATCTACTATCGAGTGCTGAGGGTGATACCTCGTAATGCACTCCTGATGATAACTCTTTAGTATAGCTATTCGGTCGTGGTCACCGAGGGTGATTCCTCCTTCACCACTCCCGAAACGACTCTGTCGTGCAACACCTCAAGTGTGAACCTCGAGGGTGATTCCTCCTAAGTTCACCTTGATGATTACATCAAGTGGATTCCATCAAGGGTGATTCCTCGGATTCCCCCTTGATGTTATGGACACACGGTTACCCGGACTTTACTTCAGACCATTGTTGAAGTCGGGTTGGCCCTGAGGGGTACCCGCGAGTTGATGTGAAAGTCGGGCGGGCCCGAAGAGCACCCGCGAGATAATTACGAGGCATGGCCGGGCAGGTACACCGCCCTAGTGAGAGGGTTGGGCCTAGCCCTTGCCGTATTTCCTCGAGACGGGGCAACGGGGTCACATTATCGCGAGTCTCTTCTTGTCTTCGCGAGCTCCTAATACACTAAGGGTTTGTGTATTTGATCTGAGTTGGCCACTGGCCTTTATGCACTAACCACCACGCGGGAACAGTTATGGGCACTCGGCGTCGTAGTATCAGCCGAAGCTTTGTCAGACGTCCAGTTCAGCATTATCGTCAGGCTGGATCGCGCCATCCAGGTAGAGGTGGTGCTAGTATCCCCCTGTGCACAACGACCCAGAGTGCAATGGGCGATAGGCCCAAGACCTAGGAGTGCTTAGGATGTAGACCGGTGGGGACCTCTTTGTTGAGCCTAGGTAGGGCTGCAACGTGTTGATCTTCCGAGTGCGGGCATCGACCCAGTAAAGTGTGTCCGGCCAGAGTAATCAAGAGTGTTGGGTAATGTGGTGCACCCCTGCAGGGAAGTTTATCTATTCAAATAGTCGTGTCCATGGTAAAGGATGCTTGGAGTTGTATCCCGATCTATTACAAGTGGAACTGGTTACTTGAGATATGTGATGGATATGATGGCTCCGGGATTGCTTTCTCGCAGGGAGTCGACGAAGGATCTCTGGGCATTAATGCTACAACATGCTTGTTAATTAATATGCTATTATGTACTCTTTTAAATGTTGCAAGATGCTTGAAGATGCTAGTCTTCGATAGGCTAGGCCTTCCCCTCTATTCTGGCATTCTGTAGTTCAGTCCACAGATACATCCCTTCCATTGATACCAATGCATACTTAGTATAGATCTGATGCTTGCGAGTACTTTGGATGAGTACTCACGGTTGCTTTGCTACCCCTTTTCCCCATTCTTTCTTCTTTCCCGTTGTTGCAACTAGATGGTGTATCCCAGGAGCCAGATGCTGCTACCCCCGCCGACTACTACTACTACCCTGACAGAGCCTACTACTACGTGGAGACCACCGACGACCAGGAGTAGTTAGGAGGTCCCAGGCAGGAGGCCTTGCCTTTTAGATTGTTGTTGCTTTTGTGCTTGCCTTCTTAAGGCAGTCTTGTTTAACTTATATCTGTACTCAGATATTGTTGCTTCCGCTGACTCTTGTGTATTGAGCTATGTATTCGAGCCCTCGAGGCCCCTGGCTTGTAATATGAAGCTTGTATTATTTTAATTTGTGTCTAGAGTTGTGTTGTGGTATCTTCCCGTGAGTCCCTGATCTTGATCGTACACATTTGCGTGTATGATTAGTGTATGGTTGAGTCGGGGGCATCACAAGTTGGTATCAGTGTAGTGAAGTTTATCTATTCGAATAGCTGTGTCCACAGTAAAGCACGCTTGGAGTTGTATCCCTCCACCCCTCCTGTAATTCTCCGCCGAATGCAGCCCCAGGCCGCACTGAACTAGTCAACCCTCGTATGTCGTACTCCTCTCAGGCTGTGACTCCACTGCCGCATCTTCCCCATCTCCGGGTCATTCCCATCTGGGGCCTCGCTGTCGTCCACCGTCTTGCTGCGCTCGGCACTGAGTTGTCAACAAACGAGAGTCATCGAAAGAGGACTGTACATGGAGAGGCTGATAGCTGGGACCCACGAGGTCCATGGTCGCACGTCAATGAGTCGCACGCAAGGAAAGTCCCTCCTTATTAAGCAGAAAAAAATGTTTCCTCCCCCTGACAGCTGGGACCCACCAGCTACATCTTCGGACGCAAGGAAGTGCCTCCTTATTATGCGAAAAAAATATGATTCCTCCCCATGACAGCTGGGACCCACCAGCTATATCTTCGCACGCAAGGATGTGCGTCCATATCCCCCTGACAGTTGGGACCTACCAGGTCGAAGCGTACGTACGGTTATATTTCTGGTCACAAATGTGTATGTACATGCTGGTTGATCCATCTCCCTGTAATGATGAACCGTGGCCGAGTAAGTAGCGGCATGTGTCATAGTTGAGCCCCCGATGTAGAAGTTCAGGCAGTCCCGTCTAAATCATGTACATGTATGTACAGCCACAGGGCAAAAAATACGGCCACGTACGTACATACGTCATACGGGTGGGGTCTCGAATGCGTACTCGCGCATACGAATGGCGGCGACGGCGTCTAGTTCATAGGTAGCCAACCGGCTGGGTCGGAACGGAGGAAACAGCATCGTGTTCATCGGAAGGCAATCGACTGGGTCGGAATACGTCCTGTTCATCGGGAGCCAACCGGTTTTGATGGAACAGCCGAAACGAGGTCTGGCATACCGCAGAACGGAGGAAACGGCCTTCTGTTCGACCGCCTACGGTGAAACGGGGTCCTGTTCATCGGGAAGGGTCTGGCGTACCACAGAACGGTGGAAACAGATTTGTGTTCGAGCTCCTACAGTTGAAACGGGGTGTTGTTGATCGGGAGGGGTGTGGCGTACATCAAAACGGAGGAAACGGATTTGTGTTGGAGTGCCTACGGTTGAAACGGGGTCCTGTTCATCGGGAGGGGTGTGGCGTACCGCAAAACGGGACTCCACGGGCTACTGTTCATCCATCGTCTACTTCCTCGCTCTAGCCTCCACCTGCTACTGTTCATCCACCGTCGACTTCCTCCAGCCTTCCCCTGCGACTATTCATCCATCATCGACTTCCTCCAGCCTCCACCAGATACTGTTCATCCATGGGCTACTGTTCATCCAGCCTCCACCGGCTACTGTTCAACCAGCCCTCCATGGGGTCCTGTTCATCCGCCCCCACCTCCTCGATCGGGGTCCTATTCATCCAGCATCAACGGCCTCTACTACCACGGGGTCCTATTCGTCCAAACCCTACCAGGAGCTATTCATCCAACCCCCAACAATGGTCAATGTTCATCAACAGGCAGCAGGTTCGATCGGCTTCAGTTAGCAGTAGTAGCGAAGGAATCGCTCGGGTTCAGTTAACAGCCAAGGGATCGATCGCTCGGGTTCAGTAACGTAGCTAGTGTAATCGCTCGGGTTTAGTAAGCGAACGCTGCTCACTCGGGTTCAGTTAGAGGCCAACACCTCGCACACGCACGCGTACGTGTACGAGAGAAACGCGCAAACCTCCGTGCATCGCTCGGCCCCGACCACCCACCGTAACCAGGAACTCCCCAAAATTTTCCTCGCCCTCGCTTCTACCATGATTTTTTCCGTCATGGACGGCCCAAAGAATGTCATGCAGGTGCGTCCCCGGCCCGCCCAGGACGAAAAGCCCATTTTCTGTCATGATTTTTTGTCATAGAAGTAGGAGCCCACCACATCCATGATGATACATGGTTTTGTCACAATTATCGTCATAGAAGTGCCATAAGCATGACAAAAAAATCGTTCGACCCATAATGTCACGGATGTGTCTTTTTTTTGTAGTGTTAAAAAGAATGTAAGGTTTCATTTTTCTTCCGACAACCCCTTTTCCCGACCTCCTTCGTATGATAATCAATCATCTTAATTTACTTACCTTCTAAACCAATTGAAATTTAATTTACTTACCAAACTTCTCATCAAAATATAAGGTAATCACGAGAAGACTTTAATAAATATCTATTTACACAATCACATTAATATGAGTAGGTAAATCACAAACTAATGTACTGGAATATTTATATCCCGTTGCAAAGCATGGTGTAGGATCGAAAGTATGTCTAGAGGGGGGTGATTAGACTACTTGACCAAATAAAAATATTTCCTTTTCCCAATTTTAGTTGTGGGCAGATTTTAGCAATTATGACAAGTCAAGCAATCAACCTACACATGCAATTCTAAGAGTATAGCAGCGGAAAGTAAAACATTGCATATGAAGGTAAAGGAAAGGGTTTGGAGAAAGCAAGCGCAATGGAGACACGGAGATTTTTGGCGTGGTTCCGATAGGTGGTGCTATCGTACGTCCATATTCATGGAGACTTCAACCCACGAAGGGTAATGGTTGCGCGAGTCCACGGAGGGCTCCACCCAAGAAGGGTCCATGAAGAAGCAACCTTTTCTATCCCACCATGGCCATTGTCCATGAGGACTTGCCTCACTCGGGTAGATCTTCACGAAGTAGGCGATCTCCTTGCCCTTACAAACTTATTGGCTCAACAACAGATCACGACGGAGGCTCCCAAGCGACACCTAACCAATCTAGGAGACACCACTCTCCAAAAGGTAATAGACGGTGTGTTGATGATGAACTCCTTGCTCTTGTGCTTCAAATGATAGTCTCCCCAACACCCAACCCTCTCTCACATACTTGGCTATGGTGCACTACAAAAAAAAACCACTTCCGTGCTGATACGTGTTTGTCACGGTAGGTCACGTTTTCTGTCATGCATGTACATCCATGACGATTTTATGACAGAATCAAGATAGTCATACATGTGCTGTCGTAGAAGTGTCCCATGACAATACCAAAATTATCATCATGGAAGTGTCCACTTCCATGACGATAAATGGCGTGTCCACTAGTGGAAAAAGTGCTAGCCACAACTTTCGTTGGTGGCACGCCATTTTCCAACCACGCCAGCACTATTATTTTCAAATAGTGCCGGTGTAGGCCAAATCAGCATGTCAGCTTTACAAGCATAGTGCTGGCGTTGCTTCTTTTGGAAATGCCACAAATCTATTGGCCCATATACACTCATCGTTTGGAAAGCACTGGTGACGTTGGTTTTCTTTGCATGCCATAGTTAATTTGTTAGTGCTGGCGTTCTTTTTCTTTGCATGCCAGAAACACTTTTCCCATTTGATCAAGTGTTTTAAGTATTTAATAATATTATGCTTTTTTTCAACATTATTTTTACAGTTTTTATCATTTTAGGAAAAAAAATCTTTACCACCAGTTCAAATTTGAGTATTTTATTTTGTCAAGTCTTTCATTAATTTTAGTCTTTTTTATTTGGCCTGTGATTAGCTATGGCGTTGCCATTTTATCCAATGCCAGCAATAACCTATCTGAGTCAACTTAGTAAAATACCTAAGTCGCCGCTCTCTCATTTCACACCCCACCTGGCCCGGTCGTAGACACAACTCCCCCTGGACCAAAGCCGCCGCCGCCGCCCCGCCCCCACCCCGTCGCCGCCCCTCGCCGGCACCGAGGTTAGATCCACTACTCCTCATTCGTGGACACGCCAAACGGCCGGTGTCGTGGGAAACCACGGCCACCTATGGGGCCAAGGGCCCCTTTTGGTTTGGTAGGGGGACTGGCACGTTGCACAAAGAGCGAAGGAGCGCAGCGCAGCATGGCAGAGATCACACAGGCAGTTTTACCCAGGTTCGGGCCGCCGCGAGGCGTAAAACCCTACTCCTGCTTTGGTGGATTGATGGTGGATGGTGGCAGAAACGCAGTGCCCTTGCCCGGCAGGGTTGCCTCGGGGCTAGAGCAGCTACGCGCGTATGGGTGTACAAGGGTCCGAATCCTTTCTATGGTTGCCATGGGCCTCCTTTTATAGATCAAGGGGTCACCACAATGGCAAATCAGTCATTGTGTACTGATTAGATAGCGAACAGTGTTATCATATCTACTCTGCAGACAGAGCAGTACACATTAAATGCACCACTTAGTGTCACATCATGGCCTGCCCGGCACGCCTTGCCGGGCTGTTTGGCCACCTTCTCTCCTGTCTGCATGACACGTCACTGGACGGGTGTCATTTGGAGGTGATTCCTGTAGGAAATGGCTACCATGTGGCAAAAGACAGCCACTTAGTCATCTTGGGGCTTGACACCGCACCGATCGATGACTTGCGTCGCTGTGAGGTGGAGCGGTGAAGCCTTGGCGGGGTATTTTGTCTTCGTATGCCCCAGCAGGCCTGCCGGGGTGGTCTTGAGACTTGCTTCCGGGGCAACCTTGACATCGCCAGGCTCTCCTGCACGGCAAGGGAGGTTTTTCCCTTAGCAGTATCTTGCTTCTTTGGCTTGACTTGATCTTCTCAACCTGCCCTTTGATTCCTCAAACAGCCTATCTCTTCGTCTTGGCCTTGTCTTGGACGTTGCAATCTTGATTGTGGACCTATGCATGGTCTGGGCAACAGACCCAGGGTTTGTTGCACCGACAGGAGCCCCCGGGCCTGGCTCGAACGCGCTGCCGGGCGTCGTCGGGGGAGGCCCTAACCTGTGCACAGGTGAGGGAAAATAGCTGCTTGCCCTTTGAGATATTCTTTGCTTCTTCATTAATCTGAGCCCAGGTTAGTTCCCGGTTCTTCCGCACATCGCGTAACGCCAATTGCAGTGATGGAGATAATAAGCCATGATGCGTGGAGTTATCCACGTCCCTTGGTCACGAGGCGGTAACTGCCACCCCACTATCCCTCCCCGCTCCAAGTGCTTCTGTCACATGTATTGCATGCATCGTGCAAGGTTGGTGGCGGATGCGGAGGGTGCGGGAATGAGTGCCATGGTAGAAAGCTAGGGGTCGTGGATTGGCACAGGGGGTCGGCCTTGATTCTTCGAGCCATTTAAGGGCAATGAGGGGCTGGACTGGCCGAGCGGGGCGGCCACCTCCATGAAGAAAATCCAGCCCCCTGCCACGCCCACCTATAAAAAAGGGGCGAGGTGCGAGATGTTCCTCCACACCTCCTTCCTTCTTCATTTCTGCAGTCGCCCATGTTTTTCATGGTGAGAGGTCGGGGGTCCGGTCCTCCCCAAGTGGCTGCGAGAACTTCTGCTCGACAGCGTCTCCCTCCTCCCTCCGAAGACGCGGGGACGGAGCCCACGACGAGGGGAGGTGGGAGAGGACGAGGTCAAGGCCATCGTGGCGCACGGGGCCGAGGGGGACGGGGTGGCGCTCAGATTGCGCCACCGTCAGCCGCCCCTCCCCCGATGGAAGGCCGCGTTGGAGACCAGCCTCTGGAGTTCGTCATTAGGCTGTATAAGCCTCTGCGCGGCTGCCTCCATCTCCCCACCCCATTCGCAATGGCGACGAAGCTCGAACAGCCGTGTGCGTTGAGGCTACACATGAGGGGCTGCGAGAATGGTAGCATACGAGTGGATGTGGATTTCCCCGCACCTCATGTTATGTATCTTCGCCGTGGCTGGAAGACCTTTGCCCGCGCCCATAGCCTGTCGGAAGGGCACATCCTCAATTTTAAGTTAATGGAGGCCGATTTCCTCTCCGTCAAGGTTTTTGGGAGCTCGGGTTCTCGTTTAGGGTGCTGCGCAGAGAGCTTGGCTGACGACGAAAGCTCCTCCTCGAGCGATAGCGACGAGGACGACAGTGACGGCGATGATGACGGCGTCGGCCAGGAGGGCGACGACTCTGACTCTGGCTAAGTGCCAGCCGCACCGTCACCATCAGGCGGCGGCACCATCATCTGCACCTGCATCTCCTCCCCGGCAAGGTGATTTGTCGGGGAGTTGGATGCAGGGGTGGGGGTGGCGCTCCTGGCTCCTCCAGCAGCCTTCCAGCTGGACCCCGGCAGGCTTCCTCGCGGGCTACAGCTTCGTTCGCCCTGCCGCGTCCTGCTGGCCCTGGTGGCGCATGGCGGGTCGTCTCCACCGATCTCTTCACCATCACCTTCGCCCACGCCCTCCCGCTCTCGCCAGGCTCTTCGTCAGGGGACCCAATGAGGCTAGGCTGGGCTTCTGCCCATGCGCTCCTTTTGCCCTCTTCACCTCCTACGGTGGTGCCTAGAAGGAGAGGGGCAAGAAAGGGCATCATGGGGCGCTTATCTTTTTTCAGTCTAAAATATGTAGGCACTTGCCAAACTTTAGTTCAAATAATGTAATCTCTCTTATCCATGTTTGTATTCTGTAAGGTCTGTACTTGATGATCAGCATATTAATGAAAAAGATAAACCTTGCCGGGCACTTGTGCATGTAACATGTCCATGCAGAGGGAAAATGCCTCTTTACACTTAAGTAAACAAGTTTTTCCCCGGTAGGCTATCCTGATGGTACCCTCAAGTTGCTGCCGCGGGGCTGGGCCTGCGGGGCACAAATTGTGAAGAGGGACCAGCCCCCCGCCAACTTTCTCGCCAAAGGCCACTACAACCTCCCTGACCGAAGCAACGTTCGAGTCAAGGGACGGGAGCACCTAAGTTTTGAAAGTGGCAAGGTTTTCCTATGCACAAGTTTTCACTTACAGAATCGTGTATGGATAAGAGAGAGAACTTATCTGTTTGGGCTTGTTGGGGATCGCAATGTAGGCTTGTCTTCTCTTCTCCTCTTTCGGGACTGAATCCACGGTAGGAGCCTGCAGTTTGATGCAGATGAAAATGATGCCTCATGCGATCTTATCTACATGAACATGCAATGCTCATGATATGCTTATGCATGCATGCAATTTGTCGGGGCCCCCACCAGCGCTTCATTTATTTCTCTGTTGCTCAGAGTCTGCACATGGCTTTGTGCAAGGGGTTACATGCAACAGAGGCAAGGCCTGTACAAAAGGGTGGTTGCCGGGCAGGGCCCGACAGCCGTGCCTTATTGGTAGAACTTGCGGAGATGCTCAATGTTCCATGAGTTTTGCAACTGAATGCCATCTCCAGTCTCCAGATAGATTGCGCCAGGTCTGGTGACTGGTACTACCCGGTAAGGGCCGTCCCACTTCGGCGTCAACTTGTTTGTACCCTTGGCGGACTGAACACGCTTAAGGATAAGGTCGCCTTCCTCAAAACACCGGGCATGAACCCTGCGGCTGTGATAGCGATGCAGGGCTTGCTGATAGCGTGCGGCACGCGTAGCAGCCCAGAGACGGTTCTCCTCGAGTAGCACAGTGTCATCACGCCGGTGCTGATCTTGCGCCACTTCATCGTAGGCAAGCACTCGAGGCGACCCATAAATGAGTTCCGTGGGGATAACTGCTTCTGTCCCATAGACTAGGGAGAAGGGATTCTACCAGGTAGCTCGATTTGGTGTCGTTCTGAGGGACCAAAGAACCACCGGCAGCTCATCAATCCACCGCCTGCCACACTTCTGCAGCCTATCGAAAGTTCTCGTCTTGAGTCCTTGCAACACTTCAGCGTCCGCCCTCTCAGCTTGCCCATTGCTCCTTGGGTGAGCCACAGAGGCGAACAAGATTTTGCTTCCGAGGGCATGAACGTATTGCATGAAGGCGCGACTCGTGAACTGGGTGCCGTTGTCAGTGATGATCCGGGCAGGAACTCCAAAGCGGCACACCAATCCTTTCAAGAACTTGATAGCTGACTAAGCAGTCACCTTTCTCATGGGCTCTACTTCCGGCCACGTTGTAAACTTGTCGATTGCAACGAACAAGAATTCAAAGCCCCCGGCAGCTCAGGGGAAAGGGCCGAGGATATCGAGCCCCCAGATCGAGAACGGCCATGATAAAGGGATTGTCTGAAGAGCTTGGGCAGGCAGGTGGATATTCTTGGAATGGAACTGGCAAGCTTCACACTTGGTGACAAGCTCGACTGCATCTTGGAGGGCTGTGGGCCAATAGAATCCTTGTCGGAAAGCTTTCCCAACTAATGCCCTTGATCCAATGTGGGAGCCGCACATACCCTTGTGTATCTCCGCCAGCAGTTCCTTTGCTCCTTCCCGGCAAATGCACTTCAATTTCACACCGTTGGGCCTCCTTCTGTACAGCATGTTGTCAACAAACTGATACATACTGGCCCTCCGGGCTACTCTTTCAGCTTCTTCTTGCGCTTTGGGAAGTTCTCCAGTTTGGAGGAAATGGACTATGTGCCGTGCCCAAGGCGGAGCCTGTGGCTCAGCGACGAGGACTAATGGCACCTCCTCATTCGTGAGAGTGCAATCCTCGACCGTGGGGACCAGTGGCCTGGCGGGAGGATGCAGCTCAATGATCGAAGGGGAGTTGTACCCGACAAGCTTTCTGCCGGTATCCTCGGAAGGTTCTACCGGGAGGCTTGCCAGAGTCCAGTTTCTTCCTCTTTCTGGCCATTGTTGCTGGGGATACGGAGGGCTGAGTTAGATGGAGAACAAAAGTTCCTGGTTCCACAGGGAGCTTCTGCACAGTGCACTTCGACAGATGATCAGCAATGCTGTTTTCCGCATGGGGTACGTGCTCTGTTTGCAATCCGTCAAAGCGCTCCTCCAACTTTCTCACTTCCTCAACGTATGCCTCCATCAATGGACTTGGGTAATCCTTGTTGACTTGTCTCACCACAAGTTGAGAATCTCCGCGGATGATCAGCTTCTTGATCCCCAGTTCTGTTGCAATTCTGAGCCCGGCAAGGAGCCCTTCATACTCTGCTGTATTGTTGGTAGCCTCTTCCCAGGGAAAATGCATCTGGACGACATACTTCAGGTGCTCACCAGTGGGAGCAACAAGAAGCATGCCAGCCCCTGCACCTTGTAGGGAGAAGGCACCATCGAAATACATGATCCATTCTTGGGGCGCTTCCTTGCCGGGAATAACTGTCTCCAACACTTCTTCATCTGGAGTTGGCGTCCATTCTGCAGTAAACTCCGCCAATGCTCTGCTCTGGATAGTTGATGTGCTCTCAAACTTCAAACCAAAGTTGGATAGCTCCAAAGCCCACTCCACTATTCTGCTGGTAGCCTCAGGGTTTCGGAGTATCTGTTGCAAAGGGAAACGGGTGACAACTGCGATCTCGTGGGCTTGGAAGTAGTGGCGCAGTTTCCTTGAGGCCATGATAAGGCCAAAAATCAATTTTTGCATGCCAGAGTACATGGATCTAGCCCCCTTCAACAGGGAGCTGATGAAGTACACTGGGCGCTGCACCACTTTCTTCTTTGCCACGACCAGAGAACTGCTTCCGCTGCATTGCTCTTCTCCATCCTGATCTGCACCTGGCCTTGCCGAGGTGTGTTAACTTTCCTCCCCGGAAGGGATACCAGCTGTACCTTCTACCTCATCAATGCTACGCTGACCACTTGATTAGTTGCCGCCAAGTATAGCAGCAATGGCTCTCATGGTTTGGGAGCAACCAAAGTGGGCACAGAGGAAAGGTAAGCCTTTAAATCTTGTAGCACAGCGTCTGCCTCTGGGGTCCATTCCATGGGTCCTGCCTTCTTCAAAATTTTGAAGAACGGCAGGGCTCGCTTGGCAGACTTGGAAATGAATCTACTAAGCGCAGCAACACATCCAGTTAAACGCCTCACGTCCTTAACTGTCTTGGGTGCTTGAATCTGCTCGATAGCTTTGATCTTGTCAGGGTTGGCCTCTATCCCCCGGTGGGACACAACGAAGCCAAGTAACTTGCCGGAAGGAACGCCAAACAGGCACTTCTCTGGCTTTAGCTTCAAGTTAATCTTGCGCAGATTAGCAAATGTCTCTTCCAAATCCTGAATGAGGGTTGATCTGTCCTTGGTCTTGACCACAATAACATCCATATAGGCTTCAATGTTTCTGTGCAACTGTGACTTAAAACCAACCTGGACTGCTCTTGCAAAAGTGGACCCGGCACTCTTCAACCCGAAAGGCATCCGCACGAAGCAGTATGTGCCACATGGGGTGATGAACGCGGTCTTCTCCTCGTCTTCCTTGGACATGAAGATCTGATGATATCCAGAGTAAGCATCCAGGAAGGAAAGCAGGTCACACCCGGAGGTGGAATCCACAATCTGGTCGATGCGCGGCAAGGGAAATGGGTACTTCGGGCATGCCTTGTTCAGATCCGTGAAATCTATGCACAGCCTCCACTTCCCATTAGCCTTGTGTACCACCATAGGATTTGCTAACCACGTTGGATGCAACACTCCTCTAACCAGACCAGCTGCCTCAAGTTTCTTGGTCTCCTCAGCAATAAACTGTTGTCGCTCCAAAGCTTGCTTCCAGACCTTCTACTTGACGGGCCTGGCATGTGGGCAGACAGCAAGGTGGTGCTCGATTACCTCCCTGGGAACACCGAGGATGTCAGATGGTTGCCAGGCAAACACATCAACATTCGCCCGCAGGAAGGCAACGAGCACGCTTTCCTATTTGTCATCGAGGTTGGCACTGATAGTAAAGGTACCATCAGCGCCAGCCAGCCCTACCAAGACCTTCTTCACAGCAGGCGCAGTAGCTTTGGCTCTCCTGCTATTGGGACTCTCCGGCAAGTCATCAATAGGCGCAGCACACTCCGGAGAGGCACGCTTCCCTGACTCCTTGCTAGCTCTCTTCATTTTCTTGCTCTCTTTGGCAGGAATTGCAGCTTCAGTGGCCTCTGCCGTGACTGCTTCCCGGTATATTTTGTCCACGCAAATAATTGCGTCCTTCTCCGGTGCCTCCTGCTCCTGTATTGACCGCAGGGGAGGTGGTAACGATGCCGCCTGCGCCGACCACGTCCCCCGCAGCGTCCACACCTCCAAGCGTCCCCGTAGCCCCCGCGGCGTCGTTGGGCGTGTGCAGCGGGGCCTTTGAGGTGGAGGGATGAGCTGCGGCGCCGGGCTTCTTCTTGGGCGCCATCGACGATGGAGCCGTTGGTGAAGAAGATGGCGGTGACGATGACGCGCTACGTACACTTCTCGGGTTCGCACAAGCACAGCCCCCTACCTGGCGCGCCAAAGATGTCGTGGGAAACCACGGCCACCTATGGGGCCAAGGGCCCCTTTTGGTTCGGCAGGGGGACTGAGCACATTGCACAAAGAGCAGAGGAGCGTAGCGCAGCATGGCAGAGATCACACAGGTAGTTTTACCCAGGTTCGGGCCGCCGCGAGGCGTAAAACCCTACTCCTGCTTTGGTGGATTGATGGTGGATGGTGGCAGAAACGCAGTGCCCTTACCCGGCAGGGTTGCCTCGGGGCGAGAGCAGCTACGCGCGTATGGGTTTACAAGGGTCCGAATCCTTTCTATGGTTGCCATGGGCCTCCTTTTATAGATCAAGGGGTCACCACAGTGGCAAATCAGTCATTGTGTACTGATTAGATAGCGAACAGTGTTATCATATCTACTCTGCAGACAGAGCAGTATGCATTAAATGCGCCGCTTAGTGTCACATCATGGCCTGCCCGGCATGCCTTGCCGGGCTATTTGGCCACCTTCTCTCCTGTCTGCATGACACGTCGCTGGACGAGTGTCATTTGGAGGTGATTCCTGTAGGAAATGGCTGCCATGTGGCAAAAGGCAGTCACTTAGTCATCTTGGGGCTTGAGACCGCACCGATCGACGACTTGCGTCGCTGTGAGGTGGAGCGGTGAAGCCTTGGCGGGGTATTTTGTCTTCGTATGCCCCGGCAGGCCTGCCGGGGTGGTCTTGAGACTTGCTTCCGGGGCAACCTTGACCTCGCCAGGCTCTCCTGCCCGGCAAGGGAGGTTTTTCCCTTAGTAGTATCTTGCTTCTTTGGCTTGACTTGATCTTCTCAACCTGCCCTTTGATTCCTCAAAGAGCCTATCTCTTCGTCTTGGCCTTGTCTTGGACGTTGCAATCTTGATCGTGGACCTGTGCATGGTCTGGGCAACAGACCCAGGGTTGGTTGCACCGACAGCCAGGATTTGCTTTGTTCATGTAGATTCCAAAGTTAGTTGCATGGATTGCTTTGTGTAGAAATTGTAGTGATAATTGTCCGATTGCTATTGTGTAGAATCCAATATTTATAATGCATTTTTACTTGTGTGTCTCCCCTCCATTGGCGGATCTGAGCTAGTTTAGTAGAAATTGATATATATATATATATACAGTACAAATTTATAGAATGTGTTATGTTTAAAAATCAAGGCAATTTGCTGTTGTAGGGCCAGTCTTGTATGGGACTCTTATACATTCATAAAATATTTGATTCATCCAAATTTAATACTTATCTGCTGCTGGCAGTCGACACCAGACTTCCATCTCTATATTCTTCAAAGTTATCATTTTAGTTTTCTTTCCACATTTTTGTATCGGTTGACTGGTATATGTAAATCAAATAGCTTTGCATACAGAAGTTATTCTTATATATGATAGTATGTGTGTATAGAAGTTAGTTTTCTATATCTTATTTATCATAATAGATTTGTAATTTTATCTATTCTACTTAATTAACAAAATCATGTTTTGCCAACACACGCACTATTCACTATAAAAGTATCTGATTTTGCTTTGATACAGCTCACACCAAGTTTTGATAATGAAACTTTACAAACCATATCTTTCCAACACATGAACTATTTTACATTGCATATTATCTTGATCCTATATATACGCGATGTGTTTGTAGGTCATGGCCAATTATGGAGGCAACAACGAGTCGGTGTACGATGTGGACATGGCTAACAATGAATTCTTAAACACTTTTGAGTATGTCATCAAGAGCGTGCAAGGGACAAATGACGATCTAAAGGGGGAGATTAAAGAGCTATGCAAGGATGTTGTTCGGCTCATTCAGGAGACTAATCAGCTTAGGGACGAGAGGGATAAGCTCATCGAGGATCGGGATAAACTGAAGGAGGAGAGGAGACGCCTCAGGGCTGAGAGGATTGACCTGAAGATGGACATAGATCATTTTAGAAGAGAAGGAGAGGCGGATAGAAAGAAGCTGATCTAGCTGGGCATACTCCTTGATGAAGATTAGTTTTTTAAGTAGCTAGCTAGTTCATCTTATTAGTTGATGATGATCGAGTAACTAGAGTACTTGAGTGAACTTTTGTGAAGTTTAATATCAACTTGTTGAGTTCATGAGCCTCTTATGTAATGATTATTTATTAAGTAAGTACCTAGTGTTGATGAGTATATTGTGTTTACTAGTATCTATTAAGTAAGTAGTTAGTGTTGATGAGTAAAAAAATTTAATACCAAAAAAACCATTTGCTGGCGTTGGACGAGCAGGCACGCCAGAGTTATGATGAACTTAGTGTTGGTGCTGGACTGGAGATACGCCAGCACGATGTAGGATACTGCTGACGTGTCCTCCAACGCCACCACTACCTTTTAGCAACGACGCCATATTAGTGGCGTCGTGTGTCTACGCCAGCAAGGTTGTTTTTGGCACGCCATAGCTAGGCTTTTCTCCACTAGTGGTCATGGAAGTGCTTTCGTCAAGGGTAACCGACACGCGGCATCCACCGTAATGGGTCGCCGTTAAGCTATCAGGTTCCGGTTTGGATCCGATAAACCGTTAATAGCCCAGACCAAAGGGGATTTTCCACGTGTAAAATTCTCATTCGCTGGAGAATCCACGTGTCGGCTTAGCGTTGGGACATATATCATCCATACATTGGAGGGAAATCGCCTATGTTACCTCGACACATGTCAGGGCCCAACAGTAGCCCATTTAAGATAAAAAGGCCGGCCCAGTCAAGGGCCCACAAGATTTTGTAATACTCTATTGGGCCGGCCCGTTAACAGCCTGCCATGGTTTGGGCCAAATTACGACCCACATAAGATCCAGCCCGTTAGATGTCTATCACGTTTTGGGCCAAATGACTGCTGATAACCCACAAGTATAGGGGATCAATCGTAGTCCTTTCGATAAGTAAGAGTGTCGAACCCAACGAGGAGCAAAAGGAAATGACATGTGGTTTTCAGCAAGGTATTTTTTGCAAGCACTAAAATAGTTGGTAGCAGGTAGTTTGATAGCAAGATAATTTGTAACAGACAAGTAATGGTAATGGTAAGGAAAGTGCAGCAAGGTATCCCAATCCTTTTGTGGCAAAGGACAGCCCAAAACGGTCTCTTATGATAAGCAAAGCGTTCTTGAGGGTACACGGCAATTTCACAATGTCACTTTCATCATGTTTGTTTGATTCATGTTCGCTACTTTGATAATTTGATATGTGGGTGGACCGGTGCTTAGGTGTTGTTCTTACTTGAACAACCCTCCTATTTATGATTAACCCTCCCGCAAGCATCCGCAACTACGAGAAAAGTATTAAGATAAAATCTAACCATAGCATTAAACTTTTGGATCCAAATCGGTCCCTTACGAAGTAGCGCATAAACTAGGGTTTAAGTTTCTGTCACTCTAGCAACCCATCATCTAATAACTACTCCACAATGCATTCCCTTAGGCCCAAATATGGTGAAGTTCCATGTAGTCGATGTTCACATTACACCACTAAGGGAATCACAACATACATATCATCAAAATATCGAACACATATCAAGTTCACATAATTACTTGCAACATGACTTCTCCTGTGACCTCTAGAACAAAAGTAACTACACACAAATGATAATCATGCTCAAGATCAGAGGGGTATTAAATAGCATAATGGTTCTGAACATATAATATTCCACCAAATAAACCATATAGTAATCAACTACAAGATGTAATGAACACTACTAGTCACCCACAGGTACCAATCTGAGGTTCCGGTACAAAGATTGAACACAAGAGATGAACTAGGGTTTAAGAGGAGATGGTGTTGTTGAAGATGTTGATGGAGATTGCCCTCCCAAAGATGAGAGGGTTGTTGGTGATGATGATGGCTTCGATTTCCCCCTCCAAGACGGAATTTCCCCCGGCGGAATCGCTCCACCGGAGGGCAAAAGTGCTCCTGCCCAAGTTCCGCCTCGAGACGGCGGCGCTTCGTCCTGAAAGTCCCCTCCTGATTTTTTCTAGGTCAAAATGACCTATATACTTGAAGATGGGCACCGGAGGTGGGCTGGGCTGAGCACAACCCATCAGGGCGCACCTGGGGGGCCTGGCATGCCCTGAAGTCTTGTGCTCACAAGGTGGCCACCCTCCGGTAGTTATTTGCTCCAGTATTTTTTATATATTCCAAAATAGGTAACTCTAAGGTGTGCAGAATAGGTAACTCTGACGTAGCTTTTTCAGGTCCAGAATTCCAGCTACCGGCATTCTCCCTCTTTGTGTAAACCTTGCATATTATGAGAGAAAAGTCATTAGAATTACTCCATAAAGCATTATTATGCATAAAAACATTATAAATAACAGTAGGAAAACATGATGCAAATTGGACGTATCAACTACCCCAAGCTTAGACCTCACTTGTCCTCAAGCGAAAAACCAAAATCGAAAAACATGCCCACATGCTTAGAGAGAGAGGTGTCGATAAAAACAAAATACGGACATAGTAGCATCATGCTTGTTATTATAACAGCAAAGAACTTTAACATAAAACTTTATCACACAACTTTTATCATATAACGTCTCATGAACAAGTAACAATTCATCACAACATTAAAGTATAAAGCATAAACTCTATTGAAAACCAACAAACTGTGTTCTCAGTCAACTTTGCAACTACAATTCATCATATTTTCAGGAAGGGTCACGTCTCGGAGCCTTTTGTCAAGTCCACATACTCAACCATCATTTAACCTTCTATGATTGCTAACACTCACAGCATACCCATGAGCAAAAAGTTTCAACCGGACACAAAGAAAGATAGGGGCTTATAGTTTCGCCTCCCAACGTATTCACCTCAACGGTGATGTTAACAATAATAACTCATGCTCACTCATATCCACTAGATATATGTGCCTAGATCTTTCCTCACCACATGATGCTTGCAAAAAGAGAAAATAAAAAGGAATAGGGAAGAATACTTTGACTCTTGCATAAAAGTAAATACATAAAAGTAAAAGATAGGCCCTTCATAGAGGGAAGCAGAGGTTGCCATGCACTTTTTGTTTGTATGCCAAATCACTTAATGCAAAAGAACATCACGTTATATTTCCCCTTATGATGGCAACCTTTATTATGCAGTCTGTCGCTTTTATTACTTTGCCATCACAAGTTACAACGCTCAATTTTCTCTTACACTAAATGATCCAACACATTTAGAAGCAATTTTTATTGCCTTATTGCACCGATGACAACTTACTTGAAGGATCTTACACAATCCATAGGTAGGTATGGTGGACTCTCAAAATAAGATTTTGGGTTTAAGGGTTTTTGGATGCACAAGTAGTACCTCTACTTGGTGCGGAGTTTTTGGCTAGCAAAGATATTCAGCAAGCACCACATGTTGAAGGATCTATGACAATATAACTTCTATGTGAATATGAACAAACATAAATCATTACGTTGTCTTCCTTGTCCAACGTCGACAATTTTGACATATAATATTTAATGGGGGCTCACAATCATAAAAGATGTCCAAGATAGCGTATTTACATGTGAATCTTCTCTTCCCTTATTAATTCTTTCATGAATTGCATCATTGACCAATGCTATGTTTGTCAATCTCCAATAAATTTTACCACTTATACTTTTCCTTATGTGATGTCATTACTTACCATAAGATTAGCATATGATCTTTTTCATTTATTTTCCTTTCTTTTTATTGAAACATAAGAGTAAAGAAACAAAAATCAAACTACTCTTTATTATATATCTTGCACATGATTACATAGACAGATAGATCGCTAAGCAAGGACTCGAAAATAGATCGAACTAAACTTTTATTCAACTAAATCATAGGATAACTAAAGATCGAACTAAAATAGATAAAGGCAAAGATAGTGGTGGTGATACGATACCGGGGCACCTCCCCCAAGCTTGGCACAAGCCAAGGGGAGTGCCCATACCATGAACTCAAGTCTCATTTGGTGGGGGAGATGATGATGGTGGTAGTGATGAGGTAGCGTCACACTTCAGGCTCAGGAGATACTCCAATCTACGAATGATGCTCCAGAGGGCGATGACATGCTCTTGCAACAAAATATTTTCATGAGTGAGATATTTATTTTGCACACGAACAGTTTCAATGGTCCTAAAAGCTTCAAATTCAGTAGGGGTAAGATGATCGTAGTATGGTTGAAGGATATCTTGTTCTTCTGCTACTGGAACGGCCTGCCATACTACTGGAGATTGATATCTGCAACTTTCTTGGCCTTATCACCCTTGATGGTTTCCTCTAGTTCCTCTCTCTTTAGTTCTATCTTCATCAACCAAGCATCCTCTTCTACTTTGTTGGAGGAGGGAGAAGACATGATGCCTAGCTTGACAGATCTAATAGAAAACAGCAAGAAAGAAGAACAGAATATTTCTCCATGATACGGTGGTCAATACATTTGGGGGGTATATAGAGATTTTTTATCTTGGGAAACAAGCAAACGAGAGGAAAACGGAGTCCGGAAGGTTCCCGAGGTGGGCACAACCCACCTGGGCACGCCAGGTAAGGCAAGCGTGCCCTAGTGTCTTGTGCCCTCCTCAGTTGCCTTCCTGGTTGTTTCTTATTTTCTTAATTTTTGTAATATTCCAAAACTTACAAAAAATATTTTTGCGGATTTTTCGGAGTCCGTTTACTTACCGTATCATGTACCTCCTCTTTTTCAGGATTCTGGAGTGTTCCGGAAGGTTTCTTTTATGTGTTCCTCAGGTGTCATGGTTTGAATAATATTGCTTTCAACATTAATAGGTGTACCTGAGATATAGTGTTTAATTCTTTGCCCATTGACCACCTTCGGTATTATTGATCTTGATAGCTCCAGAGCGATAAACCACCTCGATAATACATGGTCCTTCCCATTTAGAGAGATATTTTCTTGCAAAGAATCTAAAACGAGAGTTGTACAAAAGAACATATTCTCCAACTTTGAATTCCCGCTTTTTGATTCTTTTGTCATGCCATCTTTTAACTTTTTCTTTAAATAATTTGGCATTTTCATAAGCTTGGGTTCTCCATTCATCTAATGAGCTAATATCAAATAACCTCTTTTCACCGGCAAGTTTGAAATCATAGTTGAGTTCTTTAATTGCACAATATGCTTTATGTTCTAACTCAAGAGGTAAATGACAAGCTTTTCCATAAAACATTTTATAGGGAGACATACCCATAGGATTTTTTTATGCTGTTCTGTAGGCCCAAAGTGCATCATCCAATTTCTTAGACCAATTATTTTGGGACATATTAACAGTTTTTTTGTAATATTAGTTTTATTTCTCTATTGCTAAGTTCAACTTGACCACTAGATTGAGGATGATAGGGTGATGCAATTCTATGGTTAACATCATATTTAGCAAGCATTTTACGAAAAGCACCATGAATAAAGTGTGAACCACCATCAGTCATTAAATATCTAGGGACTCCAAACCTTGGGAAAATGACTTCTTTAAGCATTTTAATGGAAATTTTATGATCAGCACTACTAGTTGGAATAGCTTCTACCCACTTAGAAACATAATCAACAGCAACCAAAATATGTGTATACCCATTAGAGGAAGGAAAAGGTCCCATATAATCAAAACCCCAAACATCAAATGGTTCAACAGCAAGTGAATAATTCATAGGCATTTCTTGACGCTTACCTATATTACCAATTCTTTGACATTCATCATAAGATAAAACAAACTTATGGGCATCCTTGAAGAGAGAAGGCCAATAAAAACCAGATTGCAATACCTTGTGAGCAGTTCTATCTCCCGCATGATGCCCTACATAAACTTCGGAGTGACATTTCCATAGGATTTGTTCCTGTTCATGCTCAGGTACACAACGTCTAATAATACCATCTTCTCCTTTATAAAGATGTGGGTAATCCCAAAAGTAATGTCTTAAATCATAGAAGAATTTTTTTCTTTTGTTGGTATGTAAAACTAGGTGGTATATATTTAGCAACAATATAATTAGCATAGTCAGCATACCAAGGAGTATTATGAGAAACATTTATTGCAGCTAGTTTTTCATCAGGAAAGCTATCATCAATAGGTAGTGGGTCATCAAGAATATATCCTAACCTAGACAAGTTATCAGCTACGGGGTTCTCAGCTCCTTTTCTATCAGTAATATGTAAATCAAATTCTTGTAGCAAAAGAACCAACCTAATGAGTCTAGGTTTAGCATCTTTCTTTTCCATAAGATATTTAATAGCAGCATGATCAGTGTGAACAATTACTTTGGAATCAACAATATAGGATCTGAATTTGTCACAAGCAAACACAACTGCTAAAAATTCTTTTTTAGTAGTAGCATAATTTGTTTGGGCATTGTCTAGAGTTTTGCTAGCACAATGAATAACATTCAATTTCTTATCAACTCTTTGTCCTAGAATAGCACCAACAGCATAATCACTAGCATCACACATAATTTCAAAAGGCAAGTTCCAAACAGGTGGTTGAACAATAGGTGCTGAAGTTAAGGCTTTCTTAAGTGTTTCAAAGGCTTCTACACAATCATCATAAAAAACAAATGGAACAACCTTTTGTAAAAGATTTGTAAGAGGCCTAGAAATTTTAGAGAAGTCTTTAATAATTCTCCTATAGAAACTAGCATGACCAAGAAAACTACGAATACCTTTAATATCTTTAGGACATGGCATTTTCTCAGTTGCATCAACTTTAGCTTTATCCACCTCAATACCTCGTTCAGAAATTTTATGCCCCAAGACAATACCTTCATTAACCATAAAGTGGCACTTCTCCAAATTCAAGACAAGATTAGTTTGCTCACATCTCTGCAAAACTCGATCAAGGTTGCTTAAGCAATCATCAAAAGAAATTCCATAAACAAAAAAATCATCCATGAAAACCTCAACAATCTTTTCACAAAAATCAGAGAATATAGCAGTCATGCATCTTTGAAAGGTAGCAGGTGCATTGCATAAACTAAAAGGCATATGTCTATAAGCATAAGTTCCAAAAGGGGAAGTAAAGGTGGTTTTCTCATGATCACGTTGTGAAACAGGTATTTGAGAAAAACCAAAATATCCATCAAGGAAGCAAAAGTGTGTGTGCTTAGATAATGTTTCCAACATTTGATCAATAAAAGGCAGAGGGTAATGATCTTTTCTAGTTGCTTTATTTAATTTTCTAAAATCAATTACCATTCTATAAACAGTAATAATTCTTTGTGGAATAAGTTCATTTTAATAATTAGGAACAACAGTAATACCTCCTTTCTTAGGGACACAATGAACATGACTTACCCATCTACTATCAACTATGGGATAGATTATACCTGCTTCCAGAAGCTTTAATATTTCAGTTCTTACCACTTCTTTCATCTTAGGATTCAAACATCATTGATGATCAACAACGGGTTTCGCATCAGGTTCCATATTAATCTTGTCCTGACAGAGAGTGGGACTAATGCCCTTAAGATCATCAAGAGTATATCCAATGGCAGCACGGTGCTTCTTCAGAATTTTCAATAATCTTTCTTCTTCATGTTCTGAAAGGTTAGCACTAATAATAACAGGATATATCTTTTTCTCATCGAGATAAGCATATTTCAAAGTGTCTGGCAATTGTTTTAATTCAAACACAGGATCACCTTTAGGTGGAGGAGGACCTCCTAGAGTTTCAATAGGCAAATTGTGTTTGAGCAGAGGTCGTTGTTCAAAGAAATTTTTATCTATTTCATTTCTTTCATGTATATGCATATCATTTTCGTGGTCTAGCAAATATTGTTCTAGTGGATTAGTAGGAGGCATGGCAATAGAAGCAAGACCAATTATTTCATCCTTACTAGGTAATTCTTTCTTATGAGGTCGTCTACGAAACTTGGAGAAATTAAACTCATGAGACTCATCACCAAAGCTAACACCGACAGTTTGTTTTTCACAATCTATTTTAGCATTAACAGTGTTCAAGAAAGGTCTACCAAAGATAATGGGACAAAAATTGTCTTGTGGGGAACCAAGAACTAGAAAATCAGTAGGGTATTTTATTTTCCCACACAAGACTTCAACATCTCTAACAATCCCAAGTGGTGTGATGGTGTCTCTATTAGCAAGTTTAATAGTAACATCTATGTCTTCTATTTCAGCGGGTGCTACGTCATTCATAATTTCTTGGTATAAGGTAAAAGGAATAGCACTCACGCTAGAACCTAAGTCACATAAACCATGATAACAATGATCTCCTATTTTAACTGAGACAATAGGCATGCCAACAACAGGTCTATGTTTATCTTTTTCATCGGGTTTGGCAATTCTAGCAGCTTCATCACAGAAGTAAATACCATGCCCATCAATATTTTCTACCAAGAGATCTTTAACCATAGCAACACTAGGTTCTACTTTAATTTGCTCAGCAGGTTTAGGTGCTTCAATATTACTTTTGTGAACCACAGTTGAAACCTTAGCATGTTCCTTTATCCTTACAGGGAAAGGTGGTTTTTCGATATAAGCAGTAGGCACAACTGGATCAACATTGTAAATAATAGTTTTATCTTTAACCACGACCAGTTCTTTAATTTCTTCTTTAATAGGGGGATGATATTTAAACCACTTCTCCTTAGGGAGATCAACATGAGTAGCAAAAGATTCACAAAAGGAGGCTACTATCTAAGAGTCAAGTCCATATTTAGTGCTAAACTTGTGAAAAGCATCGGTATTCATAAAAGATTTAACACAATCAAATTCAAGCTTAATACCTGACTCTTTACCTTCTCGAGTTCCGAATCTTCAGATTTGCATTTAATTCTTTCTAAAAGATCCCACCTGAATTCAATAGTCTTCTTCATAAAAGAACCAGTACAAGAAGTATCGAGCATGGATCGATCATCATGAGAAAGTCGAGCATAAAAATTCTGAATAATAATTTCTATAGAGAGCTCATGATTGGGGCATGAATATAACATTGACTTAAGCCTCCCCCAAGCTAGAGCGATACTTTCTCCTTCACGAGGCCAAAAATTATATATATAATTCCGATCACGATGAACTAGATGCATAGGATAATTTTTTTGGTGAAATTCCAATTTCAATCGATTCCAGTTCCAAGATCCAATATCATCACATAGCCTATACCACTAAGGGAATCACAACATACATATCATCAAAATATCGAACACATATCAAGTTCACATAATTACTTGCAACATGACTTCTCCCGTGACCTCTAGAACAAAAGTAACTACTCACAAATGATAATCATGCTCAAGATCAGAGGGGTATTAAATAGCATAATGGATCTGAACATATAATCTTCCACCAAATAAACCATATAGTAATCAACTACAAGATGTAATCAACACTACTAGTCACCCATAGGTACCAATCTGAGGTTCCGGTACAAAGATTGAACACAAGAGATGAACTAAGGTTTGAGAGGAGATGGTGTTGTTGAAGATGTTGATGGAAATTTCCCTCCCAAAGATGATAGGGTTGTTGGTGATGACAATGGCTTCGATTTCCCCCTCCGGGAGGAAAGTTCCCCGGCGGAATCGCTCCACCGGAGGGCAAAAGTGCTCCAGCCCAAGTTCCGCCTCGAGACGGCGGCGCTTCATCCCAAAAGTCCCCTCCTGATTTTTTCTAGCTCAAAATGACCTATATACCAAAAGATGGGCACCGGAGGTGGGCTGGGCTGAGCAGAACCCACCAGGGCGCGCCTGGGGGGCCTGGCACGCCCTGGTGTCTTGTGCTCACCAGGTGGCCCCCTCCGGTAGTAATTTGCTCCAGTATTTTTTATATATACCAAAATAATTCCCCGTAAATTTTTAGCTCATTTGGAGATGTGCAGAATAGGTAACTCTGACGTAGCTTTTTCAGGTCCAGAATTCCAGCTACCGGCATTTTCCCTCTTTGTGTAACCCTTGCATATTATGAGAGAAAAGGCATTAGAATTACTCCATAAAGCATTTTTATGCATAAAAACATTATAAATAATAGTAGGAAAACATGATGCAAAATGGACGTATCAACAGCCCACATCAGATCCGGCCCGTTAACAGTCTGCCATGTTTTGGGTCAAATGACAGCCCATATAGGATCCAGCCCATTAACTGCCTGACATTCTTTCGGCCAAATTACGGTCCATATATGATCTTGCCCGTTAACAGGCACTGTGGTTTTGGCCCCATTTGGGGCCCATTTGAAGTACGGCCTCTTAAAGGCCCATGTAATAGTTTAGCCCGATATTACTTACGGTCTGTTAATGGCCATTGGTACATATGGGCCGTTTTCGGCCCAGTTTCACTTTCGGCCATTTAACGGCCTATGCTGCATGTGGGCCTATTTCTGGGCCGAAGTGACTTTCGGCCTCTTAAAGGCCCATAGTATTCATGGATATATTTTAGCCCAACCTGACTATTGGCCCATTAAAGGCCTGTGAGATAACTGGGCCTAATGATGGCCCGCTTTGCATCCGGCCTGCTTACGACCCATTATGTTATTCGGCCAACTGTGGCCCGACAAATACTTTGGCCTGTTAACGGCCCGTCTTGTTGTTGAGCCAATCATGGGAAACACTGTTCAGGCCCAATCTACTTTTTGAATTGTTAAAAGTCCATTCTTTTTTTCTGGCCCAACTTAGGCAACTGGTTTACTCGGCCTATTAAAGGCCCAAAACTAATAGTTGGTGAGTTTACGTCTAGGCCTGCTATTGGCCGGACATGATTGTAAGCCCACGTTTCGGCCCATTTACAGCGATTGGCGGGCAGGCCAGTTTTAGTACCGTGATTTTTTATATAATAAACCGAAGGTTTAGGCCCATTGCGCTCCGTCAAAGCTTACGGTCTTTTCAGGGAGTAACGACAGCATGTACAGAAATTAATTGCAGCATCATGACGAACAATATACCTAGACTATACAACAAAGAAATTATTGCATCTTACGTGCACTTAGCATAAAAGTTCACCGCCAGCGATAATATAGTGCAACCAGACAGCAGATTACATACACTGGGCATCAAAGGACACCACCAGTGCAAATAAACACGCCGCCTAAAATAATATACAAAACCAACAACACTTCAACATAGTTCAAGAAAGGTTAGCCCTGCCTGGGAGCTGCAGCACAAGTAGCTGAGGAAGCTGATGACTGCACTTGTTTGACGTTTATATCCAACTCTAGCTGCATAACATCAATGGCAGTTCTTGGTGTCAGTGATATCACCCTGAAAGATAAAAAAGCTGAAAAATAACATGCTTTGCACATATAAGCAAGAGTGATGTCGATTCATCCCATTTCTTAGTGGCAAATAAAGATACCTGGATTACAATAGAATAAAAAATGTTCACACTTAAGACATGGCCGGAAATGGCATTGTTCAGGACTGGCCAGCTTCACCACACCACTGGATTATAGATCAAGAACAAAAGCATACATGCAGTGCTAAAGAATGTATAGGACATAGCAGGATATGACATTGTCAATTTATCCCATTTCAGATTGGTAAATAAAGAGACATGATTTAAATAACATGAACATAATATGCATTGTTCATAGTTAAGACATAGCAGGATATGACATTGTCCTGGAGTTGGTAGTTCAACCACACCACTGGATTACAGATCAACAAGCATACATGCATTGCAAAGGAAGATCACTTGCTATGTTTAGTTTAATTTACATGGTATGAATAAGGAACTAGGTTGTGCAACTAAAAACAGAAATTGAGAAGGAGAAACTTATGTTTATGAACTTCATAATAAACTTTAAACATGCAATTTGATGCAAATGACAAAAATAAACAGCAGTTGCAGTCATGGCTATCCAAATATACACAACAAAGTTTGAAGGCTCAAGAAGGACAAACATACGTTAGTAATGAAGACCGGCTCTATAAAGCCCTTTTCCATGTTGATGGCGGGCAATTGAAGAAGTTTACCACAGAGACTTCTTCATAAGCATTGCCTTTATTCTACATTTTGTTAAGAGTAAATATAGAAGTGATAATATAGGAACAAATGGAGATTATTTAAGCTAAGATGCAGAGTGATGCTACATAATCAACTAGCTATAAATGTAGCTACAGCATACAGCCAAAAGGTACTGACAAGAGTAATGCATAGCTAAACATCTTCAGTAGCATTGATTTTATTCAACATTTCGGTAAGAGTAAACATAGATCAGATGTGTACAAAATGGATGCCAAGGGAAAATAAGCTGCAAAGTGATGGTACATGAACAACTAGCTGACAGTACAAGTACAGTGATAAAGGACAACACATACTTACAAGAACAATGTATTGCTAAACCTCTTTATAAGCATTGGGTTTATTCTACATTAATGTAAGCATTAATATAGATCTGATAATTAGGAGAGAACAATGGATATGCATGTTATCATGCACACTGATGTCACATAATCAACCAGGTATGAATGTAAGTACAGCGATACAAGACAACAGGTACTAACAAGAGCAAACCAGCGAGCAGCATAGTTGCGATATCCTAGGTTTTGTGGCGCTGGTTCTATCGCCAATATAAGTGGGGTGCTGTCTAATTTCTGCGGTACCACCACCCTTTTCAAGGACTTTGCTACTACTCCTTTAGGTTCTACAATCACTCTCTTCCTTTTGGATGTCTGATACACAAGAGCAGCATTTGAATGAAAAAATATGGTATGATGACAAACGGAATGCATATTGATAATGGGTGGGCATGGCAACTTCACATATATGATGAGTAAACTAAGCACATGCCGGTGCAAAAGAAGCAGAAGAAACGCAAGACAGCTTACGCAAGTTACGTGCAACCAATAAAACCTTGCCAAACTAGAACAGGCACCTTGTAGGGTGAACAGGATAGGCCATCTGCCTTTGACTCCTTGAGCTCAGAATAGTCATTAGGATCATATTCTGAACATTAATTTGTAGGTGCAGAGCATGTGGGCTTCATTCCATCCAGAATGGAACTCAATGCCTCGATGCCATGTTTGTTAGTCATTGCACTGTTCCACAATACTCTTTTGATGTGCGCATTCTCATATTCATTGTGATTTTGTTCAATATCTGAGAAGCATGACAACATAAATAGTAGTGAGATTATCTTTGTAATGCAGAGGATATTATAATATAATAGGGGGTCCTTGTAAACCCTTGTGTGCTATTACTGGATTTTGATGAGAGAGCCCTTGTGTGCTATAATTTGGTGTGTACAATGATATAACCTAGCACAACTACACAAAAAATAGGCTCCCTGTTGGGAGCTCCAGAAGTAAGGATAGTTGGTAGATGATAGGTTCATAATATGTTGTATTGAAAGTTTATTACGAAACCATGACAATGAGAGTGCACAGAGAAATAGTATTTCAACATGTCTCTATATGTGGCGCACATGCATTTCAAAACTCACATAGTAACATTAGCTGACCAATTAAATGTAAGCTTTGGAAATATGAGTGGCATGTAGTTTCGCTTGAAGGATGGAGTGCTGCTAATACAATACAAAGCCACTACGCAGATTGTAATGTCGATAAAAGGGGGACACCATAAGCAACATAAATAAATCGCGGAAGTGGAACTGGCTGGAAAATATGGGGATGTATTGCCGCTACTAATCAAAAGCCTATCGATCACCTACAGGCCAGCTCTATTCACCTGAAGGCGCACTACTGTTACTATCAGTCTAGTCTCTCAAAGGCCACACCTGTTTAACTAATCTAATTAAAATGAATTAACCTAATCACTTAGTTAGTCTAATTAACATGATTAGTTAGTCTTAGACAATGACAGTGGGACCCACCCATCAGTTTGACTAGGTCAACTGACTGGTTGACTGCTGACATCACCCTGACATCATGCTGACATCATAATTATGTTTTCTAATTAAATTAATTCTGTTAATTCTAAAAAATGATTAAAACTTTAGAAAATCATATAAAATAAACCGTAGCTCATATGAAAATACTTTGTACATGAAAGTTGCTCAGAATTTCGAGACGAATCCGAATACGCCCTTCGTATTGCTGTCAGATGCCCCTAGCTACTTGTACATGGAACTTTTAGACTGATTTCGATAAATGAATAGTGCTCAACTTTAATAAAATACATCCGAATAAATTCGTATTTTAACTAAATCATTTAGTTAGGCAGTAGAACACCTCTGCATATCAGTTAGACATGTCTTGCGTATTGTTTGAATTTCTGCCATGAATTTATTGTTTCCTCCCCCTCCTTCCCTCTTGATAGATGCCGAGACCGACACCGACGCAGCAGAGTATGACTACGCTCCAGACGAGCAGCCTTCCGACGACCCCTCCTCCTTGCCAGAGCAACCAGGCAAGCACCCCCCCTTGAGCATGCCTATATCACCTATTCTCTTTTCTCTTGTGCTTGCATTAGAATTGCTACTGCTACTGCTTTACCTTTCCTGATGCATAGCCTGTTCATTGTAATCTGCTATTGATATCTTACCTGCTTATCCTAAACTGCTTAGTATAGGCTGGGTAGAGACCCACCAGAGACCCCACTTTGTCCCCAGTTGCCCCCGCTGGATTATCAGATGACCCGATCAACGTGATCGACAGCCAGGCCCCGGCACCGCACATCACCCCCCCCCCCCTTAGTTGTATGATACTGCAGCGTTACCATTAAGTGTCGAGGGTGATACCTCATGTAGCACTTCTGATGTTAACTCTGTAGAGTAGCTATTCAGTCGTGGTCCTCGAGGGTGATTCCACCTTCACCACTTCCGATAACGACACTGTCGTGCAACACCTCAAGTGTGAACCCATCGAGGGTGATTCCTCCGAGTTCACCTTGACGGATACATCGAGTAGAAATCCAACGAGGGTGATACCTCGGATTCCCCTGATGTTATGGACACACGGATACTTGGACTTCACAACTGTTACTTGGAAAGGCAGGTCGACCCTAAGGCGTACCCGCGAGTGATGTGGAGACGGGTTGACCTGGACGGTACCCGAGAGATGAATACGAGGCATAGCCGGGCATTCTTAGCCCTTGCCGCAAGTCCTCGAGACGGGGCGACAGGGTCACATCGATCGTGAGTCTCTGCTCGTTACCGCACCCTCAATGCACTAACAATTTGGATATTTGATCCGAGCAGACCTCTGGCCTGATAGCACTAACCATCACGTGGGAAAAGTTATGGGCACTCTGCATCGTATGCATCAGCCAAAAGCTCTATCAGACGTCCAGTTCAGCATGGCGGCACGGACGGACCGATGCCATCCTGTAGTGGTGGTGCCTGGCTTCACCGTGTGCGCAACGACCTAGAGTGCACAGGGCGATGGCCCAAGACCCCTGAGCGCTTAGGATGTAGACCGGCGGGGACCTCTCTGCTGAGCTCTAGGTAGGGTTGCAGTGTGTCGTTTGGCCGAGGCCGGGCATGACCTAGAATAATGTGTCCGGCCGGAGTTAAGCGAGCGTGGTGGGTAAGTTGGTGCACCCCTGCAGGGAAGAACTAATCTATGCATAGCCAGATCCTCGATAACGAACGCTCGGAGTTGTATCCTGATCGATACAACAAGAACTGGATACTTGTGATGAGAAATGGATAGTATGGCTCTGGGATTGCTTTCTCGCAGGGAGTCGAGAAAGGATCTCTGGGTGAGGTTGATAACACTGCTACTACTTTATACTGTGCTGACTACACTCTTCTAATGCTGCAAGACCGCTGAAGATGCTAGTCTTCAATAGGACTAGGCCTTCTCTCTATTATGGCATTTCTGCAGCCCAGTCCACATATACAGCCTCTTTCTTTGATAATGTTGCATATGTAGTGTAGATCCTTGCTTGCTGAGTACTTTGGATGAGTACTCACGGTTGCTTTGCTACCTCTTTTTCCCCATACCCCTTTTAATGATACATCAAACGATGGAGCCCAGGAGCCAGATGCCACCACAGGAGCTTACTACCAGGAGGGCCCAGACGGCACATACTACTGGATCGAGCCTGCCGACCAGGAGTAGGATCGGAGGCTCCCAGGCAGGAGGCCTTCGCCTTTTGATCTAGAGTTGTTGTTTGTGCTAGCCTTCTTAAGGCAAACCTTGGCTAACTATGTATGTACCCAGATATTATTTGTATGACTGACTTATGTATTTGGATCCTCATGATCCCTGGTCTGTAATATTTGTGGATCTTCATTTATCTGTGTTAGAGTTGTGTTGTGATATCTTCCCATGAGTCCCTGTGCTTGATCGTGCATGTTTGCGTGTATGATTAGTGCACGATTGAGTCGGGGGCGTCACAAGTTGGGGTCAGAGCCGATTGCCTGTAGGAAGCCCCCTTCCAACTCCTTGGCCGAAGTTGAGTCTAGACATCGAAAAACTAATTTACTAACTTGGCTGTGTGGCTCTACGGGCCCACATCGCCAACTGGGTGGTATTAGGATCTTTTATTCCTCGTCTATACTCTGGGACTCTGATCTCTCTTCTATTCAGGTTAAATGTTTTGCTGACTCTAACACTAGGTTCTCGTAACCGCTTCCTCCCGGAGAGCCCCTCATGCCAGATGATCGCTTGGTTCATCAGAAGACTCCGAAGATACTCCTTGAAGTTCCCGAGACCCTTGTGCCCACTATCTTTGCAATTCCTGGCCACCGATAAATCCCCGTGGATAACATCATTTTCATTGTACCCTCATCCCCAGTTGCTCCTGTTGTTACAAGTTAACCCTAATACTCTCCGTTGTTCCAAGAATCCTTGTGTCTTCTGCTTTGCAGCCTCTTTTTGCACTGCAAAAAATTCACTTAACCGGGATTCGTTCATCCCCAGTTGTTCATATGTCTCACAAAATTCTTCGAAATGCAATTCGATCTCCCGAAGATCCTCTGCAACCTAGTGCTCTCGAAAGTCTTGTCTGCCTGCATTATGGTTAAATCCATATGTCCGGCAATATTCATTAACATCCTTTGTCATTGTCATTCCGAGTCTATTGATTCAATATGAATGAGAATAATCCCTATCATCCATCGATTCTTAGAATTTAACCTTCCTGCTCAGACGTCATTCTGGACATGAGTTGGATCTCAGCCAATCATGTTGCAATTGATTGACCACCTAGTTCCCTTCAACTTGAACGCCGAATTATTCAGCTATTTCTATAATCTGATGCCTTTGCATTCTTTCCTTCTTCTGATTGAGTACTGATGCTCACATCAGATCCCTTGTGGACCGCCAGATCCTTTGTTGGATTTCATCCGACAGCGTTCTTCATATTCAATAACCTTGTGAGCCTTTCCATGGATATATAATGCCTTTGGTAAATTGTATCCTCTGCTTTGTCAACCATGCTCTACTTTCGAGCTTGTGTTATTTACTCCTGAAGTTGTGGTATATGTTACTAAGATATCCCGATGGGTTGAACCTATGCCTTCCTTAATCTGTGTGAACCCGAAACATTTCATGGGTCATACTCCTCTGGTAATTCACCAGGTAGGTTTTCACACTCAACTCATTTTAATAGAACAGTGAATGAATGGTCATGCATTGGAGAAGTGGGAGTCGACCTTGAATTTTGAGTTCATGCCCATGGACACGATGTAGATCTTATCATGGAAGCTTCTCTTAAAGTAATTATTCCCTTGGTATAAGTTCATCTTATATCTTGGATCTGGTCTTTTGCAATCATGGTTCCGGCCAAATTATTATTCCTTGATTCCTTTTCTCGGACAAGTTAAAGTACTTGTCTTCTGTAGATTGATACACCTGTCCAACCTCTATTCTGCTCTACCTTCGAGTAATACCCTTTGGTATCTCGAGAATATCACGGAACTACTATACTTCTTATGAGTTTTCATCAAGTATTGCTTCTCACTAATTCAGTTTTACCACCGGTTCTGAGTTGTTAGTCACTTGAGAACACTGATAACTAAGTCGAGTCCGCGCTGCAAATTCTACAACTCTTAGCAATCTTCTTTGCTTACGAGTTTAATAATCCTTCAAGTCATTCCTATGCCTCATTGGCTACACCATTATCATGCAAACTTGAACTGTGCTACATGGTCCTTCTTCCTGGAGCACAATTTTTGACGTTGAGCTAAGCTTATGTCAATTTCCTTATCTTATCGTTCCACCTCGAACAACAAGCTTGATTCCGAGTTGGTGTCGTATCCGTAGACCCAATAATCTTTCACTGCATCAGCCCTTTTGCTTGATGCAGTCGATGTTCAATTGCTTCTTCGTGGAGCCTCTCGATAAAATGTGTCGTGGTCATCATCATCATTTTGACTTCTTCCTAGATATCAATCGAATTCATGATGATTTATGTTATGTTCGAGGTCGTGAGGATTGCTCCACATCTTAAGAATTCCTGATATAGTGATACTTCTCACAATCACCATTCTTTCTTGGTCCCCGTGTTGATTCTAATCAGGGTACCAACAAGTGAACGGTGCTGCTTGGATTCTGTACTTCTAGCAACCCTATTGCTTTGAAGTTAACGGTCGACATTTCATTCTTAGACCATTGGTTATCGAATCACCATTCTAACATTGATCATGCTACCTAAGCCCATATTTCGGGTGCACCGTTCAACCAGTGATTAATTGTGTATGTTTTCCTCGAGCATACATCATTATATCATTTGATCTGATAAATGTTATCTCCTTGTTAACATAATTGGGAAAATCCATCGTGTTGGAATCCTCGATAAATTGTTGTTGAGTCCATCAGCCACCTCCTCATCCTCTCCTTGGTTTAATGATGAAATCTTGTTTCGGAACTTGCTTCCATAGTTCATTGCCCGAGAATCTTATAATGTCATCTCGTCAATTGTGTTGCACCTTTTCTTCTCAGGCATCCTGAGTCTGAGGTATCCTGACATCAACCAGATCTGAATCTCGGTCAGATATGATGGTTGGAACTTTTGTAAAGAGTCATAAGATTGGTCTTTAAATCACCCGGTAAGGTGATGTCATGCCTAGCACTCCCGGCCGGAGGACCTATTGTTAAAGTTCTTCCTTTTTAACAAGGTTAACCATTCTTCCATGAGGAAATTGTAAGATTTATTCTGTAAGTTATTCCTGATGAATCCTTTGGGTATCCAAAGTCCGACCTTGCTTGAAGACCATGTATATGTTATCTCGAAGCATATCGGTGGTACTCCGATCTTCAATAAGAACATTTGAAGCACAATGCTAAATTTTCTTTATCAATTATCCAAACCCTGTCATGGATATCATTCTCTACTTGTCCTTGGGAAGGATATACCCCTGAAATATGTGCTTAAACACATTTTCCTTCCCATTATTTTGTTTAACCTTTCTTGTGATCTATATGATCTAAGCCGTAATATTCTTCTGCTTATGTAAACACCTTGGTGTACAACTGTGTCAGTAAGACCCTGTTGCTTTTATTGATGACATTCCAGTAACCACCGATGGACGAGAACTTTGCCTATTGGTCCGCCTTGTTCAACGAGCAAGAAGATGGTTCTCTTCGTCCCTCGCCCTTGGTACTGACGTTGTTGCCGACATAACTGACAGGCTATCCTCTGACATGTCTTGCTACATGATTGTACAAGATGTCACCGCCCTTCCTACCTTTAACTCACATGGTGGGCCCATAACCCACAGTCCCACAGGATCGAAACCTGACTCTCCTGTACACCCCCTGTTTCAAAAGTTATTCCTCATGCTTGGCTTCGTATGTAATTCATGAGCCACCTTCCGAGAGATCATCAATTCTGGTATGAAACACAATACTTATTCCCGTTGCTCTGAACCCCTTTCACACTCTGTTTCAGGCAACGAATGATTGTCTATGCGCTTGAAACTTCTTATGGTACCTTCTTACTTGTCTCTCGATGTGTTTCATTTGTTCAACTCTAGAGATATTCATGTGTTCATTCCTGGGATAACCCCAAATGATTTCCCCTTATACCATTCTATCATTTTAGAGCAGCCCCTTACATATTTGTAAGTACGATGGAATTTTCCGAAGAAAGGAGGACGACTTCATCATGATGACCTGGAGCAGAGGAATGAAGGCATCAGTGTAATATATTGACCTCTTCGAGAAGAGCAACCAACACCGAGAAGACCCGTTAGAATTTTGTAACCAAATCCCTTCCCCCTTACTCCCGCTCCTAAATCTCGGGACGAGATTTCTTGTAGTGGAGGAGAATTGTGACGCCCGGATAATTAAGCTACAGTGAACCTCTACTAATGATGCCACATCACTTCGTTTACTGTTGTCAATCTCGCGATAATTTAAATCCCGTTCGAATTCAAATTTAATTTAAAGACGAATAAATAAAGTTTTCAACTGGCAAAATAAAAATGTGGATTAGGCTGCAAATATTCACTAACAAATTGTCGTGAAAGAATCCACATTTTTCAGAATGATAAAATGCCCCTAAGCTATTTTTAATTGAACCATAAAGCTTTTAACTGAACAATCTCCATTTAAATAAATATGTAAACATTTCAAAAACATTTGAAACTTGGTGGTTTAACTCAAAATATTACCTAGTATTTATGTGTTAAGTTGTACATTTAACTAAAGTCTTTTGGTAGCCCAAATAAATGCAAAGCAGTGTGATAAAATGGAAAACAGAAATAAAGATGGAAATAAAAGAAAAGAGAAAATGAAACAAATAAATTAATTAATTAAAGAAGATCCTTGGCCCAGCTCGGCCTCGACCCAATTGGCCGGCCCACCCCAACCCAGCCAACCTCCCCTTATACCCACTCACGTAACCCTAACCCCGATCCACCCACTTCCCCCACGCCGCTCGCCCCCTCCCCCGATCCAGATCGGGGATCGACCACCTCGCCCCCCCCCCCCCCCGACGCCGCCCGGGCAACCCCTTCCCCGTCATCGTCCACGCCGGCACCCCCCCGATTCATCGCGACCCCCCCTCTACCGTCCGCCGCGCCCCAACCGACTCACCACCTCTCGACCTGCACGCCCCAACGTCATCGTCCGCCGTCGTCTTCATCTCCTCCCCGATTGTCTTATCTTTCGCCCTTACCATGACACCTGTAGCCACCCCCCTCCTCCTCTCCTCTTTCCCCCTATGCCGTCTCCACCACACGCCTGCCTGCGTAGTTGCGGCTTGCTGCTTTGCCGGCTCTGGTCGTATCCCGACTACCGCGCATCCATCTCGCTTGACACGCCCCGCCTCTCCTTCTTCATCCTCGCATCCTCTTCCCCTCACCCATCCCCCGCCCCCTTGGCTACTCGCCCTCCGCCTCCCCTTCAGCCTTCCCCCACCCTCTTCCCATAGTCCTCCTTTGCCTTCCTCCTCCTCTTCAACCTGTTTACTCACTCTGGGACCGGACCAAACTCCGTTCTCTTCTCCTGCCATCGCCGTCTCCCCTGGCCGGCGCCTTGGTCGCCGGCGCCCAGCCGCACCGATGGCCTCGCCCGAACCTGCGCCCAGTGCCCGCGCCCGCTAACGACCTGCCCCGGTTGGCCTATGGGCCAATGACAGCCGGGGCCCACGCCCCTGGAAAAAAAAGGAAATTAAAGCATTAATTAAATTTATTAATTAAGTTAATTAATCACGTTTAACTAATCTAATTAAAATGAATTAACCTAATCACTTAGTTAGTCTAATTAACATGATTAGTTAGTCTTAGACAATGGCAGTGGAACCCACCCGTCAGTTTGACTAGGTCAACTGACTGGTTGACGGCTGACATCATGCTGACGTCATAATTATGTTTTCTACTTAAATTAATTTTGTTAATTCTAAAAAATGATTAAAACTTTAGAAAATCATATAAAATGAACCGTAGCTCATATGAAAATACTTTGTACATGAAAGTTGCTCAGAATTTCGAGATGAATCCGAATACGCCCTTCGTATTGCTGTCGGATGCCCCTAGCTACTTGAACATGGAACTTTTAGACTAATTTCGATAAATGAATAGTGCTCAACTTTAATAAAATAAATCTGAATAAATTCCTAATTTAACTAAATCATCTAGTTAGGCAGTAGAACACCTCTGCATATCAGTTAGACATGTCTTGCATATTGTTTGCATTTCTTTCGTGAATTTATTGTTTCTTCCCCCTCCTTCCCTCTCGATAGATGCCGAGACCGACGCCGACGCAGCAGAGTACGACTACGCTCCGGATGAGCAGCCTTCCGACGACCCCTCCTCCTTGCCAGAGCAACCAGGCAAGCACCCCCCCTTGAGCATGTCTATATCGCCTATTCTCTTCTCTCTTGTGCTTGCATTAGAATTACTGCTGCTACTGCTTTACCTATCCTGATGCATAGCCTGTTTATTGTAACCTGCTATTGATACCTTACCTGCTTATCCTAAACTGCTTAGTATAGGCTGGGTAGAGACCCACCAGAGACCCCACTTTGTCCCCAGGTGCCCCCACTGGATTATCAGATGACCCGATCAACATGATCGACAGCCATGCCCGGGCACCGCACATCACCCCCCCCCCCTTAGTTGTACGACACTGCAGCGTTACCATCGAGTGCCGAGGGTGATACCTCGTGTAGCACTTCTGATGTTAACTCTGTAGAGTAGCTATTCGGTCGTGGTCCTCGAGGGTGATTCCTCCTTCACCACTTCCAATAACGACGTTGTCGTGCAACACCTCAAGTGTGAACCCATCGAGGGTGATTCCTCTGAGTTCACCTTGACGGATACATCGAGTAGAAATCCAACAAGGGTGATACCTCGGATTCCCCTGATGTTATGGACACATGGATACTTGGACTTCACAACTGTTACTTGGAATGGCGGGTCGACCCTGAGGGGTACCCGCGAGTGATGTGGAGACGGGTTGACCTGGACGGTACCCGAGAGATGAATACGAGGCATGGTCGGGCATTCTTAGCCCTTGCCACAAGTCCTCGAGACGGGGCGACGGGGTCACATCGATCGTGATTCTCTACTTGTTACCGCACCCACAATGCACGAACGATTTGGATATTTGATCCGAGCAGGCCTCTGGCCTGATAGCACTAACCATCACGTGGGAAAAGTTATGGGCACTCTGCATCGTATGCATCAGCCAAAAGCTCTATCAGACGTCCAGTTCAGCATGGCGGCACGGACGGACCGATGCCATCCTGTAGTGGTGGTGCCTGGCTTCACCGTGTGCGCAACGACCTAGAGTGCACAGGGCGATGGCCCAAGACCCCTGAGCGCTTAGGATGTAGACCAGCGGGGACCTCTCTGCTGAGCTCTAGGTAGGGCTGCGGTGTGTCGTTTGGCCGAGGCCGGGCATGACCCAGAATAGTGTGTCCGGCCGGAGTTAAGCGAGCGTGGTGGGTAAGTTGGTGCACCCCTGCAGGGAAGAACTAATCTATGCATAGCCAGATCCTCGGTAACGGACGCTCAGAGTTGTATCCTGATCGATACAACTAGAACTGGATACTTGTGATGAGAAATGGATAGTATGGCTCTGGGATTGCTTTCCCGCAGAGAGTCGAGAAAGGATCTCTGGGTGAGGTTGATAACACTGCTACTACTTTATATTGTGCTGATCTACACTCTTCTAATGCTGCAAGACCGCTGAAGATGCTAGTCTTCGATAGGACTAGGCCTTCCCTCTATTATGGCATTCCTGCAGCCCAGTCCACATATACAGCCTTTTTCTTTGATAATGTTGCATATGTAGTGTAGATCCTTGCTTGCTGAGTACTTTGGATGAGTACTCACGGTTGCTTTGCTACCTCTTTTTCCCCATACCCCTTTTGATGATACATCAGACGGTGGAGCCCAGGAGCCAGATGCCACCGCAGGAGCTTACTACCAGGAGGGCCCAGACGGCACGTACTACTGGATTGAGCCAGCCGACCAGGAGTAGGATTGGAGGCTCCCAGGCAGGAGGCCTTCGCCTTTTGATCTAGAGTTGTTGTTTGTGCTAGCCTTCTTAAGGCAAACCTTGGCTAACTATGTCTGTACCCGTATATTATTTGTATGACTAACTTATGTATTTGGATCCTCGTGATCCCTGGTCTATAATATTTGTGGATCTCCGTTTATCTGTGTTAGAGTTGTGTTGTGATATCTTCCCATGAGTCCCTGTGCTTGATCGTGCATGTTTGCGTGTATGATTAGTGCACGATTGAGTCGGGGGCGTCACAGACGACTACCCCCACAACGAATGTCCCCACCCGAAACCCTAAGATAGATAAAGGGGCAGCCCTCTGGCGAGCCCCTTCCTTCACTCCGGCGAACTCTCAAAAATGGATTGACCCCAAATTGAAATTCAGTCAACTGTCATTTAAGATAATGTGGAATATAAAAGGTGAAAACCATAAGCATTGCGAGTATAGTGGTGAGCGTGCCATGGCGGATCTAAAGGTGCAAAACGGACAATGGCAACTTTCGCAACCAATGTTTGCTTTCAACTAACAAGTATGATTCAAAGTGATGGACAAGAAATCACAGTAAAGCAGTGGTGATCTATTTTCTAGCTGAGATAAATAACTTGAGCTGATACGAAAGAGTACCGCCTCTGGTGTGGCGCCGTGTAAGCATCTGCTGAGGTGTGTTGTGGGTGCTGCGGTAGCAATGGCTGTCAGCGGCGTGGAAGCAGATCTAGGATGGTAGACGGTGGCAGTGAGGGGAATATCCCGGCGCGATGGAAGAGATGGTGGCACGAGCGGCCTCAGCAAGGTGGACGACGGCGCGGATGAAGTGAGAGGATGCGATGCAAGGATTCAGCTCCGAAGCTGTGGATGAGAGAGGTCGATCTCTTGTAATGGACGACGGCGTCGGGGTATCAACTCCGGCATGGTGGAGAAGGACGGTTGGCGGACGGAGGAGACTGGGGTGGAGAGGGTGTTTTGGCGCCCACGGAGTACGAATGGGGAAATGGAGGGAGAGAGGTACGGGGAACCATGTCTTCAGGACGCGCTTGTCTCAAATGCGAGGAAATTTACAAACTTAGCCCCCGTTTACAATTTCCTACATCACAGCAATATTGGTCGGTTGGGGATAGGACTGTAATATCGCATACACCAAATATTTGCCGACGGAGATTTCAGCCGAGGAGAAACTGTGTGTTTTGGTGCCCACCGTGTATGAATCGGGGTGAGAGGCGATTTGGGCCGAGGAGAAACTATGTTTTGGCGTCCACCGTGTATGAATCCGGGGAGGTGAGAGGCGGAGGCGGTTATGTCACGTTTGAGTGAAATTACAAGCCTACCGCTATCAAAACCTATAGAAATCGAGCCGATAGGCTTTGCGTGTCAGCGATAGCAGTAGTAATTTCCATCTCGCAGATTTTGGTTTCGGGCGGTTAGTGCGAGTTTCCCCGCTTCGTTCAATTTTTCACAGAAAAATATTGCATGTTTACCGTGCCAACTCAATTCGAATCCATTTTGTATTCTTTTTTTCTTCGGGCAGGATCCATTTTGTATTTGAATACAAATCTATATACATCATTTTTTTATATATACTTTCAAAAGCACAACAAAGAATTTTGCTCCTTTATATATAAAATATGATTTACAAATGAAATGATCTCAAAATCATAAGGTTGAATTCAAATTTTTGAAACCAAATTATGTTCGACTTTGAATTCAAATTTTGGAAACTAAATTATGTTCAGCTCAAATGTATGGATCGGTAATATCAATATATTAAATAGCATACACGCGCGCAAATTCAAATTAGTATGCATGTTTGATAATCAATTTTGGTTCGAGTATGAATTACATGTATCATCATCTGGAATTCAAATATTTGAATCCCTTTTATGTTGACATCTTCATGCACACAACTAAATATTTGAATCTCGTTTCATGCCCATCTCTCTCTAGGTCTCTCTCACGTGCTCCTTCATGTAGCTATCACTCTCTTTTCTCCATCTCACCCGCATGCTCACTACATGCTTCTCCATTTTTTGCAAACACGGTCTCTCATCGTCTCCCTCCAGAGGTGTCACACTCTCTCTATCTTCATATATTACACGGTTTTCATTATCTCTCACGTCTCTATCATTCTCTGGTATCACTATACCTACCTAAGCTTTCTTTTTCACCACCACACACACACTCTCGCTCGTCTTTCACTTTGCCTTTCTCTCCAGGGTTCTCTCACGCACCCTATATCTTTCTAGATATGACTCCTACCACTAAAATTACTCTCTCCCGCACACACATCATTTGTTGGGGTCTGCTTTCCGTCTTCATCTCCGTTCCAAAACTGACATTATTCATTTGTTTATTACGATAAGACAAAAATCTCTCCCCCCCCTCTCTCTCTCACTCACACACACACACACACACACAACTCCCGCTTTGGATCCCCCACCAACTACCGTGTCTCTCTCACACACACAAAACTCTCGCTTTCGCACCCTGACTCATATCTCTCTCACAAACATTGATCGACTAGCCTCTAGATAGGTTTATCCATCCACCGCACACTTACGCTCCTTGTATCTATGTAGATTTTTCATCCCTTCTTGAGACACGCCCTCTCGATCGTGCACACGCACACTATCGCCTCATTTTATGGTAATACCTCTCGCACACACACTCTTCGTGTCTTTGTCACACACGCACTCTACCCTCCTCCTCTCTCCCTCTCTCTCACACACACACATGGGCTTTTTGCAACAATATCCCACTTCTCGAATCTTGAAACCAACCACATCCCTCCCTTATCTCATCAAAACATCCAAAGGAATATATTTTGAGTGAAACATAAGATATTTTTAGTGATATATGTATATCAAAACTAGATTGTTTTCTATCAAATTGGTGAATATGTATTACTCTACTCTAGATGCGTTGCAACGCATTGGCACATTGGTAGTTATTACTGTATTGTTTTTTGGACACCAGACAAACACTGGAGTACATATATGAAGAGAAGAGGTGCATGCACACAGTCGGTCTCTCGCTATCTCGCACACATGAGAGTTACGTAAGGCACGGTAAACAAATAAACCCATAGGTGCACGATTGCTGCATGTGTGGGTACCGGGTACGTGGTGTAGCACATCTTTGTAGGAATAGTAAGCTCGCGTGATAATTTGATCCATAGGAGTTGATGGTCGGGGACCACAGGTGAACGACCTGAAGGCGGTGGCTCGCTAGTCGCTACTGATCGAGTTGCCACATTTAAAATATCTTTTTTTAGCGGGGTAAGAGTTCCGATTTTCAATGGCGCGTCATACTAGTTTTAAGAACGATTGGTATGGAGCGAAAACGGAATTCATCACAACTACCTCCGTCCTAGTTTACTAGTCCCCATCGTATTTTGGGTCAAAGTTTGTCCATGAATTTTACTTGTAAAATGTGAATGGAAAATGAGATTTTCTTATACCCAAACAAAAAAGGTCTGGAGGGAGTGATTGCTCTCACACGGACACGACCTCTCACTAGTGCAGGCATTGAACCGGTGCGCCAGCCAAGAGGGCCCCACTCGCTGCACGCCAGGCTGAACATGCTTCCTCGCTGCATTCAACCGGCTTTAGACTGCCCTGCCTACCTCCATTGAATCCGCGTTCCGTGAGCCGGCCGACATTTTAGAACACAACGCCGGTTGACTCCTCTCATCCGCCTGCTATTTAAACGAGGCCAGACGCCTGGCAAGAACCACACCACACCGCCGCTCCCCATATCCTCCTTGCACCATTTTCTCCACACTCTCCATAGCATCCGGTGAGCAGGAAGACGAGTTCTCCGGCATAAAAGCCGGTTGGGTGCCCCGACGAGCCAGGCAACTCGCTGCCCCACCTCCCTCCCCGCCGCAGGCCGTCGGTACCATGGGCGAGGCTGCAGGCGGGCAAGCGGAGGAGCAAGCCGCCGCTCCAAGCTGGCCCCTAGTGCATCAACTCGACGCTCCAAGCCTGCTCGCAGAGGAGTGGCCAGTTGCTGCACGCCGACACACGGGGGACCACGACATCCAGTGCATTGTGGTTGGCTGTGTCATCTGACGCAAACGTTGGCGGAACCATGGCATGCTGGCAGAGGTGGCCAACACGTCCGCGGTCACCGCCGACATCGAGGAATAGTAGATCACGGGAGCCGCCGCCGCTCCAAACCCATGAATGCTACGACCACCGCGTCGCCGGCATAGACACCCGGTGTGTTGCCCGGTTTGGCTCAAAACATGGTGGACCCCAGCCGCGGTCGGCATTAGAAATTATACCTGCTTCTAAAAGTTATTCGCGTTTAGTCAAAAAATGTCCAAAATATAATTAATTCATATGGTCTTGACTTGCTGTGCTCGCACTAGTAGTAGGAACTAGAGATTTTTCTTTATTTATAACTCTCGTCACATTTTTTTTGGCTTTGAAGTGAATCATGGTTGTGGACATCATCTATGAATGTGCAGATATCTATGAACATGAGTTTGATGTGGAAGTTGAACTTGGAATGTTGGGCTTGCGTGTGAACTATAGCATGTCCAATGGTTCGTGTGTTATTGTTCAGAAAGTAATGGTTGTTATTACATGACCCAAAAAAATTATTTTGTGCCAGATCTAGGCATCACAGAATTACGTACATCTCAGTAGATGCACGGACATCACAACAGGCACGCTGACTGGATAAACATTTGAACCTAGCTATTATGAATGAAAATCTGTATTGACAACAGTTTTAGATAGCAGGGGACGCCTAGCCTACTCTGCCTCTGCTAGCTTCTTTCTGGCTTCTTCCATCTCTTCTTTGGCTTGGGTGAAGAGAGCATTTGATTGCTCTTTTTGCTTCTTCAGGAACTCAGCTACATTCTCAAGGGTTGTTGCACGCTTTCTTTCAGTCTTTACTAGAGCAACGAGGACATGAACACTTGACGACTCCACCTGGCTTGTGAGTAATCCAGCATCATCTGGGAATTTGCACCCTGTGTCTAATCCGGCATCATTAGGGAAATGGCACCTTGTGTGTAATCCGGCCTCATTTTGGAAACATGATCTCGAGGTTGACCATACTTCCCTCCTTGCAGGAACTGCTTCCTGACATGAAGAAGTTACTTCTTTTTTAGATCAATAGTCAGAGCTCCCCAGATCCATTAAGTAGATGCCCGATAAACAGGACTAGGAGAAGTAAATTCAAAAGGAGAAATATAAAAACAGACTGCAAGGTGAGAACACCCACTTCCTACATCAAGCTAAAAAGGAAAGCATTAGGACAATTAAGACTGTGCTTATTACATATCAAACAGAGCCCGCTTATAGAAACTACAACATATACATCGAAGAACACAAGGCTAAGAGAAATAGAAAACCAGCAGAGGGGTGCACTAAGCCAAGGGTTGCTGCAATAAAACAACTGGCAACTAGATGATCTCTAGGCCGTCTGTAGGCGTGTTTGACTGACTAACTTCAACACTAAATTGCAAAAGCTCATCCAACGGCATGGTGGGTCCACTGAGTAAATTGAGATCCTACAAATGATTGAGAGCCTAATCAAGTGAACAGGAAATTGTTTGTCTCGCCTATTATTGTTTAATAATCTGGCACACTGCTGGATTGCATGGCAAGAACCCTAGCCAAGCAGACAACGTGATTTGATGCTGTTTTTGGCTCGAGGCTTGCCTAGGGTCTGGTCTAGTCCTGTGTTCACTACTGCTGCCAGACACATACCATGTCAAAGTAAAAAAAATTGTCAAAAGAGGGGGCTCCCTCTGATTTCATTAATGAAACCATCAAGGATACACAAAACATCCACCACTGCTAGTCAGGTTCTCAGTGTCAAAGTAATTGAAAGGTTGTTACTTACCAAAGCTTGTTTTACAGGTTCGGTGCAGCTCCTCTTTAACTTGCGACGTTCCTTGAAGATATCCCCAACATACCGTATTTGGTCTTCATTGCTCCTTTGCATGTTCGCATTCGTAGTTTTAAAATATCAACATGGCAAGAAAAATATAGTAATACTCACGCATCTTGTGGGCAACATTAAAGCACTCATCTGCCATGTTAGCACGAGTGATTTTTAATATCCTACTATGTGGCTCTTCAACTTTGCTAGAACTACGTTGTGGTTTCATTTTGACTGAATAGAACAAGGGGGTCACCTCCCTGCTATTCAAAAAAACTTTCCATCATTTGTGACACAACTGGTTACAAATGAAGAACCTACCCAAGCACAGCGCAATACAGGAGCGACGCATGATTACAAGATGATATTCTGTTGGACAATGCAAGCTATAACCAATTACTTTTACCGGAACAATAGCACCAAGGAAATTTGAACGGTAGGTATGAACATAATCGGAACTGTACATGTACTACTTAGAGAATCAATATACACATTACCAATCGAGGAGGAGTACGAAGGTCGCGGCGGCGTCTGTGCATCATGGTCGGCAATGGGAGTCAGTTCATTGTCGACGATGGTGGTGCTGCTACGCTTGGTGTTGGCTTCCGAGAAGCAGATCCGAGACTGTGGAAGACGGCGTCGGGGAAGCGGCTTCGTGTACGACGGTGACGGCAGACCGGCTTCAGTGCGGCGTATGACGTCGTCAATGAGGCAGATGCGCTGCGATGGACGAGTGCACCGATGAAGAAGGGGAGGGGCACAAAGGTGCTACGGTGCCGTGGAGAAGTCTATTTTGTGGTGGGGATAGAAAATGGGGAGTAATGAGGAGTACTCTGGGTGCCGGGGTGGGGTTGGATGGGTGGGGTGAATGTGAAGTTACCAAAATAGCCCCCGACCAACCAGCATCCATCGGACTGTTTGACCAAGGGTATGATGGTAACTTTGCATTGGTTAAATCTGAATCGCGGGAGATCTCGATGGAAGCGGGAGATTTTGCCGCCGACCTGAAAATTTGTAACACTGTACTACTCCCTACTCCTCGTCTGGCGTGTTGGGTGATTGGGCTGAGCAGCTAGGAGTACTACTAGTACTCGCTCCTATTTTATTTACTCTGCATATTAGGTTTGACTGAAGTCATACTTCCTAAAGTTTGACCAAGTTTATAGAAAAAATATAAGCATTTACCATAACAAATCTGTATGATGTGAAAGTACATTCAATAATGAATCTAATGGTATTGATTTGTTATTGTATATGTTAATATTTTTGTTTATAAACTTTGTCAGAGTTTGCAAAACTTGACTTTGATCAATGCTAATACGCGGACTTAAATAAAAACGGGGGAAGTACACATCTGTTTTCTTAGTTTGTCGTGGCATTAATTATTTGTTGTAATTGTGAAATAAATATATTAAGCTATTGACTTCAAATGTAATGGTTTGTACAATTCAATATTTAGAATCGTTGTTGAATTCCAAGATGAATACCAGGTCTATAGTACTTCACAATATGCTCAAACTCACATAATCCAACTCAAATGAAAATCTAAATGCATTTCATAGTTATTAATTTGTTGGATGCAACAAAACCAACCATAACTCTACATGATCCGGTCTAAAGCGATTTTTAGAACCCTAATGTGTGAATGAAATGTAGAGAGTTTGTGGAGATGGAGCAATGGCGGGAGAGAGATGCATGCACTCAACACATAGATATACACCCAGTGGAAGAAAGATACAGAGGACGGGAAAGGTTGTATATATGTGGGCGAGAGAGCAGGAGAGAAACCAAGAGAGAGAGATAGAGAGAGGGAGAGAGAGAGGGGGGAGAGGAAGTGTGCGAGAGAGGGATGTATACAGAGGAAGAAGTTAGGTATGTGAGTAAGATAGAGACATGTAATATATAAGGAGTGAGATGCGTATGCATCAGGATTTTGTACATGTGGAAGGAGAAGAGACAAAAGGTTTGATGAGAGAGCTCAAAAGAACATGGAATAAAGGGGAATCTTGTGGGCTGAGGGATTGATAATTTTGTGCGGGACGGAGGGAGAGGGAGAGGGAGAGGGGGAAAGGAGTTACTCAGCCATCACCATGTCATCATGCTTCCAAATGGCCCCGCGGTCTCTAGTGCGGTCTGGTCGTCGTCTTCATTCTTCCCGATGCCCTCCTTGAAGATCAAGGTGGTGTGCATGTGGGGGTGCAGATAAGCACAAGCGACAGTGGTCGCTATATAACCTTGGATGGGGATGGATAGTGTGGGGGGGTTGTGTGTGTGTCAAATATTGAGAGAAATCAAACCTATGAAGAGAATGTGTGTGCATAGTGAGCATGCAAGAGAGGCTAATGGTGTGAGACAGATACATCGTGTGTGTCAATGTTTAAGCAATATAGAGACATCATGTTTGCTAGGCAAGGAGACATAGCAAGAGATAAATGTGTGTGTGTGGTACATGGTGTGTATGTGACAGAGAGGTACATGCATGCCAAATAGGGTTTTCATGAAGAGATTGTGTGTGCGAGATAGAGAGCGATGTAGGGGCCTTGAGGAGGGCAGGGGCTGGGTGAGGGTATCAAAATGTGTGCGTTGATGCATGTGTTACATTAGATTGTGTGAGGGACGGTCGAATCGAGAGAGATGGTTGTTGTGTTACGGATGCTCCTCTCTCTCTCTCTCTCTCACGCACACAGAAAAAACACAAAATAGAAGACCGTTCTCTCATGTATACACAACATCTCGGTATATCTCTATGTCTCACTCATATGTGATCATTTGCACATTCACACCTTTCTATGACTATCACACACACACACACACACACACACACACACACACCGTCTCCACATTGCCCTTCCGCCACAACACACATGTAGACACATACACACGTTCTCTCTCCGTTACACACACAGAATCTCTATTAAAAAAAATTGTAGGGGGCACCTAAAATGTCCAAATCCAAATAAACACGAACTGAAGCTAAATACAAATATATGGAAATATTGTAGCGTGAGGAACTTTTCCAGCAAAAAAAAGTAGAGTAATACTCGGGGATTGCTTTCACACACACAAAAAGGTTCGGTCGATGTCCTTCCAGCGCGATAATGTGACGCACCTTTCGATCGACCGCGCAGTTGCGGTGCACGCGCTTGCACATGATTTTGTATCGATCTTGTGCTAACTACTATGGTGTATAAGCGCGGCCACGATGCACGCGCTTGCACAAGATTACATGTACTAGTACGGTGTTCTTTTAAGTTTGACCAACCCTATAACCAAGCTCCCATAAGCGCACTCATCAGTATGCCGCCACCGCCGTTACGCATGCGTACAGTCGCTGCAGTACTATACGGTGTAGTACTATCGCTGCCATGTGGGACCCGGCCCCACATGTCATCCGCACTACAGCACCGTATGGTACTGCAGAGGATCTCAACCCCTCGCCCGCTCACGTCGTCTGCAGTCCCTCCTTGCGATGACGCCGCGCTACCAAGCACGGGAGCAGGTCGAGCCGCGTCTATGCCGGCAGCATACAAAGAGGAGGAGGTCGAGCGCGTGCTCCAGCACGCTGGCGAGGAGGAGCGAGCATGTCATTGTCGTCTCCGCCCGCCTGGAGGAGGCTCGCATGGTGGATGTCGCGGCGGAAGCCGGTCGCGCCCACGCCGAGCCCGCAAACCGGGTGCGGATGTGGAATCTACCTTCGAGACCTTGAATGCCACATGGATCATGCAATCTGAAGGAACAATTTAGGTCAGTCGACTCTTGTGAGCCGTTGGATGCAACATGGATGGCCAGAAGGGCTTCTTCAACCTCCAAAAATGATGCACTATTCATCTTCTCTCTCAACCATCGAGCCACCAGCCCACACGGGCCTAACCGTCTGTCGCCGCCGCCCCACCCTCCCCTGAACCGCCTACCACCGCCATGATCCCCCCCCCACCCCCGCCATCCGTTTAACCCCGGGCATGATCCATTTTTTCCGGCGAACTGCATTCCACACCCAACACTCATAAGATAGATCATGGGCACCCTGCCACCCTAATATAGATACTGGGGTAGCTTCTCTGCCGTCTTCTTCCTTCGCTCCAGCGAACTTCTTATTTCACAAATCGACTAACCCAAATTATACTACTAGTACGTATTAAGTATAGTAGGAACGCGAAGAAACGAGTAGTAGTACCAACTACAAGAAGAACAGTAGTAAGACAAACTAGTACGTACTAAAGAGTTCAAATAATGAGAAAGAACATAACATAGCTCTGCTGGGGGCTCAACATATCACCCCCCCCCCCTGAAATAAAACTAAGAAACTAGTCCGCTTGACACTACAGTAGAACCAGCATGAGCAACGGCACTGCCACCTTACTCGGAGTCCTCGACTTCGTCCTCGTCCCTCTTCCTCTTCCTCTTCGCCGACACTTCTTTGCTTGAACCGAACACTGGGCTCTGCTTCTTCATCCAACCCTTGTAGATATTTAAACAAAGGTAAGCATCCGTTGCTGCGTACACGATGTGATCTTCATCTATTGTCTTCGACTCCCATGCATGATGAAACTCGAGGTTAGGTTTCTTCACTTCATCATACGAAGGATCAATCATGGCTGCTGTCAGGGTCAGCATTGAAGGCTGAGAGGAGGACACCAGGCTTTCCTTCTGGAGATCGAAGGGCTGGCCTACAACGAGGCCTATCCGACCCAGGACTCTCCTGTCGTTCGTAAAGTCTACAGTAACGAATTTCACTCTTTTGTCCTTGAGGAAGACCTCAAAATCCTGGCACCTAACATCGGCATGGCATATGTGGTAGACCAAGCAAATGTTATGTACGCAAACTTGGATCACGGCGGGCTTCTTCATCTCTGCCTCCTTTAGAAGCTTCTCCTTTTGCAGGATTGTGGTGTACTCAACATCTAGCCCAGCGTCCCACTCATCCTTTGAATTTTGGAACATGTGTAGGAAGCGACCAAGGCATGCTTCCACCGTCGTGGATCTACGGGTGTAGATGATGATGAACTCATCGCCGGTGATGGTTCTAACCTTGTACTCACCGCCGATCATGGAGATTTGGGAGGCCATGGATTTTGGAGGCGGGTTAGGAGAAGTGGAACTGGTGTAATGTGAAAGGACGGGACGACTGGGAGCGAACTATTGTAAGGTACGGGGACGAGTAGGGCATGCGAACGGCGTGGGTGGTGGCTTGCCCGGTGGATAAATGGCTGCATGCCCCCAAAGAGTTCTCGAGTACTATGCGGGACCCACTAGATGTCATGTCTACTAGACCCGCATCGTAGGCTTAACGGTATAGCTTCTGCGCGTTCGCACGCCATGCCGGCGCGTGCATGTAACTTTCACTTAATTCCGTCAACCGTCGCGCCTCCCACGACCTTCGCCTCCCTCACGTGGTCGCGCCCTTTGAGACTTCGGACGACTATAAATGAGCAATTTTCTTTTGCCTACTCCGCATGCATGATACTCCCTCTAGTCCTTTTTACTCCGCGTAAGATTTGTGTCAAGTCAAAGTTTGCAAAAGTTTGACCAAATTTATAATAAAAATATCAATATCTAAAATACCAAATATATATTTTATAAAACTAAATTTCATAATGAATATAAAAATATTGATTTGACATTGTGAATGTTGATACATTTTTCTATAAGTTTGGTCAAAGTAGAGAGAGATACTTTGACTTCAGACAAAACTTATATGCACTATGCAGACTAGTTCCTCCGTCAATGTGCGTTATGATATTGCCATGTCATATATAGTCCCACCACTCCTTCTCCCTCCGGTAGTCCCACCACTCCACTCCTCCCCGTGTGAAAACAATCTGCATGCATGACTCTCGTCCCCCCGTGCTCGTCCAATCCATTGTGACCAGCAATATTTCCACCCCTCTCCTCCGCCGTAATTTACTCCAACAAAAATATGCCCACCTAGCTGTTACGTTAATCACGCAACATATCATACGTAGGTGTGGCATTGCTCGCTATAAATACTGCAACTCCACGGCATTCAGAACAATGCTCACGTTCATCGCCTTTATCTCCTCCCCCTCCCTCTCAGTTAAGGACCCGTCGACCACCATGCACTGGTACAGTGAGGTGCTATACAAACGGTTTTTAACCCCTTTCCGCGACGGCGTTTTGAACGGTCACCTAGTGAGTGACTACGATAGGGGGGTCCGTCCCACATGACCCAGAAACTGTCGGGGATAGGCCCTCCTAGCACACATGCTCGGCAAAATGAGGTCATGTGCGACAAGCGAGCGATCAAATACGGTTATACATACAGTTGTGCTAAAAAAATACAATTATACAGGCCAAATCGTTTTCGGTCGTAAGTACATCCCACATAGTCAGGCCCGGCTAAACGTTTCCGTTCATATGTACATTCCACACAGTCAATCCAAGGAATACGTTTCTGTTAGTATGTACATACCACACAGTTAATCCAAGAAGTACGTTTTCGATCGTATTTACATCCCGCACAGTCACTCCAAGGAAAACGTTTCCGTTCGCAGGTACATCACACACAATTTTCCCCATTAAATCATTTGTGATAGCGTTGCCATTGTAGACAATGTTAACAATTTTATCATTTGCGTTATTGAATGCATCACACACGGTGCGTAGAAGAAACTATGTGGCAAAGGTTGTCCATCACACACACACTATTTATGTGGTAAACGTTTGCGCAAGGTGGCCTAACGCAAACAGTTTTCAAGAGGATGTCATCTGTAATTGTTCATTGATCCAATACGGTTTATTCCTAGAAACTGTGTGCGTTGCCTGAGGTCATCGCCCACGGTGTTTTCTCAATAACCGTTTGCAATAGAAAAACCCAATTAGCAGGCTAATTGTCCTATTATTAATAATCCATTTATTAATCTAATTGGCATTTCATATTAAGCACACAATATATTTCATTTTCATATTAAGGAAGCAGGATTTCATAATTGAAATACATCAGAGTACAACATCATATAGCTTCAGCACTCAGCTACCCCATTACACAACTGCACCAGCACCAAGTTTCACATGCAACATCTATAACCTTTCGAAATTAGCATCATATACGGTACATAGACAGATGAATCTCATCTGGAAAACTACTGAAGTGGAAGGTGAATATTGAGCCTTCATTGATGTTGAAGGTCTTTGCAACTTTAGGCCAGTGCCTGTGGATGATTGACCGTCCATCCTTCGTCCTCTTCAGGAACACTTCAATATTGAACCGTGGGTGTTGTATGAATACCTTCCTCGCCTCCTGACCATACAGGTGGTTTGAGAGGTAATCATCAGTGAACTGCTTTGGAAAGGCCTGAAAACAAGGATGTGCATAAATATCTTCTCTATATTGGAAATGGGGCAAAGGAATAAAAAAGGCAAGGTATAATAGTTAGTACCATCCTGTAGTGAACTGATGTCTTCTTCATTGTGCAGACAAAGATCTTGTTGTTTTTTGTCGCTAATTTCTTTATCTTAACAATCTTTCTGAGTTTCTTGACTTGACTGATATTCATGGACAACTCATTTCCCCATATGCAAAAAGGGCCAAACAGTGGGTCAAAACCTCTAACAGCAGGACCTACATGTGCAAGACCAAATTGTTAAAAACCTAAATATTAGAATGGTTCCTGCAATTGCACAATAATGTGCTATTAGACAAAGGACCATGCATGTGGAAACCTCAATTGTAAACCTCAGAGCTTCCCATTGTTTCCCTGCAACACATATAAGGTAGTTAGTGATCAGGTTAAGTGAGGGTTCACATGCTATCAGTAAAATATGTTGATGGAAAATAAGCACATTGCGGATTCATCAGATTAGTTCAAGCCACATGGAAAGCCCATTTATCCAAACCAAGCATGATTAAGAACTAGGAAATATAGCAATTGTATATGTTTCTCATGTATTAAATGCAGCCAAATTTGATTTATTCCTCACATGCACAACAATACAAAATTCTACCCACGACAATTCGACATCGCATTGCAGAATTGAACCAAGCAGTTAACTAAACACCACAACAAATGAATCAAACATTAACTGAGCACCACATTGCACAATATAACATACTCCTAATAGAAGATCAGACAGTTAACCAAACCAAGCATGCTTAACAACTTGGAAATATAGCAATTGTATTTGTTTCTCATGTATTTAGTACAGCCAAATTCGATTTATTTCTCACATGGTATACAATAACAGAATGCACCCACAACAATTGAACATCGCATTGCAGAATTGAACCAAATAGTTAACTAAACACCACAACAAATGAACCAAATGTTAACTGAGCACCACATTGCATAATGTATAACATACTAGAAGATCAGACAGTTAAACAAACCAAGCATGCTTGACAACTTGGAAATATAGCAATTGTATTTGTTTTTCATGTATTTTGTAAAGATAAATTCGATTTATTTCTCACATGGAAGACAATACAAAATTGCACCCTGAAGAATTGAACATCACATTTGCAGAATTGAACCAAACAGTTAACTGAAGACGACAACTAATTAACCAAACAGTTAATAAGTGAGCACCACATTGCACGACATACAGAACATATACACTAGAGCAACAGATTGCATGGTAAAAGTAGATAGGACAATTCACTAGAATTTGTTAAGGAAAGGCAGGAGCAGCACATGCAACGGGTAAACCGAGCATGCTTAATTGGCGTAGCTAGCAAACTGAACATAGGTCCTTATAGTGAGCTAATAAGACAAGCTACTCCTCATCGTCGGAGATATCGATGATGATTGGCTCCTTGGACATGGAAGAGGGCGAGGCCTCCACATCGTGGGTGCCCTCGTCATAGTGGTGAGTTGCCTGAGCCGCTCCGGGCACCAACCTGCTGCCTCTCGAGTTGAGGTAAGCACGGGCACGCTGAGAAAACACCTCGTAGTCTTCATCGAAGGCACCGACGGTGGCCTCGAGGAAACGCCATGAACTGTCATTTAAAGCAGCCAACCGCGTCGCGGCGTCGGTGCGCGAGGCGTCGACGGTGGCCTCGACGACAAGGTGCTCCTCCAAGATCTAGGGGTCGGCACGAATGGCAGCCATCGAGACCTCATCCACGCGTGCGGCCGCGATTTGCTTCTCCGCTACCAAATGCTCCTTGAGCTCCTGGCTATACTGCGTGCACCATGGCTTAGGGAAGCGCTTATTTGGGGGAGAGGTCGGTGATTCGGGTGGAAGGTGTCGTGCCGGCCGTCGGGGCATGTGGGATGTGGAAGGAGGAGGAGGATGGGGGTCGGGTGTGGATTACCTGCCTGGATCGAAGAGGCCGAGCAGCGTGAAGGAGGGTCGCCGGGGAGGAGGCGGCGCTACAAGCAAGGAGTGAAGGTTTCAACTTGGAAAGGAAGGCAGAAACAGGGGGAATGTGGCTTTTGGTAAGGGGGAGGGGGTGGGAAGGTAGATAGATATTTCTGCGAAAGCCAAAAATTTTGAATCGGTGCAGCGAAAAAACTGGCCCGCAAAGTGTCATCAGACACGGTCCCTTATTCAGCACTGTAAATGATATGTGAACATCACAAACGATTCATATAGCTTAACCCGTGTGTGATGAGTTTGAACGTCAAAAATTTTGGTTCGAATTTCCCTGGTTACAGTGGTCATCCACGTCATTGCATATTTGGGTACACAAAGGAGACTATAGCACACCCACACTTCTTAATCTAGCAAGTTTAGCAATTAAACAGAGCTAGCTGACCTAAACATTACTCTAACAAATTAAAGACCGGCGCTCTTAATTAAACAAAACAAAGAGTACTACTACGGCTGGTGCTCGTCGATCTCCGCCGCCTCCTCCATGTCCAGCTCGCGCCCGACGATCTCCTGGGGAAGGGGCTCCATGGCATCCATTGCACCATACTCGGCAAGCATCTCGCCATCTGCATATGCCATCTCTTTGGAAAAGGCCACCACGAGCTGGGCGTGGGCGGTCGCGATCTGGGCTCGGACGGGCTCCGTCGTGGCAAGGTATGCCGTGGAGGAATGGACGGATTCTCGAACACTCTCGGCGATTGCCAACTCTTCGGCCGTGGGTTGCCGACCGTTGTCGGAGAAGCTTCGTTCGATTTGTGTGGTGACCGCCACGAGCTGGGCGTGAGCGGCCTCCATCAGGGCTAGGGCCGCCGCTACGGAACGGACAGCTGATGTGCCGCTCTCACCAGTTGCTATCCCCGAGGTAGATGTTGCTGCCACCACCTGAGAAGCAACAGCAACCGTTTGGGCTGCCTTGGTCGCCCGGTCACAGATTGTGGCCACGCTCATGCAGCTTGTTAGCATGCACATGGCGGCTGCGGCCGTGCTCTCTTCGGAGTGGGCCGCCGACGTTGCCCTCACGACGCGGGTCCATGTCCCCATCTTTCACCGGCGACGATTGAACAGTGAAATGATATTTGGGGAGCGAGCTAGTGTGCTTGACACGCCAGCTATGGACTGTAGCCGATGCACCTTCTCGCATAAGCCATAGGCGTACTATACTCTGATGGTGCTCCAAGATATTTTGTCCTGCATCTCACATGGTTGGTGATAACAAACTGTGTGCGATCTACTTGATTTTTCATTTTAATTTGAATTACATAATGGGGTCACAGCGGCAAAGGAGGGTGTTTGAATTCCTAGAACTTTTATCTGAGTGAACATGCAACTATACGTGTGTCGTTAAAAAACTGGAATTATTCAGGGTTCGCTTGGACATTTTTATACATTAACTTGGTTTTCTAGCCATTTCAGGTGCACAATTCAAAATTAAACTACATGCACATGCTCCGATGCACCAAAATGGGTTGTAAAATCATATATGTGTCCATGGGTTTACGCTTATGTCCCATGCAAGAAATGGGGATGAATTTCGAACTCCACGGCACCGTGGCTCTCCGGCAAATGTTGAGGTACTTGCTTTTGTAATTCTAGTAAATCCAAAACCCGTCTGAAATTCATGAACCTTGGCATGCTATCATGGAATGGCATCAACATGCCAGGGTAAAAAATATTGTCCCATTTGGGGCAGGTTATGGTATAAGCTTCTCACAAACCAGAGCTTCTCACAAGAAGCCTCATGGTTCCGTTAGGGAAATGTGTCACCTTTGTGGACAAAACGATATTCGTCGCCTCTTCTTGCTTTCAAATTTTTTTCTGGTGTCAACATAGAACAACAGGAGTGTCGTGTTAAATTTTGGAATTTTTTGGGGATCGTTTGGACATTTTTATACGTTGACTGAGTTTTCTAGGCATTTATGTGCATAATTCAAAATTGAACTACATGCACATGCTCCAGTGTATAAAAATGGGTTGAAAAATCAAATGTGTGTCCTTGGTTGCAAGCTTAGGTCACATGCAAGAAATGAGAATGAATGTCAAACACCTTGAAACTGTCGCTCGGCCGCTAACATTGAGATACATGGTTTTAAAATGCTAGTAAATCGAAAACTCGTCTGAAATTCATGAAACTTGACATGATATCATGAAACGGCATCGACATGCCATGGAAAAAATATTGTACCATTTGGGGCAGGTTTGGGTATAAGCTTCTCGCAAACCAGAGCTTCTCACAACAAGCCTGACGGTTTCAGTAGGGAACGTGCCACCTTGGGGGACAGAACGATATCCGTTGCCTCTTCTTACTTTCAAAAATTTTCTCGTGTCAACATAGAACAGCAGGAGTGTTGTGTTAATTTTTGGGATTTTTCGGGGTTCGCTTGGACATTTTTATACATTAACTGAGTTTTCTATGCATTTTTGTGCATAATTCAAATTTGAACTACATGCACATGCTCCAGTGCATATAAATGGGTTCAAAATTGAAATGTGTGTCCTTGGTTGCATGCTTAAGTCCCATGCCAGAAATGAGAATAAATGTCAAACACCTTACCACCGTCGCTCGGCCGCTAACATTGATATACATGGTTTTTAAATTCTAGAAAAATCGAAAACGCGTCAGAAATTTATGAAACTTGACATGCTAGCATGGAACGACATCAACATCTCGTGGTAAAAATATTGTCCCATTTGGGGCAGGTTGGGGTATAAGCTTCTCACAACAAGCCTCATGGTTACGGTAGGGAACGTTTCACCTTTCTGGACGAAACGATATCCGTTGCCTCTTCTTGATTTCAATTTTTTTCTAGTGTCAACATAGAACAACAGGAGTGTTGTGTTAAATTTAGGAATTTTTCGGGGTTCGTTTGGACATTATATACATTAACTGAGTTTTCTATGCATTTATGTGCATAATTCAAATTTGAACTACAGGCACATGCTCCATTGCATGTAAATTGGTTGAAAAATCAAATATGTGTCCTAGGTTGCATGCTTAGGTCCCATACAAGAAATGGGTATGAATGTCAAACACCTTGCCACCGTCGCTCGACCGCAAACATTGAGATACATGGTTTTAAAATTCTAGTTAATCCAAAACTCGTCTGTAGTTCATGAAACTTGACATGCTATCATGGAGCGGCATTAACATGTTGTGGTAAAAAAATTGTCCCATTTGGGGCAGGTTTGGGTATAAGCTTCTCGCAAACCAGAGCTTCTCACAACAAGCCTGATGGTTTCGGTAGGGAACGTGCCACCTTTGGGGACGAAACGATGTCCGTTGCCTCTTCTTGCTTTCAAAATAGTTCTAGTGTCAACATGGAACAACAGGAGTGTTGTGTCAATTTTGGGGATTTTTTGGGGTTCGCTTGGACATTTTTATACATTAACTGGGTTTTCTAGGCATTTTATGTGCATAATTCAAATTTGAACTACATGCACAAGCTCCAGTGAAGAAAAATGGGTTGACATATCAAATATGTGTCGTTGGGTGCATGCTTAGGTCCCATGCAAGAAATTGTAATGAATTTCAAACACCAGGGCACTATTGATTGCCGGCAAAACGTTGAGATACTTTGTTTTTAAATTCTAGTAAATCCAAAACTCGTCTGAAATTCATGAAACTTGGCATGCTATCATGGAATGGCACCCGCCATGCTGTGGTATTTTTCGTGTCCATTTTGAAAGAAGGCGCACTCGAATAACAGCCAACAAAGGCATTTTGAAACAAATAGCTGCCACTTTAACATGTGAAACATTTGTATAATTTAAATCATGTGCGTTTGTTAACCATTCATGTGACGCCACGTGTCTCTATTTTATTGGCTATAGGAGGTGCCGTGCGGACAGCTGCTTGACTGAACGGGAGGCGTGTGAGCGCAGTCCGGTGTGCAGGCTGACCGAGAGGCGTGCAAGCTGTCCTCCAATGTGCAGGCTCACCGGGAAGCGTGCCAGCTGTACGCTGCGCAGGCTCATTGGGAAGCGACCCCTTTGACTTCCATGGCTGCCCGCCTTGCGCGCATCCTCTCCATTAATGGTTGCGCCCGAGCCGCTGTTTAATACGGGCAGCCTTACTGTTCGCCTCCCTTTCACCTCCCTCCCGCAGACCTCCACCAACGCCATGGTGCAGAAGGATCATCTGCCACTAGTCTTCCAGTTTGGTGAAGTTGACTCCGAGTCGGAGGAGATAGAAAATAAGGAGGAATGGGGCCTCTTGGACATGGCCCTGAACGAGCTGGCCACGGCAGTTGATGCCCCTGCACACGTCCCAGCTCCCATCCCCGCGCCCGCGCCAGCGACCATCCCCGTAGCATTGCCAGGCTGGTCGCCAAGCACTATCGCAAAGCTGGAAGCTGTTGGCGTCAGCGAGGTCTCCGCGGACCCGCGTGAGCTCGTGTACAAGCCAGCGCCCGTGCCCGTGCCCGTGCCCGCCCATGCACCCACCGGGGCACCGGTCCCCATGTGTTTGCCTGCACCCGCCGCGCCCGTGCCCGTACGCGCGCTCCCCTCAGCGGCATGGAACACCGCCGTCGACCGCTACCTCGTAGGGCCGCGAGTTGCCGTCCTCCCACGCCCCGCCCGTCGATCGCGCGACAACATGATGTTTGATTTCCAAGTGAAGAACATTCTGTGCTGCCTTGAAGACTTCAACAACGGCGTCCTGGAGGACGACAATGACAACGCTGGCGCGGCACGCCGCCTCCGCCTTCTCCGAAATTAGTTTTTTTAGGGTTTAATACTGTATTAGTGTATCTCGATCATATGAATATAAATTCGCAGTGTGACTGAATGAAAGATATATGGTTTGAACGAACTTGCGTTTTTCTCTCTGAATGTACAGACTTATCAAACGATTTTCTTTAAAAACAACGTAAATTGTTTTTAAATATGAAACACTCATCGCAAACATTTTAGATAGAACACCCGTATGCAAACTGACAGCTTCCCCAAGAAGCCAAGGGAAAATGTGCCGAGCAGGATTTGTGCAGCTCTTGATCGCACACGTTTTAGATAGAACACCCGTATGCAAAGTGAGAGCTATGGTCTTCCCCAGTAAGCCAAGGGAAATTCGCAGCGCAAGATTTGTGCATATCTTCAACACAAACGGTTTAGATTGAATACGGTATGCAAAGCCAGACTTCGGTGCTAAGCCAAGAGAAAATGTGCCGAGCAGGATTTTTACATCCCTTCAACGCAAACGACTATTTTGGATGACCCATGTGCAAGCACGTACAAACAATTTGGTAAGATTTGCATCTGTCATATTGGGTATGTTGCCATTTGTCAAACTGGAAAGATTGACATTTGTTGATCTAGTAACATTGCCATTTGGCAAGCTTGTAACACTGCCATTTGTCAAAATATGAAGCTAAAAATCACTAGCACTATCTAATTTTTGCAACTAAAATTCAGTAATTAAGCATAGATTTCATTCATAGATTAAGCAGTCATTCTTTTATACAAACAGTTCAACTCGACAGCTGAACAGACCAAACTTTTCCCCAATTGTTTCCAACCACGTACTGAAATAGCTAGTTCAACTATATATACTAGCTAATTTTAAGTACGTTGTACAGTTCCACCACATCTATAGTCAGATGAGCTGAACAAAATAGCCTCTAAATACTACTACTACGGAGGGGCTTTGTACTACTTCCGACAGCCTCTCCTCTGCCGAGCGTGCTTAGTAAGAGGTAGAGGAGGAGGAGCCTACCGACTATCTCCTGGGGAAGGGGCTCCATGGCATCCATCACACCATACTCGGCAAGCATCTCGCCATCTGCGTCTGCCATCTCTTTGGAAAAGGCCGCCATGAGCTGGGCGTCGGCGGTCGCGATCTGGGCTTGGACAGGCTCCGTCGTGGCAAGGTATGCCGTGGAGGAACGGACGGATTCTCGAACGCTCTTAGTGATTGCCAACTCTTCGACCGTGGGTTGCCGACCGTTGTCGGAGAAGCTTCGTTTGGTTTGTGCGGTGACCGCCACGAGCTAGGCGTGGGCGGCCTTGACATGGTCGTGGGTGGCCTCCATCAGGGCTAAGGCCGTCGCTGCGGAATGAACAGCTGCTGTGCCACTCTCGCCAGTTGCAATCCCCAAGGCAGATGTTGCTGCCGCCACCTGAGAAGCAACTGCAGCCGTTTGGGCTGCCTTGGCCGCCCGGTCGCAGATTCCGGCCGTGCTCATGCAGCTTGTTAGCACGCAAATGGTGGCTGCGGCCGCGCCCTCATCGGAGTGGGCCGCCGAAGTTGCCCTCACAATGCGGGTCCACGTCCCCATCTTTCACCAGCGATGATTGAACAGTAAAAATAATATTTGTGGAGTGACCTAGTGTGCTTGACACGCCAGCTGTGGACTGTAGCCGATGCACCTTCTCGCGTAAGCCATAGGCGTACTATACTCTGACGGTGCTCCAAGATATTTTGTCCTGCATCTCACACGGTTGGTGATAATAAACTGTGTGTGATCTACTTGATTTTTCATCTTGATTTGAATTACATAATGGGGTCACAGCGGCAAAGGAGGGTGTTTGCACTGCTAGAACTTTTATCTGCAGTGAACATGCAACTATAGGCGTGTCATCAAAAAATTGGAATTATTCAGGGTTCGGTTGGACATTTTTGTACATTAACTTGGTTTTCTAGCCATTTCAGGTGCACAATTCAAAATTAAACTACATGCACATGCTCCGGTGCACCAAAATGGGTTGTAAAAGCATATATGTGTCCATGGGTTTATGCTTATGTCCCATGCAAGAAAAGGGGATGAATTTCGAACTCCACGGCACTGTGGCTCTCCGGCAAACGTTGAGGTACTTGCTTTTGTAATTCTAGTAAATCCAAAACCCATCTGAAATTCATGAACTTTGGCATGCTATCATGGAATGGCATCAACATGCTGGGGTAAAAAATATTGTCCCATTTGGGGCAGGTTATGGTATAAGCTTCTCACAAACCAGAAGCCTCATGGTTCCGTTAGGGAAACGTGTCAACTTTGTGGACAAAATGATATTCGTCGTCTCTTCTTGCTTTCAATTTTTTTTCTGGTGTCAACATAGAACAACAGGAGTGTCGTGTTAAATTTTGGAATTTTTCGGGCATCGTTTGGTCATTTTTATACGTTAACTGAGTTTTCTAGGCATTTATGTGCATAATTCAAAATTGAACTACATGCACATGCTCCAGTGCATAAAAATGGGTTGAAAAATCAAATGTGTGTCCTTGGTTGCAAGCTTAGGTCACATGCAAGAAATGAGAATGAATGTCAAACACCTTGACACTGTCGCTCGGCCGCTAACATTGAGATACATGGTTTTAAAATTCTAGTAAATCGAAAACTAGTCTGAAATTCATGAAACTTGACATTATATCATGAAACGGCATCGACATGCCGTCGTAAAAATATTGTCCCATTTGGGGCAGGTTTGGGTATAAGCTTCTCGCAAACCAGAGCTTCTCACAACAAGCCTGATGGTTTTAGTAGGGAACATGCCACCTTGGGGGACGAAACAATATCCGTTGCCTCTTCTTACTTTCAAAATTTTTCTCGTGTCAACACAGAACAGTAGCAGTGTTGTGTCAATTTTTGGGATTTTTCGGGGTTCGCTTGGACATTTTTATACATTAACTGGGTTTTCTATGCATTTATGTGCATAATTCAAATTTGAACTACATGCACATGCTCCAGTGCATATAAATGGGTTCAAAATTGAAATGTGTGTCCTTGGTTGCATGCTTAAGTCCCATGCCAGAAATGAGAATAAATGTCAAACACCTTACCACCGTCGCTCGGCCGCTAACATTGATATACATGGTTTTTAAATTCTAGAAAAATCGAAAACGCGTCAGAAATTTATGAAACTTGACATGCTAGCATGGAACGACATCAACATGTCGTGGTAAAAATATTGTCCCATTTGGGGCAGGTTGGGGTATAAGCTTCTCACAAACCAGAGCTTCTCACAACAAGCCTCATGGTTACGGTAGGGAACGTTTCACATTTCTGGATGAAACGATATCCGTTGCCTCTTCTTGATTTCAATTTTTTTTCTAATGTCAACGTAGAACAACAGGAGTGTTGTGTTAAATTTAGGAATTTTCCGGGGTTTGTTTGGGCATTTTATACATTAACTGAGTTTTCTATGCATTTATGTGCATAATTCAAATTTGAACTACAGGCACATGCTCAAGTGCATGTAAATTGGTTGAAAAATCAAATATGTGTCCTTGGTTGCATGCTTAGGTCCCATGCAAGAAATGGGAATGAATGTCAAACACCTTGCCACCGTCGCTCGACCGCAAACATTGAGATACATGGTTTTTAAATTCTAGTGAATCCAAAACTCATCTGTAGTTCATGAAACTTGACATGCTATCATGGAGCGGCATTAACATGCTGTGGTAAAAAAATTGTCCCATTTGGGGCAGGTTTGGGTATAAGCTTCTCGCAAACCAGAGCTTCTCACAACAAGCCTGATGGTTTCGGTAGGGAACGTGCCACCTTCGGGGACAAAACGATATCCGTTGCCTCTTCTTGCTTTCAAAATTTTTCTAGTGTCAACATAGAACAACAGGAGTGTTGTGTCAATTTTGGGGATTTTTTGGGGTTCGCTTGGACATTTTTATACATTAACTGGGTTTTCTAGGCATTTTATGTGCATAATTCAAATTTAAACTACATGCACAAGCTCCAGTGCAGAAAAATGGGTTGACATATCAAATGTGTGTCGTTGGGTGCATGCTTAGGTCCCATGCAAGAAATGGGAATGAATTTCAAACACCGGGGCACTGTTGATTGCCGGCAAAATATTGAGATACTTTGTTTTTAAATTCTAGTAAATCTAAAACTCGTCTGAAATTCATGAAACTTGGCATGCTATCATGGAATGGCACCCGACATGCTGTGGTATTTTTCGTGTCCATTTTGAGAGAAGGTGCACTCGAATAACACCAACAAAGGCATTTTGAAACAAATAGCTGCCACTTTAACTTCTGAAACATTTGTATAATTTAAATCGTGTGCGTTCTGTTAACCATTCATGTGACGCCACGTGTCTCTCTTTTATTGGCTATAGGAGGTGCCGTGCAGACAGCTGCTTGACTGAACGGGAGGCGTGCGAGCGCAGTCCGGTGCTCAGGCTGACCGAGAGGCGTGCAAGCTATCCTCCAATGCACAGGCTCACCGGAAAGCGTGCGAGTTGCACGCTGCGCAGGCTCACTGGGAAGCGAGCCCTTTGACTTCCATGGCCGCCCGCCTTGCTCGCATCCTCTCCATTAATGGCTGCGCCCGAGCCGCTGTTTAATATGGGTGGCCTTACTGTTCGCCTCCCTTTCCCCTCCCTCTCGCAGACCTCCACCAGCGCCATGGCACAGAAGGATCATCTGCCACTAGTCTTCCAGTTTGGTGAAGTCGACTCTGAGACGGAGGAGATAGAAAATAAGGAGGAATGGGGCCTCATGGACATGGCCCTGAACGAGCTGGCCGCGGCGGTTGATGCCCCCACGCCCGTCCCAGCTCCCATCCCTGCGCCCGCGCCAGCGACCATCCCCGTAGCATTGACGGGCTGGACGCCGCTGGCGTCAGCGAGGTCTCCGCGGACCCGCGTGAGCTCGTGTACATGCCAGCGCCAATGCTCGTGCCCGTGCGCGCCCATGCACCCACCGGGGCACCGGTCCCCATGTGTTTGCCTGCACCCGCCGCGCCCGTGCCCGTGCGCGCGCCCCCCTCAGCGGCATGGAACACCGCCGTTGACCGCTACCTCACAGCACCGCGAGTTGCCGTCCTCCCGCGCCCCGCCCGTCGATCGCCCGACAACATGATGTTTGATTTCCAAGTGAAGAAAATTATGTGTTGCCTTGAAGACTTCAACAACGGCGTCCCGGAGGACGACAATGACAACACTGGCGCGGCACGCCGCCTCCACCGCCGCTGAAATTAGTTTTTTTGGGGGTTTAATACTGTATCAGTGTATCTCGATCATATGAATATAAATTCGCAGTGTGACTGAATGAAAGATATATGGTTTGAACGAACTTGCATTTTTCTCTCTGAATGTACAGACTTATCAAACGATTTTCTTTAAAAACAACGTAAATGGTTTTTTAAATATAAAACACTCATCGCAAACATTTAAGATTGAACACCCGTATGCAAACCGACAGCTTCCCCAGGAAGCCAAGGGAAAATGTGCCGAGCAAGATTTGTGCAGCTCTTGATCGCACATGTTTTAGATAGAACACCCGTATGCAAAGTGAGAGCTATGGTCTTCCCCAGTAAGCCAAGGGAAAATTCGCAGCGCAAGATTTGTGCATCTCTTCAACGCAAATGGTTCAGATTGAATACGGTATGCAAAGCCAGACTTCGGCGCTAAGCCAAGAGAAAATGTGCCGAGTAGGATTTGTACATCCCTTCAACGCAAACGACTGTTTTGGATGACCCGTGTGCAAGCACGTACAGAAAATTTGGTAAGATTTGCATCTGTCATATTGGGTATATTGCCATTTGTCAAACTGGAAAGATTGATATTTGTTGATCTAGTAAAATTGCCATTTGTCAAGCTTGTAACACTGCCATTTGTCAAAATATGCAGCTAAAAATCACTAGCCTATCTAATTTTTTCAACTAAAATTCAGTAATTAAGCATAGATTTCATTCATAGATTAAGCAGTCGTTCTTTTATACAAACAGTTCAACTCGACAGCTGAACCGACCAAACTTTTCCACAATTGTTGCCAACCACTTACTGAAATAGCTATTTCAACGATATATACTAGCTAATTTTAAGTACGTTGTATAGTTCCACCACATCTACAGTCAGATGAACTGAACAAAATAGCCCCTAAATACTACTACTACAGAGGGGCTTTGTACTACTACCGGCAGCCTCTCCTCTGCCGAGCGCACTCAGTAAAAGGCAGAGGAGGAGGAGCCTACCGACGAGCTGGACAACTGCAATACGGTGCTTGCCGCTGCTGCACCTTTAGTGATGCTCACCTTGAATGCCCTCTGCCGCTCCAGACGACCCCTATCGAAGCAGTGGTTCTCCTCGTAGATCTCCTAATTCCTCGCCTCTACGGCGGCGTGTGCTGCGGCCACGGCGGAGGTAAGGCTCTTTGCGTGCTCGACGAGGCACTCCTCCTCCTCCCGCAGGAACTCGATGTAACGTGCAAGGCCTGCACCTCCGCCTCCCGCCTTCGGGCATCGGTGGCGGAGCGGGTGATGAACCCGGTGGTCAACGGTGGGCTGGCGGCCACGGCGGCCGACGATGGGGTAGCGGCCACGACCACCACCCCCCGCCTTCTGGCCGCGGTGGCGGAGCGGGTGATGGCCACGGTGGCCGCCAGTGGTGTGGTGGCCACGACGGCCACCTCCCGCCTTCGGGCCACGATGGCAAAGCGGGTGATGGCCCTGGCTTTCGATGGTGGTGTGGCGGCCACGGCGGCCGGCAACAGCTGCCGACGGGCAGCAGCGGCGGAGCGTGTGGTGGGTGTTCCGCGAACACCCAACAAGGATGCCACGCACACAACACTACGCCGGGGACTGCGCCGCCGCCGTGGTGTAGCCTCCCAGTTGGAGTTGTCCTCTGAAGACGGCGGAGTGGCTGAGCGACAACGACGGACCGGTGCCATTGGCGATTGTGGGAGAAGCAGTCGAGATAAGCTACAGGGAGCGAGGGGGAAATGCGACGCAGGACTTGCCGGCCGTGAGGGTTTATATAGTAGGCCGGTAAGCATTGGGATTTTGGGGGATTTCACCGAGTCGGGCGGGAAGCTTGCACGGGAACCTACGAGGTTGCGCGGGAACGGGCTCACCGATGATTCATTGGAGCCACTTCGAGCCACCGTTTGGCCAAAAGAAAGCCCCCGCGCGCTGCGCAAGCTTGCGCTGTAAGCCGTCTGTGGCAGCAGGGTGACAAGACGTGCGAGAGGAGGATGAAAGGACATGTACACATACGGTTAATAAAAAAACATTTGCGATTTAATTACCTACTACCCCCGTCTTGGTTTATAAGTCGTCTATGTATTTTTGTGCCAAATTTTGAATAGAGATTTATAATAACTAATAAAATACGAATGCATGTCGCCAAAGATTATATCGTTGGATTCGTATTTGAACATAGTTTCCAATTATATAATTTTTATAACATGCATCAACATTTTGTTGGTTAAATTTAAGGTCAAAATATGGCATAGAATATAAAGGGGACTAATAGACGAAGACGGAGGTAGTAGCACATGGCCGCTCTCTACGCAGCGTCGCAACTGTCGGCAGGCTTGTAGACGATCATTCCATGCGTGTTCAACTGCTCTATGCGTGTGGTTGCTCACGGTTGAGGCGGCCGCGGCGCGCTCTGCTCGCGTCCCACCGCACGCGCTGTGCTCTTGCGTCCCTCTGGGCGCTCTGCCCTCTTCCCTCCACACGCGCTGCCAGTGTTTGGGGCCGGCGCACGATCACGTACGTTCGTGCTGCCATTATGCATGCGGTTGCATCGGGCGCGGCGCCACGATGCAGTTACCCGCTGCAAGAACTGCCATGCGGACGCACCGAGAATCCAGGCCGCCCGGCCCCCATTTATTCCTGCGGCCATTTACCTTCATCTCTCGCGCCACATGACACAATAAGCACACCCACAACGACACATATAGTGAGGACATCCAGCAGTTCCAATGGGGCTCCCCGTGGCTCCAATGGCGCTCCCAGTGGCCGACGATGACAACGGGGGGCAGTTCACCATGCATCACGTAGTGGACACCCATGTGAGGGGGAAGGCCCACTCGGTGGTGTACACGAACGAGCCGGTCTCGGTGGAGAGCTCCATCCAAACTATCGAGCAGTTTCTTGCTGAGGACAAGTACCAAGTGGTCAGCTTCGACCTCGAGTACACCATCGGTCGTGCCGGGCACGATCAGAAGGTTGTCGTCGCCCAGTTGTGCATGCGACATGATGTCCTCGTCTACCACTACCACCTGGCCACAAGGCCTTGCGAGCGTTTCTCTAGGTTTATCAACAGCTCCAACTACAGTTTCGCTACGGTGGACACCACCAACGACCTAAAAGCGCTCAAGGTTTCGGGCTTGAAATGCCAGAATCTTGTCAACATCCAGGACCACTACAAGGTCTGGGGCAGCGACAACAACAAACAGAACTCCCTGGTTGACCTCGCCTTGGCCATCATCGACCCCTACTACATGAAGATGAAGTATGAGAGCAAGAAGGACAAGAACGCCTGGCACAGTGTCTGGCATCAGAGACTGGATGAACAACATGTCAAGTACGCGGCCAAGGACGCGTACACAAGCTACAAGATGTATAGGAGGATCGTTGACATGAGGAAGTGTCTTCTTCCTGCCCCAGACAAGGCATCGAGCCACAGAGTAGTGGCGGGAGCATCACAAGAAGTAGATGACTAGACGATCGTTTCTCCTAGTTTAGAATGCATGTAACTGTTTATTGAGGTGTGTGCGAATGATCTGTATAGTCACTTATGTAATTGGACGTTTATTTCAGTTATATATATATATATATATGTTATTCTTCTATAGACAGAGCAAATCACACGGCTCATTAGTAGCAATCGCATGTGTTATTATTGGTCTTCGCACACATTTCTGATTACGGACCTGTTTGCCGTGTATCACACACATCTTGTTCAGTCGAACTGTTTCTGTTGTCTTGGCTCATCGCAAACAGTTCATCCGAGTGAACTATATGACCTCCATCGCACACACCTTGATCTGGCTGACCGTTTCTATTGTGTTGGCTAATCACACACAGTTCATCCTAGTGAACTGTATGTCGTATATCGCACACACCCTCATCTGGCTGCCCGTTTCTGTTGTTCTGCATCATCACAAACAGTTCTGGTGGATTAGCCGTATGCCATGCATCGCACACGCAACTCTAATCTGAATCGTGTTTGACGTCATCACCATCACAAACATTTTGTATCTTTTTGACAGTTTTATTACATCACCGTTTGTGATTAATGCATCGCACACAGTTTCGTCGAAGGGTCTCTGATTGGACTGTCGCGTTTGGACCAACCTGCAATAGTGATGGCATCGCCCCACCCAAGCCGTAGGCGCCCCTTGCTGCCACCAGTGGAGGATGACGCACCGGCGTTCCGCTCCTCGCCGCGACGCGTCGAGGTGGACGCGTCGACGTTCCCAGTCTCGCCACCACGCGCATCGGAGGACGCATTGACTCCCCGCTACGAGGAGAACATCGCCCCGCCCGTCGAGGCCCCCAGCTTGGAGGAGCTTTGGAAAGAAATGGAGGTCGCCTTGTGGGAGGCTTTGCCTCCGGTAGAGCGGGCCAAAAGAGAGGCAGAGAAGAAGGCCGATGAAGAGAAGCACTCCGCGAGGCAAGCTGCCTGGCAGGCCTATGTCACGTCCGAGAGAGTCAGGCAATTGGCTCTTTGGAAGAAGGCTCGTGCGAGGGCCGTGTGGGTGGCGGAGGATGCTTGTGCCAAAGCCCTAAGTGCCGTCGGGCCCAAGCGCCTCATCTACGCTTGGCGGTACGTGGACCGGGTGCAGGCTTTCAGCGAGGAGGAATACCTGTTGGCGCCGGATCACCAGATCGGCGAGATCACGCTCACCCGCCGGTAAGTCGCCAATCGGCACCTCGCCAGTTGCAAGGCCGAGGAAGAGGCATTGTGTCGCTGCGCTGGAAAACGACCGCGCACCAGGGCACTTGTAAGGCCTCATTAGTTTTGGGACGGAAATGATAAATCCCGAACGTTCGGGAATTATTAGCGTCCTTAATTAAGTATGTAAAAGCAAAAGTTTGGAAACCTTTTGTATTCGTACGCATTTGTAAGTACGTGCATATAGCACAAACTTAACTATATATCGCAGTACACGTCTCTTTATATATATGCTTGTAGACTGTACTACTACTCGTATATATATACACACGTGCAAATGCATGTTTTAACATTACGATGCGGTTTTCGTAAAAGTAGAAAAACAGTACTAGTCAAGCTTGTGAAACCATTCAATGCAAAAGAAATTCAAAAATTCTCGTTTGATTGTTTACTTTAGCTTCCTTCTCTCTGTGGTTTTTTCTCTATCATACTTTGTATGGAGTATCTCACTGGTCAGGAAGGCATGCAAATTCTCAAACCGCTTCATACACCCTGTACCAAATTTTGTGCCTAAGAAGTTGTGCCCTGCAACTGGAATTCCAACTTGAGTACTACTACTAGTACTAGGAGTAATAGCTAGGGATCAAGTGTGCGAGATGAACCGGACAAAGTAAATCCAGAGAGATGAAATGCAAAAAAGACAGGAGCGATGTGATGGTTGCTTGTCCGTTCATTTTACCAAGCCACTTACGGTGGGGTTTTGTGATATGACGGATTTACTATCGCGCCACGAGCAAGGTGAGACTCCCGTGCAGCGCCGCCCTCTACACTAGTACTACCTCCGCCGTGGTTTATTAGTCCCCCATGTAATTTGACTAAAGATTTAACTAACAAAATGTTATTGCATGTCAACAAAAACTATATCGTTCGATTCGTATTTCAACATAGTTTTCAATGATATAATTTTTGGTGACATGCATGAGCATTTTGTTAGTCAAATTTATGGTCATACTATATATAGTAAGGTGCCCGTGCGTTGCACGGAACAGTGAAATGCATTGATGGGGGAGTTGTTTATTTTGACAAAGTATGTGGGGGTCATATCATGTGTAACAAATATCGATAGGTTTCTTCGGATATTATTTCTTCTCTAGAGCTCAGAAGCATTCGGGTGAATAGTAAATGTAGGCTAAATAGATAAAAAAGTATCTTTTGCAAACAAAAGCGTTCAACTATTCAACCTGCGCGATACTCTAATAGAGCAAGATCATGCATGGAAGGTTCTATACTATATAAATAAGAAGTGTCCACATGCTTAGACAACGGCTTACATTGAGCGAAGACTAATGATGAACAGTTAAATTGGTAATGCATATGCCCAGGCGAACCTCCTTGGAGTCCCCGTGCATCATCTTGGGGTGAATATGAAGCCAGCCCTCTTCCATGTCCACATTGCCGGGAACAGAGCAGCTCGCCACAGTCCCATTCAGCATGAGGGAGGCGCCGAGGTTGCCCTCGTACGCCGAAGGGGCAGCAACAGTGAGCACGCACCTGTACAGCGGCCTCGTGTCAGTGTCAGCGGTGTTGCCCCTGACACACACGACAGAGATGGGGCGGCAGCCTGCACGGGCCTTGCCGGTGCCCATGCCAAGAGGAAGATGCTGCCGTCCTCCTCCGCGACTAGCAGGCGGCGGTGATCCTCCAGCGACTCCGGCACGGGGAACGGGTAGCATGTCTCGTACTTGATGTTCACTGAAGGCCAGTAGTGATTGCTAGATGATGCCGTGAGGTGATGCATGAGGCTCACCGGCAAGCCCTCAAACGGCGGCGTGCACTCATAGCAGTAGCAGGGTGCGTCCGCGCATCTGGAACTATGCTCCGCCAGGGAGTGCTGGTCGACGTACCTCTCATAGCCAAAACTCTTGTAGACGCAGGGCACCTTGCAGGCATCGACCAGGACGTCCATGAAATGAGAATGGTTGTAGGGGACGTTGCGCCTGCCGCATGGAGCGCAGGAGTAGCACATGAAGCGGTAGATGGTGTACTTACTAGTACTCCCTCCATTTCTTAGTACTAGTTTGCATATAATTCCAAATACCACGTAGACACGTTCTCTGACCATTTTACAACTATGTTAGTATCATTGTTAGTGGTCAGCCGGCGCAAGTTCTAGCCCCGGGTGTTTTAACCTTTTTTTTAGTAATGATATCTGGCCATTGCTAGCCACGAGCCCAATCCTGGCGAATCCCACATAACCGTCAGATTTCCATCCGATGGTGGCCCGTTTTTAAGCCATAGTATTTGACAAAATCGCCACCCTTACACACGTACTGTAACTGCGACGCGGGTGTTTGCAACTGCCATGTCTCCCGGCAAACGTTTTTTGGGGATTGGAGTTAGCACCGATGGCGGTTCGTAGTCGTTCCACGCTCGGGCATTGAAGTTTGTAACTATTTTACAATATACTACTCCTCCGGTGCTAGTAGTAGAGCAGAGTCTACTCCACTATACTACTCGGGCATAGTAGTAGGTACTATAGTTTATTGTACTAGTACTGTGATCACTCAAGTTGTCTGGCATCCATATGACCCTACACTGCTGGGATGTGTCTCGTAAGTCAAGCGGCGTGATGCTGCTACATTGTCATCATCACCTGTCCACTTCCCGCAGCACATATTCGCTTCTCCATCCTCGTCCACACATAATCGTCCAATCTTCCATCCCCGCTAGGCGCCTCCCCCCTCTTTCGAAACCCAAACACTAACAATGGCAGAACCTAGCAGCGTCCGCTGAAAGAGTGGCTGGAATTCGCTCCCCACAGAGGTAATCAAGCTCATTGTTTCGCATGTGGACAATCTCAGTACCATGCCGCTCGCCACGTGCTCATCGGGGTTGTACCGTTTACTCAAAGCCCTCAGGCCGGAGATTTTTAAGCCAGCTCCCTGCTTGTTGATGCCGCCTGATCTTCAGAAACGGTGTGTCACGCAGCATAACGATCGTAGGGTGGCAAGCATCAACCCCCTCGACTGTGATCCGATCCCCGTCACCCTCAACTACATTAATGGTATGTACTGGGTTGGCATGAACACGTCTTGGATGGTGCTCGTCGACGGTCGCGGCAGCTGGATGCTCGTGGAGTTCTACACCCGGTGATTGATCCCCCTTCCTTCGATTAACATTGCACTACTTTGGCACCGCGGCCCAGAATACTCAGAATCTTACAGTAGCCAACATGATACCAAGTTTGATTTGCTCAAGGTTGTAATCTGCCAAGTGCCCACAAGATCTGCGAATTATAAAGACTTTAGGCTAATTGCGTTCTTCAACCGTGGTCTCGCCTATCTGACAGTCCACTAGGGAGTGGATAAATCTGCACGTCCGTCGCAGGATCATACATCCTCCATGGCTCTTTGATGCCATTGAACACAAGGGCTTCATTTACGCCGTGGACTCCTTCTATGGCTAGACGTATTACTGGCGTACTCCAGTCATCACTACAAAGGGCTGTTACAGCAGTATGTTACTTTCCTATGATATCATGATGGCTTGCTTATATTACTGTCAACATTTACTAAAAAAATATTCATGCTCATAACATGCTGTTCTTAAGATTGACTACAGTACGAGGCCTTTTTTATTTGACTCCAACTTGATATGATGTTGTAGGTCGCCTGGTGTCCCTACCCTTCCTAATCACAGAACTTTTCAAAGAAAAGTGGCATGGTAGCTGCAGGTGGTTCCTGGCTCGATCAGACGATGGCGAACGATTGATGATCGTTCGCACATACCGGAAGTGTTGTCTTGCGGAATACAATCACAGTCACTGCAAGGTCTTTGAGCAGGATCCCAGCTTCTCTAGGCCTTTAGGAATTTTTGACTGGAGGCCAGTAAGTAGCCTTGCTACACGCTCTCTGTTCTCGGACTGAATTATTCGATTAACCAGGAGATAACTAACGGCAAGGATCATGATGGCAGCGTGGTTTCGTTCATCAGGCAAAACTATGTGTACACAGTGTACCATGCGTCTCTCCATGCACCATACCCTGATATGTGCCGCCACGCTCTGCAGCCCAAAGTAGGAGAGAGGGTCACAAGTATCAGACTTTGACCTGCTGGCTGGAGTTTCCCCCATTAGGCACCCATCTGGTTCAAGTCGTCAGCCAATCTCCACAGCTTAATAAATAGTAATGTCTAACTGAGCCAGTTAGTTAGATGCGTACACTTGGTGTACGAGGATCTTTATTTAGTTTGATGCATACACATGTTCTTTTTTGGTAGCCCTTTTGTAATGTTGGCTGATGTTTGGTTTAGAAGAGAGAGCTACGTTTTACTCTTCTGGCCTGGTTACTGCTTCTGTTGCACCCCCAGCCCTGGTTGTTGCTGCTGCTATTTTCAATGTACAATCAGTAATATATTTCGTCGGTTGGTTGAATAAATGTGTTGTTAGAACGAAAAACATAATGTTTTGGAAGTCGTTGCATGGTCTGATCCTTTAGTGCCCCGTACGTAGCGCATACTATTTTTGGTACGGAACACATTTTCCACTTGTCGATCACATGCAGCCCAGTGATGAAGGCCCAGTAGAGGAGCCCATAATTAACTGGAAGGGAGGCTTTCACATGAATTCGGCCAAGGTACATGCTCATGGTCCCCTAAACATAAATAAATAAATAAAGCTAAATGCTCATGCACCAGTTCTTTAAATTTACGATTTGAAAAGTCAAATTTTAACAGGAGGATAGTATTTCCTATGAGAGTGTCGTTACATTCAGTCGATATTATTCTTAGGCAAAGATAGCGACCAGTCTTTTTTCTCCCACCATTATCTTCCTGCAACCAGCGGACCCATGCAAATCGTAGTCAATGTCGTAAATAGTTCTGGTCCATTATTATTTTTCAATATGAATGCCCAACCCAGCCCAACACATTGGCGACAACACTTTATCCCAGGGCTTCTGATTGTGCTCGGCTTCACACCTCAAGAAGAAAATTGTCTCAAAAAAACCTCAAGAAGAAAAAGGTGCTTCGCAGAATTTTACAATAAGTTGTAGCCATATAAAATTAATTCTTATAATCCAGCATAATGAGTTTTTGGGTCTGACCGGTCCAGCCACCAAAACCAAACCTGCGGCGGCGGGACCGCCTGTTCCCGCCTTCTACGGCTAGTTGCGCTTCCGTGCATGCATCGCCGCCCTATCGTACCCTGAAATGCTGGCCAGGCCATCCCTTTACTCCCCACGACATCCTATTCTTCTCCAGCGACGGCAGCCCACCCCGCACCAGAACCAGTGAACCCTCATACTCCCCTCCGCCTATGGCCATACTACTGCATCTTCCCCCGCTCCTGTTCATTCCTGTCCGAGGCCTTGCCGTCGTCCTCCGCCTTGGTGCGCTCGTAGCGGCGCCGCCGTCCAGCCTTGTCAACATAGTGAATCGGGAGAGGATTGTAGTTGTGAGTATGATAGTACGGACCCACCAGGTCTACTCCCGAACACAAGCAAGCGCCTCTTTACTACTCAGATGCACCCCTCAATTTTTTTTTACTCTAATCCACCCTGCTGATACCTGGGACCCACATCATTGTCAACGTATAGTCAATTAACGACAGAATTGCACAACGCTTTATTTTTTTGGAGTATTTATTCAGAGGAGCAGGCTATAAACTGGGTTGTGCGGTCTTTGTGGCCCGTCTAACAACATGACCAGCCCAGCAGTTTTTTCTTTGGGAAAATAGGTAGCCCACTATTTCTTTTTGAAGAATACCCAAGCTAGGCCTATTTGTTTTCTTCGACTTACTGGGCTGGAAATCTTTCAAGACGTGGAGGGATGCATTCCGGCCTGGCCAGAGTATGGGCAGTAAATCTTAAAAGTAATATGAAAGGGGTTGCAAATTCCAAAAAAATATAGCAAATGCGCAATTAGTTTCGTTTTTTGTTTTTATTCTTCACTGATATTTTATATTTCATTGGATTTTAACATAACATAGTATTACTTTATTTTTAAATTAGTTTTAGTGTGGCTCCTAATTTTTGGATTAAAAATATTTTGTACCCCAGCAAAAATATGCGAATTTTTAAAATTTCGCATATTTTTTAGTTCAAATTTTTAACCCTGGTACTAACCAGAAAATGGGCAGCAATTCTAAAAATGGAAAATGGGCTGCAATAAATTCCATATGAATTAGCAAATGGGATGTAAATTATAAAAATAATAGCAAATGGGTTGTGCACGCCACAGATTTTGAGGCTGACTTGTTTATGCAATGCTTCGTCAACTTATAGTCAACACACGATTCTAGCAGCAGTGACTATTGGATGTCCATCCAACGGCCGACGTGCTTCTTCAATCTCTGATCATCCTGCTCCAGCCGCCTAAACCAGCGCCGGCGGGACTGCCTGCTCCCTCCTCTTGTGGCCGGCTGTGATGCCAAGCAGGCTTCACCGGCCCACCCTACTCCCTCCACTGGCCTGGCCATCCCTCTACCCACCCGCACCTCCTGTTATTCTCCGGTGACGGCAGCCGAACCAGTCAACCATCATACTCCCCTCGGCATGGGCATCCACTCCTGTGTCTTCATCGGCTCTGGGTCATTCCATTCCTAGGCCTCACCATCGTCCACCGCATTGGTGCTCTAGGCGCGGCGTGCTCAATGTGGTTAATATTCAACAAACAACAGCCATCAGAATAGGGATGTACGTGGAGAGGCTGACAGTAGGGAACCCCATGGTCCATGGCCGCACGCAAGCAACTGCCTCCTTATTACGCGAAAAAAATGATTCCTCCCCCTGACATCTGGGGCGCACCGGTTCGGAGCCTGACCTATGGGCCTACTAAGTTGACACGTACGCAGGGCTTTGTCAACTTAGTCAACAAACAATTCTAGCAGCAGTGATCGTTGGATTTTAATCGAATGGTCCTGCTTCTTCTTCAATATCTGATCTTCTTGCACCAGTCGCCCAAACCAACGCCGGCGGAACCGCCTGCTCTTGCCTCTAGTGGTCGTCTGTGCTGCTACGCAGGCCTCACCGCCCCACCCTACTCCCACCACTGGCCAGGCCTTCCCTCTACCCACCCGCACCTCCTGTTATTTTTCGGCAATGTCAGCCTCACCCCGCAGCGGACAAGTCAGCCCTCGTACTCCCCTCAGCATGGGCATCCATTGTTGTGGCTTCGCCAGCTCCAGGTCGTTCCCTTCCTGGGCCTCGCCGTCGTCCACGCGTTGGTGCTCTTGGACGGTATGACGTCATCAACACGGTCAACGAACGACAACCATCGGAAGATGACTGTATGTGGAGAGGCTGACAGCTGGGTCCATGGCCGCACGCAAGGAAGTGCCTCCTTATTACACGCAAAATAATGATTCCTCCACCTGACAGCTTGGACCCACCGGAAGGGCCTCTGTATTTCGCAAAAAAAAATGTTCCCCCTGACAGCTGGGACCCACCGGCTTTATCTTCGCATTCAAGGAAGTGCCTCCTTACCCCCTGGCAGCTGGGACCCACCAGGTCAAAGCGTATGTAGAGTTATCTGTCTGGTCACGAATGTGTACATACATAGCAGTCGATCGGTATCTCTGCAGCAATGACCCGTCGCCGAGTAAGGAGCGGCAGGTGTTGTAGTAGAACCGCCGATGAAGCATGTCACGCAGTCCCGTCTATATCGTGTACATGTACGTACATCCATGCTGGAAGAAAGTAAATATGGCTATGTACGTACATACGGGCGGGGTCTCGAACACGTACAGCGACGACATCATGTTCATCGGCAGCCAACCGGCTGGGTCGGGACGGAGGAAACAGCGTCGTGTTCATCGGGAGGCAACCGAGTGGGTCGGAATACGTCATGTTCATCGGGAGCCAACTGGCTTGGACGGAACAGCCAAAACAAGGTATGGCGTACCGTAGAACGGAGGAAACAGCCTTCTGTTCGACCGCGTACAGTCGAAATGGGTTCCTGTTCATTGGGAGGGGTCTAGCGTACCGCAAAACGGAGGAAACAGACTTGTGTTGGAGCGCCTACAGTCGAAACAGGGTCCTGTTCATCGGAAGGGGTGTGGCGTACCGCAAAACGGGACTCCACGGGCTACTATTCATCCACCGTCTACTGCCTCACTCCAGCCTCCACGGGCTACTGTTCATCCACCGTCGACTACCTCCAGCCTCCACCTGCTACTGTTCATCCACCGTCGACTTCCTCCAGCCTCCACGGGCTATTGTTCATCCATCGTTGACTTCCTCCAACCTCCACTGGCTACTGTTCATCCACCGCAACCTTCCTCCTGCCTCCACCAGCTACTGTTCATCCACGGGCTACTGTTCATCTAGCCTCCATCGGCTACTATTCAACCAGCCCTCCACGGGGTCCTGTTCATCCAGCCTCCACCGGCTACTGTTCAACCAGCCCTCCACGGGGTCCTGTTCATCCACCCTCAACCGGCTTGGGTGTGTGGCGGCCTCCTCAATCAGGGTCCTGTTCATCCAGAGGCAACGGCCTCTACTACCACGGGGTCCTGTTCATCCAACCCCCATTGGGAACTATTCATCCAACCCCCAACAACGATCACTGTTCATCAAGAGGCAGCTGGTTCGATCGGCTTTAGTTAGCAGCAGTAGCGAAGGAATCGCTTGGGTTCAGTTAACAGCCAAGGGATCGATCGCTCGGGTTCAGTAACGTAGCTAGTGCAATAGATCGGGTTCAGTAAGCGAATGCCTCGCTTGGGTTCAGTTAGAGCCCAAGGCCTCGCACACACACGCGTACGTGTACGAGAAAAACACGCAAACCTCCGTGCATCGCTCGGCCCCGACCACCCACCGTAACCGGGAAATCCCCCAAATTTTCCTCGCCCTCGCTTCTACCACGATTTTTTCCGTCATGGACGGCCCAAATAATATCGTGCAGGTGCGTCCCCGGCCCGCCCAGGACGAAAAGCCCATTTTCTGTCATGAATTTTTGTCATACAAGTAGGAGCCCACCACATCTATGATGATACGTGGTTTTGTCACAATTATCATCATAGAAGTGTCATAAGCATGAAAGAAAAAAATTCGTTCGGCCCATAATGTCACGGATGTGTATTTTTTTGTAGTGGTGGAAGAAGGATTTGAGTGGAAAGCAACTTGGGGGAGGCTAGAAATCAAGGTTCAAATGGTTGGAATGGAATCTCTTGGTCTCAACACATGAGTAGGTGGTTCTCTCTCAGAAAATGAATGGTGGAAGTGTAGGCACGTTCTGATGGCTCTCCTTAATGAGAAGAAGGGGGTGGAGGGGTATATATAGCATCCACACAAAATCCAACTGTTACACACTTTTGACTCATCTCGGTGGCACCGATTAGGAAACTCAGTGGCACCGATCTGTTCAAAAAAAATGAACATTAGGAATCTCGGTGGGACCGACTGGAACAACTCGGTGGGACCAATGTGCTAGGGCTTAGGGCAAACTTCATCTCGATGGCACTAATTGCATCTTCTCGGTGGGACCGAAGTGAGTGCAACGGGCAACAGAGAATCTGTCAAGCCAACTCGGTGGGACCGATTGCAAAAACTCGGTGAGACCGAAGTGAATGCAGCAAGTCACAGAGCGTTGGTAAGGCCATCTCGGTGGGACCGAGATCCGTATCGGTGTGACCGAAGTGTTAGGGTTTCTGGCAGTGGCTATGTCAATATGAACTCGATGGCTTCAGATAGAAAGTATCGGTGGGGCCGAGTTGTAGTTTAGGGTTTTGACATATTTTGGATGGAGAAAGTGGCTGAGGGTTTTGGAAAAATATCACTAAGCAGATTTTGCCAATCCTTGTCCTTAGCATTTTGAGGGGTCCATATCTCTATCTCATACCATGCCATACATTGAACATCCTGAAATATTTATCTTGAAAGAATATTAGTTCAATGAGATATATGTTGTTATGAATTACCAAAACCACCCGGGGATTAGTTGCACATTCACACGGGCATTGTCCTGGTTACTTAGAAGCATGTATGAAAACTCCTCTGTGTAGCACAGTAATTTGGCCTATTGCAACATGGCAAACTACTGAACATATGCGTAAATTTTCCTTTTTCATTACTCTGGCAATTATCTATCTTGCATCATGTCAAATACCCTGAAACACATGGCATTTTACTCTACTGCAGCACAAAAAATTTCTAACAATTCGTTTTGCTAGCATATAATAATTTTTTTACAACGTGATAAATCTTTCTGTAATAGCATGACAAATATATCTATTATAACATGGCAATTCCCGAGCGTTCACTGGAGGCGTTCTTTTGATGGAACACTATGTGATGGCGGTTCACTCTGATGACCTCGCTAAGAAATAGTTAGCTCATTATTGGCATCCTATTTAAATTAATAAACTTAGTCATGGCTTTTCTTTTAAAAATATTGATCAACCTTTAGAAGTGGTACTCCCTTTTTTCAATAATGTAGTGCATATAGTTTTTTTAACTCAACGTCACAAACATTGACCAAGATTGTGGAGAAAAACATTTACATCTATGCTAAACATATATTAAGATTCATCATAAGATGTAGTTTTATATTTTATATATTTGGTATTGTAGATATAAGTAATTTTCTTTATAAAGTTGCTCAAAATTTGCAAAGTTTGACTTTTCAAAAAATCTATACGCACTGCAATATGAAATGGGCAGAGTAATATTTATCGAAAATGCTACACCTACAAAGGTTTTCTACGTAAGCTAAAAAAATCTCTCTTCCACTAATCAAACCACCCCCTGAATTTCAGGTTGGGTCTGGTGCCCCCACTAATATCCAATTAACAACTGTCACATCACCCCGTAAGGCTGGTCATAGTGGGAGTAACATAGGTAGTAATATACATGCCACATAAGCAAAAAAGATGATGTGGCAAGTAATTAATGAGGAGAGAGAGGCAAATAGAGTAACATAATATGTTTTTTACGCTATGGAGTAACATAATATGTTACCATCACATGGCGCTTCCCAATGCAAAATGAGTCTACAAAGTAATAAATGTGGATACATATGTTATCACACCTATGACACTACCCACTATGGATGTAGTAATTTAGACTAGTAACATGCATATGTTACTAGTCTATGTTACTCCATCTATAGTAGAGAGTAACATATTTGTGGCGTCACACAACACTAGGTTGTAGACTCATCTTGTCTTGATATGTGTGATGTTACCCATAGTGTGAGTAATATATTATGTTAGGAAGTGGAGTTTTGAGCTCAAGCTCAAATGAGCTCGGTGAACAGTAAAATTGGGAAAAAGAAATCTAATTTTTTTTGTGAAAACATTGACAAAAGTTTTACGTGCTCACAAAATTTCATCTTGAAATCACATTCTTAGAAATCGTGGCAAAAAACAAAATTGATGCTCCAAAAGTGTTATTTTCAAAAGCATTTTGGAGTGTCGATTTTGTTTTTGTTTTTGCGATGACTTCCACGAATTTTTCAAGATGAACTTTTGTGGGCACGTAAAACATTTTTCAATGTTTGCATAAAAAATTAGAATTTTTTGAAAGTTTTTTTTCATTTTTTTCTTCTGATTTTACTATTCATCCCGAGCTCAAATGAGCTCGGGAGCAGAAGATGACTTTTGATTATGTTACCACATGTCTCTCTTTCTTTATTAATTAGTTTTCATGTCATCTATTTTGCTTAGATATGTGTGATGTTACCATTTATGTTACTCCCACTATGCATAGTCTAAGGCTAGCAAAAGTGGGAGTAACTTATGTAACACGCCGAGAATCATGCTACAATAATCTCCTGCTAATGTGCCATGTCATCAAGTTTAACTAAGCCAAATTGCCACTTGATAAAAATCAAAGCCTTTTCCAAATTAAAAATAAAGTCAAATATGTTATTTCTTCAAACAGTAAAACAAAAGTGTTCATAATATTACAAAACTTCACAAAGCTATAAAAAAAATAAAAACCAACATTATTTGAAACTCCAAAATGCCCCTAGCTATTTTTGAATGACCCAGCAACACCCATTCATCGCATTTAAATTCAAACCAAAAATCAAATGAATTCAAATGAGGTTCAAACTTTTTATGACAGTGCTAGATATTGCATAATATTTATTGAGGCAAGTTTCTCAATTTATAAAAAATGTTTGACAGCAAAACAAATGCAAAACAGTGGCTATAATTGAAAGAAGAAAATAAAAAGGAATTAAAAAAGAAGAAGAAAAGAAAAATAAAAGGGGCCCCCACTGTGCACTTGGGCCTCTAGTGCACAGTGAGGCCCAGCCCACCCCGCGGTCATCACCCTCCCCTGTTCATCCAGGGAGCGGTGGATGCCTGTGCATCCTCCGTGGCCGCGGGAGGACACACGCCGCCCATCCGCGCCTCCCTGTCGCCTTCCCCCGGCAGATAAGGACGCCCTCGCCCCCAGGAACCCTAGCACCTCCCTGGCCTCGCTCCTTCCCCCATCTCGCATTGCTCCCTCTATCCCACCATCCCGAGTGTCTCCGTCGCTGTTTGTCGCGCTCCGCCGCGGCGGCCGTCGACCCCGCACCCTCCCGTCGTGTCCAGGTGGACCGCCGCGACCCCCTTCCTCCTCTCCGTCAACTCACGCGAGCCGGAACTCCTCTAAGGCGTCGCCATCATCCATTCCCCTCAGCTCTGTCCTCGGGTCACGCCGTCGATTCGCTGCCACCGCTGCCTCCCGACCTCCGTCGAGCTCGTCGTCAACATCTCTATGAGCTCCCAATCATCCCTACGCTCCTCGTACTCCTCCCGTGCCCCGTAGCCCCTAATTGGACGAGCTCCGCCCAAAGCCGTCGTCGCAGCATCCATCATCTCCGGCCCACCCAGCCTCTGTCGCCGCGTCCTGGCCGCCCAGGGCACTCCTTGGTCGCGCCCACGTGCGCGCCTGTGCCGCCGCTGCTCCTTGCTCGCCTGGCCAAGCCCCTTTTCCCCCGCGCACATGCCCACCCGCGAATGGCCGCGCCGCTGCTGTACCCACCATCGCACGCAGCCGCCCACGCGGGCCCCTGCCCATCTGCCCGTGCTCGCGCACGCCTCTTCTCGTTGTGACCGCTCCCGTTCAAGCGCTCGCCTGCTCCCACGCTCGTCGGTTGCCGTGCGCCGATGCTCGCCTGCGCCCGAGCCCCGTCGCCGTAGACCTCGTCCCCGACGCCACTACAGGCCACCCTCGGCTGCGCACACCACCATTCATTGTGTCGTCGCGTGGGCATTCGAATGGACTCACCCGCGCCGTGAATGGTTCCCCGTACACCGTTTCCGGCGAGCTCCCATGTCGCCTCCGCTCTAAAGTTCATCACCGGTGATAAATCTAGTGACGTGGCATCATTAGTGCCTAACTAATCCCACTAACACTCATTGACAGCGGGCCCCTATCGCCTAAATTAAAACACGGATTAAAATCAACCCCCCTAGTTAAAGTAATAGGACGCTGACAGATGGGTCCGGCCCACTGTTCATTTGGACAAGGCCCTCCTGGGTCAGCTGGGGCCCACGAGTCAGCCTCTACTGAATGGGCTGTTGACCCAGTCAACAGGGCCCACTAGTCATCCCCTGTCCTGGTCAGCTGGGTAACTTTCTGGGTACCCGTAGCATTTTAGGTTATATGTTTTTCGAATTAAAATTAATCTGTAATTTTAGAATATTATTTAAATCTTTGAAAAATCATATAAAATAATCCATAACTCAAATGAAAATATTTTATATATGAAAAATGAATAGAAAAAGATGACGAATCTGAATATGCCATCCACATACCTGTCACATGCCTCTAACACTGCAAACATGGAACCGTCCCCTTCGATTCATCTGTCCAAAAAATGCCAAACGCCGGGAAAACATTCCCAGATTTTTTTCCCGCTTCGTCTGTAACGCGTAGCATTGTGTTAGGTCACCCCTAGCATAGCCTACTGTCATATCATGTTTTCTGTTGCACTTGTACACCAGCTATTTATTGTTTCTTCCCCCTCCTTCTTCTCTGGTAGACCCCGAGACCGATGTTGATCTGATGATCGACTACTTCACCGTCGAGGATCCGTTTTCGTCTGCAAAGCTTCCAGGCAAGCAAAACCCCCTTGATCATTCCGATATCGCCCATTCCATTCTCTCTCATACTTGCATTAGATTTTGCTTCTGTAAATGTTTGCTCCTATTCTGATGCATAGGTTGCTTTTGTAACCTGCTTTTGTACCTTACATGCTTATCCTATATGCTTAGTATAGGTTGGTTAGTGATCCACCAGTGACCCCTCACCTTGTCCCTGTTGCCCTTGCTTTATGACCGATGACTCGATCAACGCGATCGACGTCCCGGGCCCGACACAACACCTCACCCCCCCCCCCCCTTAGTTGTACGACTCTACAGAGCTACTATCGAGTGCCGAGGGTGATACCTTGTAATGCACTCTTGACGATAACTCTGTTGTGTAGCTATTCGGTCATGGTCATCGAGGGTGATTCCTCCTTCACCACTCCCGATACGACTCTATCGTGCGACACATCAAGAGTGAACCCTTGAGGGTGATTCCTCTAAGTTCACCTTGATGATTACATCAAGTGGAATCCATCGAGGGTGATTCCTCGGATTCCCCCTTGGTGTTTTGGACACACAGTTACATTGACTTTACCCCTGAACCATGTTGAAGTCGGGTCGGCCCTGAGGGGTACCCACGAGAGTTACTGAAGTCGGGTTGACCTGGAGGGTACCCGTGAGATTTCTACGTGCATGGCCGGGCATTCCAGGCCCTTGTCGTAAGTCCATGACATGGGGCGACAGGGTCACATGATCGTGAGTCTCTGCTCGCCCCACGCACTCCCAAGACAATAACAAGGTTGGGTATTTGATCTGAGTTGGCCACTGGCCTATACACACTAACCACCACGCGGGAACAGTTATGGGCACTCGGCGTCGTATGTATCAGCCGAAGCTCTCCAAACATCAGCAGTTTAACAGCACGCGCCCGGGTAGCCCACGTGAGCACCTTCCTTGTATAAGGAGGTAGCTAGGACCGACACCGGCCGCATTCGCAACGCGCAGGAGTGCAAAGGGCGATGGGCCCAAGACCCCTGATTGCTTAGGGTGTAGACCGGCGTGCTGGCCTCTCTGTTGGGTCTAAGTAGGGCTACGCCGTGTAGATCTTCCGAGGTCGGGCATGACCCAGGAAAGTGTGTTTGGCCAGAGTGTTCGAGCATGTTAGGTAATGTGGTGCACCCCTCCAGGGAAGTTTATCTATTCGAATAGCTGTGTCCACGGTAACAGGACGACTTGGAGTTGTATCCCGATCTATACAACTAGAACTGGATACTAGAGATAATGAATGGATATGATGGCTCCGGGATTGCTTTCTCGCAGGGAGTTGAGAAAGGATCTCTGGGCGTGGTAGCTACTACATACTTATAACTTATGATATGTTACTCTTATCTCTTCTGATGCTGCAAGATGCTTGAAGATGGTAGTCTTCGATAGGCTAGACATTCCCCCTATTCTGGCATTCTGCAATTTAGTCCACAGATACAGCCCTATTCCTTTGATACTGATGCATATGTAGTGTAGATCTGATGTAAGTCTTGTGAGTAATTTGGATGAGTACTCACGGTTTCTTTGCTACCTTTTTCCCCATACTTTCTTCTTTCCGGATGTTGCGATTAGATGATGGAGCCCAGGAGCCAGCTAATCCCGACGACTACTACTACCCCGAGGGTGCCTACTACTACGTGGAGACCACCGATGACCAGGAGTAGTTAGGAGGCTCCCAGGCAGGAGGCCTTGCCTTTTCGATCGTTGATGTTTGTGCTAGCCTTCTTAAGGCATGCTTGTTTAAATTATGTCTGTACTCAGATATTGTTGCTTCTGCTGACTCGTTTGTACTCGAGCCGATGTATTCGAGCCCTCGAGGCCTCTAGCTTGTGATATGAAGCTTGTATTATTTTATTTGTGTCTAGAGTTGTGTTCTGATATCTTCCCGTGAGTCCCTGATCATGATCGTACACATTTGTGTGTATGATTAGTGTACGATTGAATCGGGGGCGTCACAAGTTGGTATCAGAGCCGATTGCCTGTAAGAACCCCTCTTTCCAACTCCTTGGCCGAAGTTGAGTCTAGTCATTGAAAAGCATTTACTAACATTGTTGTGTGGCTTAGAGGCCCACCTCACAAAGGGGTGGTATTAGGATCTTTTATTCCTCGTCTTTACTCTGGGATTCTGATCTCTCTTCTATTCGGGTTAAATGATTTTACTAACTTTAACTCTAGGTTCTCGTAACTACTTCCTCCTAGAGAGCCCCTCATTCTAGATGATGGCTTGATTCCTCAAAAGACTCCAAATATACTGCGAAGTAAAAAACAAGCAAAAACAGCAATTGGCATTGGGCACTATGTCAATAGGTTAGTCCCAAAAAATGATATAAAGTTGCTATAAAATGAATATAAAACATCCAAGAATGATAATATAACTGCATGGAACAACAAAAAATTATAGATACGTTGGAGATGTATCAGCATCCCGAAGCTTAATTCCTACTCGTCCTCGAGAAGGTAAATGATAAAAACGGAATTTTTGATGTAGAATGCTGCCTAACATGTTCATCACATATTCTTTTCTTTTGTAGCATGGACATTTGGACTTTTATATGGTTCAAAGCAATAGTCTAATTTTGACATGAAGATTTCAATACTCAAGCATATCAACAAGCAACCATGTCTTTCAAAATATCAACACTAAAGAAAGTTATCCCTAGCCCATCATGCTCTTGATCCATTCATGAAACACACTCGCATATTGATATGTCTCCAACGTATCTATAATTTATGAAGTATTCATGCTGTTATATTATCATTCTTAGATGTTTTACAATCATTTTATAGCAACTTTACATCATTTTTTGGGACTAACCTATTGACATAGTGCCTAGTGCCAGTTGCTATTTTTTTGCTTGTTTTTTACATCGCAGAAAATCAATACCAAACGGAGTCCAAACGCAGCAAAACTTTTTGGAGATTTTTTCTGGACCAGAAGACACCCGGTGGGCCAAAGAAGTACCAGAGGGGGGCTCCGAGGGGAGCACAACCCACCAGGGTGCGCCTGGGGGCCTAGGCGTGCCCAGGTGGGTTGTGCCCACCTCGGTGGCCTCCCGCACCGCCTCTTCGCCCTATAAATTCCCAAATATTCCAAAAACCCTCGGGGTAACCCTAGATCAGAAGTTCCGCCACCGCAAGCCTCTGTAACCACAAAAAACCAATCTAGACCCCATTTCGGCACCCTGCCGGAGGGGGAAATCATCACCGGTGGCCATCTTCGTCATCCCGGTGGCCACCATGATGAGGAGGGAGTAGTCCACCCTCGGGGCTGAGGGTTTGTACCAGTAGCTATGTGTTTAATCTCTCTCTCTCTCGTGTTCTTGAGATGTCATGACCTTGATGTATCACGGGCTTTGTTAATATAGTTGGATCATATGGTGTTTTCCCCTCTCTATCTTGTTGTGATGAATTGAGTTTTCCCTTTGAGATTTTGTTTTATCGGATTGAATACTTTTATAGATTTGAGAGCACTTGATATATGTCTTGCATATGAATACCCATGGTGACAATGGGGTATTATATTGATTCATTTGATATATGTTTTGGCACTCAACTCGCGGATTCCCGAGGTGACATTGGGGTAATCTATGCATAGGGGTTGATGCACATTTTCATCCTTGTTTCTCCGGTAGAAATCTTGGGGCACTCTTCGAGGTTCTTTGTGTTGGATTGAGTATTATGAATCTGAATTTGCTTTGGTGTTATTTTAGTACAAACTCTTGATAGATTGATCGGAAAGAATAGCTACGTGTTATTTTAGTACGAACTCTTGATAGATCGATCGGAAAGAATAACTTGGTGTTATTTTAGTACGAACTCTTGGATAGATCGATCGGAAAGAATAGCTATAAACAATTTCTTCTTATGTTCTCCGCTAGATAAGAACTTTGGAGTGATTCTTCATCGCATGTTGAGGGATGGTTACGTGATCCAATTAGATTAGCATTGTTGAGAGATTGCACTAGTGAAAGTACGGACCCTAGGCCTCATTTTCAAGCATTGCAATACCGTTTGTGCTCCGTTTTATCAATTGCTACCTTGCTGTTTTTTATTGTTCCTATTACAAAAATCAATATCAACTATCATTACTATGCTTTTATTACCATCTCTTCGCCAAACTAGTGTACCTATACAAATTACCATTGTATTTGGTGTGTTGGGGACACAAGAGACTTTTTGTTATTTGGTTGCAGGGTTGTTTGAGAGAGACCATCTTCATCCTACGCCTCCCACGGATTGATAAACCTTAGGTCATCCACTTGAGGGAAAATTACTACTGTCCTACAAAACTCTGTGCTTGGAGGCCCAACACGAGTCTACAAGAATAAGTTGTGTAGTAGACATCAAGCTCTTTTGTGGCGCCGTTGCCGGGGAAGTGAGTGCTTGAAGGTATATCTTTAGATCTTGCAATCGAATCTTTTAGTTTCTTGTTTTATCACTAGTTTGGTTTATAAAAGAAAACTATAAAAAAATGAAATTGAGGTGGCCTCATATTATTCATCTTTATAATGTCTTTCATGAAAATGATGGAAAGGAAAATTGTGCTCAATTGATAGAAGAAGAATTCTATAAAATGTTTGACAAAAAATCTTTGAATGATGAGCATGATTGCAATGTTGTTGGTATGAACTCTTTGAATATCCATGATGCTAACGATATGCAAATCCATAAGCTTGGGGATGCTATATTTGATGAAGATGATATTTTTAGTCCCCCAAGTTTTGATGAGAAAATTTATTATGATGACTGCATGCCTCCTATTTATGATGATCTTATTGATGAAAGTGGATCTGGAGAGGTCATGACTTTATTTAATGATGAATCCACTATTTTGGAAGAGGTTGCAATTGATTATGACAACAAAGTTGCTATCTATGATGATTATGGTGATGACATGTATGCTATAAAGAATAATGATAACCATGAAACTTGTCATCATGATTTTAATTTCCAATCACATGATAGTTATTTTGTTGAGTTTGCTCCCACCACTATTCATGAGATAAATTTGCTTATGTGGAGAGTAAGAAAATTTCTATGCTTGTGGATCATGAAAAGAATGATTTATGTGATAGTTATATTGTTGATTTATGTGATAGTTATATTGTTAAATTATTTCTTTTATCATTTACCTACTCGAGGACGAGTAGGAATTAAGCTTGGGGATGCTGATACATCTCCAATGTATCTATAATTTATGAAGTATTCATGCTGTTATATTATCATTCTTAGATGTTTTACAATCATTTTATAGCAACTTTATATCATTTTTTGGGACTAACCTATTGACATAGTGCCCAGTGCCAGTTGCTGTTTTTTTGCTTGTTTTTTACATCGCAGAAAATCAATACCAAACGGAGTCCAAACGCAGCAAAACTTTTTGGAGATTTTTTCTGGACCAGAAGACACCCGGTGTGCCAAAGAAGTACCAGAGGGGAGCTCCACGGAGAGCACAACCCACCAGGGCGCGCCTGGGGGCCCAGGCGCGCCCAGGTGGGTTGTGCCCACCTCGGTGGCCTCCCGCACCGCCTCTTCGCCCTATAAATTCCCAAATATTCCAAAAACCCTCGAGGTAACCCTAGATCAAAAGTTTCGCTGCCGCAAGCCTCTGTAGCCATGAAAAACCAATCTAGACCCCATTCCGGCACCCTGCCGGAGGGGGAAATCATCACCGGTGGCCATCTTTGTCATCCCGGTGGCCACCATGATGAGGAGGGAGTAGTCCACCCTCGGGGCTGAGGGTTTGTACCAGTAGCTATGTGTTTAATCTCTCTCTCTCGTGTTCTTGAGATGTCATGACCTTGATGTATCGCGGGCTTTGTTAATATAGTTGGATCATATGGTGTTTTCCCCTCTCTATCTTGTTGTGATGAATTGAGTTTTCCCTTTGAGATTTTGTTTTATCGGATTGAATACTTTTATGGATTTGAGAGCACTTGATATATGTCTTGCATATGAATACCCATGGTGACAATGGGGTATTATATTGATTCACTTGATATATGTTTTGGCACTCAACTCGTGGATTCCCGAGGTGACATTAGGGTAATCTATGCATAGGGGTTCATGCACGTTTTCGTCCTTGTTTCTCCGGTAGAAATCTTGGGGCACTCTTTGTGGTTCTTTGTGTTGGATTGAGTATTATGAATCTGAATTTGCTTTGGTGTTATTTTAGTACGAACTCTTGATAGATCGATCAGAAAGAATAGCTACGTGTTATTTTAGTACGAACTCTTGATAGATCGATCGAAAAGAATAACTTGGCGTTATTTTAGTACGAACTCTTGGATAGATCGATCGGAAAGAATAGCTACAAACAATTTCTTCTTATGTTCTCCGCTAGATAAGAACTTTGGAGTGATTCTTCATCGCACGTTGAGGGATGGTTATGTGATCCAATTAGATTAGCATTGTTGAGAGATTGCACTAGTGAAAGTACGGACCCTAGGCCTCATTTTCAAGCATTGCAATACCGTTTGTGCTCCGTTTTATAAATTGCTACCTTGCTGTTTTTTATTGTTCCTATTACAAAAATCAATATCTACTATCATTACTACGCTTTTATTACCATCTCTTCGCCAAACTAGTGCACCTATACAAATTACCATTGTATTTGGTGTGTTGGGGACACAAGAGACTTTTTGTTATTTGGTTGCAGGGTTGTTTGAAAGAGACCATCTTCATCCTACGCCTCCCACGGATTGATAAACCTTAGGTCATCCACTTGAAGGAAAATTGCTACTGTCCTACAAAAATCTGTGCTTGGAGGCCCAACACGAGTCTACAAGAACAAGTTGTGTAGTAGACATCACATATTAGCTACATCCAATGCTCAAGTATGATCATAGTGCTCCCTAGTTGGTGCTTTATAAGAGATGATGGAGACTCAAATAAAAATAAAAATTGCATAAATAAATAGATAGGCCCTTCGCAGAGGGAAGTAGGGATTTGTAGAGGTGCCAGAGCTCAAAGCTTAAATTGAGAGATAAAATTTTTGAGAGGCATACTTTTCCCGCCAACGAAAATGACCAAGTAATTCCCAACACTTTCCATGCTAGATATATCATAGGCGGTTCCCAAACATAAAATAAAGTTTATTCCTTTTTCCACCATTCTTTCACAATCCATGGCTAGCCGTATCCACGGGTGCCTTCTATACCAACACTTTCCAAGGAATTTATTATTTGACAACATAAAGTAAATTTCTTTTTCATTTCGGGACTGGACATCCCTATTACTGCCGTACTCTCGTGCAATGACAAGTGAATAAACACTCATCTTGAGAATAACACATCTAGCATGGAAAATATTGGCCACCCCCTGCCGCTTCATGAGCGGTACGAGCACATAAAAAGGAAGTTCATTTTGAAAATTAGAGATGGCACATACAAATTTGCTTAGAACGACATGGAAATACCACATATAGGTAGGTATGGTGGACACATATGGCAAAACTGGGTTTAAAGATTTTGGATGCACAAGTAGTATTTCTACTTACACTAGTGGAGAAAAGCCTAGCTACGGCGTGCCAAAAACAGCCTTGGTGGTGTGGACACCCGACGCCACCAATATGGAGCCAGTGTTAAAAATTAGCGCTGGCGTTGGAACCTACGCCATCAGTATTTTGGACGGTAATGGCGTGGCGCGTTGTCCACGCCAGCAGTATTAGTCATCAGTTGTGACGTTCCATGTTTTCTCGACACTAGTATTTTGATTTTCAAATTTGAAATAAAAGCTGTACAGCAGCGATTTCAGCTAGAATGACAGCATAATCCAGTTTAAGAACAGTCACTAAATCAACTATAAATAGACGCAATGACAGCATTTAAGTTCAACAATGCACTTATTGATATAGTTCAACAAAGTAGGCAAAGTAACACACATATGAATGTACAAGTTCAAATAAATAGAGGTGATAATAACATGATATCTTCTATGCAAGCCAACTAGCTAACTACGACTTTTCGGTGGGCGGAGTCAGGGTCATAGTCCAGAGTAAGTGCACCATCATCGTTGTCAGCAGGCTTGTACTAGACCATGATCTCGTCACGATCGTAGTCGAGGTAGAACGTGGCTCTCTTCCCAGATTCCATCTCGTAAGCATCTGCAAGGGCTTTCCAACCAGGGCAACCGAAGTAGGTGCGTTTTGCGTCGTTGGTGACAAGACAATTGAATTTTTTGGCCGTCAGCATCTTCATGAGGGTGCACTGGAATGTGATGGTGGCATCAACTGGAACTTTAAACTTCTCTAAGAAGTCATGCCTTTCCCCGCAAGGGATGACCTGAGCAAAATTGAAAGAAAGAAGTAGCTAGCTAGTTACATAATTGTCTTGTCATGCATTACACTCAATCAAAACATGTTCAACTAAAACATACCGTCCTAGTGAGGAAGTCATTCGGCAGATCTATGAAGAACTTCTTATCCCTTTGGCATTTCACCGAACCACAGGTCTCACATGGGGCATCCATTTACTACTTTCATGCATGAAGTTGAGAAAAATAAGCATACATAAGATGCACATAAATATAATGCAACATAATAAGCAGTTAGTACGAACCAGCGCTATCCGCCCACTAGTTATTAACACATACGTACTTGTAATAAAACAGTTCTACAAACCATGCGTAGTTCAAACATAAAACATGCATAAAGTTAAATAGTTCATATGAAATAGGTAGTGCATGCTAAGCTATTGGCCAGAGGGACCAGCCCCATGGTCGTGCCTAGTCGACCTACGACGACACCCCTGCTGACCCTCCTCCTCATGCTCCAAGGCATCCCAGTCTATGGGATCCTCCTCTGCGCTCTTCCTGGCTGCATACTGAAGTAACATCATCTTGTTGGCCTCCATGAGTTTGTCATCTCTCGCAAGCTCGCTCACCAATGGGTCGAAGAACTGCATCTAGGCCTCTTTGCTCTCCTTCTCCTCAACCCTAGTGCATATCCTCATGTCCTCGGGCGCGAGGAACATCGCGAACTCACGACACTCAGGGAAGTTCAGATTCGCCCCTTCCTGAAAGAACTCTACTGCCATGGCATCATAAGCGCGCGCCGCTAACTCCAAGGTGTCCCAATGGCCAAGTTCGTGAACGACATTGTCCTTCCTAATGGTGGCATAGTACTTATTTCCCTTCTGCCGCACACCACGAAACTTCAGGGCCATCTGTGACGATGCATATATATAACTAAACAAGTTAGTAAAAAATGGGCATATTAACGAGAAATACAATAGTCTACAACTACACTACATTATTTCACCACAATTACACTACTAGAAATTTAATAAAATTACACTATCTAAAATCATAGTCTACAACTACACTACATTATTTCACCACAAGTACACTACTAGAAATTTGATAAAATTACACTATCTAAAATCATAGTCTACAACTACACTACATTATTTCACCATAAGTACACTACTAGAAATTTAGTAAAGTTACACTATCTAAAATCATAGTCTACAACTACACTAAAATTTTGCACTACTCGTATACACAAAATTCGATATTTTTCTACACTACTATTACACTACACTAGGTAGAACTCACCCGCCGCGGCGGTAGACGGCGAGGAGGCGTTGTGGGCGACGGGGCCGGGGGCGGTGGCAGGGGTGGATGCGGAGGCGACGGCGACGGGGGCTTCGACGGAGGCGACGGCGACGGGGACTTCGGCGGTGGAGGCGGAGGCGGCGGTGGTGGTGGCGGTGGAAGTAGCGGCAACGGGGGCGGAGGCGATTTAATGGGGATCGACGGTTGGGGGTTGGGGGGTTAATTTAATCAATATCTCCTGCAGGGGGCGGCGGGGTAATTGCTGGCGTTGGCCTACGCGGCCAACGCCATTGCCATCTTTTACACATATTGTTTTTCATATTTATATAGATGTTTAGTTTATTATTTTATTGTTTTATTTTCCTATTATTTATTATATTGTTATTTTTACTAATTATTTATTGTTTTATTTTCCAACATCGATCGATCTCATTAATCTAGCATAGATACATAATAGTTGAAGGATGAAAATAATAACACATATATATAACTTCTAGTACACACACTCTTGATCTAGATTAAGAACATCATCAGTGTAATGATTCCCATGAGAAAAAAAGCTGCCACCGATCCAGCAGGGAGAACGAGGCCAAGCATAACACCAGCTAAAAGGGCATATCGAAGCATCTTGAATTTTTGGATTTGGCCGCGCATCATATTAGTCTTCAGTTGCATCTCATCTATCTGTTGTCTTAGTTCACCGATGGAGTATTCGAGCAACTCGCTCACGTACTTATGCACGAGATCAACCCATATCATGTGTAGCAATATTTTGTACCTAACGCCTATATGGATCACAATATACACACACATATATTAATGATCACGAATTGTGCAAATTAGCAGAATATCGAGGTATTTTCTGTCATATTACGTACCTTTCCACGGTTACTGCAGATGTAGACCTCTCGCTCTGGATTACTTTGTGTGTGCGACATATGCTTATCAGCAGGGCGTCCACAACCGCAAAAAAGCAACACAGGTGCCCTCGCTCGATTCCTGGCAGCTTCTGCGCCGGTGGCATAGCTGCCGGATCATCGAAGGGACGTCGCGCTGCAACGGGATGACTCGCCAGACAAGGCTGGCTGCATTGGCCGTGGCGAGCGCATGTCGTGGCCAACGGGGCCAGATGAGAGCTCGGCCAAGGCGGCGGAGTCCCAAACTTGCGAGCCACGCCGACGTGGGCTCGAACGGGCGGCTCATGCCGATTCGACAAGCTCCGGTGGGTCCATTGTCACCAAAGCAGCTGACTAAGAGGGAGTAGAATTTTGTGGAGAATGGAAGTGAATGTGATAAGAAGGGGCTGCCAACACATCTATATATAGGCACAACTTAGTGCTCTCGTTCCGGGTGAAGACACGACAGCACAATGTAAAGTATCTATGGCGTGTTTATAAATCGCACGACAGCAATATGCTGCAACTGGTCACGACAACTGGGCCCACATAGTAGAGGCGTAGGATATATTGCCAGCGTCAGCAATAGCAACTTATAGCTGGCGTACCAATTTGGCATATGCCAGCACTATTTAGAAAAAATAGTGCTGGCGTTGATGAGAAATGGCGCGCCACAAACGGAAGTTGTGGCTAGCCGTTTTTCCACTAGTGTTAGTACAAGTGGAGGCTAGCAAAAAGATTGAGAAGCAACCAACCAAGAAACGAAAATTCACATAAGCGAGCATTAAGCATAACTAACACTGAATAATGCACCATAAGTAGGATGTAATTTCATTGCATAACTATTGACTTTCGTGCTTGCATAGGGAATCACAAACCTTAACACCAATATTCTTACTAAATCATAATTACTCACCAACATGACTCACATATCACTATCATCATATCTCAAAACTATTACAAAGAATCAAGTTTATTTTGTCCAATAATCTTCATGAATTTTTTTATTATATCCCTCTTGGATATTTATCACTTTGGGACTAGTTTCATATATTGCAATTGCTTTTGACAAGCTCAAATAAATCTAAGTGAAGAACATGAGCATAAAAAATTTCGTCTCTCAAAATAATATAAGTGAAGCATGAGAGAATTTCTTCAAAAATTTACTAACTCTCAAATTAATCTAAGTGAAGCATGAGAGCATTTCTTCAAAAATATTAAAGCACACCGTGCTCAAAAAGATATAAGTGAAGCACTAGAGCAATTCCATAGCTCAAAAATTTTAAGTGAAGCATAAAGAGCAATTCTAACAAATCATAGCATTATTTTGGCTCTCTCAAATAGGTGTGTCCAGCAAGGATACTTGTGACAAACTAAAAACCAAAACAAGCAAAGACTCATATAATACAAGAGGCTCCAAGCAAAACTCATGATATGTGCCGAATAAAACTATAGCTCCAAGTAAAATACCAATGGTCATTAGAAGAAAGAGGGGATGCCTTCCGGGGCATCCCCAAGCTTAGTTGCTTGGTTCTCCCTGAATATTAACTTGGGGTGCCATGGGGCATCCCCAAGCTTAGGCGCTTTTCACTCCTTATTCCTTCATCCATCACGATCTCACCCAAAACTTGAAAACTTCAATCACACAAAACTTAACAAAACCTTCGTGAGATCCGTTAGTATAAGAAAACCAATCTTTACTTTAAGTACTGTTGAAAACCCATTAAAATTTTGTTATTGCATTATATCTACTGTATTCTAACTTTTACATGCCTTATACCCCCCGATACAATCCATAGATTCATCAAAATAAGCACACAATGCAAAGAAAACAGAATCTGTCAAAAACAAAGCAATCTGTAAAGATGCGAATTGTTCTCATACTTATGTAACTCCAAAAACTCTAAAAACTTAGGACAACACAGAAAATTTGTATCTCAATATTTTGTAAAAAAAATTAGAATGTTTCGTCTCTTCTGTGAATATAAACAATTCTGTTACTGGACGCAAAAGTTTCTGTTTTTCAACAAGATCAAATCAACTATCACCAAAGCTATCCCAAAGGCTTTACTTGGCACAAAACAATAATTAAAACATAAAAAAACACAATCATAATAGAGGCATAATTTTTCAAACACTCAAGAACAGAAAGAAAAAGGCAAAAATAAATTTTATTCATTGGGTTGCCTCCCAACAAGCGATGTCGTTTTATGCCCCTAGCTAGGCATAATTCATAGATTCAAGTATTGTCATCTTTAGTTTTTGATCCATAGGATGCCCTCATGATTGATTCATATGGTGGCTTAATTCTTGTTCTAGGGAAGTGTTCCATACCATTTCTTAGTGGAAATTGAAATTTAATATTGCCTTCTTTCATATCAATCACGGCACCTATAGTACCTAAAAACGGTCTACCAAGTATAATTGGACAAGACGGATTGCAATCAATATCAAGAACAATAAAATCTATGGGCACATAGTTCCTATTTGCAAGAATAAGAACATCATTAATTCTTCCCAAAGGCCTTTTAATAGTAGAATCCACCAAGTGCAAATTAAGAGAACATTCTTCAATATCGGTAAAGCCAAGCACATCACATAAAGATTTCAGAATTGTGGAAACACTAGCACCCAAATCACATAAAGCAAAGCACTTATAATTTTTAATCTTGACTTTAATGGTATGTTCCTATTCATCATGTAATTTTCTAGGAATTGAAATCTCTAATTCCAACTTTTCTTCTAAAGCTTTCATCATCGCATCTACGATATGTTTAGTAAAAGCTTTATTTTGTTCATAGGCATGAGGTGAATTTATCATGGATTGCAACAAAGAAATGCATTCAATCAAAGAGCAATTATCATAATTAAAGTCTTTGTAATCCAAAAGAGTGGGCACATCACTAGTTAAAGTTTTGACCTCTCCAAACCCACTTTTATCAATTTTCTCATCAAGGTTTTCACCCTCCGAATTATCGGGATGCCCTCTAGCTAAAGTTGACTCTTCTTCAGTCCCTTTTTCATCAATTTTAATTTTACTAAACAAGGAATCAATAGAAGAAACACCAATCACTTTAAGATCTTCATCACTTTTATGAAAGCAATCACTAGAAAATGCTCTTTCTAAAAATTCTCTTTTAGCTCTAAGCATAGTGGTTCTTTTCTTACTTTCATCCATAGAAACATATAAAGCTTTATTTGACTCATTAATATCAACGTTGGGTGGGAAAATTTTAATCTTGAGATTTTCTACATCATGGGAAATCCTATCAATGCTTCTAGACATATCATCAATCTTATTCAACTTTTCTTCTATCGTAGTATTGAAAACTTTTTGAGCATTGATAAATTCTTTAATATTATTCTCAAGATCAGAGGGGTTCCTATTATTATTGTAAGAAGAATTACCATAGGAATTACCATAATTATTAGAGGAATTTCCAGGAAAAGGCCTAGGATTAAAATTACCTCTATAAGCATTGTTATTAAAACTGTTTCGCGAGACAAAATTCACATCTACGGGGTCACTATTTTGCTCAATCAAAGTAGATAAAGGCACATCATTAAGATCAATAGGAGCACTTTTATTAGCAACCAATTTCATAAGAGTGTCAACTTTTTCACTCAATGTACTAATTTCTTCAACCGAATTAACTTTTTTACTAGTAGGTGCTCTTTAAGTATGCCATTGTGAAAATTTTGCCATAATATTATCAAGCAATTTAGTAGCTTCACCCAAAATAATTACCATAAAAGTACCACCCACGGCGGAATCTAAAAGATTTCTAGAAACAAAGTTCAATCCCGCATAATTTTTTTGTATGATCATCCAAAGATTTAAACCATGAGTAGGACAAGTTCTTAGCATCAACTTCATTCTTTCCAAAGAGTGTGCAACATGTTCATGCTCAAGTTGCTTAAAATTCATGATTTGAGTTCTAAGGGAAATAATTTTCACGGGCGGAAAATACTTAGTAATAAAAGCATCTTTGCACTTATCCCAAGAATCAATACTATTGCGAGGCAAAGAAGAAAACCAAATATTTGCACGATCCCTCAAAGAGAAAGGAAATAATTTCAACTTCACAATATCATTGTCCACATCTTTTTTCTTTTTCATATCACACAATTCTATGAATGTGTTTAGATGGGACGCGGCATCCTCATTAGGAGTACCGAAAAATTGATCTTTCATAACAAGATTCAACAAAGCGGCATTAATATCACAAGATTCCGCACTAGTGCTGGGAGGAGCAATCGGAATGCTAATAAAATCATTATTATTGGTATTGGAAAAATCACACAACTTGGTATTTTCTTGAGACATCGTGACTACGCAAACAAGATTCCAAACAAAAAGATAGATCTGATGAGAAAAAGGCGAACGAAAAAGAGGGCGAATAAAACAGCAAATTTTTGTGAAGTGGGGGAGATGAAAATGAGAGGCAAATGGCACATAATGAAATTGCAAGGAGATGAGATTTGTGATTAGGAACCTGATAGATGATGATGATGTCTCCCCGGCAACGGCGCCAGAAATTCCTTTTGATGTCGCTTGAAACTGCGTCGGTATTTCCCCAAAGTGGAAGGGATGATGCAGTACAGCTACGGTAGGTATTTCCCTCAGTTATGAAACCAAGGTATCAATCCAGTAGGAGAACCAAGCAACACTATGTAAATGGTACCTGCACACAAAGAAAAATTACTTGCAACCTAATGCGTAAGAGGGGTTGTCAATCCCTCCTGGGTAACGGCGCCAGAAATTAGCAAGTTGACGGAAAAATATTTGTGATGGATTGGATAAATAGCTCTCGCTAAAACACGAAATAAAATAAGTAAATAAAAAATGTAGCAAGGTATTTTTGGGTTTTTGGAATAATAGATCTGAAAATAAAAGCGAATAAAAATAGATCTCAAAGCAAATATGATAAAGAATAGACCCGGGGGCCGTAGATTTCACTAGTGGCTTCTCTCAAGAAATAGCACATGGTGGGTAAACAAATTACTGTTGGGCAATTGATAGAAGATCGAATAATTATGACAATATCCAAGGCAATGATCAATATATAGGCATCACATCCAAGATTAGTAGACCGACTCCTGCCTGCATATACTACTATTACTCCACACATCGACCACTATCCAGCATGCATCTAGTGTATTAAGTTCATGGAGAAATGGAGTAATGCAATAAGAACGATGACATGATGTAGACGAGATCTATTCATATAGGAGTAGCCCCTATCTTGTCATCCTTAACAGCAACGATACATGTGTGTCTTGCTGCCCCTTCTGTCACTGGGAAAGAACACCGCAAGATCGAACCCATCACAAAGCACCTCTTCCCATGGCAAGAAAAATTGATCTAGTTGGCCTAACTAAACCAAAGATTTGAAGAAGAAATACGATGTTATAAATAATCATGCATATAAGAGATCAAAAGAAGACTCAAATAATATTCATGGATATAGATCTGATCATAAACTCAAAGTTCATCGGATCCCAACAAACACACCGCAAAAGAGTTACATCAAATACATCTCCAATAGACCATTGTATTGAGAATCAAAAAGAGAGAAGAAGCCATCTAGCTACTGCCTACGAACCCTTAGGTCTATGGTGGACTACTCATGCATCATCGGAGAGGCACCAATGAGGATGATGAACCCCTCCGTGATGGTGTTAGATTGGATCTCATGGTTCTAGAACTTGCGGTGGCTGGAATTGTGTTTCGTCAACTCCCCTAGGGTTTCTGGAATATTTGGGAATTTATAGGGCGAAGAGGCGGTGCAGGAGGTCTCCTTGGGGGGCACAACCCCCCTGGTCATGCCCTAGTGGGTTGTGCTCCCCAAGTGCCTCCCCTTTGGTACTTTCTTGGCCCACTGGGTGTCTACTGGTCCAGAAAAAATCTCCAAAAAAATTTGCTGCGTTTGGACTCCGTTTGGTGCTGATATTCTGCGAAGTAAAAAACAAGCAAAAAACAGCAACTGGCACTGGGCACTATGTCAATAGGTTAGTCCAAAAAATGATATAAAGTTGCTATAAAATGAATATAAAACATCCAAGAATGATAATATAACAGCATGGAACAATCAAAAATTATAGATACGTTGGAGACGTATCAGTCTGCTTCTGATCCTTCGTTTTGGAAAATCATAATTCCTTTGTAATTAAGCTTTGAAATTATCCAGCTATTTCTATAATCCGATGCCTTCGTATTATTTCTTCTTCTGGTTGAACATCGATACCGATATCACATTCTTTGCGGTCCGACAGACCCATTGCTGGATTATTATCTGACAATGTCCTTTATATTAATTAACTTTGTGAGTCTTTCCTCGGATACCTAATTGAAAGATCGAGGATGTCGCCTAGAGGGGGGGTGAATAGGCACTTTAAAATAATTACGGTTTAGGCTTGAACAAATGCGGAATAAACCTAGCGGTTAATTTGTCAAGCACAAAACCTACAACAACTAGGCTCACCTATGTGCACCAACAACTTATGCTAAGCAAGATAAACAACTATGTGATAGCAAGATATATGACAAGAAACAATATGGCTATCACAAAGTAAAGTGCATAAGTAAAGGGCTCGGGTAAGAGATAACCGAGGCACGCGGAGACGACAATGTATCCCGAAGTTCACACCCTTGCGGATGCTAATCTCTGTTTGGAGCGGTGTGGAGGCACAATGCTCCCCAAGAAGCCACTAGGGCCACCGTAATCTCCTCACGCCCTCGCATAATGCAAGATGCCGTGATTCCACTAAGGGACCCTTGAGGGCGGTCACTGAACCCATATAAATGGCAACCCTTGGGGGCGGTCACCGAACCCATACACTTTGGCAACCCTTGGGGGCGGTCACCGGTACCCGTCAAATTGCTCGGGGCGATCTCCACAACCTAATTGGAGACCCCGGTGCTTGCCCGGAGCTTTACACCACAATGATTGAGCTTCGAACACCACCAACCGTCTAGGGCGCCCAAGCACCCAAGAGGAACAAGCTCAAGGGTACCAAGCACCCAAGAGTAATAAGCTTCTCAACTTGAAACTTCCACGTATCACCGTGGAGAACTCAAACCGATGCACCAAATGCAATGGCAAGGGCACACGGAGTGCCCAAGTCCTTCTCTCTCAAATCCCACCAAAGCAACTAATGCTAGGGAGGAAAATGAGAGGAAGAACAAAGAAGAGAACACGAAGAACTCCAAGATCTAGATCCAAAGGGTTCCCCTCACATAGAGGAGAAAGTGATTGGTGGAAACGTAGATCTAGATCTCCTCTCTCTTTTCCCTCAAGAACTAGCAAGAATCATTGGAGGGATTGAGAGATAGCAAGCTCGAAGAAGGTCAACAATGGGGGAAGAACTCGAGCTTAAAGGATAAGGTTCAATGGGGAAGAAGACCCCCTTTTATAGGAGCTCCCGAATCCAACTGTTATGTGCTCAGCCCGCACACGAGCGGTACTACCGCTCGGGCGGTAGAACAGGACCGTAGAACAATGGCAATGAACCTCAGGGGTGGTAGAGCCGCCGGAGCGGTACTACAGCTCAAGAGAGCGGTACTACCGCAAGCTGCAGCGGTACTGCCGCTTGCCCCAGCGGTACTACCGCTGGGGCCGCGCTCAGCAGCTACGCAGGAGAAGGAAGGAGGGACAGAGGAGAGGGCCTTTGAGCGGTACTAGCAGCGGTGGTAGGCGCGGTACTACCGCTTATAAGCGGTACTACCGCTCCTACTGCCGCTCAACCCAACACGAGAAATGCAGGTCTCAAGTCGAGGCGGTACTACCACGGAACCGGAGCCATACTACCGCTTATGGCCATTGGCGGTACTGCCGCTGTGAGACAGCGGTACTACCGCTTGTGGCGATAAGCGGTACTGCCGCTCCGGCCAAGCGGTACTACCGCTGGCGCCTTCCTTTTGCCACTACCATGAAAACAAGTACTCCAAGGAAAACCAGAACTGCCACAACTTTTGCAAATGAGCTCCGAATTGAGCAAACTCAAGCTTGTTGGATAGATGACGACGAGTACTATCCAACAGCGACTTGTTATAGTAAGAAGAGGCAGGGGAGGTATGCCTAACAAATAGAGGAGTGAAACCTCCAACAGAGAAGAATCGGCATAACCTCCAACATAAAAAACATCATAGAAGATGCATGTGAACTCCGTTTTCGATGAACTCGAGCTTGTCAAGAAGATGACCAAACACTAAAACTCACAAAGAGAAACACCAAACAAGAACCAAGAAAGATGATGCAGGGATGCAATGGTTTGAGCTCTCTACGAACGATACGATCAAGCTACTCATCGAGAGCCCCCCTTGATAGTACGGCAATCGATCCTATAACCCGGTCTCCCAACTACCACCATGAGACCGGTAAAATAGAAAACCTATCAAGGGCAAACCTTTGCCTTGCACATAGTCCACTTGAGCTAGATGATGATGATCTTGACTCCCTCAAGTTGGACCACCTTTCTTGATTGCGTTGGCTCGATGAAGACTAGTTGATTGCTCCCCCATACTCCACCATGGGTGAGCCACTCTTCGGCATATCTTCACAAGTCCATTGACACCACAATGGACGGCAAGCTTCAAGAACTTGATCTCTTATGTGATATCTTCCTCTTGACGCAAGCCCATGGAAACAAACCTAACCCCACATAGAACTCTCACGTAGACTATGGGTTAGTACACAAAGTGTAATGGACAATGCTTACCATACCATGGGATCACTTGATCCTTCTCGGTACATCTTCTGCACTTTGTGTGTTGATCAACTTGAATCACTCTCTGTACTTAGTCTTGATCAACCTTGAATCTTTCCAACTCACTCCATTTGGATGATGTCTTGAAGGTAAACATGAATGATCACACAATCTTCTTCTTCAAGACATGCTTGCAATAAGCTCAACACTCACATGACCAATCTTTGGATAATTCCTTAATGGCACCTTGGTCAACTCATAAACTCCTTGAAACCAACACATGGACTTCAAGAAATGCCTATGGACAAATCCTTCAAATATAACTCAATGCAACCATTAGTCCATAGAGAATGCCATCAATTACCAAAACCACACATGGGGGCATCACATGTTCCTTCACTAATGCCTTTGGTAAATTGTATCCTCTGCTTTGTCACCCATGTTGTACTTTCGAGCTTGTGTTAATTACTCATGTAGTTCATGGTATATGTTCCTAAGATGCCCCGATGGGTGTAACCAATGCCTTCCCTAATCTATGTGAACCCGAAAGATTTCACGGGTCATACTCATCTGGTATTTTACCAGGTAACACTTTCAATACTAATGCCATTTCTGAAACGAGAAGTGAATGGAAGGTTATGCCTTGAATAAGTGGGAGTCGACCTTGAACTTTGTGTTCATGCCCATGGACAAGATGCAGATCTTATCATGGAAGCTTCTCGTAAAAATAATTACCCCCTTGTTATAAGTTCATCTTGTATCTGTGGTTTGATCATTTACAAATGTGGTTCCGACCATATTGTTCTCCGTCGATTTCATTTCTCAGACAAGTTAAAGCACTGATCTTCTGCAGATAAATACACCACTTCAACCTCTATTATGATCTAACTTCGAGTATTACCTTCTGGTATCTCGAGAATATCACGGAACTACATAACTTCTTATGAGTTCTTCATCAAGTATTATTTCTCACCGATTCCAATTTATCCTGGGTCCTGAGTTGTTAGTCACTCGAGGACACCAATAAGTGAATCGAGATCGGCACTGCGAATCAAACACTCTTGGTAACCTTCATTGCTTACGAGTTTGTACTCGGTCATGTCCTTCCCAGTCGATTGTCCATATCGTCATCGTCATGCTAAAGCTTGACCATGCTTTCTATGCCCTTTATCCCCGGAACGCAGTTCCAACAGTACACTAAGCTACATCAAGCTTTCAACCTCTTATTGTTTGTCCTAAAAGGAAACTCTGATTCTGAGATTGCATCTTATCCATGGTTATAATAACCTTTTGCTTCACCATTCCCTTGGCTTGATGTCGTCGATGATCGATTACATCTTCAAGAAACCTCTCGACAAATGTGTCGTGATCATCATCAACATTCTGAACTCTTCCAGGATATCAATAGAATTCATGAAGAGAAATATAATCCTTGCCCCTCGGTGATTTGTGTTGTCATCGACAACATTATTGTCTTCCTTGCAACACAAACTTGTTCATGTTATGGAGCTCCTTGCTATCCAGCTTATGTTATGTTCTACCTTGGAGTATTACCATCTTTTATGTCAAGAATGTCGTGAGATTTGTGTCACCTCTTACGAATTCTTGGTATAGTGATACTTCTCACCACCTCCATTCATTTCTTGGTCCCCTGTTGTTTATAACCGGAATACCGACAAATGAACTATGATGTGTGAATTTAAAACTTCTAGCAACCCGATTGCTTTGAAGTGAATGGTCGATAGTTTCATTCTAAGTCTTTTGGTTATTGAATCACCATTCTAACATTGACCGTACTACTTAGCCCATATTTCAGGTACACCTTTCAATCAATGTTTAATTGTGGATGTTTCTCTCGAGCATACGTCATTATATCATGTGATTTGACAAATGCTATCTACCTTGTTCACATAATTGTGGAAATCCATCTTTTTGGAGATCTCGATGAATTGTTGCTGAGCCCGTCGGCCACTTCCTCATCTTTTCCTTGTTGAAATTGTATGACTTATTTTATAAGTTGTTTCCGATGGATCCTTTATGTATCCAAAGTTTGACCTTTACCTCATGACCATGTCAATGCTATCCTGAAGCATGTTGGTGATACTCCGATCATCAACAAGAACATTGGAAGCGCAATACTAAATTTTTCTTGAACAATTATCCAAACATCGTTGTATGGATAACGTCATGAATTTCCTCGCCCCTTTAGCGAAGTGGTTATCTACTTGCTGTCCTGCCATGTATATCCTACTCTGCTTGTTCTTGTGGAGGATATACTCCTAATACTTGTGCTTAAACACATTTTCCTTTCCATTGGTCTTATTGATATACTAGTCATATTTTCCTTTCCATTGTTTTCTTTAACCTTTCCTGTAATCTAAATTATTTGAGCAGAGAAGATTCCCTGCTTATGTAAACACCTCGGTGTACAACTCGGTCAGTAAGATCCTGTTACTATTGTTGATGACATTCCGGTAACCGCCGGTGAACGAGAACTTTGCCTACTTGGTCCGCCTCGTTTCAACAAGCAGGAAAATGGTTCTCTTCATCCCACGCCCTTGGTACCAATGATTGTTGCCAACATAACTGACAGGCTATCCTCTGACCTGCCTTGCTATCATGACCGTGCGAGATGTCAGCGCCCTTCCTACTTTTAACCCACATGGTGGCCCCATAACCCACAGTTCCACAGGATCAAAACCTAACTCTCCTGTACAACCTTGATTCTGAAGTATCCTTTGCACTTGGCTTCGTATGAGATTCACGAGCCACCTTCCTAGAGATCTATTCTGGTATCAGATACAATATTATTCCCGGTTGGTCTGACCCCTTTTCACACTAGTTTAGGCATCAAACGATTGCTTACCCGTTTGAAACTTTCGTACCCTCCTATATTGCTCTCAATGTGTTTCACTTAGTCAACTCGAGAGATACTTTATGCTTCATCCCCTGAGTTAACCGTCTGATGCTCAACTTTGTTAAACCCGTCCTTATAGAGTTTCCCCTCTTATCCTTTCGTAAGTACGATGAAGATCCTGAAGGAAGAGTAGCAACTTCATCATGATGCATTGATGCAGAGAAAGAAAGACATCAACGAAAAGCATCAACTTCTTCGAGAAGAGAAACCAAGGTCGAGAAAACCCGTTAGAATTTTGTAACCAGAACTTTCCTCCTTACTCCACCTCCTAAATCTCGGGACGAGATTTCTTGTAGTGGAGGAGATTTGTAACACCCCGATAATCATGCTACAGTAATCTCCTGCTAATGTGCCATGTCATCAAGTTTAGCTAAGCCAAATTGCCACTTGATAAAAATCAAAGCCATTTTCAAATTAAAAATAAAGTCAAATATATTATTTCTTCAAATAGTAAAACAAAAGTGTTCATAATATTGCAAAATTTCACAAAGCTATTAAAAAATAAAACCAACATTATTTGAAACTCCAAAATGCCCCTAGCTATTTTTGAATGACCCAACAACACCCATTCATCGCATTTCAATTCAAACCAAAAATCAAATGAATTCAAATGAGGTTCAAACTTTTTATGACAGTGCTAGATATTGCATAATATTTACTGAGGCAAGTTTCTCAATTTACAAAAAACGTTTGACAGCAAAACAAATGCAAAACAGTGGCTATAATTGAAAGCAGGAAATAAAAAGGAATTAAAAAAGAAGAAAAGAAAAATAAAAGGGCCCCCCACTGTGCACTTGGGCCTTTAGTGCACAATGAGGCCCAGCCCACCCCGCGGTCATCACCCTTCCCTGTTCATCCAGGGAGCGGTGGAGGCCTGTGCGTTGTCCGTGGCCGCGGGAGGACACACGTCGGCCATCCACGCCTCCCCGTCGCCTTCCCCCGGCAGATAAGCACGCCCTCGCCCCCCTGGAACCCTAGCACTCTCCTGGCCTCGCTCCTTCCCCCACCTCGCATCGCTCTCTCTACCCCACCATCCCGAGCGTCTCCGTCATCGTTTGTCGCGCTTCGCCACGGCGGCCGTCGACCCCGCACCCTCCTGTCGTGTCCAGGTGGACCGCCGCGACCCCTTCCTCCTCTCCGTCAACTCACGCGAGCCAGAACTCCTCCAAGCCGTCACCATCGTCCATTCCCCTCAGCTCCGTCCTCGGGTCATAGCCGTCTATCCGTTGCCACCTGCCTCCCGACCTCCGTCGAGCTCGTCGTCAACATCTCTGTGAGCTCCCGATCGTCCCTACCCTCCTCGTACTCCTCCCGTGCCCCGTAGCCCCTAATTGGACGAGCTCTGCCCGAAGCCGCTGTCGGCCGTCACCGCTTCCATTATCTCCGGCCCACCCAGCCTCTGTCGCCGCGTCCTGGCAGCCCGGGACACTCCCTGGTCGTGCCCACGTGCGCGCCTGCGCCGCCACAGCTCCTTGCTCGCCTGGCCGAGCCCCTTTTCCCCCGCGCGTGTGCCCGCCCGTGCATGGCCGCACCACCGCCGTACCCACCGTCGGACGCAGCCGCCCGCGCGGGCCCCTGCCCATCGGACCCTACTCGCGCATGCCCCTTCTCGCGCGCGACCACTCCTGTTCGCGCGCTCGCCTGCTCCCATGCTCGTCGGCTGCCACGCGCCGATGCTCGCCTGCGCCCGAGCCCTGTCGCCGCAGACCTCGCCACCGACGTCACTACAGGCCACCCTCGGCTGTGCCACCACCACCATTCGTTGCATCATCGCGCGGGCGTCCGAATGGACTCACCCACGCCGCGAACGGTTCCCTATACGCCGTTTTCGGCGAGCTCCCGTGTCACCTCCGCTTTGAAGTTCGTCGCCGGTGATAAATCCAATGACGTGGCATCGTTAGTGCTTAACTAATCCCACTAACACTCATTGACAACGGGCCCCTGTAGCCTAAATTAAAACATGGATTAAAATTGACCCCCCCCCAGTTAAAGTAATACGACGCTGACAGGTGGGGCCGGCCCACTGTTCATTTGGATAAGGCCCTGCTGAGTCAGCTGGGGCCCACCAGTCAGCCTCTGTTCACTGGGTTGTTCACCCAGTCAACAGGGCCCACTGGTCAGCCCCTGTCCTGGTCAGCTGGGTACCTTTTTGGGTACCCGTAGCATTTTAGGTTAGATGTTTTTCGAATTAAAATTAATCTGTAATTTTCAAATGTTGTTTAAATCTTTGAAAAAATCATATAAAATAATTCGTAACTCGGATAAAAATAATTTATATATGAAAAATGATCAGAAAAAAGATGATGTCCGAATATGCCATCCACATACCTGTCACATGCCTCTAACACTGCAAACATGGAACTGTCCTCTTTGATTAATCTGTCCAAAAAATGCCAAACATCGGGAAAACATTCCTAGATGTTTTCCCGCTTCGTCTGTAACGCGTAGCACTGCGTTAGGTCACCCTAGCATAGCCTACTATCATATCATGCTTTCTGTTGCACTTGTATGCATGTTATTTACTGTTTCTTCCCCCTCCTTCTTCTCCGGTAGACCCTGAGACCGTTGTTGATCTGGTGATCGACTACTTCACCGTCGAGGATCTGTTTTCGTCTGCAAAGCTTCCAGGCAAGCAAAACCCCCTTGATCATTCCGATATCGCCCATTCCATTCTCTCTTATGCTTGCATTAGATTTTGCTTCTGTAAATATTTGCTCCTATTATGATGCATAGCCTGCTTTTGTACCTTACGTGCTTATCCTATATGCTTAGTATAGATTGGTTAGTGATCCACCAGTGACCCCTCACCTTGCCCCTATTGCCCCTGCTTTATGACCGATGACTTGATCAACGTGATCGACGTCCAGGGCCTGACACAACACCTCACCCCCCCCCCCTTTAGTTGTACAACTCTGCAGAGCTACTATCGAGTGCCGAGGGTGATACCTCGTAACGCACTCTTGATGATAACTCTGTAGTGTAGCTATTCGGTCATGGTCATCGAGGGTGATTCCTCCTTCACCACTCCCGATACGACTCTGTCATGCGACACATCAAGAGTGAACCCTCGAGGGTGATTCCTCTAAGTTCACCTTGACGATTACATCAAGTGGAATCCATCGAGGGTGATTCCTTGGATTCCCCCTTGGTGTTTTGGACACACGGTTACATTGACTTTACCCCTGAACCATGTTGAAGTCGGGTCGGCCCTGAGGGGTACCTGTGACGCCCCCGGCCCGACCGTGCACTAATCATACACGCAAATGCACACGATCAAGCCTAAGGACTCACGGGAAGATACCACAACACAACTCTAAAACATAAATAAAGTCATACAAGCTTTATATTACAAGCCAGGGGCCTCGAGGGCTCGAATACATAAGCTTGCGTACAAGCATCAGCGAAAGCATCAGATATCTGAGTACAGATATGAAACAGAAACAGAAAGGCCTTTAGAACGGCGGGGCAAAATTAAAACACTACGATCGAAAGGCGAAGGCCTCCTGCCTGGGACCCTCCGATCCTACTCCTGGTCGTCAGTCAACTCATAGCAGAATCCATCCTCTGGGTAGTAGTAGTAGCGGTCGTCGGCAGCGCAGCTGTCTCAGGGGCTCCGTCATCTTGTTACGACAAACTGATATGGGGAGAAAAGGAAAACAAAGCAACCGTGAGTACTCAGAAGTACTCAGCAAGCAAGGATCTACACTACATATGCAACATTTTCAAGGGAGGCTGTATATGTGGACTGGGCTGCAGAAATGCAAGAATAGAGAGAAGGCCTAGTCCTATCGAAGACTAGCATCTTCAGCGGTCTTGCAGAAATAGAAGAGGGTAGAACAGTATAATATAATGTAGCAGTATCATTAAGTCTCAACCTCACCCAGAGATCCTTTCTCGACTCCCTGCGAGAAAGCAATCCCAGAGCCATACGGTCATTAACCTCGTCCGGAGATCCCTTCTCGACTCCCTGCGAGAAGCAATCCCAGAGCCATAGTATCCAAGTATCCAGTTCTAAAATGTATCAATCAGGATACAACTCCGAGTGTCCTTTACCGTAGGACCGGCTATCGATAGAAGTATTCTTCCCTGCAGGGGTGCACCAACTTACCCAACACGCTCGATTAACTCCAGCCGGACACACTTTCCTGGGTCATGCCCGGCCTCGGCCAAACGATACACCGCAGCCCTACCTAAAGCTCAGAAGAGAGGTCCCCGCCGGTCTACATCCTAAGCACTCAGGGGTCTTGGGCCATCGCCCTGTGCACTCCGGGTCGTTGTGTGCAGGGTGGATACCAGCACCGCCTCGGAGGGTCGGTACGATCCGACCGTGCCACAATGCTGAACTGGACGTCTGACAGAACTTTCGGCTGATGCTACGATGCAGAACGCCCATACTATGCCCACGTGATGGTTAGTGCTATCAGACTAGAGGCCTGCTCGGATCAAATATCCAAATCGTTAGGACTAGGGGCTTGCGGTAACGAGCAGAGACTCACGAAAGATATGACCCCATCGCCCCGTCTCGAGGACTTGCTGCAAGGGTTAAGAATGCCCGACCGCGCCTCGTATTCACCACTCGGGCACCACACAGGCACCCATCTTCACAACACTCGCCTCTCAGGCGCACGCGGGTACCCCTCAGGGCCGACCCGCCTATCCAAGTAACAGTGTAAAGTCCAAGTATCCGTGTGTCCATAACATCAGGGGGAATCCGAGGTATCACCCTCGTTGGATTCCTACTCGATGTGTCTGTCAAGGTGAACTCGGAGGATTCACCCTCGATGGGTTCATACTTGAGGTGTTGTACAACAGCGTCGTTACCGGAAGTGGTGAAGGAGGAATCACCCTCAATGACCACGACCGAATAGCTACTCTACAGAGTTAACATCAGAAGTGCTACATGAGGCTTCACCCTCGGCACTCGATAGTAACGCTGCAGTGTCGTTACCACTAAGGGAGGGGTGATGTGCGGTGTCGGGGCCTGGTCTTCAATCCCGTTGATCGGGTCTTCTGACGATCCAGCGCGGCAGTCGGGATAAGTGGGGTCACTGATAGGTCTCTACCCAGCCTATACTAAGCAGTTTAGGATATGCAGGTAATTATCAACAGCAGGTTACAATGAACAGGCTATGCATCAGAATAGGTAAAGCAGTAGCAGCAGCAATTCTAATGCAAGCATGAGAAATAGAATGGGCGATATCGGGATGATCAAAGGGGGGGCTTGCCTGGTTGCTCGACGGCAAGGGCAAGGTCGTCAATGGTGGCGTCGGGCTCCTGAACCGCGTCGGTACCGGGAACTGCGTCGGGGTCTAACGAGAGAGAAGAGGGGGAGGAAACAGTATAAATATAGAGCAAACATAAGCAACACGGAGCAGGCCATGCTAACGTGCAGTGCAGGGTTGCCTGAAGACATGTCCAAGTCATTTAGTTATTTTAGGAATTTGTTTGGAATTATTTTATTAAGGTCATACACTATTCATCTATCTGAAACAGGCAAAAAGTTGCATGTTCAGATAGTTAGAGGCATCCAACAGGTATGTGGGTAGCGTATTCGGATCCGTCTCATTTTTCTGATCATTTTTCATATATAAATTATTTTCATCGGAGTTACGGATTAAAAGATATGATTTTCTAAAGTTTTATTGATTTTCTGGAATTTATTTAATTAATCAAATTCGAATTATCCAAAACAGTGCGGGGGTGACGTCATCATGATGCAGTGCTGACGTCAGCAGTCAACAGGGGGTCGGCCAGGTCAAATCTGACCAGTGGGCCCCACGTATCATTGACTGGACTAATTAACAGAGTTATATTAACTAATCTAATCCTAATCAGCTAGCGGTGTCAGCGTCTTATACTAATTATAATTAGTTTAAAATTTGATTAGGGTTAATCAGGCACTGGGGCCCGCAGGTCAGTGACAGGAGCTGCCCCGTCAGCAGCGCTGACCGGGTCAAATGGGCAGTGGGGCCCCTCGGTCAGCGGCACAGGGCGGGGCCCGTGGCTGCCACGTGAGAGCCGGCCGCCGGAGACGCGCCGGCGAGCGCCAGACGCAGCCGAGAGCTCCGGCGAGCTCGGGATTCTCCTGTGGTGCTCGGTTTTGAGCGCGGCCGGTCACGTTCGAAAGCGGGCGATGGGTCGCATCTAGTGGGGGCGGTGGCGTCGCCGGAGATGCACCGGAGCGACGGCGGCGAGCGTGTCGGCGGCGGCCGTTTCGGACATGCGATGGGTTCGGCGTTGCGGTGCGCTAGCGAGCGAACAAAGCAGCTAGGGGTGGCCTACGCGACGCGGTGATGCTAACGGGCACGAGCCCGAGACCATTTGGTCGTCGGAGCCAAGCCGGCGACGAGGCGGGCGGCGGCGCGTTCGGCTACTGTGGAGGAGCTCGCTAGGGGCCGCAAACGATGGCGGGAGGAGAGGGAGAAGGAGCGGCAGCTTACAGCGCTCCTGCAGGTGTGCTTAAGTGGGTTCGGGGTGGGCTCGAGGCGGTGAATCGACGGCGGCGATGCGGGCGGCCGCAGGTTGAAGACGACGGAGTTGGGGACGATGCCGGGGTCCTCGGCTCGGTCCAGTCGGCGCAGGCGAAGTAGAGGCCACCAGCGAAGCTCAGGGACACGTCGGGGTGGCGAGAGGGGCACGGCGGCCGTGGCTACGCCGGAGCCATGGCGGCGGTGGCGCTCGGGTGAGGGAGGAGCAGAGGAAGGAGAGGGAGAGTAGTGGCTAGGGTTAGCCAGAGGGGTCGAGGGGGGTCCTTATCCCCTCCAGGGGCGCGCGGTGGCCGCTGTCAACGCAGGAGAGGGGGGGCAGGTGCGGCGAGCGCGCGCGCACCAGGTGCTCGACAGCGAGCCAGCGCGGTGAGCAGTGCGGGGGTAGGGGAAAAGCTAGGTGGGCTGGGCCGTTGCGGGTGACTTAGGCCCAGCGGCGGTGGGCTTCTTTCTCTTTTTTCTTTTTCTTTCCTGTTTTCTTTTATTATTTCTGTTTTGGCTTTTGTTTTTATTTCAAAACACTTTTGTAAAATATGAGACTAGCCCAAATAAATATGGTGCATCATTAGTCACTGCTAGAAATCGGTTTGTTGTCCATTTCTTTTTGTTTGGATTTTATTTAATTGAAAAAGGATTAAATAGTGTTGTTTTGCTGCTGTTCCTTACTGTTTGAGTCCTTTTACAATTTCAATAAATGTTGCAATCAATTTTATAAAAGCTTTGGGAATATTTGCAACATGCTGCACATTTTAGTTTTTATGTTGGATAACTTTTATTTTTCACTTTCATTTAAATTGGGATTTGACTTAGGAGTTGAAATGCAATATGATGCGAATGATGTTTAGGCACTGATAATCATGATGACATGGCATAATCAAAATGGGATTACTGTGGCTAACCACTGGGGGTGTTACAGTACCCGCGAGAGTTACTGAAGTCGGGTTGACCTGGAGGGTACCCGTGAGATTTCTACGTGGCACGGCCGGGCATTCCGGGTCCTTGTCGTGAGTCCACGAGACGGGGCGATGGGGTCATCACATGATCGTGAGTCTCTGCTCGTCACCGCGCGCTCCCAAGACACTAATCAGGTTGGGTATTTGATCTGAGTTGGCCACTGGCCTATACGCACTAACCACCACGCGGGAACAGTTATGGGCACTCGGCGTCGTATGTATCAGCCGAAGCTCTCCAGACATCAGCGGTTTAGCGACGCGCGCCCGGGTGGCCCGCGTAAGCACCTGCGTTGTATAAGGAAGTAGCCAGGACTGACACCGACCGCGTTCGCAACGCGCAGGAGTGCAAAGGACGATGGGCCCAAGACCCCTGAGCGCTTAGGGTGTAGACCGGCGTGCTGGCCTCTTTGTTGGGTCTAGGTAGGGCTACGACGTGTTGATCTTCTGAGGTCGGGCATGACCCAGGAAAGTGCGTCCGGACAGAGTGATCGAGCGTGTTGGGTAATGTGGTGCACCCCTGCAGGGAAGTTTACCTATTCGAATAGTCGTGTCCATGGTAACAGGACGACTTGGAGTTGTATCCCGATCTATACAAATAGAACTGGATACTGGAAATAATGAATGGATTTGATGGCTCCGGGATTGCTTTCTCGCAGGGAGTCGAGAAAGGATCTCTGGGCGTGGTTGCTACAACATACTTATAACTTATGATATGTTACTCTTATCTCATCTGATGCTGCAAGATGCTTGAAGATGCTAGTCTTCGATAGGCTAGACATCCCCCCTATTCTGGCATTCTGCAGTTCAGCCCACAGGTACAGCCCCATTCCTTTGATACTGATGCATATGTGGTGTAGATGTGATGTAAGTCTTGCGAGTACTTTGGATGAGTACTCACGGTTGCTTTGCTACCTTTTTCCCCCTACTTTCTTCTTTCTGGATGTTGCGATCAGATGATGGAGCCTAGGAGCCAGCTGATCCCGACGACTACTACTACTACCCCGAGGGTGCCTACTACTACGTGGAGACCGCCGACGACCAGGAGTAGTTAGGAGGCTCCTAGGCAAGAGGCCTTGCCTTTTCGATCGTTGATGTTTGTGCTAGCCTTCTTAAGGCATGCTTGTTTAACTTATGTTTGTACTCAGATATTGTTGCTTCCACGGACTCGTTTGTATTCAAGTTGATGTATTTGAGCCCTCGAGGGCCCTAGCTTGTAATATGAAGCTTGTATTATTTTATTTGTGTCGAGAATTGTGTTGTGATATCTTTCCGTAAGTCTCTGATCTTGATCATATATATTTGCGTGTATGATTAGTGTACGATTGAATCGGAGGCGTCACAACTTAGCTACTAACATAACGCACATCAAGGCAAATTTGATTATGTGGTAAGGAGTTAATGAGAAGAGAGATGTTTGCGGTACCATAACATGTTACCATAACATAGAGCTTCCCAAGAGAAAATGAGTGTACAAGATAATAAATGAAGCATCTATGACACTACCACTATGATACTTTGCACCATGAATGCGAAAGTCCCCTACTAATCCCGAGCTCATTTGAGCTCGGGGTGAACAGTAAAATCTAAAGAAAAAAACAAAAGAAATTAAAAAAATCTAATTTTTTAGATGCAAACTTTGAAAAATGTTTTGTATGCATGCAAATTCTCATCAAGAAGTGACATTTGTGGAAGGCATGGAAAAAAACAAAATCAATACTTCAAATTGCTTTCATGAGTAGCATTTTTGGAACACCGATTTTTTTTGCTACAATTTCGACGAATATCATTTCATGATAATTTTTTGCAAGCACACAAAACATTTGTCAAAGTTTGGCCAAAAAAGTCATATTTTTTTGTCTTTTACTCTTATTTTCGATTTTACTATTCTTCAAGGAGCAATTTAAGCTAGGGAGTAGATACTCTGTGTCCCTCAAAAAAAAAACTTTCGTAGGTGTAGCAAAGCTCAAAATTTTATTCATTCATTCACATTCCTAGGTGTAGCAAATCTCAATATATATTCATTCATTCACTTTCTTGGGTGTAGCAAAACTCAATATTTATTCATTCTTTTAGAATCAATATTTATTCATTTATTTTGTCAAAAAAAATTATTCATTTATTGATCCATTCATTACAGCAAGCCTTCAGTGGACACGGCTGTACGGCACAAAGCAAGTCAATTAAAATAGTTCCTGTCCAGAAAACTTAAACTTTATCAAGAAATTTGTACGGTGCTATTTGTGGGCTCCGTTGGCGGTGAGCTCCTTGATAAAGCCCACGAGCCTCTTGAATTCTGACGCCGAGGAGCCCCCTTCGGCGATGTCCCTCCTCACCTGCTGCGCCAGCGCCTGAGCCGACCTCCTTAGCTCGCCGGACTCCATGGCCTCCCTCACCATCCGTTCCACGACGGCCCTCTCGCACACGTCCTTCATGTCCAGCCCCGTCCCCCACACGGCGGCCGTGAACCGGCTGTTGATCTGCTGGTCCGCGAAAAACGGCCAGCACACCAGAGGCACGCCCTCGGCGATGCCCTCCAGCGTGGAGTTCCACCCGGCATGCGTCAGGAAGCACCCCACGGCGCGGTGCCGCAGCACGTCTCGCTGCGGTGCCCAGTCCACGACGCGCACCCTGCTCTTCCCCGCCGCGTCGACGGCTTCCTGGAGAGCGGCGCTCTGGCTCGCGCCGACCATGTCCGGACGGAGCGCCCACAGGAACGCGTAGCCGGCGCTGACGAGGCCGGACAGGAACTCGGCGAACTGCTCCCGCGAAATGATGGCGAGGCTCCCCAAGCTCACGTACACGACGGACCGGTCCGCGTGCCCATCGAGCCACGCCATGCAGCCGTCGTCCTCGCGCCACAGGCTGGTGGCCGACGCCGGCGCGGCCGACATGGCGTGGAGAGGGCCTATGGCGAAGACGTCGGGCATGTGGGGCGCGATGCGTGCGAGCGCCGACCGCTCCAGTGACGCGGTCGTGTTGAATATGAGCGCCCGAGCCTTGCAGCTGTGAGCGGTGTACTTGGCGAGTACCTGCAGCATGGGGTCGAGTTCGTCGGCCTCGCCGTGGCCGCCGCAAGAACTTGGAAGATCTCGCCGCCGCAGGAAGCCCTCCATCCCCGGAACGCCACGGACCGGCTCGTCGAGGTCGGCGCCTGCAGGGACGGGAACCTCGCCGAGCTCCACGAGCCTGGGCACGGAGAGGTAAGCCAAGATGCTGCACGCGCTTTCCGTGCGGAAAGCGAGCGCCGGCACGCCGAGCTCCTCGGCGATATCGATGGCGAACGGCAGCAAGCCATCGGCCACGACGCACGACACCGGCGGGAACCCGCCATCGGCGTGGCTTCCGACGGAGAGCGCCAGGGCGAGCAGGGCACGGTACGCGGCACTGGCGCTCGGCCTCAGGGACCTGCCGATCTCGCTGAGGTGGGCGACCGAGCGTGGGTGGTCGTCGGGGAGGCCGTCCGGCACGGACACGAAGCGGAGGCGTGGCGAAGCGGCGGCCTTGGCGCGGTCGACCCGGCGGAGGTTGTGCTCCGTGTGCAGGAAGGTGACGTGGACGCCGGCGCCGAGGAGGCCCGCGGCGAAGGGGAGCATGGAGTTGATATGGCCCTGCAGCGGCCAGGGGAACACCAGCACGTGCACCGGCGCCATGTCCGTTGGCCTGTCCTCCGTCGCCTGGTACTGGATCTTCTTAGAGCATCTCCAGCACCAACAGGCCCCCCCCCCCCCCCCCCCCCCCCCCCCCGCTATTTTTTTATTGCCGGCTCCAAAAGAATGGCCCAGCCACGTCCTCGGGAGTTCAAATTTCGTCGGTTATGGCCGAAATTGACGCCGGCGGACCCAGGCCGAACCTGGGGCCGGGGGCGCCGGGGAAAGGAATCTGGCGCGAAAACAAACAGCGACAAATTCCTCCCGCGTGGACCCGCCAAGTCAGCGACTGGGCGTCGCCGAGAACCTTCGTCGTCCTGATCGCCTCGGCTCCCACGCTGGTTGAATGCACTGGTTTCCAAGTTCTGGCGGCGCAGTGATGGCGAGCCGCCGCGCGTCCCGCCCTTTTCCCACCGCTTGCCAGCACCGCTCCCGCCCTTTCCTAGCTATAAAAGTCATGTCTCGCCACTGCTCGCCGCACACTCGCATCCCTATCGCCGGAAACCTTTCTCGCCTCCAACGCCGGAAACCCCCACCATCCCGAGGCCATGGCGGAAAGATTCCCCGGCGACGGAGCGGCGGCCAACGGCTTCGGCCGCCGGTTGCTGCACGAGTGGGAGGAACGCGTTCTCCATGAGGCCAACTACCCGGCGCCGCCCGACATGCGCGTGCCGGACGCTTGGAGGCTCAGCGCCGGAGGCGTCCCCGTGCCCCCGACGCCCTCCGACGCGGAACGCCGTGGCGAGATCACGCGGATCCGGGTGTCCTTGCCGGAGGAAGCGCGGCAGCAGCCGAGGTACGCCCCCGACAACTTCCCTCTGTGGACGGCGTATTTCGAGCGCCGCCACGCCGACCAGCTCGCTTCCACCAACGGCGCTCCGGTGCCAAGAGGGCGCCACAACTCCGACGGTCGTCGTCAGTGGTGGGACGTCCCCGGGCGCACGCTCCACGCCGTCCTCGAGCACATCGAGGGCGGCAACGAGTCGCCGTTGGAGTACCCGGCGTCGTCGTTCTCATGCCCGAGCGGGAGCTCGTGGCTGCCGAGGCGCATGGCGGGGTCATCCTCCGGCTCCCGCTCCTCCGGCACGACGTCGCTCGCCGCCGTCAAGCCCGAGCCCCAGGAGACGCCGGAGCGTCGGCGCAGCCGCGGCGGTAACCTCGTCATAAACGAGGGCCGCCGCCAACCTTCACGTCCTCGCGGCCATCTTCGCCTGGTCAGGCCGAAGAAGGAGCTGGTGACGCCTGTGGTCATCAAGCAAGAACACGTGGAGATGGCCGCCGACCTCGACACTGGCCTGAAATGGTCGCACGACAACTACGTGCGGGAGGAGATGGAGCGCCAGCGCCGCGCTCTGGAGGAGATCGCCGAGCGGCACCGCGGCCGCGACGAGGGCGGCGTCATCGTCCTCTTCGACAGCGACAAGGAGACGCCGGCGCCGACCAACCCCATCCGCAGCGGCGATCCAGGGCAGGGCTGCAGCAAGGACGACGGCGTGCAGGACGACGACGACGGCGGCGGCGGCGACTACACCGCCTTCTACCAGCTCCTCGACGTGAACTAGGCTCGGGGCGGCGACGGCGGCGTAGTTTTTTTTAAGTTTTTATGTATATCTTTAAATTTGTACAAATATGAATGAAACCGTCTAAATTTCGTCCAAAATCGAGTCATTTTCTTTGAATTTGACCCCAATTTACATTTGAAAAAGGGCGTCTGTGTGTCAACTTGGGCGGCGGTTGGGCAACGGCTCGAGATGCTCTTACCGCTGCCCATCAAGTGCGTTTTAGCGCCGGCGGTTTTAACTTTTAAAATGCAGCGTGGTTTGAACTGCATCGACTGATAAAGTATTTAATCGGTGAGCTGTTGCTGTGCCTGCTCTTTTCTTTTTCTTTTTTTTTTTAGATGGACAGTACAAGTGGGAGCATCGCGTTCCAGTTTCTGCTCTGCTTTACTTGCTGAAGGGCGAACGTGTGTGGATCATAGCCGTGCACCTACCGGCCCATCCTTTTTCTTTTCCTTCGAATCCGCTGAAAGAGGCCGGAGCCCGGCTAAGAATTATATACGGAATATACTGATCAATTGACGGAATTAATAAAATTGCAGAAACTATTACAAACAACACGTTTTGCTAAGTTCATGGGCAACAAGATTTGTTTCTCTAAAACAGTGCTCAAAACTAGTCACCGAAAATTGGCATGCGATATGGTAGCAGTCATCAAAGATGACAGCAGCACTCCGTGAAGAAACAGCTCCAGCATACATTGTGTTAATCGCCTTAATGTTGTCCGAATTCACCAAAATCTTGTTGCAACCAGCTGTTTGCGCAAGCGACACTCCAAATCGATGAGCAGTTGCTTGAGCCATTAGAGCATTTGCACGCCAATCAATCTTCCAATTACCAGCCGCAATGAAAAGTTCCTTTGAGTTTCTCAGCACTGCGGTGTGGTTGGGTTCGGGACCAGGAGACGTCCCTGATATTTGTAAGAATCCTGATATTTGTAAGAATGACTTATGTCATGATTGATGAAATAAAATCTTCCTTTCACCCGAAAAAAAAAGAAGAAAAGTTCCTTTGAGTTTCTCAGTATAGCTACAGTGCAGCCCGTATAAAGTACAGTACACTGATTGATTAGTTTTAAATTTGACCATCATGCCCTTCTAGCCGAAGGGGTATTCTTTAATCTCAGCCATTGATTCAGTTGGGGGATTACCGAAGCAGAAGGGCAACAACAAACCAAGCACCGTTCATAAAAACAAAAAAACAGCCGAGTAAGCAAACTAAATGTAATATCGACTATGCAGTCGAATGTACCCTCCATTACATTGTACGACGAACTAAAACGTACTTGAAATTTTCAAACAGGAAATTATGAAAGGTTAATAACAGAAACTACACATGCATGCCCTGGTGTCAGGCAGTTTGCGATGGCCCAGCCAGCCAATCCATGACTTTGTGATCCATGGTGCACTTACAGGGCTCCTGAGGATTAATGTTGTGTTCTCCACAATTTGAGCAGTCCATGAACTCGCCGAGCTCAAACTTCGAGTTCCAGATAAAGGCCTTGAGCCGTGAAGCTTTATGAAGCACACTGCTTGAGATGGCCGAAGTCTCATAACCTGATATATCCAGATACTCAAGCTCCTCTAGGCAATCCAGGAATTTTACTATTGCAGCACAGGACATATCAGAATTTGGTATCTCAAGTTTCTTCAGCCGCGGAAGAGACTCGCAAATTATAGAGGCCATATCTTCATCCACATAGAGAGCAAACACTTTCAGTTCCAGAAAGTCTGGGCAACACTGGTGCACGTGGAGGAGGACATCATAATTAACAAGACTCTCATCCACTGCCATGCCTTTAAGTGACTGAAGTTTGCTGATCGCCGTACAGAAGTCATCAGAAGTCATACATGTGGTAGGAAAGCTGAAATAGTGCAGGTTTGGGCTCCTGTATAAAACATCCGGAAAAGCATTTAGCTGCAATCAAATTTTGTAATGACCATAACCATGCCCATAAAAAATCCCATGCCAAACAAATGCCGCACTGCCACATATAAATTACTCCCTCCGTATCAAAATAAGTCAGCCAAGACACTTATTTTGGGACGGAGGGAGTATATACCATATTACAACATCCAGTCAGCAGCCCTGACGTGGCGGCTGACTGGATGCCGACTGGGCTGTTGACCAGTCAAAAACCAGTCCAGGGTTGTTTCTTGTCCGGTTTTGAAAGTTCGAGGTTGTAAAGTACACGGTTTCATAGTTCAGGGTTGTATATTAGACTTTGGTGGTAGTTCGAGGTTGTAATATGGACTTCACTCAAAACCAAACGCACCAGAGTTTAAAAAAATCATGTTGAATCAGTTTTGCAAGTTTGCAGGTTTTTTCACTGAAAATATCACCACCACAAATAAAAATGCACTAACAAATATCATCCATTAATGAATCCTGACCAGATTGTCAAAAGATGACATCAAAAGCAGTTTATAAGCATCAAGAACCAAATAATCAACTGACCAAATAAAACTTCTGACAAATATCTAGATGAACTGCATAACCATGATATGTCTTATTGTTCCAAACAGTAGATCACATGTGTACAGTAGGTGTGACTTGAATGTACATGTCATGCAACCAACAATTAATTCAAGAATATTGTTCAAGACAAAACAGTGCAGATTACAGATATATGACAAACCGTTGATCTGTCCATGACATCCACTCTAGAGGTAAATATAACTTATGTTTAACTCGTATTCAAAACATATATTTCTTTGCGCCAATTACAAGAATAATTAAGTTGAAATTTGCAATTAACTTATAAGAATACCAGGGCATGAAATAAATGAATAGGAACCAAACAAATTGCAAGAAGAAAAATAAACTTAACATATTAAAAGCTGAGAACACTAGCTTCTTTTGTGATTTGCAAAGCGGGGTCACCTTAACATGTTATATGATATGATAACTTAAGACGTCATCAATTCTTCAGTTCTCACGGGGAAATATAATTCATGAAACACAATATTCACACCCCTGCTTCTCTTTCTTACTTTCAGTTTTTTTCTAAAATGTACCAAACTAACATTACATGTGCACAATAGAAAGATTGCCTAGGATGGTTGGTTTGCCATCAACCATGATATGAAAATGTATAGATGACTTCCAATGACAAAGAAGCAAGCTGTGAGGATGGCTATAAGGAAAGGCAAGGGATACAGAGGCAACAAGTAGAGGTGGTGAGAAGGCGAACCGTAAACAGCAAGACTGAGCTGGTGAGGTGCAGCAAGGATGTAAGTATGCAGCTTAGTACTAATTTATCAAGGAGAGCTAAGACATTAAGAGAGTGAGAAAAAGCAGGATGAAACACATAGAATGGATGAAGCAGGCAAGCAAGGGGGTAGGAGACAATTGCAGTTCAGCAGCAGCATCTACTAAATGCAAGCAGAATGGCATCCCACAGGATGCCAACCAGGTTGGGCCAACAAGGATGTGAATATGTGGGCAATAGGGGCTTGGGCAGGTTGTGCATTGTGAATACATCTTTTTTTATGCAGAAACAATTTGAAGCATGTGATAACAATGTGACCACCAACAAGGATTTTGACAAAACCTATTTTAAAGCAGAGGGTCACATGAGAGTACTATTACCACACAGATACAACTATGCGCTATAAGGCTCTCGTATTACTGAGTAAAAACAGATATGTTGAATAATTAACAAGAAATACATCAGCTTAAAACATCTACTAATAACAAATCTAAAAAAATGGCATGCTAGCTTCAGCGTTACAGCCACCACGTGCCACATTGACTGGCATACCTCATCTGTAAAACCATCATCCCTCATCTTTCATGTAACTGATTTATTAACTTATGATAGTTAAAGGACCACAATTTTAAAATACAAGTCCAAGAACTTAATTGGCAATTGAAAGCTGTAACTGCCAGAAGCACTTCATTTTCATTATGATTCACCAAAACATTGTCAACAAAAAAGAACATAAGTTTACTATGAGTCCATTGGGAACGATTATTTTCATTGTTCAAATCATGTAAACTGCAGATCCCTCTTCAATTGCACTGCTATCCCTATGGTAACCTAATATCCCCTGTGGCAAATTCCCTCTTCAATTTCACTATTATCACTGCCAGTGGCACTTCATTTTCATCATGATTCAACAAAACATTGTCAGTAAATAAATAGAAGTTTATTATGAGCCCACTGGGAATGATGAGTTTCATTATTCGAATCATGTAAACTGCAAACTCCCTCTTCAATTTCACTACTGTCCCCTCTGGTAACTTCTACGCATGAGGATGAAAAACAATACCAAGATAATAACTACATAAACATAGCAATTGAAATAAAAGCTGTCCATAAGATTGTGTTCCAGAGCATTCGGGATCCTACAAACTAGGTTACAAAGTATCAAATTCACTTGGATACTTGAAAAAAAATCTTTGTTAAAAAAGAATTAGGTAAATTTAAACAAAAATATGTGAAAACCTAAAAAAATATCACAGAAATTAATAGCAATTTCACTCCATTCAAGTTTAATGACATGACACTACACCATTCGAACTGACAAAACAATCTAAAAATGAAATATCAGTAGCTACTCCATAAGAAAAAAATGTCAAACAAGAAACTCATCACGTTAATATGAATTTGCTGGTAATGTTGCCAAAGTTCTATAAAATGAACATTCAGAAACTTGGAAGTCCCTTATGGATTTACACATGAACAATGATAATCCTAATTAGATCATGTCAAATCCTACGGAGTAGTGCTGGCCCATAAAAAATGCTGGGAATTAAAAGAGACATTTTCCACAAACACGCATTGCACAGCTACGTTACTAGAATCCTCAATTGCACTACAGAAAAATGTGATTAGTACAAATTTACAGGCAAAGTTCCACTTTATCACTATAGCTATATTTAGTTCTACACAGATCAACCGATCATGTGAGTTATCACAGAAAATAACACATTTAATAAGTTAATCGAATACAAGAAGGTATGGCAGTAGGATAACCTAACCAATTTTGTGCAGTAAATGACTACAGCGGGATGAACAGCACAGGGACCACGCAAACAAGATTACAGGAACAAGGACAAAGAAGCTTCACCTCTCGGCGAGGAACATGAGGTGCTCTTCATCGGCAAACTCAGGGAGGAGCACAGCCTCCATACGACCATCTGCCCGCGTTGCGGCGACCTCAAGGTCGCCGGTGAGAGCGGCCTGGACGGAGATGCTTCCTCTGGTGGCACCGTCCCCAGCCGCGCGCCGGGCGGAGGTCCGGGCTGTCCAGTCCCGGAGATCAACGCGGCGCCATGCGAGCGGGTCGCGAGCGGCGGCCCACCACGCAGAGCAGGTACGGGGTGCGCCGCCAGAAAGTAAATCGGGGGCGCCCACGCGGGACATAATCGCCACAAGGAGGTCGTGCTGCAGCTCCCCCCACGACCGGACCGCCGGCGGCGCCATGGACGGTCGGAGAGCGCTAGGTTTCCTTTTTCTTTCGCAAATGGAGAGGTAGGTTGTCGGGTGTACCAGCGGAGAATGCCGACCGTGCCTAGGTTTTTTTTTACAAACTAGTCAATGTGTACGGCGATGCACGTTAATTTCAAAGTATATTATGTGCATGTGGATATTAAGTAGGATATTATTTACGTGTTATTATGTGATTAGCACTATATTTGACATGAAATTAACTGCATGCTAAACGTGTTGAGCGCTCGATATTGAAGCAGTCTAGATCGTTGGATTGACATGATTTGATGGCCGAGATTAATTGGATTTGCTCCTTTGGGTCTTTTTATATTGGTATAAGTATATAGATATAACCTTAGCGCATCTCTAATGCGGACCCTCCAACCGCCATCATCCGTCCGGATGCTTGATTTTTACCATCCAACAGCACGGGCCTATATCCGTACGCCGGACGGTCCGGATGTCTTCTTCCCACAAATTGGTGGCAAACTCGGGCATCTTTGCGGGAGTCCACACACCGGTCACATAGGACTCTGACACCCCAGACCCACTAAAATCCCCCTCCCGATCCCCTTTTCTTCCAGTCCACCACTGCTACCCTTCCTTTCATCTACACCCTTGTCGTCGGGCGCCGCCGTTGTACCTTTCCAGCCGCCGACCAGGCATCCTCGGACGCCTGCAGAACCCACCCATGAGACTACCGGCCTTGGACTACGTCGTTGTCCACCCAGGAATCCCTCCGCAGTCAGGTACCCTCCGCATCCTTGTCGACGCCGTCCATAGCGGACACCGTGTCCGGAGGTGTTCGGTCAAATGACATTGAGTTTTTTTAACTTCTTGATGTTTTCTAGAGAAGGACGATGGCTGGGTACTCGGTGTACAAGGATGAGTTATTGTGCGATGCGTGGTTGCCCGTTTTTGAGGACTTTGTAGGCTTGAACAAGGGCCCGGCCTTTTGGCAAAGTTTGCATGCTTCGTTTCATGAGCGAAAGAACTCGCGCCCTACAGCATGCATGTTCGTCCATGCACACAATGTGAAATCGTTAACGCATCGTTGGTACACCATCTGCAAGTCCGTCATAATTTTTTGTGGTGTGATTCACCAAGTGGAGAGCCATTGGGCGCGTGAGCCGTTGAGATCGTAAATGTTGCTTTCTTTTACTCTATATGTTGATTAATTCATTCATTCACTCAATGTTGATGTACATGTTGTATAGCCTGCTCGCGATGCCATAATGTACCACAGGACCGAGGGCAGGCCAATTCGCGCACATACATTATTGGATGAAACTCAAGGGGTAGTTCGTGTGGGACGACATGTGTCGTTTCTGGCACTAGTATCGTTGAACTTGTAATAGATAATTCTGAAAACTTGTTGAGCACCCGATTAACGTTGAATCTGAAGTGGTGTTGTACTAAAGATATTTGAACTATTGTTGTACTAGTGTTGCGGGCTATTTTTATAAATTATGTCTGAACTTTGCTTAATTTCATCGTGTTTGCACGAATTTCGTTCGGTTTGTTGAAATCCGCTTTGAAAAGTATGCGGCTACGGTTAGATGGCTGATTCCCACATTAGTGTTCACGGATGAATACATTATTGGTTTGAACGCCTGCACTGGAGATGCCCTTATGCCTATCTGTCTGCTAAAAACACCCACTCCAAAATTGATTGCCAATAATGCCTTAGCATCTCTAGCCAATCCAACTCTTTAGGATAGGAATATTATAGGAATAGAAAAGCCATAGGAAGTGAGATGGCATATATCTCATTTCCTACATGGGACCGGGAATGAGATGTCACTTAATTCATAGGGTATGAATTTTTTCATTGGGTCTAGGCTAATTTTTTTTTCCTTTGAAATGTGAAGGATTGGTTCTATCCTACATAGGAATAGGAATACATTCCTACAAACCAAAGGGTTCCAAAAGATTTTTATTCCTACAAAATTCCTATCCTTTAGAATTTCTACAAAATTTCTCTAAACCAATGGAGACCTTATATCTTTTTTGGTTCATAGGATAGGAAAAGATTAGAAAAGTCATAGAATATGAGATGACATGCATCTCAGTTTCTGTAGGAAAGAGATGTCTCTTGGTTCATAGGATATAAATTTTTCCATTAGGTCTGAGCTAATGTTTTTTCTTTAAAATGTGAAGGATGGAAACCAATCCTACATAGGAATCCATTCCTACAAATCAAAGGTCTCTATAGGAAATTTCCTTTAGAAATCATATTCTATAGAATTCCTACAAACCAAAGAAGGTCGTAAACTTAACTTCTTATAATTTGAGGAGTTAAATGGTGGTCAGATCTAACTGAACCCTCAAATTTAATTCCTCAACGAACTGACCAAACATGAAGGTCTTTGTCCATCTTCTTGGGAGACAACGGCGGGTCAGAAGAGGCTCTTGGGGCGGAGAGGGAAGGATGCAACGGCGGCACATAACACACAACACTACGCCGGAGTGCCGGACACCGTGCACGCACACCAGTCGGAGAAGACCACGCACACGCATCCAGGCAGACACAGCAGGGACCACGTGCGCAGTTGGTCGCTCACGCACGCGCACAACACGCTCGTCGGCGGGGTTTTTATTTTTTGCCACCACTTACTTTGTACTTTGATAATTTGTCACTTCTTACATTGTAATAGATCTATTGCCACTCTTTACTTTGCATTTTGATCTTTTGTCATTTTTCACAAAAACAATACTTGCAAATGTTTGACATAATATATGTATGGACGCGTCTAGGGAGCAGCCGACTGCTCCCTTTCCCTGGCAGCCTCCCATAAAAGGAAAGTTCCTGCCCCCCCCCCCCCCCCCCCCCCCCCCCCCATCGCAAAAAAGGAAACAGAAATCCCCCTGCTAGAAAACCTGGTCCCCCGCCAGCCCCCACCCCCGCCAACCCTCTCACGTGATTCCTGAACCCGCCAGCCCACACCCCCGCTTTCCCTCTGCCTCAGGCGCCTACAGCCCGACCCTCTCCACCACATCTTCTTCTCCCCCAAGCAAGAAAAGGGCCAGTTCCACCATCCCAGATCTAAAAACCTTCATAGACCTGCAATGGCGGCCGCAAAGAGCTAGAAATCAGAGAAAGAAAACCCATAGAAACGCAGGAAGGGCGGTTGGAGAAGAAGCACAGAGGTAAGGCATTAAAAAATTGCTTATCTTTTCCCTAACTTTTGCCCTTATGCTATCCTCCTGTACAAAATTACTCTTCTAGATCCAACATGTCTTTGGTTTGCTGCATCTCTGCTGCTTCCCTGCATAAGAACACATTGTAAAACCCTAAAATCAAATCAAAAACCCTAAAAAAAGTGATGGATTGTTCTGTTGTTTCTCTGCTCAAGTTAAATTTGGCAATCTGCTCACCTTGTTTGGGCAAAAATAGTGTTATTATCAGGCAACTAGTGGTGGTTATATAAGATACACACAATCAAAAAGATACTACTGTTGGGCAAAAAACATGACTGATGGAAGCAACTTGCATAAGAAATCTATACTCTCATAACAACTCTTGTACTAAAAAAACTGAAGCTATTCTTGGCAATTTGTACACCCTGTTCAAGCAAAAACAGTGTTGTCGTTGAGCAACTAGTGGTGCTTACATAAGATACACACAACTGTAGCAAAAATTGTGGCATGACTGCCACTAATAAGGTACATACAAAACATGAACCTTTTGCAACTTACAAAAGGATGAAACTTTATGCAACTTACAAAAGGATGAAACTTTATGCTTAGTAGGCAAAAATAACAAAAAGTTTATGTTCTAGCTAAAACATGGCTGATGATGTCAAGTTGCGTTTCAAAAAACATTCTGCTATGAAAGCAAAACCATTTAGAAAGGATTTAGAAAAGCTAAAAGAAGCTTGTTTCAACAGTGGTGATAAGTGAGAGACTGGAGAGGATATCATGGGGTTCTAATTACCTTCAGTTATAAATGGTGTTTCTGCAAAAATGTGTTGTGTTCCCAGGCTTGCGCAAATAGATAAAACTTGATAGGACTTGATATTTTGATCCTGCAAAAAATAAAGGACAAGAAAATTTTCCTATATAGAGAAGCAAAACTGCATCGCCACGGAGGAGAAACCCCCCATGACAACTATTTTATCTCAGCTTCTACGTCACTTGAAACACAAATACGCGGATACGGAACACATTGAAACATAAAAAAGCACAAATAGTATTGTTGCTAGTGCAGACGATGGGTGAAACACAAGTACTAAACATAAAGGCACAACATTGTTGCCCATAAATTGCTGCTGTTTTAAAGTTCTAACATAAAAATGCTGCTGCTCTCTCTGATTTTGGTGCGAATTGCATGCTCGATCTTAATGACTCTGAAAGGACACTTGCTTCATCAGAAAACCTTTGAAGGCATGCAGATAGAAAAAGAGTTGCCTGCATTTAAAATAGAGAAATGGAATTATGATACACACAAAAAAAGCCTATGTAATTATGTTCAAAATGTTTCCTTGAAAAACAAATGGATACTATTCTTTTGATTCTGATGTGCTTGGGTGGCTGTGTTATTGGCTTGCCTGTATTTACTATGCTACTTGCTTGCATCATTCAGCTAACTTGCTTTACCTTTTTTCAGGTTGAAAAAAATAAACAGGTTGATAATGATTGACCTGAAAGAGGAACCAGATGAAAATAATGGTGATCATGTGTACTGTACACAACCTGTTGCTGGAAATGCAGAATTTGTGGCGGAATCACCTAATCCCCCTATCATGCAAAAAGTCGGTGCTGCTGCTGCAGAAGCAATGGAGACAGATGGGCAGTCAAGTCGTGGGATAGGGGCTCCAGGCAATACACAAGTACCTGCAGCAGTAGCAACTGAGGGTGATGCTCATACCCTTGATGGCGCAGGTGCTGCAGGTGATACTGGTGGGACTGTTGGTAAAGGTTTGGGTGCTGAAAATGATGATGAAGCTTGGTCACAGCCCAAGGAGCCTTATGTGGGCATGAGGTTTGACACTTTGGAAGGTGCCAAGGAGCACTACACTGCATATTCCTTGAAGATTGGTTTTTCAATCAAAATGAATACTTCAAGGAAGAATGTAAAAACTGGGGAGTTGATAAAACAACATTTTGTTTGCAACAAGTTTCGAAAGCCAGAAGTCGATGACGGAGGGGCAGAAAAGATTCCTGTGCTGGATGATATTGTTGAGCAAACAAAAGATGATGATGAAGAGGAGGATATTGTCTTTCTTGATGATGATAGTAAAACCAAAAAGAGGAGCAAGAAACGAAAAAGAGATAAAATATTGCAAACTGGTTGCAAAGCTAAGATGGTTGTGAAGCTAATAGATGGCAGATGGGAGGTGATCTACTTTGTTGGCGAGCACAACCATCTGTTGGTTGACAAGCCATGTTTGACTAAGTATTTGCAATCACACCAAGGGATCCCATCAGAAGAAAGGGCCTTCCTTACTCATCTTCATAACTGCAATTTGACTACAGGTTTTAAACCCCACCCCCTCCCCACCCCCTCCCCACCCCCTACCTTCTAACTTTAACACCCTGGACATGCCTACTGATTGTGTGTTTCTTGCCCCATCAACATCTGGCTGATTTGCTTGAAACATGTGACTGATTTGCTTCAAACATATGCCTTAATTGCTTGATAATGCCATTAAATTGCTAACAGCATTACAAAAATATAATGCCTGATTTGTTTAACACTATGGTTGCTAGACTTGCCTAATGTTTACCTGTTTGTTGCTCAATGCAAAGTTCCTACTTGCCTAGTTTTTTTATCTGTAAAACAAATTTGATGTTGACTCTAAACTTGCCTATGATTAGTCTCTTTATAGCTAAAATGTACGATAGTACTTGTTTCTGGATGAGCTCAACTTGCCTATGATTGAAATTTTTGTTGCTCACTAATGCATAGTTAAAAATTAGATTACCCCCCTGGTTTGTTTTGTGTAGTTTGCTCATGTGTTGACTGTTGCATTCTGTCGTAGTTGCTTGTATAGCTTCATGAATTGCCTGAGCTTTGCATTTGAGTTGCCTTGCTGAAAAAAGAAAAGAAACTATTTTTGATACTGTTTTGTGTAAAAAAGGATTGACCACCATTGTGACTTCATGTCGACAGGTCGTATGATGCACATCATGTCAGATTTCTATGGGTCAGAACTCATTGTCCCTTATACCACTAAGCACACTACGAACCTCAAGACGGTCTTGAACAAGGATGCTACAAGAGAAGGGGATATGATCGAGACAGTTGCTTTCTTTAAAGATTAGCAAAAAGAGGATCCAATTTTTTTTTACAAGATAAAATCTGATGAGGAGGACAGGGTTGAGAATATTTTCTGGGTCGATGGTGTAGCAAGGAAGGCCTACATGGAATCTTATCATGATTGCATCTCCTTTGACACAACGTATATGACTAACATGTACAACATGCCCTCTGCACCATTCATTGGGATTAACAGGCATGGGCAGTCATTCATGTTAGGTTGTGGTTTTGTTAGGCAAGAGTTGGCGTCAAGCTTTGATTGGCTATTCCAGACTTTCCTTGAGGCAATGCATAATGTAGCACCCACCAACATCATAACCGACCAAGACATCGCAATGGCACAATCAATTAAAAAGATCTTCCCTACAAGTGTGCACCGCTGTTGTCGCTGGCATATTATGAAAAAAGCACAAGAGAAGCTTGGAGCATTGTTGGGACGAAACCCTAGCTTGTCCAAAGATTTCAACAACTGTGTTGACTTTAGCTTGACGCTAGAGGAATTTGAGGCAGGGTGGTGTGAGCTGATGATGAAGTATGAGGCTATGACTGACTCCCACATCGAGAATCTATACAAGTACCGAGAAACATGGGTAACCTGTTACTTCAAGCACCAATTCTTCCCTTTCTTGCAGTCAACTCAACGCAGCGAGGGGTTCAACGCTGTCCTTAAGCGATATGTGAATCCCCACAAGCCCATTTTGAACTTCGTGAAGCAATATCAGAAAATCCAAACACACATACTAGTCCGAGAGGGTTCAAAAGATTACAGGACAGGACATTTGCAGACTGAAATGTGGTCATCTTACCCAATAGAGAAGCAGGCGTATGATTCGTATACTAGGGACTTGTACAAGAAGTTTCGTGATGAGTTTCAGTTGACTACGAGGTACAACATGCGACCGCATGGTGAAAACTTGTATGAGGTTTACCCAAATCAAGAGTGGGTTGCTAAATATGGTTCTAGGGGCTATTTTGTCACGGTGGAAGCTACTGTCGGAGACTACAGATGTGACTGCTGCAAGATTGAGAGGGACGGCATGCTTTGCTGCCATATCTTGAAAGTTTTCAACCAACTTGGTGTTGATGAAATCCCGGCGTAGTATATAAATAGAAGATGGACACCTTTGGCAATTTCCAATGCACCCCCTGCTGTCGAAGATCAACCCGATGAGATGCCAGCACAGTCGAAGAAAGAACTCAGGCATGCAAATTTGATGATGGATTTTGGTAGTCTTGCTCGGGTTGCTAGTGCGTCAGATGCTGCGACAGATATTGTAAAGAAACATATGCGTGGTGCACGTCATGAAATCAAAAATCTCAACATGTCAAGGAAGAAATAGCCAGCAGCACCGACAAGTGGGCCCACTGGTGGTCCTCCACCATCAGCTGGTGGTTCTGCACCACCACCGAGTAATACTCGGGCAACTAGTGGCCCTGCGGTGCGTCCTGAAGGACCTGCACAAGCCCCTTCTGGTCCTAGGTAGCAGCCACCTACTTCTGCACCGCGGAGAAAAGACGCAGCAACGCTAGCTGGTAACTCTATGAGTGAAGGTGGACATCAACAAACAACGTTGAGGGCTGCACCAGTGCCCAGGGGGGCTGTACCACTGCCCATGGGCCCTCCAGTACCAAGCTGTTGGCATGTACAACAACTGTCAGGATATGTGCCACTAAACAGTAAAGCTGCACCGCACCTTTTGGGGGGGGTCAACAATGACAAGGCTTGTGCAAACAGTAAGAGGGGCTGTGCCACAGCTTTTTGGGGATGCAACACTAGCCAGAGGGCCTGCGCCACCTCCTATGGGTCCTAGACCAGCAACCTGGCCTGCACCGTAACCTATGGGGGCTATACAAACATCGCTGGGGCCTAACACAGCAAACACAATGTATGTGACTGATACGTCTCCAACGTATCTATAATTTTTTATTGTTCCATGCTGTTATATTATCATTCTTGGATGTTTTACAATCATTTTATAGCAACTTTATATCATTTTTTGGGACTAACCTATTGACATAGTGCCCAGTGCCAGTTGCTGTTTTTTGCTTGTTTTTTACTTCACAGGAAATCAATACCAAACAGAGTCCAAATGCAGCAAAACTTTTTGGTGATTTTTTCTGGACCAGAAGACACAAGTTGGGCCAAGAAAGTACCTGAGGGGGGCTCCGAGGGGAGCACAACCCACCAGGGCGCGCCCAGGTGGGTTGTGCCCACCTCGGCCACCTCCCGCACCGCCTCTTTGCTCTATAAATACCCCAATATTCCAGAAACCCTAGGGGAGTCGACGAAAATCAATTCCAGCTGCCGCAAGTTCCAGAAACCACAGATCCAATCTAGACACCATCACGGAGGGGTTCATCATCCTCATTGGTGCCTCTCCGATGATGCGTGAGTAGTTCATTGTAGACCTACGGGTCCGTAGGCAGTAGCTAGATGGCTTCCTCTCTTTCTTTTGATTCTCAATACAATGGTCTCTTGGAGATCTATTTGATGTAACTCTTTTTTGCGGTGTGTTTGTTGGGATCCGATGAACTTTGAGTTTATGATCAGATCTATGTTTTTATCCATGAAAGTTATTTAAGTCTTTTGATCTCTTATATGCATGATTGCTTATAGCCTCGTATTTCTTCTTTGAATCTTTGGTTTAGTTAGGCCAACTAGATCAATTTTTCTTGCCATGAGAAGAGGTGCTTTGTGATGGGTTCGATCTTACGGTGCTTGATCCTAGTGACAGAAGGGGAATCGACACGTATGTATCGTTGCTATTAAGGATAACAAGATGGGGTCTATTTCTACATAAATAGATCTTGTCTACATCATGTCATCGTTCTTATTGCATTACTCCGTTTCTCCATGAACTTAATACACTAGATGCATGCTGGATAGCGGTCGATGTGTGGAGTAATAGTAGTAGATGCAGGCAGGAGTCGGTCTACTAATCTTGGACGTGATGCCTATATAATGATCATTGCCTGGATATCGTCATAATTATTTGAAGTTCTATCAATTGCCCAACAGTAATTTGTTTACCCACTGTATGCTATTTTTCTCGAGAGAAGCCACTAGTGAAATCTACGACCCCCGGGTCTATTTTCTCATCATATATTTTAGATCTATTTTGCTATTTACCTTTTTATTTATTTGCCACTTTTATTTTCAGATCTATATTTCCAAAAACCCAAAAATACCTCGCTGAATTTTATTTGTTTTATTTGCATCTATCAATCTACTACAATTTAACTCATGTCCGTTTGCCAATTTCTGGCGCCGTTACCTGTGACGACCCCGGCTTAATCGTGCACTAATCATACACGCAAATGCACACGATCAAGCCTAGGACTCACTTGAAGATATCACAACACAACTCTAAAACATAAATAAAGTCATACAAACTTTATATTACAAGCCAGGGCCTCGAGGGCTCGAATACATAGCTCGATGGCATACAAGTGTCAGCGGAAGCATCAGATATCTGAGTACAGATATATTACAGAAAGGGAGATAAGCCTTCGCAGAGGCGGGGAAAAATAAAACACTATGATCGAAATGCGTAGGCCTCCTGCCTAGGACCCTCCGAATCCTACTCCTGGTCGTCCGTCGGCTCCTCGTAGTAATACTCGCCGGGAGGGTAGTAGTAGTAGCCGTAGTCGTCGACGGGGGCTGCTATCTCAGGGGCTCCGTCATCTGGCGGCGTCAAATGGATATGGGGAGAAAAAGAAAATAAAGCAAACGTGAGTACTCATCCGAAGTACTCAGCAAGCAAGGATCTACACTACATATGCAACATTTTCAAAGGGGGCTGTACATGTGGACTGGGCTGCAGAAATGCCAGAATAGAGGGGGAAAGCCTAGTCCTATCGAAGACTAGCATCTTCATCGGTCTTGCAGCATTAGAAGAGTGAAGATTAACATAATGTAAAGTAGTAGTAATGTCATCAACCTCGGCCAGAGATCCTTTCTCGACTCCCTGCGAGAAAGCAATCCCAGAGCCGTACTATCCATTTCATCTCAAGTCATCAGTTCTAGTTGTACCAATCGGGATACAACTCCGAGTGTCCGTTACCGTAGGACAGGCTATCGATAGATTAGTTCTTCCCTGCAGGGGTGCACCAAGTTACCCACCACGCTCGCTTAACTCCGGCCGGATACACTTTACTGGGTCATGCCCGGCCTCGGCTAAGCAACACGCCGCAACCCGACCTAGGCTCTAAAGAGAGGTCAGCACGCCGGACTAACCTATGCCCCCAGGGGTCTTGGGCCTTCGCCCTGGGAACCCTGCACGTTGCGAGGACGTTTCGGAAGCAGACCTAGCAACCCCTTATACAAGCGCAGTTGCGTTCCCAGTCCAATCCAAAACGGGCCGCTCCTCGCTGACGTCAATAGAGCTTCGACTGATGTATATGACGCAGAACGCCCATACTATGCCCACGTGATGGTTAGTGCTATCAGGCCAGAGGCCCCTCGGATCAAATATCCAAACCGTTAGTGGATTAGGAGCGCGCGGTAACGAGCAGAGACTCATGATCGATGTGACCCCGTCGCCCCGTCTCGAGGACTTGCGGCAAGGGCTAAGAATGCCCGGCCACGCCTCGTAGTTATCTCGCGGACACCTCTCAGGTCAACCCGACTCCACATCACTTCGCATTCATGCTCGCGCGGGTACCCCTCAGGGCCGACCCGTCTTTAGTATCATGGTTCAGTGTTCAGTCATAGTAACCAAAGTCTTCGTGTGTCTGACACCAGGGGGAACCCTGAGGAATCACCCTCGATGGAATTCCCTCTGATGTTACCGTCAAGGTGAACGAAGGAGGAATCACCCTCGAGGTCCACACTTGAAGTGTTGCACGACGTCGTCGTTATCGGGGGTGGTGTAGGAGGAATCACCCTCGCTTACCACGACCGATTAACTAACCTACAAGGTTATCATCAGAAGTGCTGACGAGGTATCACCCTCGGCACTCGATAGTAACCCTGTAGTGTCGAGTAATTTAAGGGGGAAGTGACGTGCGGGGCCAGGGTCTGATCTTCGATCCCGTTGCTCGTATCTTCTGAGAGTCCAGCGGGGCAGTCGGGACAAGTGGGTCTCTGATAGGGCTCTAACCAACCTATTCTAAACAGTTTAGGATAGCAGGCAGGTATCAATAGTAGGCTACAATAAACAAGCTATGCAACAGAAGTAGGATAACAGTAGCAGCAGTATCTTCTAATGCAAGCATAAGAGGGAAGAGAGTGGGCGATATCGGAATGCTCAAAATGGGGGTGCTTGCCTGTCTGCTCGACAGCAAGGGCAGGGTCGTCGGGGACATAGTCGTACTCCAGAGCGGCATCTGCCTTAGGAGCTACGTCGACGTCGGGGTCTATCGAGAGAGACGAGGGGGAAGGAAACAAGTAAATACACAGCAACGATGCAATACAGGGTATGCTACGACTATGATGCAGTGCAGGGTTGCCTGAAGCATGCCTGCATCATTTTAGTTATTTTAGGGTTAAGGTGGGATTTATTTACCGGTGATTAGGCACTATTCACCTACCGAAATCGGGCTCGGAGTTATGAGTTCTCCTACGTAGGAGGTTCCGACAAGGAAACAAACGGCACGATCAGACTCGTCTCGTCGTTCTGAGCAACTTTCATGTTTTAACTTTTTCGATCTGAGCTACGGTTTAAAAGTTATGAATTTTCGAAGTTTTAAATATTTTCTGGAATTATTCTTATTTACAGAAAATGATTTATGATGTCAGCATGATGTCACTGTGATGTCAGCAGTCAACAGCGGCTGACCAGAGTCAAACCTGACATGTGGGGTCCAGTGGGACCCACATGTCAGCCTCTGTTGAGCCTAACAATAAGTTAATCTAATTAACAGGGTTAATTAAGGGGGCGGGCCCCATAAGTCAGCGAGAGATTAGTCTAACTAATTAGTTTTTATTTAATTAAACATTTCAGTTAATTAACAGGGCGGTGGGGCCCGCGTGTCAGTGGCACTGGGTTGCCCAGTCAGCAGTTGACTGGGTCAACCCAGTCAACTGGGCCCCCCGGACCCACTGGTCAGTGACCCAGGGGCGGGGCCCACTTCGCCACGTCAGTTGGCCGGCGGCTGAACGCCGGCGAGCTCGAAAACGCGGCGGAGGGACGTGGCCGACGTCGGGATTTCGCTACGGGGCGCCAAACCGCACGCAACAACTTGCGTTCGAACCGCAGAAGTGTTCCGCGTCGATCTGCGGTGGCGCCGGACCAAATGGTTGCCGGAGAAGTGGCCGGCGACGAGCTTTGGCGGCCGCGCGTTTGGGTCCTCGGCGGAGAAGTAGCTACGGCGAGCTAGTGAGCTAACGGGGAGGTTGGGGTGGATCTACGCGGCGCGGCAAGTGCAACGCGCGCAAGTCCATGACCAAAAGGTCACCGGAAGGGCGCCGGCAGCGAGCAAATGCGGTGGCGCGTTCAATTGTGATTTGTGTGGTGGCTAGGTATGACGACAGGCAGCGCGGAGGGAAAGGAAGGAAGGCATGGAGCTCACCGAGCAGCTACGAAAAGCCCTTGGTGGCTTAGGAGCAGCAGAACGACGGAGCTCGTCGGAGAGGCGTCGGCGATCCGATGACGAAGACGGCTCGATCCCGGCGTAGCAGTGTTCTTTTGCTTGCGCTCGTGGTCGAGGACGGGGTAGACGAGGTCGGCAGAGACGACGGACAGGGCGGCGAGGCGATGCGGTGGCTATGGCCGCGGATACGGGCGTCGCACGGCGGCGACCGCGTCGGGCGCCGATGAAATTGAGCAGAGGAGAGTGAGGGAAAAGGAGAGGAGTGGTCGAGGGGGTTCCAGGGGGAGTGAGCGGCTCGCCCTTATCCCCTCCCGCGCCCGTGTAGTGTCGGCGACATCGGCGTGTCGCGCGCCCGCCGGTGCGCGCGCGCCCGGCCATGGGGGAGGCGACACGCGAGGGAGAGAGAGAGGTTGGGCCAGGTGGGCCGGCGGTCGAGGCACTGTGCACTAAGGCCCAGTGCACAGTGCCTCGTTTTATTTTTCTGTTTCTGTTTTGTGTTTTTCTTTTATTTCTTTTCTGTTTTGTATTAGTTAGGACACTTTTGCACTTTTGTAAAATATGAGACTAGACCCAAATATTACAATGCAATATTCCTTGTCACCAAAAACTGGTTTGGGTGAATTTGGATTTCATTTGAATTTGAAAAGGATTTAATTGGATTAAATAATCCTATTTTAATGCTGTTTCATGTTGTTTGAACCATTTAACTAGTTCCAATTCCATTGTTTATATTTTTATGAGTGATTCTGGAATATTTGCTATTTAGTGAACATTTTTGCAACAGTGTTTGAGCAAAATTTATTTTGCACTTTTGAATTTGAGTTAATTTCCTGAATAGAGTTTGAACTATTTTGGTTAACCAGTATGACTAAGCACTGCAAATTATATGACTTGGTATTATTAGCAGTAGATCATAGTGACTAATTACACAGGGGTGTTACAAGTTCTCCTCCTCTAAAGGAAATTCTTGTCCCGAGAATTTAGGAGGTAGAAGGAAAGAGGTCGAGATATTCTTCCCGAAGATGATCCTCGCGTTCCCAAGTGGCTTCATCTTCAGTGTGATTCGACCACTGCACTTTCAGGAACTTGGTCATCTTCTGACGAGTTCGACGTTCCGCTTCATCGAGAATGCAGATGGGATGCTCCTTATAAGAAAGACCATCTTGCAACTGGAGCATCTCGTGATCCACTGCGCGGTGTGGAGATTCCTTGAAGCATTTATGAAGTTGCGACACATGGAAGACATCATGAATATGAGAGAATTGTGGCGGCAACTCCAATTTATACGCCACCTGTCCACGTCTGGCAACTATGCGAAAAGGACCAATATAGCGAGGAGCTAGCTTGCCCTTGATTCCGAATCGACGGGTGCCCTTCATCGGAGTGACACGAAGATAAGCTTGATCACCTGGTTGATAAGTCAAACCCCATCACTTGCGATCATAATTGCTCTTCTGGTGGTCCTGAGCCGCCTTGAGATTTTCTCAGACAATTCTGACTTGTTCTTCAGCGTGTTGAATAATGTCCGGTCCAACGAGAGGTCGTTCCCCAGTTTCTGACCAATTCAGAGGGGTTCGACACTTACGTCCGTATAACACTTCGAATGGAGCCATCTTCAAGCTGGCTTGATAGCTGTTGTTATAAGAGAATTCGGCATACGGGAGAGATTCCTCCCATTTCTTACCGAATGATATAACACAAGCGCGAAGCATATCTTCAAGCACTTGATTTACTCGCTCGACTTTGCATTGGGACTGAGGATGATAGGCTGAACTCCATGTAATGTGAGTTCCCATAGCTTCTTGGAAACTTTCCCAAAACTTGGACGTGAAAAGACCGCCACGGTCCGAACTGGTCTCCTTCGGAATACCGTGGAGTGAAACGATTATGGAGATATACAGCTCTGCTAACTGACTAGCAGTGATAGTCTCCTTGACAGGCAGAAAATGAGCAACCTTGGAAAGTTGGTCGTAGACGACAAGAATAGCATCGTGACCTTTCTGAGACTTAGGAAGACCAGTAATGAAATCCATTTGCACTTTATCCCACTTCCACAAAGGAATAGGGAGTGGTTGAAGAATTCCAGCAGGCTTCTGATGTTCTGCTTTCACGCGGCGGCATACGTCACATTCAGCAACATATCGAGCAATGTCCTGCTTCATTCTAGACCACCAGTACCTTTGTCGAAGATCGCGATACATCTTGGTACTACCCGGATGGATAGACAGCGGTGTATCATGAGCCTCCTTCATGACCTTGTCAGTCATAAGCACGAATCGAGGTACTACGATGTGGTCTCTGAAATATAATGTTCCATCTTCAGCAATTGAGAAATCCCGGTACTTATCAAGGTGAAGCTCTTTCTTCATCAAGTCAATTTCAGCATCTTTGGCTTGCACTTCCTTAATAGCCTTTTGAAGGTCTGGCTATACCACAAGGTTATTAAGAGAACCCTGCGGAATGATACAGACGTTCAACTTGCACAATTCCTCATACAGTTGAGGTTGAGCTTGCTTAACCATGAGGTTGTTGCAATAGGACTTGCGGCCCGAGGCATCAGCCATCACGTTAGCCTTGCCAGGGGTATAATAAATACCACAATCATAGTCCGTAATTGTTTCCAACCATCATTGTTGACGGAGATTAAGATCCGGTTGAGTGAATAAATACTTCAGACTCTGGTGATCGGTATAAATCTCACACCGATTACCAAGGAGATAGTGACGCCACTGCTTCAAAGCATAGATCACAGTAGCAAGTTCAAGATCATGCACTGGATAATTTTCTTCATGAGGACGTAATTGACGTGAAGCATACGCAATTACTCTTCGTTCTTGCATTAGGACATAGCCTAATCCTTGACGAGAGGCGTCACAATAAATGACAAAGTCCTTGCGAGAATCAGGAGGAGCAAGCACTGGAGCAGAAGTAAGCTTGTCCTTGAGGGTCTGGAAACTTTCCTGACATTTGTTTGTCCACTCAAACTTAACGCCTTTGTGGAGCAGATTAGTCAGAGGTTTGGCAATCTTGGAAAAGTTTTCGACGAATCGACGACAATAACTTGCAAGGCCGAGAAAACTTCGGACTTGCTTGGCATTCTTCGAAGGGGTCCAGTCAAGAATAGCCTGAACACGCTCCGGGTTAATGGTGATACCGTCCTTGGAAATCACATGTCCAAGGTAGGTCACTTCAGAAAGCCAGAATTCACATTTGGAGTACTTGGTGTACAACTGATGTTCTCGAAGCCTCTCCAAAACAAGGCGAAGATGTTCGGCATGTTCTTCCTTATGCTTCAAATATACTAGGATATCATCCAGATATACCACGACGAACTTGTCGAGGTAATCCATGAATATATAATTCATCAGACGGGAGAACGTAGCTGGAGCATTCGTCAGACCAAATGACATGACGGTGTATTCATAGGAGCCATAACGAGTAACGAATGCAGTCTTTGGAATATCCTCTTCGCGGACACGGATCTGGTGATAACCCAACCTCAAGTCAAGTTTAGAGAAGACCGAAGATCCAGCAAGTTGATCATATAAGTCATTGATCCGGGGAAGCGAATATTTATTCTGAATGGTTGCCTAGTTGATAGGACGGTAATCTTGGACCAACCTATTCGTACCATCTTTCTTCTTGACAAAGAGAGACGGTGCTCCCCAGGCAGAGGAACTAGGATGGATGAAGCCCTTCTTAAGTGATTTATCGATTTCTTCCTTAAGCTCAAGAAGGTGGTGCGGAGGCATCTTGTAAGGGCGCTTCGCAATAGGAGTTGTGCCAGGCTTCAAGTCGATAACAAACTCGATAGCTCTAGCAGGGGGTATTCCTGGAAGTTCTTCTGGAAAAACATCCTGGAAGTCGCACACGACTGGAATGTTCTCGATCCCCTCAAGTGGAGAAGCGTTCAACGCGTTCAAGGCATAAATCCGAGCCTCGGCGTTCTGAGTAATATGAGCTCGGTAATTCACTAACTCATCTGATGGGTGTAGGAGGTGAACAACCTTAGTAGCACAATTGATTGAGGCGTAGTGAGCCTTCAACCAATCCATTCCCAAGATAAGATCAATCTTGGAAGAACTCAGGATAATTGGGAGTGCCTGAAATTTTAACCCCTTAATTTCAACAGTGACTTCGGGGCTGAACAGGGAGGCTCGACATCTACCCGCGGGAGTGTCAACCCCTAACGGCTGACGAAGGTTGTCACACTTAACGCCATGCATGAATGCAAAGTCTTCCGACATGAATGAATGTGATGCTCCTGAATCAAATAAAACATATGCAGGTACTGAATTAACAAGAAGTGTACCCGTCACAGTTGCTGGTTGTTCGGGGTCTTCATTCATGTTGACATGCAAAGCCTGCCCACGACCATAAGAAGGTCTGGCATTGTTGTTACGCTGCTGAGGAATTCCACGGCCATTACCACGGCCAGCAGAAGGAAGAGCTAGCTGATTCTGACTCTGTGAGCAATCTCTGGCACGGTGACCTAGCTGGCCACACTTGAAGCAGAGTCCACTGTCAGGACGTGGTGCGGGAGCTCGAGGTGGTGGCGCTCGAAGAGGCTGCCTCGGTGGTGGAGGAGGCAGACGAGGTGCAGCATATGCAGGCCTGTACACTGGCGCTGCTGGACGGTACATGCTCTGTGGGATCCAGATGCAGCGCTTCTGGGAAGACGAGCCCGAAGATGAGCCTGCTTGACGAGTGCGTCTGGTCGCTTCCTTGTGCTTCTTCAGACCAGTCTCGACCATTATAGCCTTATTCACCAAGGTGGCGAAGTCGGGATAATCTTGGACGAGCAGGGCTAACTGAATGTCATGGTGCAGCCCTTCACGAAACTTCTCCTGCCTTCGGTCATCAGTAGGAATGTCTTCTTCAGCGTAGCGAGACAAGTCAAGGAACTCTCGCTGATAAACTTCTACGGTCTTGTTACCTTGAACGAGACTACGGAACTCGGCCTTCTTCCGGGCTATGACAGCTTGAGGAATGTAGCGGGCACGGAAAGCAATCTTGAATTCTGCCCAAGTGACGACGGTACCAGGTGGCAGGGTCTGTCGGTGAGTGGCCCACCATTGTGATGCGGGACCCTTAAGAAGGTATGTCGCAAAGGTGACATAATTGGCCGGGGCGACATCAGCAGACTCCATCTCATAGAAGATGTCACACAGCCAGTCATCGGCATCCAGCGGGTTGACTGTGTTGCGAAAGAACGACGGTTTGAGTCGCATAAATTCTGGCAGTGTGATCGAAGGTGGCGGCTGGTCGGCATTGGGACGGGAAAATTGTTGCATAATCCCTGTCATGAACTGACGGTTGAGTTCAAACTATTGCATCATTGCTGCCATATAGTCAGGCGGTGGCGGCGGTGGTGGATTGTTATCACCCATCCTGCTAAATCAACAGGGGTAGTTTAGCAGAAGCCACAGCGAGGGTTTAGTAGCAAACATGATGTAACTCGACGGAATTTAAGTAGTACAACAGATGCTTAATAATAGTCATTAAGTCATATAGATCCATACAGAGTCGGTTACATTTGGGCAGCACAACGACGCAAATTTAAAAGCTAGACATGCTAGGCGGCACGCAGGCTCGCGGTAAGGAAGTACACAACGAGACATAGCAAAGGATACATCAACGTCGGAGAAAACCACGGAAACGGGGTAGCTGCAAGTGCGGACGACGGACGTTCGTCGCAGAAGGATCCTGCGCTCCAAGTGCACTCTGATGCAGAACCCGGTCTTGAGCTGAAAGAAGAGGTCCACGTGCAGGTGTGTGACCTCCCACAGCAGGCCAACCGATCCCTGATGGCATCTCGGTCCTGCTCGGGTAAAGAATGTGCTCCGGATGTATCCCTGCATGAACAGCTGGTAGCAACTGCGTCATAGCCTCGTAGAGTCGTGCTCGAGTGGCAAACAACTCGACAGCAAGAGCGCGAACAGTGCGATCCAGAGCCTGAGTACACTGAATCAGAACTCGCTGATCGTAGCGACGAGGCTCGTACGGGGCACAGACAGCTGTGTAGTATCCAGTAGCATCTCCAGCAGGGGCATACGGAATGTACCGATACTCAGAGGCATCCAAGCTAGCACTGTGCTCTCCTCGGAGACGTGCGACAGCAGAGTAAGCGGCATCATGTACTGCCATCTCAATCGTCATGCCGACACCGTGAAAATGATGCAGCTCAGTGTCGGAGTCATCCTGCTGATCGTAGATACGAACATCAGCATAGTACTGCTCCTGGTTGAACTCACGATAAACCTCGTAGACCATGTACTCTGGGCACCAGCGGTATCGCAGCCTGATCAAGAGGGCGATCAGAACAGCTGGAAACCCAGGGACGTCTCGAGCCCAGGTGCGAAGCACAAGCTGCGTCGTAGGGCGCGGGGGAAACAGACGGTCCATCTGAAATAAGAAGTTCAGGGTTGTCATATGACGATGAGAAATATATCAGACTTCGGAAAGAAAGGTTAAATAAAACAATAGAAAGGAAAATGATTATCAGACTAATCAGATCAATGACAGGGAAATCGCACTGATATCCAGCTCTCCGGATGGATGGAATTTACGAGATCCTAAGTGTCGGTGTTAGTAAATTTTATTAAACCCGAATAGAAGAGAGATCAGAGTCCCAGAGTATAGACGAGGAATAAAAGATCCTAATACCACCCAGTTGGCGACGTGGGCTCGTAAGTCACACAGCCAAGTTAGTAAAAGAGTTTTTCGGTTTCTAGACTCAACTTCGGCCAAGGAGTTGGAAAGGGGGATTCCTAGAGGCAGTCGGCTCTGATACCAACCTGTGACGACCCCGGCTTAATCGTGCACTAATCATACACGCAAATGCACACGATCAAGCCTAGGACTCACTTGAAGATATCACAACACAACTCTAAAACATAAATAAAGTCATACAAGCTTTATATTACAAGCCAGGGCCTCGAGGGCTCGAATACATAGCTCGATGGCATACAAGTGTCAGCGGAAGCATCAGATATCTGAGTATAGATATATTACAGAAAGGGAGATAAGCCTTCGCAGAGGCGGGGCAAAATAAAACACTATGATCGAAAGGCGTAGGCCTCCTGCCTAGGACCCTCCGAATTCTACTCCTGGTCGTCCATCGGCTCCTCGTAGTAATACTCGCCGGGAGGGTAGTAGTAGTAGCTGTAGTCGTCGACGGGGGCTGCTATCTCAGGGGCTCCATCATCTGGCGGAGTCAAATGGATATGGGGAGAAAAAGAAAATAAAGCAAACATGAGTACTCATCCGAAGTACTCAGCAAGCAAGGATCTACACTACATATGCAACATTTTCAAAGGGGGCTGTATATGTGGACTGGGCTGCAGAAATGCCATAATAGAGGGAGAAAGCCTAGTCCTATCGAAGACTAGCATCTTTAGAATCTTCATTGGTCTTGCAGCATTAGAAGAGTGAAGATTAACATAATGTAAAGTAGTAGTAATGTCATCAACCTCGGCCAGAGATCCTTTCTCGACTCCCTGCGAGAAAGCAATCCCAGAGCCGTACTATCCTTTTCATCTCAAGTCATCAGTTCTAGTTGTACCGATCGGGATACAACTCCGAGTGTTCGTTACCGTAGGACATGCTATCGATAGATTAGTTCTTCCCTGCAGGGGTGCACCAAGTTACCCACCACGCTCGCTTAACTCCGGCCGGACACACTTTACTGGGTCATGCCCGGCCTCGGCTAAGCAACACGCCGCAACCCGACCTAGGCTCTAAAGAGAGGTCATCACGCCGGACTAACCTATGCCCCCAGGGGTCTTGGGCCTTCGCCCTGGGAACCCTGCACATTGCGAGGACGTTTCGGAAGCAGACCTAGCAACCCCTTATACAAGCGCAGTTGCGTTCCCAGTCAAATCCAAAACGGGCCACTCCTCGCTGACGTTAATAGAGCTTCGGCTGATGTATACGACGCAGAACGCCCATACTATGCCCGCGTGATGGTTAGTGCTATCAGGCCAGAGGCCCCTCGGATCAAATATCCAAACCGTTAGTGGATTAGGAGCGCGCGGTAATGAGCAGAGACTCACGATCGATGTGACCCCGTCGCCCCGTCTCGAGGACTTGCGGTAAGGCCTAAGAATGCCCGGCCACGCCTCGTAGTTATCTCGCGGGCACCTCTCAGGTCAACCCGACTCCACATCACTTTGCATTCATGCTCGCGCGGGTACCCCTCTGGGCCGACCCGTCTTTAGTATCATGGTTCAGTGTTCAGTCATAGTAACCAAAGTCTCCGTGTGTCTGACACCAAGGGGGAACCCTGAGGAATCACCCTCGATGGAATTCCCTCTGATGTTACCGTCAAGGTGAACGAAGGAGGAATCACCCTCGAGGTCCACAGTTGAAGTGTTGCACGACGTCGTCGTTATCGGGGGTGGTGTAGGAGGAATCACCCTCGCTTACCATGACCGATTAACTAACCTACAAGGTTATCATCAGAAGTGCTGACGAGGTATCACCCTCGGCACTCGATAGTAACCCTGCAGTGTCAAGCAATTTAAGGGGGAAGTGACGTGCGGTGCCAGGGTCTGATCTTCGATCCCGTTGCTCGGGTCTTCTGAGAGTCCAGCGGGGCAGTCGGGACAAGTGGGTCTCTGATAGGGCTCTAAACCAACCTATTCTAAACAGTTTAGGATAGCAGGCAGGTATCAATAGTAGGCTACAATAAACAAGCTATGCAACAGAAGTAGGATAACAGTAGCAGCAGTATCTTCTAATGCAAGCATAAGAGGGAAGAGAGTGGGCGATATCGGAATGCTCAAAATGGGGGTGCTTGCCTGTCTCCTCGACGGTAAGGGCAGGGTCGTCGGGGACGTAGTCGTACTCCGGAGCGGCGTCTGCCTCAGGAGCTACGTCGACGTCGGGGTCTACCGAGAGAGACGAGGGGGAAGGAAACAAGTAAATACACAGCAACGATGCAATACAAGGTATGCTACGACTATGATGCAGTGCAGGGTTGCCTGAAGCATGCCTACATCATTTTAGTTATTTTAGGGTTAAGGTGGGATTTATTTACCGGTGATTAGGCACTATGCACCTACCGGAATCGGGCTCGGAGTTACGAGTTCTCCTACGTAGGAGGTTCTGACAAGGAAACAGACGACATGATTAGACTCGTCTCATCGTTCTGAGCAACTTTCATGTTTTAACTTTTTCGATCTGAGCTACGGTTTAAAAGTTATGAATTTTCGAAGTTTTAAATATTTTCTGGAATTATTTTTATTTACAGAAAATGATTTATGACATCAGCATGACGTCACTGTGATGTCAGCAGTCAACAGCGGCTGACCAGAGTCAAACCTGACATGTGGGGTCCAGTGGGACCCACATGTCAGCCTCTGTTGAGCCTAACAATAAGTTAATCTAATTAACATGGTTAATTAAGGGGGCGGGCCCCACATGTCAGTGAGAGATTAGTCTAACTAATTAGTTTTTTATTTAATTAAATGTTTTAGTTAATTAACAGGACGGTGGGGCCCACGTGTCAGTGACACTGGGTTGCCCAATCAGCAGTTGACTGGGTCAACCCAGTCAACTGGGCCTCCCGGACCCACTGGTCAGTGACCCAGGGGCGGGGCCCACTTCGCCACGTCAGTTGGCCGGCGGCTGAACGCCGGCGAGCTCGAAAACGCGGCGGAGGGACGCGGCCGACGTCGGGATTTTGCTACGGGGCGCCAAACCGCACGCAACAACTTGCGTTCGAACCGCAGAAGTGTTCCGCGTCGATCTGCGATGGCGCCGGACCAAATGGTCGCCGGGGAAGTGGCCGGCGATGAGCTTTGGCGGCCGCGCGTTCGGGTCCTCGGCGGAGAAGTAGCTACAGCGAGCTAGTGAGCTAACGGGGAGGTTGGGGTGGATCTACGCGACGCGGCAAGTGCAACGCGCGCAAGCCCATGACCAAAAGGTCACCGGAAGGGCGCCGGCGGCGAGCAAATGCGGTGGCGCGTTCGGTTGTGAGTGGTGTGGTGGCTAGGTACGATGACAGGCAGCGCGGAGGGAAAGAAAGGAAGGCATGGAGCTCACCGAGCAGCTACGAAAAGCCCTTGGTGGCTTAGGAGCAGCAGAACGGCGGAGCTTGTCGAAGAGGCGTCGGCGATTCGAGGAAGAAGACGGCTCGATCCCGGTGCAGCAGTGTTCTTCTGCTTGCGCTCGTGGTCGAGGACGGGGTAGAAAAGGTCGGCGGAGACGACGGACAGGGCGGCGAGGCGATGCGGTGGCTACGGCCGCGGATACGAGCGTCACACGGCGGCGACCGCGTCGGGCGCCGATGAAATTGAGCAGAGGAGAGCGAGGGAAGAGGAGAGGAGTGGTCGAGGGGGTTCCAGGGGGAGTGAGCGGATCGCCCTTATCCCCTCCCGCGCCCCTGTAGTGTCGGCGGCGTCGGCGTGTCACGCGCGCGCCCGGCTATGGGGGAGGCGACACGTGAGGGAAAGAGAGAGGTTGGGCCAGGTGGGCCGGCGGTCGAGGCACTGTGCACTAAGGCCCAGTGCACAGTGCCTCGTTTTATTTTTCTGTTTCTCTTTTGTGTTTTTCTTTTATTTCTTTTCTGTTTTGTATTAGTTAGGACACTTTTGCACTTTTGTAAAATATGAGACTAGACCCAAATATTACAATGCAATATTCCTTGTCACCAAAAACTAGTTTGGGTGAATTTGGATTTCATTTGAATTTGAAAAGGATTTAATTGGATTAAATAATCCTATTTTAATGCTGTTTCATGTTGTTTGAACCATTTAACTAGTTCCAATTCCATTGTTTATATTTTTATGAGTGATTCTGGAATATTTGCTATTTAGTGAACATTTTTGCAACAGTGTTTGAGCAAAATTTATTTTGCACTTTTGAATTTGAGTTAATTTCCTGAATAGAGTTTGAACTATTTTGGTTAACCAGTATGACTAAGCACTGCAAATTATATGACTTGGTATTATTAGCAGTAGATCATAGTGACTAATTACACAGGGGTGTTACAAGTTCTCCTCCTCTAAAAGAAATTCTTGTCCCGAGAATTTAGGAGGTAGAAGGAAAGAGGTCGAGATATTCTTCCCGAAGATGATCCTCGCGTTCCCAAGTGGCTTCATCTTCAGTGTGATTCGACCACTGCACTTTCAGGAACTTGGTCGTCTTCTAACGAGTTCGACGTTCCACTTCATCGAGAATGCGGATGGGATGCTCCTTATAAGAAAGATCATCTTGCAACTGGAGCATCTCGTGATCCACTGCGCGGTGTGCAGATTCCTTGAAGCATTTACGAAGTTGCGACACCTGGAAGACATCATGAATATGAGAGAATTGTGGCGGCAACTCCAATTTATACGCCACCTGTCCACGTCTGGCAACTATGCGAAAATGACCAATATAGCGAGGAGCTAGCTTGCCCTTGATTCCGAATCGACGGGTGCCCTTCATTGGAGTGACACGAAGATATGCTTGATCACCTGGTTGATAAGTCAAACCCCATCGCTTGCGATCATAATTGCTCTTCTGGTGGTCCTGAGCCGCCTTGAGATTTTCTCGGACAATTCTGACTTGTTCTTCAGCATGTTGAATAATGTCCGGTCCAATGAGAGGTCGTTCCCCAGTTTCTGACCAATTCAGAGGGGTTCGACACTTACGTCCGTATAACACTTTGAATGGAGCCATCTTCAAGCTGGCTTGATAGCTATTGTTATAAGAGAATTCGGCATACGGGAGAGATTCCTCCCATTTCTTACCAAATGATATAACACAAGCGCGAAGCATATCTTCAAGCACTTGATTTACTCGCTCGACTTGGCCTTGGGACTGAGGATGATAGGCTGAACTCCATGTAATGTGAGTTCCCATCGCTTCTTGGAAACTTTCCCAGAACTTGGACGTGAAAAGACCGCCACGGTCCGAACTGATGTCCTTCGGAATACCGTGGAGTTAAACGATTCTGGAGATATACAGCTCTGCTAACTGGCTAGTAGTGATAGTCTCCTTGACAGGCAGAAAATGAGCAACCTTGTAAAGTTGGTCGTAGACGACAAGAATAGCATCGTGACCTTTCTGAGACTTAGGAAGACCAGTAATGAAATCCATTTGCACTTTATCCCACTTCCACAAAGGAATAGGGAGTGGTTGAAGAATTCCAGCAGGCTTCTGATGTTCTGCTTTCACGCGGCGGCATACGTCACATTCAGCAACATATCGAGCAATGTCCTGCTTCATTCTAGACCATCAGTACCTTTGTCGAAGATCGCGATACATCTTGGTACTACCCGGATGGATAGACATCGGTGTATCATGAGCCTCCTTCATGACCTTGTCAGTCATAAGCTCGAATCGAGGTACTACGATGTGGTCTCTGAAATATAATGTTCCATCTTCAGCAATTGAGAAATCCCGGTACTTATCAAGGTGAAGCTCTTTCTTCATCAATTCAATTTCAGCATCTTTGGCTTGCGCTTCCTTAACAGCCTTTTGAAGGTCTGGCTGTACCACAAGGTTATTAAGAGAACCCTGCGGAATGATACAGACATTCAACTTGCACAATTCCTCATACAGTTGAGGTTGAGCTTGCTTAACCATGAGGTTGTTGCAATAGGACTTGCGGCTCAAGGCATCAGCCATCACGTTAGCCTTGCCAGGGGTATAATAAATACCACAATCATAGTCCGTAATTGTTTCCAACCATCGCTGTTGACGGAAATTAAGATCCGGTTGAGTGAATAAATACTTCAGACTCTGGTGATCGGTATAAATCTCACACCGATTACCAAGGAGATAGTGACGCCATTGCTTCAAAGCATAGATCACAGCAGCAAGTTCAAGATCATGCACTGGATAATTTTCTTCATGAGGACATAATTTATGTGAAGCATACGCAATTACTCTTCGTTCTTGCTTTAGGACATAGCCTAATCCCTGACGAGAGGCGTCACAATAAATGACAAAGTCCTTGCGAGAATCAGGAGGAGCAAACACTGGAGCAGAAGTAAGCTTGTCCTTGAGCGTCTGGAAACTTTCCTGACATTTGTCTGCCCACTCAAACTTAACGCCTTTGTGGAGCAGATTAGTCAGAGGTTTGGCAATCTTGGAAAAGTTTTCGACGAATCGACGACAATAACTTGCAAGGCCGAGAAAACTTCGGACTTGCTTGGCATTCTTCGGAGGGGTCCAGTCAAGAATAGCCTGAACACGCTCCGGGTTAATGGCGATACCGTCCTTGGAAATCACATGTCCAAGGTAGGTCACTTCAGAAAGCCAGAATTCATATTTGGAGTACTTGGCGTACAACTGATGTTCTCGAAGCCTCTCCAGAACAAGGCGAAGATGGTCGGCATGTTCTTCCTTATGCTTCGAATATACTAGGATATCATCCAGATATACCACGACGAACTTGTCGAGGTAATCCATGAATATATAATTCATCAGACGGGAGAACGCAGCTGGAGCATTCGTCAGACCAAATGACATGACGGTGTATTCATAGGAGCTATAACGAGTAACGAATGCAGTCTTTGGAATATCCTCTTCGCGGACACGGATCTGGTGATAACCCAACCTCAAGTCGAGTTTAGAGAAGACCGAAGATCCAGCAAGTTGATCATATAAGTCATTGATCCGGGGAAGCGGATATTTATTCCGAATGGTTGCCTGGTTGATAGGACGGTAATCTTGGACCAACCTATTCGTACCATCTTTCTTCTTGACAAAGAGAGATGGTGCTCCCCAGGCAGAGGAACTAGGACGGATGAAGCCCTTCTTAAGTGATTTATCGATTTCTTCCTTAAGCTCAAGAAGGTGGTGCGGAGGCATCTTGTAAGGGTGCTTCGCAATAGGAGTTGTGCCAGGCTTCAAGTCGATAACAAACTCGACAGCTCTAGAAGGGGGTATTCCTGGAAGTTCTTCTGGAAAAACATCCTAGAAGTCGCACACGACTGGAATGTTCTTGATCCCCTCAAGCGGAGAAGCGTTCAACGCGTTCAAGGCATAAATCTGAGCCTCAGCGTTCTGAGTAATATGAGCTCGGTAATTCACTAACTCATCTGATGGGTGTAGGAGGTGAACAACCTTAGTAGCACAATTGATTGAGGCGTAGTGAGCCTTCAACCAATCCATTCCCAAGATAAGATCAATCTTGGAAGAACTCAGGATAATTGGGAGTGCCTGAAATTTTAACCACTCAATTTCAAAAGTGACTTCGGGGCTGAACAGGGAGGCTCGACATCTAACCGTGGGAGTGTCGACCCCTAACGGTTGATGCAGGTTGTCACACTTAACGCCATGCATGAATGCAAAGTCTTCCGACATGAATGAATGCGATGCTCCTGAATCAAATAAAACAGATGCAAGTACTGAATTAACAAGAAGTGTACCCATCACAGTTGCTGGTTGTTTGGGGTCTTCATTCATGTTGACATGGAAAGCCTGCCCACGACCATAAGAAGGTCTGGCATTGTTGTTAAGCTACTGAGGAATTCCACGGCCATTACCACGGCCAGCAGAAGGAAGAGCTAGCTGATTCTGACTCTGTGAGCAATCTCTGGCACGGTGACCTAGCTGGCCACACTTGAAGCAGAGTCCACTGTCAGGACATGGTGCGGGAGCTCGAGGTGGTGGCGCTCGAAGAGGCTGCCTCGGTGGTGGAGGAGGCAGACGAGGTGCAGCATATGCAGGCCTATACACTAGCGCTGCTGGATGGTACATGCTCTGTGGGATCCAGATGCGGCGCTTATGGGAAGACGAGCCCGAAGATGAGCGTGCTTCACGAGTGCGTCTGGTCGCTTCCTTGTGCTTCTTCAGACCAGTCTCGACCATGATAGCCTTATTCACCAAGGTGGCGAAGTCGGGATAATCTTGGACGAGCAGGGCTAACTGAATGTCATGGTGCAGCCCTTCACGAAACTTCTCCTGCCTTCGGTCATCAGTAGGAATGTCTTCTTCAGCGTAGCGAGACAAGTCAAGGAACTCTCGCTGATAAACTTCTATGGTCTTGTTACCTTGAACGAGACTACGGAACTCGGCCTTCTTCCGGGCTATGACAGCTTGAGGAATGTAGCGGGCACGGAAAGCAATCTTGAATTCTGCCCAAGTGACACGGTACCAGGTGGTAGGGTCTGTCGGTGAGTGGCCCACCATTGTGATGCGGGACCCTTCAGAAGGTATGTCGCAAAGGTGACATAATTGGCTGGGGCGACATCAGCAGACTCCATCTCATAGAAGATGTCACGCAGCCAGTCATCGGCATCCAGCGGGTTGACTGTGTTGCGAAAGAACGACGGTTTGAGTCGCATAAATTCTGGCAGTGTGATCGAAGGTGGCGGCTGGTCGGCATTGGGACGGGGAAACTGTTGCATAATTCCCGTCATGAACTGACGATTGAGTTCAAACTGTTGCATCATTGCTGCCACATAGTCAGGCGGTGGTGGCGGTGGTGGATTGTTATCACCCATCCTGCTAAATCAACAGGGGTAGTTTAGCAGAAGCCACGGTGAGGGTTTAGTAGCAAACATGATGTAACTCAACGGAATTTAAGTAGTACAATAGATGCTTAATAATAGTCATTAAGTCATACAGATCCATACAGAGTCGGTTATATTTGGGCAGCACAACGGCGCAAATTTAAAAGCTAGACATGCTAGGCGGTGCACAGGATCGCGGTAAGGAAGTACACAACGAGACATAGCAAAGGCTACATCAACGTCGGAGAAAACCACGAAAACGGGGTAGCTGCAAGTGCGGACGACGGACGTTCGTCGCAGAAGGATCCTGCGCTCCAAGTGCACTCTGATGCAGAACCCAGTCTCGAGCTGAAAGAAGAGGTCCACGTGCAGGCGTGTGACCACCCACAGCAGGCGAATCGATCCCTGATGGCATCTCGGTCCTGCTCGGGTAAAGAATGTGCTTCGGATGTATCCCTGCACGAACAGCTGGTAGCAACTGCGTCATAGCCTCGTAGAGTCACGCTCGAGTGGCAAACAACTTGACAGCAAGAGCGCGAACAGTGCGATCCAGAGCCTGAGTACACTGAATCAGAACTCGCTGATCATAGCGACGAGGCTCGTACGGGGCACAGACAGCTGTGTAGTATCCAGTAGCATCTCCAGCAGGGGCATACGGAATGTACCGATACTCAGAGGCATCCAAGCTAGCACTGTGCTCTCCTCGGAGATGTGCGACAGCAGAGTAAGCGGCATCATGTACTGCCATCTCAATCGTCATGCCGATACCGTGAAAACGATGCAGCTCAGTGTCGGAGTCATCCTGCTGATCGTAGATACGAACATCAGCATAGTACTGCTCCTGGTTGAACTCACGATAAACCTCGTAGACCATGTACTCTGGGCACCAGCGGTATCCCAGCCTGATCAAGAGGGCGATCAGAACAGCTGGAAACCCAGGGACGTCTCAAGCCCAGGTGCAAAGCACAAGCTGCGTCGTAGGGCGCGGGGGAAACAGACGGTCCATCTGAAATAAGAAGTTCAGGGTTGTCATATGACGATGAGAAATATATCAGACTTCGGAAAGAAAGGTTAAACAAAACAATGGAAAGGAAAATGATTATCAGACTAATCAGATCAATGACAGGGAAATCGCACTGATATCCAGCTCTCCGGATGGATGGAATTTACAAGATCCTAAGTGTCGGTGTTAGTAAATTTTATTAAACCCGAATAGAAGAGAGATCAGAGTCCCAGAGTATAGACGAGGAATAAAAGATCCTAATACCACCCAGTTGGTGACGTGGGCCCGTAAGCCACACAGCCAAGTTAGTAAAAGAGTTTTTCGGTTTCTAGACTCAACTTCGGCCAAGGAGTTGGAAAGGGGGATTCCTAGAGGCAGTCGGCTCTTATACCAACCTGTGACGACCCCGGCTTAATCGTGCACTAAGCATACATGCAAATGCACACGATCAAGCCTAGGACTCACTTGAAGATATCACAACACAACTCTAAAACATAAATAAAGTCATACAAGCTTTATATTACAAGCCAGGGCCTCGAGGGCTCGAATACATAGCTTGATGGCATACAAGTGTCAGCAGAAGCATCAGATATCTGAGTACAAATATATTACAGAAAGGGAGATAAGCCTTCGCAGAGGCGGGGCAAAATAAAACACTATGATTGAAAGGCGTAGGCCTCCTGCCTAGGACCCTCCGAATCCTACTCCTGGTCGTCCGTCGGCTCCTCGTAGTAATACTCGCCGGGAGGGTAGTAGTAGTAGCCGTAGTCGTCGACGGGGGCTGCTATCTCAGGGGCTCCGTCATCTGGCGGTGTCAAATGGATATGGGGAGAAAAAGAAAATAAAGCAAACGTGAGTACTCATCCGAAGTACTCAGCAAGCAAGGATCTACACTACATATGCAACATTTTCAAAGGGGGTTGTATATGTGGACTGGGCTGCAGAAATGCCAGAATAGAGGGGGAAAGCCTAGTCCTATCGAAGACTAGCATCTTCAGCATCTTCATCGGTCTTGCAGCATTAGAGGAGTGAAGATTAACATAATGTAAAGTAGTAGTAATGTCATCAACCTCGGCCAGAGATCCTTTCTCGACTCCCTGCAAGAAAGCAATCCAGAGCTGTACTATCCATTTCATCTCAAGTCATCAGTTCTAGTTGTACCGATCGGGATACAACTCCGAGTGTCCGTTACCGTAGGACAGGCTATCGATAGATTAGTTCTTCCCTGCAGGGGTGCACCAAGTTACCCACCACGCTCGCTTAACTCCGGCCGGACACACTTTACTTGGTCATGCCCGGCCTCGGCTAAGCAACACGCCGCAACCCGACCTAGGCTCTAAAGAGAGGTCAGCATGCCGGACTAACCTATGCCCCCAGGGGTCTTGGGCCTTCGCCCTGGGAACCCTGCATGTTGCGAGGACGTTTCGGAAGCAGACCTAGCAACCCCTTATACAAGCGCAGTTGCGTTCCCAGTCCAATCCAAAACGGGCCGCTCCTCGCTGACGTCAATAGAGCTTCGGCTGATGTATACGACGCAGAACGCCCATACTATGCCCACGTGATGGTTAGTGCTCTCAGGCCAGAGGCCCCTCGGATCAAATATCCAAACCGTTAGTGGATTAGGAGCACGCGGTAACGAGCAGAGACTCACGATCGATGTGACCCCGTCGCCCCGTCTCGAGGACTTGCGGCAAGGGCTAAGAATGCCCGGCCACGCCTCGTAGTTATCTCACGGGCACCTCTCAGGTCAACCCGACTCCACATCACTTTGCATTCATGCTCGCGCGGGTACCCCTCAGGGCCGACCCGTCTTTAGTATCATGGTTCAGTGTTCAGTCATAGTAACCAAAGTCTCCGTGTGTCTGACACCAAGGGGGAACCCTGAGGAATCACCCTCGATGGAATTCCCTCTGATGTTACCGTCAAGGTGAACGAAGGAGGAATCACCCTCGAGGTCCACACTTGAAGTGTTGCACGACGTCGTCGTTATCGGGGGTGGTGTAGGAGGAATCACCCTCGCTTACCACGAACGATTAACTAACCTACAAGGTTATCATCAGAAGTGCTGACGAGGTATCACCCTCGGCACTCGATAGTAACCCTGTAGTGTCGAGCAATTTAAGGGGGAAGTGACATGCGGTGCCAGGGTCTAATCATCGATCCCGTTGCTCGGGTCTTCTGAGAGTCCAGCGGGGCAGTCGGGACAAGTGGGTCTCTGATAGGGCTCTAACCAACCTATTCTAAATAGTTTAGGATAGCAGGCAGGTATCAATAGTAGGCTACAATAAACAAGCTATGCAACAGAAGTAGGATAACAGTAGCAGCAGTATCTTCTAATGCAAGCATAAGAGGGAAGAGAGTGGGCGACGGCAAGGGCAGGGTCGTCGGGGACGTAGTCGTACTCCGGAGTGGCGTCTGCCTCAGGAGCTACATCGATGTCGGGGTCTACCGAGAGAGACGAGGGGGAAGGAAACAAGTAAATACACAGCAACGATGCAATACAGGGTATGCTACGACTATGATGCAGTGCAGGGTTGCCTGAAGCATGCCTACATCATTTTAGTTATTTTAGGGTTAAGGTGGGATTTATTTACCGGTGATTAGGCCCTATTCACCTACCGGAATCGGGCTCGGAGTTACGAGTTCTCCTACGTAGGAGGTTCCGACAAGGAAACAGACGACACGATTAGACCTGTCTCGTCGTTCTGAGCAACTTTCATGTTTTAACTTTTTCGATCTGAGCTACAGTTTAAAAGTTATGAATTTTCAAAGTTTTAAATATTTTCTGGAAATATTTTTATTTACAGAAAATGATTTATGACGTCAACATGACGTCACTATGACATCAGCAGTCAACAGCGGCTGACCAGAGTCAAACCTGACATGTGGGGTCTAGTGGGACCCACATGTCAGCCTCTGTTGAGCCTAACAATAAGTTAATCTAATTAACATGGTTAATTAAGGGGGCGGGCCCCACATGTCAGCGAGAGATTAGTCTAACTAATTAGTTTTTATTTAATTAAACATTTTAGTTAATTAACAGGCCGGTGGGGCCCGCGTGTCAGTGACACTGGGTTGCCCAGTCAACAGTTGACTGGGTCAACCCAGTCAACTGGGCCCCCCGGACCCACTGGTCAGTGACCCAGGGGCGGGGCCCACTTCGCCACGTCAGTTGGTCGGCGGCTGAACGCCGGCGAGCTCGAAAACACGGCGGAGGGACGCGGCCGACGTCGGGATTTCGCTACAGGGCGCCAAACCGCACGCAACAACTTGCGTTCGAACCGCAGAAGTGTTCCGCGTCGATCTGCGGTGGCGCCGGACCAAATGGTCGCCGGAGAAGTGGTCGGCGACGAGCTTTGGCGGCTGCTCGTTCGGGTCCTCGCCGGAGAAGTAGCTACGGCGAGCTAGTGAGCTAACGGGGAGGTTGGGGTGGATCTACGCGGCGCGGCAAGTGCAAAGCGCGCAAGCCCATGACCAAAAGGTCACCGGAAGGGCGCCGGCGGTGAGCAAATGCGGTGGTGCGTTCGGTTGTGAGTGGTGTGGTGGCTAGGTACGACGACAGGCAGCGCGGATGGAAAGGAAGGAAGGCGTGGAGCTCACCGAGCAGCTACGAAAAGCCCTTGGTGGCTTAGGAGCAGCAGAACGGCGGAGCTCGTCGGAGAGGCATCGGCGATCCGAGGAAGAAGACGGCTCGATCCCGGCGCAGCAGTGTTCCTCTGCTTGCGCTTGTGGTTGAGGACGGGGTAGACGAGGTCGGCAGAGACGACGGACAGGGCGGCGAGGCGATGCGGTGGCTACGGCCACGGATACGGGCGTCGCTCGACGGCGACCGCGTCGAGCGCCGATGAAATCGAGCAGAGAGCGAGGGAAGAGGAGAGGAGTGGTCGAGGGGGTTCTAGGGGGAGTGAGCGGCTCGCCCTTATCCCCTCCCGTGCCCCTGTAGTTTCGGCGGCGTCGGCGTGTCGCGCGCCCGCCGGTGCGCGCGCGCCCGGCCATGGGGGGGCGACACGCGAGGGAGAGAGAGAGGTTGGGCCAGGTGGGCCGGCGGTCGGGGCACTGTGCACTAAGGCTCAGTGCACAGTGCCTCGTTTTATTTTTCTGTTTCTGTTTTGTGTTTTTCTTTTATTTCTTTTCTGTTTTGTATTAGTTAGGACACTTTTGCACTTTTGTAAAATATGAGACTAGGCCCAAATATTACAATGCAATATTCCTTGTCACCAAAAACTGGTTTGGGTGAATTTGGATTTCATTTGAATTTGAAAAGGATTTAATTGGATTAAATAATCCTGTTTTGATGCTGTTTCATGTTGTTTGAACCATTTAACTAGTTCCAATTCCATTGTTTATATTTTTATGAGTGATTCTGGAATATTTGCTATTTAGTGAACATTTTTGCAACGGTGTTTGAGCAAAATTTATTTTGCACTTTTGAATTTGAGTTGATTTCCTGAATAGAGTTTGAACTATTTTGGTTAACCACTATGACTAAGCACTGCAAATTATATGACTTGGTATTATTAGCAGTAGATCACAGTGACTAATTACACAGGGGTGTTACATTACCCGAAAGGGATTGACAACCCCTTTAACACGTCGGGTTGCAAGTATTTGTTCTTTGTGTGCAGGTGCTGTTTATGTAGTGTTGCTTGGTTCTCCTACTGGTTCGATAACCTTGGTCTCATCACTGAGGGAAATACCTACCGTTGCTGTGCTGCATCATCCCTTCCTCTTTGGGGAAATACCGACGTAGTTCAAGCCAACATCAAAAGGAATTTCTGGCGCCGTTGCCGGGGAGGATCAAGTCAAGATAGTCTCCCGTCAACTAGCGAATTTCTGGCGCCGTTGTCGGGGAGACATCATCAACATCTACCAGATTCCTAATCACAAATCTCATCTCCTTGCAATTTACATTATTTGTCATTTGCCTCTCGTTTTCCTCTCCCCCACTTCACAAAAAATTGCCGTTTTATTCGCCCTCTTTCTCGCTCGCCGTTTTCTCGTCAGGTCTCTTAATTGCTTGAACTTGTCATCATGAGTGACTTTGGTATGGCAAAAACAGATGATGGCCTAACTCCTAAAATTGGATGATCTGGCAATATGGATGCTAAAACTTTTGTTTTGGGGCAAGGGAATGTTATAGGAAAAGAACGTATCCAAGAATTTTTCAATTGTGTTGGAAATTTAAGTCTTGATGATGTCCCTATACTTAAAAGGATTAAATCTTATGCGGAAGCTATCTCAGCACTAGTTTTGAAACTTGAAAATAAATTTATTCGCACTCATCCTACCTTGCAAAGAATGTTTTATGAGCTACCCGTCATAAAGAATCCTAAGGCTAAAAAGTTGGCCACTCTTGTTCTTATGAATGAATTTGACTACATAATACGGGAAGCTAGGGAAATCTTTGATTTTTATGGTATGAATCATAAAAAACCCATGATAGATGAAATTCTTTATAATAGTGATTATGTGCTAAGACATTTGCTTGGGGATAATCAAATCTTTGATGAGAACCTTAAAAAGGACGTCCCCATTTTAGATATAATCCAACAAGTTTTCAATGATGTTAATCAGCACTATTCTTGGATTGTTGCCGGAAATCAAGGGGGATATGACGATAAGCAACTTGATAATGCTAAAGTCTCTATGGATAAGGTGTTTTATGTTGTTTTTGCAAAACCTTCTGACAAAAACACCTCTAAGGAAAATGAGATTAAAAAAGACAACACTTAGATCTATGCATTATGCCTAGCTAGGGGAATAAAATGATAGCGCTTGTTGGGAGGCAACCCAATGAATAAAATGTATTTTTGTCTTTTTCTTTGTGTTCTTGAGTGTTTGCAAAATTATGCTACTGTTATGATTGTGTTTTTTGTGTTTTAATTAGTGCTTGTGTCAAGTAAAGCCTTTGGGATAGCTTTGGTGATAGTTGATTTGTTCTTGTTGGAAAACAGAAACTTTTGCGTCTAGTAAAACAATTTTGAAAATTCACAAAAGAGACGAAAAATTCTATGTTTTCCTAATTTTTCAGAATTTTTGGAGTTACAAAAGTATGAGAACAATTCGCATCTTTACAGACTGTTCTGTTTTTGACAGATTCTATTTTCTTTGCATTGTGTGCTTATTTTGATGAATCTATGGTTTTTATTGGGGGGTATGAGCCATGGTAAAGTTAGAATACAGAAGATATAATGCAAGAACAAAATTTGGGTTTTCTACAGTACTTAAAGTAAAGATTGGTTTTCTTATACTAACGGATCTCACGAAGGTTTTGTTAAGTTTTGTGTGATTGAAGTTTTCAAGTTTTGGGTGAGATTAAGATGGATGAAGGAATAAGGAGTAAGAAGAGCCTAAGCTTGGGAATGCCCCATGGCACCCCAAGCCATTATCCAAAGAGAAGCAAGCAACTAAGCTTGGGGATGCCCGAGTGGCATCCCCTCTTTCTTCTAACGACCATCGGTATTTTACTTGAAGCTATATTTTTATTCGTCACATATCATGAGTTTTGCTTGGAGCGTCTTGTATGATATGAGTCTTTGCTTGTTTTGCTTTTTATTTTTAGTCATGAATCCTTGCTGGACACACCTATTTGGGAGAGCCAAAACTATGCTATGACTTGTTAGAATTGCTCTCTATGCTTCACTTAAATCTTTATGAGCTATGGAATTGCTCTAGTGCTTCACTTATATCTTTTTTAGCATGGTGTGCTTTAGTATTTTTGAAGAAATGCTCTCATGCTTCACTTAGATTTATTTGAGAGTTAGATTTTTTTTTTAGAAATTCTCTCTTGCTTCACTTAAATTATTTTGAGAGAAGAAAATTTTATGCTCATGTTCTTCACTTAGATTTGTTTGAGCTATCAAAAGCAACACATTAAACTAGTCCCAAAGTGATAGATATTCAAGAGGGATATAATAAAAACTTTCATGAAGATCATTGGACAAAATAAACATGATTCCTTGTAATTGTTTTGCGATATGTTGATATAATATGTAAGTCATGTTGATGAGTAATTATGCTTTAGTAAGAATATTGGTGTTAAGGTTTGTGATTCCCTATGCAAGCACGAAAGTTAATAGTTATGCAATGAAATTACATCCTACTTGTGGTGCATTATTCGGTGTTAGTTATGCTTAATGCTCGCTTATGAGATTTTTTGTTTCTTGGTTGGATGCTTCTCAATCTTTTGCTAGCCTTCATTTGCACTAAGTATGATCACTACTTGTGCATCCAAAATCCTTAAACCAGTTTTGCCATATGAGTCCACTATACCTACCTATATGCGGAATTTCCGTGTCGTTCTAAGCAAATTTGTATGTGCCATCTCTAATTTCAAAATAAAATTCTCTTTTGTGTGCTCGTACCACTCATGAAACGGTAGGGGGTGGCTGATATATTTCCATGCTAGATGTGTTATTCTCAAGATGAGTGTTTATTCACTTGTCATTACACGAGAGTACGGCAAAGGTATTAGGGATGCCCAGTCCCGAAATGAAAAATGAATTTACTTTATGTTGTCAAATAATAAATTCCTTGGAAAGTGTTGGTATGGAGGGCACCCGTGGATACGGCTAGCCATGGAAAGTGAAAGCATGGTGGAAAAATGAATAAACTTTATTTTCTTTTTGGGAACCGCCTATGATATATCTAACATGGAAAGTATTGGGAACTACTCGATCGTTTTCGTTGACAGGAAAAGCATGCCACCCAAAATGTTTTATCTCTACTTTTTTTGCTTTGAGCTCTAGCACCTCTACAAATCCCTACTTCCCTCTGCGAAGGGCCTTTCTTTTACTTTATGCAATTTTTATTTTGAGTCTCCATCTTCTCTTATAAAAGCACCAACGAAGGGGCACTATGATCGTACTTGAGCATTGGGTGTAGCTAATATGCGAGTGTGTTTCATGAATGGATCAATGATTGAGCATAATGGGCTAGGGATAACGTGCTTTAGTGTTGATATTTTGAAAGACATGGTTGCTTATTGATATGCTTGAGTATTGAAATCTTCATGTCAAAACTAGACTATTTCTTTGAATCATATAAAAGTCCAAATGCCATGCTACAAACAAAAGAATATGTGATGAACATGTTAGGCAGCATTCCACATCAAAAATTCTGTTTTTATCATTTACCTACTCGAGGACGAGCAGGAATTAAGCTTGGGGATGCTGATACGTCTTCAACGTATCTATAATTTTTTATTGTTCCATGCTGTTATATTATCATTCTTGGATGTTTTACAATCATTTTATAGCAACTTTATATCATTTTTTGGGACTAACCTATAGACACAGTGCCCAGTGCCAGTTGTTGTTTTTTGCTTGTTTTTTACTTCGCAGGAAATCAATACCAAACGGAGTCCAAACGCACCGAAACTTTTTGGTGATTTTTTATGGACCAGAAGACACAAGTTGGGCCAAGAAAGTTCCTGAGGGGGGCTCCGAGGGGAGCACAACCCACCAGGGCGCGCCTGGGGGCCCAGGCGCACCCAGGTGGGTTGTGCCCACCTCGGCCACCTCCCGCACTGCCTCTTTGCTCTATAAATACCCCAATATTCCAGATACCCTAGGGAAGTCGACGAAAATCAATTCCAGCCGCCGCAAGTTCCAGAAACCACAGATCCAATGTAGACACCATCACGGAGGGGTTCATCATCCTCATTGGTGCCTCTCCGATGATGCGTGAGTAGTTCATTGTAGACCTACGGGAGATCTATTTGATTCTCAATACAATGGTCTCTTTTGATTCTCAATACAATGGTCTCTTGGAGATCTATTTGATGTAACTCTTTTTTGCGGTGTGTTTGTTGGGATCTGATGAACTTTGAATTTATGATCAGATCTATGTTTTTATCCATGAAAGTTATTTGAGTCTTTTGATCTCTTATATGCATGATTGCTTATAGCCTCGTATTTCTTCTTCGAATCTTTGGTTTAGTTAGGCCAACTAGATCGATTTTTCTTGCCATGGGAAGAGGTGCTTTGTGATGGGTTTGATCTTACGGTGCTTGATCCCAGTGACAGAAGGGGAACCGACACGTATGTATCGTTGCTATTAAGGATAACAAGATGGGGTCTATTTCTACATAAATAGATCTTGTCTACATCATGTCATCGTTCTTATTGCATTACTCCGTTTCTCCATGAACTTAATACACTAGATGCATGCTGGATAGCGGGCGATGTGTGGAGTAATAGTAGTAGATGCAGGCAGGAGTCGGTCTACTAATCTTGGACGTGATGCCTATATAATGATCATTGCCTGGATATCGTCATAATTATTTGAAGTTCTATCAATTGCCAAACAGTAATTTGTTTACCCATCGCATGCTATTTTTCTCGAGAGAAGCCACTAGTGAAATCTACGACCCCCGGGTCTATTTTCTCATCATATATTTTCAGATCTATTTTGCTATTTGCCTTTTTATTTATTTGCCACTTTTATTTTCAGATCTATATTTCCAAAAACCCAAAAATACCTCGCTGAATTTTATTTGCTTTTATTTGCATCTATCAATCTACTACAATTTATCTCACGTCCGTTTGCCAATTTTTGGCGCCGTTACCCGAAAGGGATTGACAACCCCTTTAACACGTTGGGTTGCAAGTATTTGTTCTTTGTGTGCAGGTGCTGTTTATGTAGTGTTGCTTGGTTCTCCTACTGGTTCGATAACCTTGGTCTCATCACTGAGGGAAATACCTACCGTTGCTGTGCTGCATCATCCCTTCCTCTTTGGGGAAATACCGACGTAGTTCAAGCCAACATCAGTGACTAGTGTTGGCCCTGCACCATCGCCAAGAGCGTCAGCAGCACTTGATGGTGGGTATGGACAGCGTCCCAGTTCTTCAACTACGCAAGAAGAAAGTGGCAACGCACTTTCGTCTTCTATTGAGCAACCTCCTGGTGGACATGCACACCAGCCACTCAGTATTGTATCACTACATGCAGCTGTTGCGCCCGCGCAAGGTACTTCGATGGTTGAACCATAGTTTGGAAGACCTACTACCACACCTGGCCCTGCAATTCCTAGAGATCCTCCAAAATCAACTACAAAAGGTAGGGCAAAGTCAAAAAGAATTCAATCAGCACTTGAGCTGCATCCGAAGAGGAAGACCAAGTGCAGCTATTGTGGGTCTGTTAACCACAATGGTGCAAATTGCTCCACCAGATTGGTGTGATGGACTATATGTTAAATGGCATTGACAAATTGCTACTTTATGTATGGTCCTTCGTCTGAACTATTATTTGAATTTCTATCCCACTATGTCTTTACAAGTTGATATGTTTGGACATCCTAAACTATTATTTCTGGTTTATGGTTTCTCCTGAGTAACTTGCCTCACATTGTAATTTGAATTGCCTAGTTATGAGATTTGAGTTGCCTGTTGTGTGCTTTGTATTGCCTGGCAAAAAATGTATACAGGCAATTCCCCCATGTGGTTGAAAACTTACATGCAAAAAGATCTGTAATGCTGAAGATGCAATAATCTCCTGGTTGTGTAATGATCATAATATTTATCTTTTATGGATTCTTCTGAGTAACTTGCCTCACATTAAAGCTTTAATTGCCTGTTTATGCCATTTGAGTTGCCTGGTCCAAGTTCTTATATAGGCAACTCCCCCGGTGTTCCAAAATTCACAATGCAAGAATTTTCACATGCATTTCCACAATGCTGATGATGCAGTAATGCTGATGATGCAGTACACGTGAGGGGAGAAAAAAGCTGACCTATGCTAACTTGAGGATGGCTTTCCATGGAGCCTTGTTGTGCCCGTTGTCAACCCACGTGTTGGTTAGTTGTTTCCTGATGTTTGGAACATCCTCAGCTATGAATTTTGGAACAGCCCTTGCCTCCCAACTGTTTGCTATCGTAAGAGCAAAAACACCACAGTCGAACCTAAACATATACAAAAAATGTTTTCTAGTTAGCTAGTTTACTCTATGTAGTACTGTGTCACTTGTAAAAATCTGAACAAAGCAGAGGTTGTGTGAAATGGATGCTTACGCAGTTTTTTGTTTTGGAATATCAATGTTGGTAAGCCCAAAGTCATCCATCGAGATGTGAGACGCGGCGTAGTGCTCTTCCCATAGAGCCCGAAAACTTGCAACCATTTTCCTTGCGCAAACATCTAGAGTCTTTTTTTCTGGAGCGTCCTCCAAGAATCAAGAACCTCAAAACGTCGGTCCCTAATGTTCACATTAAAAACCCAATAATGATTCCCTGTAACTGGCTTTGTCTTGTCAATGTTCTCTAAAACTGGGAACATAATCTGTTAGAAAAAACAAGTGGGGTTAGTAAAAAAATAGGCAACTTCAAATACTTATACACGCGGAGAGGTAGTATCGCAAAAAATAAAACCATGCTAGAGGCTGGATGTAAGCAACTTTTTCTATGTGCTCTCGCAAATTAATACGTGGACTGAAAAAGCAAAGATGCACAGGCAAGTTATGCACTTATGTAAGCAACTTGCCAAAAAAAAAGAGATGCACAGGCAAGTTATGCACTTATGTAAGCAACCTGCCAAAAGATGCACAGGCAAGTTATGCACTTATATGTAAGCAACTTGCCAGAGAAAGCATATCATGAGTGTAGGCAACTTGGCCCCCTAAAAATATTTACATTTATGTGAGCAAGATTTGAGCAGAAAAAGTGATATATAAAAAATAGTAAAAAAAGAAAAAAATGCAGTGGTAAAAAAAATCAAGAAACCATTAACTTACCATGTCTTTACGGTCCAAGCGATTTGATTTCTTGAACCGGGAAATAAGCTCCTTGCCGTTCAATTCCACATTTTGCATCTGAACCTGGTGAAAAAAGAATACGGACATGACCATGACCTGTTATGAAAAAAAAGAAAAAGACAGAATCGCAAAACTACAGTATTAACTGCTTCGCATTTTCTTACCGAGAACCTGAGGGGCATCACGAGCTTCTTTGAGTCTGGTGGCAAGTTCATCATTATAGATTGTATACCAACTTCCATTACATGGCTCAAGACAAAACCTTTCTTCTTCATTGAGTTTGCAAGCTCCCTAACTGTGACAAAGTATTTGCCATATTCAATTACCCTTGGGCTGCAGGAAAAAAAAGACATTCAGCTCACAAAATCCTTCCCTAATTTGCCTACCACCATGCAACTCAGGAAACACATGGGCGGCATGGTCATATGTAGGAGAAAATTATTCCAATAAGCATTTTACACGATTTATTGTCACACTAAGCCAAGTTGCCTAATTCTATAAATGGATTGCTTGTAAAAACAGTTTGAATTGCCTGGATAACATGATAGACCTTGCCTGGAAAAAAGTGCATTGTGCAAAGGCTGACAAAAAAAATGCAATGATATATTGTCATACCTGGTATCTAGATCTGGTGATGCTTCTTCATTAAGTCTCCCATGCAAGATAACCGATGCATACAATCTATTTGCTCAGGTTTGGACATGTAGACTTTCTTCTCATTATAGTCAATGAATGGGGACCTCTTACAAGGAGGTGGCTTGATAATCCTTCTCTCGAATTGATGTGGAGGGATCTCTCCTGAGCTACTACTACTATAAATCTTGCTGCCTGATCCCACTTCTCCTTGGTTGGAACTTTTTTCAGGTGTTTGGTACGCATTTGGTGAGGAGATGCCAACTGAACAGCTTGCGTCAAACTTACTTGCCTTTCCTTCTGCTTCTGCACACGGTTCATCTATGCCTTCAAGGTCCAACACATAATCGTCATCGATTATTTCGATGATTGGTTGGGTATGTACTGAAAATTCCTTGAACTCATGCTCAGCAAATGTGCTTGACCCAATATGTTGATGTGCTTTGTTGTCTACAGATGCTGTGGGCAAATCATCTATGCCTAGATCAAAACTGGGTGCTGGGCAGTACTCTCTGTAAAAAGCAGTTGATCTTCCTATGTTCCTTTGCTGAAAATGCTATTGTTCTGTCTTTGCTGAAGTGTGGTTTGTGGAGTTGATTTGGGGATTCTTGCTCTTTGGATCAACACACCTTGCTAACAGCTCACTGACATCTAGAACATTGATTTCTAGTGCATTGGTTGTCTTCCCACTAACACGCATGAACTCATGGTACCGCTCCTCCACATCAGAGAAGAGGGGAGGATTCCCTTGGCCAGTTGCTTGTATTACTTCTGAAAAACTTGTGGCCTCATATTGGGCAACCACAGTTGAACAGTCAGGCAATTTTCCTAGGGCTTTTAGCAACTTTTTTTCTGAACTTTTTCCCATTGATTCAGCGATGTCGTCTTGTGTCCTTTTGATCTCCATACATGACACCAGAGGGATGTTCTCTTTCTCCTTTTCCTGTCCTGCATCATTTAATGCTGCAGCCTCTGGTGATGCCTTGAAATGTTGCACCTTGGCCCTCTGGATAACATTGGCTGACTGCATTACATTTCCTCGCGACGAAAAAGGCAGTTGGCCATTTAAGTCACCTAGTGGTTGTGCTCCACTAGGGTTTGCTGTGCTTACTGCCAATGTAGGTCCCTTTTTAACTTGAACTGGTCTTACTTTTGTGGGGTCAAGTGTTGCCTCTCCAAGACTTGCCTGAAAAACAGGTGGTATTGCTTCCTGCTTGGACTAAGTTGCCAGAATGTGTGGTCCACTTGCTTGACATTTGGAATAAAATTTAGCAGACTGCTTTGAAGCTGCCCCTGTAGATACTACATCATCTCCATCTTTGCCGCACGGTGGTACTGCTGAGCTTGCTGCCATACTGTTTACCACCTGAGTTTTGTCATTTCCATGAGTTGCCTCTTTTATTTCAGGATTTACTTGGGGTTGCTGCTAAGAAGGCCTAGATTTTTTCATGGCTGACTGCCTTTCCTTTCCCCCTTAGCCATATCTGGAATTTTCAGCACTATGTGCTTGCGGATGCTTTGCTGTTTCATTCATCACAGATGGCTCTAATATGAAACTGATAGTTTTCTTCATCTTCTTTGATGGCGGGAGTGGTGGTAGTTGGTTTTTACAAACTTTCTTTGGTTCTGTAACTTCATTTAGACCACCAATTTCTCTCATTATTTGCTGGTGAATTGGCTTTGGACATATTTCCTTAGGGTTGAATGTGAAGACCAGATCCAAGTCTTCTGCCCTCAACAGCTCTTCGAAAATCCTCCTCGCTTCAGATGCAATGGATCTGTCATCAAGATCCAACATTTCTTTCACTTCAAAAACTGGGAAACGTGGCTTTGAGGAAGCAGCAGTTTTGAACTCTATCATCACAAGATCTCTGACAGAGATGCTATCTGCCTCATCAAGTCCTTTTGGCTTCCTATCTCTCTTCTTTTCAATTAGAAATTGCAGCGTGCATTGTTCATCATCATCACTGTCTGGTTTTTCAGCTGCGGCATCCTCATTCCCACTGGAGCCGCCATTGCCGCCTGAGCCACCATTGCCACCTCCACTGTCATCGTCATCATCATCCTCCTTCCCCTGCCCATCATCTTGCTTCTCTTTATCATTCCCATTGCCTTCTTCATCGTCGTCGTCTTCCTTTCCTTCATTCTCTTCTTTTTCGTCATCCTCTTCCTCTTCATCATCTTCATCGTCATTGTTTCCATCAGTTACAACTTGACTACTTGCTTTCCCCTCACCGCCACTTCGTTATTCCTCGTGTACAAAATCATCACTATCATCACTGTCCGAACTGCCATCGCTGTCGCTTTCATCATTACCTTTCTCCCTGCCATCTCCCTCACTTTCACTATCAACTCCCTCGCTGCCATCGCTATCGGAATTAAAGGACTCCTCCTCACTTGGTAAGCTGTCTCTGTCGGCTGGTACTTGTTCATGGCTTCTCTTGGACTGTTGCCTGCTTGTCTTTGCATTAATAGGATCTGCCTCCCTTGCCCCCCATTCATCATCATCAATCCTCCCAATCCCAGTCACGAGCTTTCCAACTGCATGTGAAATTACGAAACACATTTCGTGCACCAACCCTGTGAGCTTCTTTTGCTTCTGCAAAACATAAAAGTGGATGGTAGAAAACATGATAAGTGTAATCATCTGTTGAGGAGTCAAAAATAATGGGGACATGTATAAAAAATGGGAATAAAAAAGGAAACACTAGTAAAAAGAAAAAAAGTGCTGCTGGATAACTTACTATTTTGTCATATGACTCGGGCAATCTTGTGGCAACAAATTTGGTGATGTGGTCCATACTGCCAAACAAGCTATCATCCGCACACCGGGAAAACTCAGTCTTAAGCTGTTGGTTTGTAGTCAAAGAAGATAAAAAATATGAGTGACAACAATTCTGGCACTAGCATAACAAAAAACTAGAAAATGAAGAAAATATTGTTAATTGTCTAAAATTGCCTGCATCCACTATCACGCTTCCCTGTTGCCTACAATTAATATAGTGAATACTTAAGATTCATTATGTAGCAGAGATGCAGAAGTTGTATGTAACTTGCTAGTTTTCATAACATAAGTTGCTTCTGTTGTTGGAGAAACTTGCTACTGTCCAACATGTACTACCACAGCTACCATTAGTGCCCCCAAATCCTTCCTGTCACATTATCCAAGTGTGTGCTTAACAAACAAAATTCGGCCCATAACAAAAGGTCCAAAAGAAAGACTGAAAACTACTTAAAAATAAATGTAAAGCAGTTGCCCAAAAAATTATATCAGCATGCTTGGTCTTTCAAAATGAATTGCCTACTCTAGCATAGTAGTGTTGCCTAAAAAAAACATATGTCCTAAAAGAAATGAGGTTACCCGCAAATTGCCGTATTCTCCCGGAGCCTTTCTGTCTTTCTTGATAACTTTGGAAATTAATTCTGAATTCCAAACTGACACCCTTGGTACCAAGTTGGGGATTGGCTCATCAACATCCAATGAGTCTAGATACAACAGTTGCGTCATGACAAGAAAAAGAACACAAAGTTTAAGTTAGCTAATGATTGCAAACATAGAAAAAAAGAAAACAATGGATGCTAAAAAAAGCAAAATAGCTTGAAGCACTTACAACGAGGTGGAAAACACAGCAACAAAGAGCCTTCTTGTTGCCACGACCCGAAGTGAATGCAAGCTTTAGTTGATCAGCAACAAACTGGCATATATTGGTTTCCATTATTCCATTGACATCCATGACCACCGGGAAGCTTTTTGGGGAAATACTTAAACTAGTTGAAGGGGCAAGGAAGCACAAAAAAACAAGAGCTAGCCAAGCGTGGACAAAGTCATCATCATAAGATCCCCCCATATCTTTGATCATCTTGCACCATGCTGTGAGAGTTGGGGAGTTCTTGGATGTTATATTGTAAATACTATACATTGCCTTTGTGATTTCAGGCCGATTATCAAAGCACACCTTCCTCCCCCTATTTGGCAAACCCCATATCCTACGGACACTTGCGGCATCTACAGGAATCTTCCCCCTTTCTGGAATGACTATCTGCGAAATCTCAGGGTCATAATGCTTCATTATCCATTGGCTAAGATCTCCAGGCATGCTACTCGCTGCAAGGTCCAGAATGTCGCCAAATTCTTTTGCAATGATGACACCCTTTTGGTTAGGAACCAACTCCTTGTTCAACTTGAAGAGCCTTGCAGGGGATGCCCTGTTCCTACGACCCTATTGCATGGAAAAAAGGAAAAAAAAGGAATTAGCAATAATGTTCATTACTGGATAGGTAACTTAGACAACATTGCAGGGCAACTATTTTAGGAAAACTGAGGCAACTATGCAAATACCTCAGTTCCTCCCGTCTTCTGGCATTTTGGTTTTGGAGGTTGGTCCACATTTGCACCTTTCACATTTGCATTTCTAGCATCTGCAGCTTGGCTCTTGTTACTATTATCGTTACTAATAATATCATCAGGACGCTTCCCCCATGAAATAACTGCTTTAGTTCTCTGACGCTTGTACCCAATTATTGGTGCACCACTTTGTGGCTGGAAGTGGGAAAACACATAAATCAGTAAAAAATGAAAAACAAAATCTGTTCTATAAAAAGAGAACATAAAACTTCCTGAAAATGTGCACACCTGTGTTTGATGCTCTTCATTGCCATGAGATGCAAGGTCATCATGACTTGATCCAGGAGGTCCATCCTGTTTTGACTTTTGACTTGTCCCAGCCATCTATTTTCTGTTGCATATATAAAGGACAAACAAATGAGCATCATCATAAAAAAAATGGTTCTGAAAAAACTGTATATCCACCAAAGTCATGTGACTAAATTTCTACTAAACTAAGCAAAAAGCAATTTACAAAAGTAGACAATGAAAGGATTGTAAACTATCTGAATTTCACTATGTTACAACATTAATACAAACTTAAGTAACATGACTACGAGGAGCAAAAAAATCTGTTACACATCAGGCACCTGAAAAAAAACACATATCGTGACTACTAGGCAACAGACTGACAAAACTTGAGCAAGCCTGACATTGCACAAATGCACTAGGCAAACAGATGAGGGCATGCCAGGCAACTGACTCACAAAACTTGAGCAAGCCTGACATTGCACAAATGTACTAGGCAAACAGATGAGGGCATGCCAGGCAACTGACTCACAAAACTTGAGCAAGCCTGACATTGCACAAATGTACTAGGCAACAGATGAGGGCATGTCAGGCAACTGACTCATAAAAACTTGAGCAAGCCTGACAACTGAATCACAAAACTTAACCAAAGACAGATCTGCAACAATCATGAGCATCGTAACCCCAGCACCCAACCTCATACACACACTTTCAAAAAGGAGCCTATAGCATCAAACATTGCCTTGTTCAAACACAAAATATACATTTGTTGCAATGTAAAAAAAGGTACTAGGCAACATATGGGCAAGTCAAATCACAAAAATATGCAAAAAAATAGAGTAGGTTCAGCAGATCTACAACCAATGCACGAGAACATCTCCCTCCCTCTCCCTCCACACACCACGACACATACTGAGCATCATCAAGCCTTGAGTGCCCTTCGAATCCTATCTCACCAGTACCCAAACCAAAACTAAACGAGTGCTTAATCCGTTCCTAATTAGTTAACCTATCCATCAGTTAATCTCTTACAAGGACAAAAGTACTCATAGATTTCGCCCAAATGCGGCGGATCTGACAAGCCTACAAAATGGGATCGATGAACTCACCTGGGAGGTTTACTCACGGCGATTCTGCCCTCCGCGCCAATAGCACGGCGATTCTGCCCCTCCGCGCCAACAGCACGGTGAAGGAGCGCACGTCGTTCCTCCTCAGCCGGGTATTCAGTACTGCAGCGCCTTCCGCCCCCGACTGCTGCTACCACAGAGGCCGCTGGTGTGCTGCGATTGTAGTTGTATGGCCCCGGTCGCCGCGCCGACGCGCCCCTGGTCGCTTAACCCCTCCCTTCACGAAGCACACGCTATCCCTTTCCCACTCCGGTGGAAGACAGCCGCCGAATCGCTGCCATGCCACCGGCTGCTCGGGATTTGGGGATTTGGAAGGTATGGGATGCGCTCCCTGGGCTCGTGTAGGAGCGATAATGGGGGCGGTTTCAAAATGCGGAGACAGAAGTGGGGAGGGGAGAAGAACTGGAGGGACCCACGACCGCCTAATTGATACGTCTCCAATGTATCTATAATTTATGAAGTATTCATGCTGTTATATTATCATTCTTGAATGTTTTACAATCATTTTATAGCAACGCTATATCATTTTTTTGGGACTAACCTATTGACCCAGTGCCCAGTGCCAGTTGCTGTTTTTGCTTGTTTTTTACATCGCAGGAAATCAGTATCAAACGGAGTCCAAACACCACGAAACTTTTTGTGGAATTTTTAGGGACCAGAAGACATCCAATGGGCCAGAGCAGCACCTGGGGGGGTGCCCCGAGGGGGGCACAACCCACCAGGGCGCGCCCCGATGGGTTGTGCCCACCTCGGTGGCCTCCCGCACCGCCTCTTCGCCCTATAAATTCCCAAATATTCCAAAAACCCTCATGGTAACCCTAGATCAGAAGTTCCGCTGCCGCAAGGCCTCTGTATCCATGAGATCCAATCTAGACCCCGTTCCAGCACCCTACCGGAGGGGGAGATCATCACTGGTGGCCATCTTCATCATCCCGGCGACCACCACGATGAGGAGGGAGTAGTCCACCCTCGAGGCTGAGGGTTTGTACCAGTAGCTATGTGTTTAATCTCTCTCTCTCTCATGTTCTTGAGATGTCATGATCTTGATGTATCGCGGGCTTTGTTAATATAGTCGGATCGTATGGTGTTTTCCCCTCTCTATCTTGTTGTGAATTGAGTTTTCCCTTTGAGATTTCGTTTTATCGGATTGAATACTTTTATGGATTTGAGAGCACTTGATATATGTCTTGCATATGGATACTTGTGGTGACAATGGGGTATTATATTGATTCACTTGATATATGTTTTGGCACTCAACTTGCGGATTCCCGAGGTGACATTGGGGTAATCTATGCATAGGGGTTGATGCACGTTCTTGTCTTTGTTTCTCCTGTAGAAATCTTGGGGCACTCTTTGAGGTTCTTTGTGTTGGATTGAGCATTACGAATCTGAATTTGCTTTGGTGTTATTTTAGTACGAACTCTTGGATAGATCGATCGGAAAGAATAGCTTTGAGGTGGTTTCGTACCCTACAAACAATTTATTCTTATGTTCTCCGCTAGATAGGAACTTTGGAGTGATTCTTCATCGCACGTTGAGGGATGGTTATATGATCCAATTATATTAGCATTGTTGAGAGATTGCACTAGCGAAAGTACGGACCCTAGGCCTTGTTTTAAGCATTGCAATACCGTTTGTGCTCACTTTTGTCACTTGCTACCCTGCTGTTTTTATTTATTCAGATTATAAAAATATATTTCTACCATCCATATTACACTTTTATCACCATCTCTTCGCCGAACTAGTGCACCTATACAATTTGCCATTGTATTGGGTTTGTTGGGGACACAAGAGACTTTTTATTATTTGGTTGCAGGGTTGTTTGAGAGAGACCATCTTCATCCTACACCTCCCACGGATTGATAAACCTTAGGTCATCCACTTGAGGGAAATTTGCTACTGTCCTACAAAACTCTGCGCTTGGAGGCCCAACACGAGTCTACAAGAACAAGTTGTGTAGTAGACATCAAGCCTTTTCTGGCCCCGTTGCCGGGGAGGTGAGTGCTTGAAGGTATATCTTTAGATCTTGCAATTGAATCTTTTAGTTTCTTGTTTTATCACTAGTTTGATTTATAAAATAAAACTACATAAAAAATGGAATTGAGGTTGCATCATATTTTTGATCATCTTTATAATATCTTTCTTGAAAACGATGGATCGAAAAATTGTGCTCAATTGTTAGAAGAAGAAGTCAATAAAATGTTTGGCACAAAATATTTGAATGATGAGCATGATTGCAATGTTGTTAGTATGAATTCCTTGAATATCCAAAATGCTAATGATTATTGCACTAGTCATGAGAAAAATGTCTCCTATAAGAATGTCAATTTTTGCGGAGTGAATTGGGAGTGCAATTGCACACCAAAAAGGGAAGAAATATTTTTTAAGAGGCATAAATATTTAGAAACGAAAAAATTGCAAGAGAGGCTAGATGATTGTGCTGAAAGATTTAATTTTTTTCGCCATCCTTGTGAACTTTGCAATGAACATGGTCATTTAAATCTCCAATGCAAATTCTTTCATGATCAAATTGTGTCCAAAAATTGTGATAACTTGATTACCCTTGAGCATCATAAAGAGCTTAGTCTTCTTTTGGGGTATGAAGAAATGAAACGTATAACTAAGGGTATTCCAAAATTTAATCTCGAGAGATTTCTTGATTTTGATCTAGAGGAAATTTATATGTTTTGTGCGGTAAATTGCATTGAGAATCCTTATATTGCCAACTATCTAAAGACAAGAAATCAAATAGAATATGAAGAGAGTACTAATGAAAGGGAAAATATTTCCCAATACCCTCCTAGTGTTTATTATGATGAATCAGGTAACAAGGAGAAGCTCCCTATTCAACCAATCTCATCAATAAGAAGCTTGAAAAGATTTATTAAACCCACACATGATGTGGTGAAGAAGAATAAAAGAAGAAAGAGTAAAGGTAAAAAGGTATCTCTCCCAAACGATGTTGCCTCTATTATTGTTGTGCCTCATGAAAATGAATCAAAATTAATTATGGAAGATGATGCACTTGATGATGATTTTGTTATGCCTATTACTTGTTGTGATGATTATGATTGGGAAGATAATGATACTTCTTATAATCTTGGAAATCTTTTTGGCACCAACTTGGGAAATTATGATGATAATAATTGTTATACCGTTGGTGCTATTCATACTATTAATGATGAGGGTGATTATGCTTATGATATGCGAAGCCACAAGCTTGGGGATGCTATGTTTGATGAGAATGCCATGTTTGAGAATTTATTTACTGCAATTAATTTTTGTCCCAAGCTTGGGGATGCTATGCTTAATGAAGATGATCTTTTTAGTACCCCTACTTTGAATGATCAAATTTGCTATGATGATTGCATGCCTCCTATCTATGATGAGAACAAAGTTGCTACTTATGATGATTATTGTGATGATACTTATGTTATAAAAAGTAGTGATGATTATATTTATAAAACTTGTCATAGTTATGATTACCCTTTTCCTGAACATTACTCTTTTAATGTGGGACCAATTTATAGTATTCGAGTTTCATATGATACTCCCACCATTGTGAATGAGGAGAAATTTTCTTATGTGGAGAGTAATAAAATTTCTATGCTTGGGGATCATGAAAAGAATGTTTTATGTGATGGTTATATTGATGAATCTATTCATGATGCTACTGAAAATTATTATGAGAGAGGAACTTATGATTCATGATGCTCTTGTTATGTTTCAATCCTTATCTTTTATGCGAGCATCATTGAACTTATCATGCCTAGCTAAAAGGCATTAAAGAAAAGCGCTTGTTGGGAGACAACCCAACAATTTTACCTACTGTTTTTGTGTGTTCACATTATTATGCTACTGTAGTAATCATGTTTTATTGCTTTTGTTTCAATAAAGTTCCAAGTAAAGCCTTTGGGATAGTGTGGATGATAGTTGACTTGATTCTGTGCAAAAACAGAAACTTTTGCGTCCAGTGCAGAAATTCCTGTCTTTTACTGGAACGTGGAAAAGTTCTGAATTATTTACAGGTGATAGATATGAAAATTCTCTACGTTTTCCTAATTTTTCAGAATTTTTGGAGTAGCATAAGTATGGTTGGAGTACAGATTATTACAGACTGTTCTGTTTTTGACAGATTCTGTTTTCAATGCATAGTTTGCTTGTTTTCTAGTTTCTATGGCTTATATTGCTCAATATAAATTTTGGAAATTATATGCTACAGTAGGCATTGTGTGGAAACAATTATGAATCTTGTCTTTGACAGTACCAAAGTGAAATTGTTTGCTCTTTATCATACTAACCTATCTCACGAAGTTCCGTTAAGTTTTGTGTGATTGAAGTTTTCAAGTTTTGGGTGAGATGTCGATATGAGGAGAATAAGGAGTGACAAGACCCTAAACTTGGGGATGCCCAAGGCACCCCAAGGTAATATTCAAGGAAGATCCAAGCAACTAAGCATGGGGATGCCCCGGAAGGCATCCCCTCTTTCGTCTCCAACATTATCGGTAACCTCACTTGGAGCTACATTTTTATTCGTCACATGATATGTGTTTTTCTTGGAGCATCATTTTCTTGTTAGGATTTTCTTTCTGTTATTTAAAATAATGTTTTGCATCTTTCTTTTCAATAAAAATTTCAAGGATAGCCTTTACCATGCTTATTTTGCAAGTGTATGAGTTGCTGTTTCAAAACAGAAAGTTTATCGATGTTGAAAAAAATCCCGAGAAAAGTCAGAATGTGATAAAATGTTGAATTTTTTTGAACAATAAGCTCTGATAAATTTTCTACTGTGTGGTAAATTTTCATAATTTTTGGAGTTAAATAAGTATTGATACTCTTGCATTCTTTACAGACTGTACTGTTTTGGCAGATTGCTGTTATGTTTGCATTGTTTGCATATGTTTGCTTGTTTAATGATTCTATTTGAGGATAGGAGTATTAAATATGCAGAGGCATTTAGTATGCAATGGTGAATAATAATTTTTGTGATTTGCTACAGTAGATAATGATAAGGTTTTTGCATTGGTTTATACTAACTTATCTCACGAGTTCTTGTTGAGTTTTGTGTGTATGAAGTTTTTAAGATTTAGGGAAACCGTGATATAAAAGGAATTAAGGAGACGCAAAAGCTCAAGCTTGGGGATGCCCAAGGAATCCCAAGATAATATTTCAAGAAGTCTCAAGCATCTAAGCTTGGGGATGCCCCGGTAGGCATCCCACCTTTCTTCATCAACAATTATCGGTTAGTATCGGTTGAGCCTAAGTTTTTGCTTCTTCACATGAGTTGTGCTATTCTTGGGATGTCATTTTGTTTTGTTTTGCCTGCTGTTTTAATAAAATACTTAGATCTGAAAGTTTTTAAATAAGAGAGAGTCCACAATTAGCTACCTATTTACTTAACTACTCGCTTGATCTTCACTTATATCTTTTTGGAGTAGCTTGTCATTTACTCTTGTGCTTCACTTATATCCTATAAGTAAATTGTTGAATGAATTGAATATCATGAAGTTGAAATTATATGTTCATATCATGCCTAGTGGTAGCTTCACATTGGGTTTAGAAAGTGAAATCTTTTGAGGCTTGACAATCACAATATTGGTCATACAAGCAATTCATGAATGATTAGTAGAAGGAAGAGAACTTTCACATGCAAATACACTATCTTGGAAATCTTTTGTGATTGTGAGCCCCCATCAAAATATTATATGCCAAAATTATTGACGTTGGACAAGGAAGACAATGTAATGATTTATGTTTGTTCATATTCACATAGAAGTTATATTGTCATAGATCCTTCAACATGTGGTGCTTGCCCCCCATCTTTGGTAGCCAAAAATTCCGCACCAAGTAGAGATACTACTTGTGCATCCAAAAACCCTTAAACCCAAATTTTATTTTCAAGAGTCCACCATACCTACCTATGGATTGAGGAAGATCCTTCAACTAAGTTGTCATTGGTGCAATAAGGCAATAAAAATTGCTTCTAAAAGTGTAAGATCATTTAGTGTAAGAGAAAATTGAGCGTTGTACGAACTTGTGATGGTAAAGAAATAAAAGCGACAGACTACATAATAAAGGTTGCCATCACAAGGGGCAATATAATGTGACGTTCTTTTGCACTAAGGGGTTGAGCATACAAACAAATAAGCGCATGGCAACCTCTGCTTCCCTCTGCGAAGGGCCTACCTTTTACTTTTATGTATTTACTTTTATGCAAGAGTCAAGGTTTTTCTCTCTATTCCTTTTTAGTTTTCTCTTTTGGCAAGCACCATGTGGTGAGGAAAGATCTAGGCACATATATCCAGTTGGATATGGGTAGCATGAGTTAATATTGTTGACATCACCCTTGAGGTGAATACGTTGGGAGGCGAAATTATAAGCCCCTATCTTTCTATGTGTCCGGTTGAAACGTTTTGCTCATGTGTATGCAGTGAGTGTTAGCAATCATAGAAGACTATATGATGGTTGAATATGTGGAGCTCTTACTTAGACTCTGTTGAATAAGTTGAATTGCAATTGTTTGGTGACTGAGAACATAGGTTGTTGAGTTTCAAGAGAATTCATTGTTTGAACCTTAACATGTGAATTGGTTGCTACTTTAACATGAGAAGTTTTATAAGAAAGAATTGATGTTATGATGCTAGGAAAAGTGATTGAAATTGTCATTGATCAAACTTGTGCACTTTGCTAGCATTCACACTTCATAAATTATTTCTTTTATCATTTACCTACTCGAGGACGAGTAGGAATTAAGCTTGGGGATGCTGATACGTCTCCAACGTATCTATAATTTATGAAGTATTCATGTTGTTATATTATCATTCTTGGATGTTTTACAATCATTTTATAGCAACTTCATATCATTTTTTGGGACTAACTTATTGACCCAGTGCCCAGTGCCAGTTGCTATATTTGCTTGTTTTTTACATCGCAGGAAATCAATATCAAACGGAGTCCAAACACCGCGAAACTTTTTGTGGATTTTTTATGGACTAGAAGACATCCAATGCGACAGAGCAGCACCTGAGGGGTGCCCCGAGGGGGGCACAACCCACCAGGGCGCGCCTGGGGGCCCAGGCGCGCCCCGGTGGGTTGTGCCCACCTCGGTGGCCTCCCGCACTGCCTCTTCGCCCTATAAATTCCCAAATATTCTAAAAACCCTCGGGTAACCCTAGATCAGAAGTTCCGCCGCCGCAAGGCCTCTGTATCCACGAGATCCAATCTAGACCTCGTTTCGGCACCCTGCTGGAGGGGGAGATCATCACCGGTGGCCATCTTCATCATCCCGGCGACCACCACGATGAGGAGGGAGTAGTCCACCCTCGGGGCTGAGGGTTTGTACCAGTAGCTATGTGTTTAATATCTCTCTCTCGTTTTCTTGAGATGTCACGATCTTGATGTATCGCGGGCTTTGTTAATATAGTCGGATCATATGGTGTTTTCCCCTCTCTATCTTGTTGTGAATTGAGTTTTCCCTTTGAGATTTCGTTTTATCGGATTGAATACTTTTATGGATTTGAGAGCACTTGATATATGTCTTGCATATGGATACCCGTGGTGACAATGGGGTATTATATTGATTCACTTGATACATGTTTTGGCACTCAACTCGCGGATTCCCGAGGTGACATTGGGGTAATCTATGCATAGGGGTTGATGCATGTTTTCGTCATTGTTTCTCCGGTAGAAATCTTGGGGCACTCTTTGAGGTTCTTTGTGTTGGATTGAGCATTACGAATCTGAATTTGCTTTGGTGTTATTTTAGTACGAACTCTTGGATAGATCGATCGGAAATAATAGCTTTGAGGTGGTTTCGTACCCTACAAACAATTTATTCTTATGTTCTCCGCTAGATAGGAACTTTGGAGTGATTCTTCATCGCACGTTGAGGGATGGTTATATGATCCAATTATATTAGCATTGTTGAGAGATTGCACTAGCGAAAGTACGGACCCTAGGCCTTGTTTTCAAGCATTGCAATACCGTTTGTGCTTACTTTTGTCACTTGCTACCTTGCTGTTTTTATTTATTCAGATTACAAAAATATATTTCTACCATCCATATTACACTTTTATCACCATCTCTTCGCCGAACTAGTGCACCTATACAATTTTCCATTGTATTGGGTGTGTTGGGGACACAAGAGACTTTTTATTATTTGGTTGCAGGGTTGTTTGAGAGAGACCATCTTCATCCTACACCTCCCATGGATTGATAAACCTTAGTTCATCCACTTGAGGGAAATTTGCTACTGTCCTACAAAACTCTGCGCTTGGAGGCCCAACACGAGTCTACAAGAACAAGTTGTGTAGTAGACATCACTAATCACCCAACGGGACTCGCCCCCGACGCCACGACCAGGTGACACCTGGCGCGCGCATCGATAACGGGCAGCGGTTTCGCCTGGGAAGCGCGCGGTCTGCGCGATGTGGATCGGACGGCGCGGGAGCGTGTGTGCTCTGTAAGACTAATGAGCACAGCTGCACTTTTTAGGTTTTAGGATGTATAAAATAGTGGACCAAAATACCCTTTGTGCTAGTTTGACCCGTGCATCTCCCCCCCTTCCTTGCGCCGCTGTCCTCCAGTCTGTCCGCAGCCACGCTGTTGGAGTATCAGATGTCGTCGGTGATGTGGGGCGCCACTCTCCTCCAGTCTGTCCGCGCCCGCTTGTGTGTCTCGATGGAATCGATATGTTTCCACGTGCGTTGCCTGCGTGTTGTGTAACCCGCCGGAATCAATTAAGCTGTATACATGCTCGTCTTCCAAAGAATCTATCAAGCAGCCTGTTAGCTTACCTTGGCAAGCTTCAGTACGTACAGCGTGTACATGCTCGCCAGTGCCGCGTGCTGCTACTGCTGCTTGTGCTCGCCCGGAGTTGAGAGCGGCGCCTCGGTCCATGGAGAAGAAACAGAGGAGCGACGACTTGTGGTCTATGGGACGACGAGCACGGCGGCAACTGCGGCTCTTTCCATCATCACCTTGTCGGTGACAAGGCAGTGGAGGTCCGCTGGTGGGCCTTCTGGTGTCCGCCCAGCACCTGCGTGGTCATCACTCGCGGTTATGGCGCAGATCAAGGGAGGGAGGGGCAGAGTGGGGCTTGGCCGGGGATGGCGGGCGCCAGGGCCGCCACGGCCCGCCATCTCCTGACGTTGTTGCCGGCAAGAGGGTGCGCAGGGTCAATCTATAGGGTAGGGATATTCTAGTCATTCTACATGGGACCCACCCGACAGAGGGCAAAAGATCAAAGCGCGAAGTAAAGAGTGGCAACAGATCAATTACGAAGTAAAGAGTGGCAAATTATCAAAGTGCAAAGTAAGTGGTGGCTAAAAATAAATAAATAAACCTTGTCGGCTAGACACAGCCGTCGCCAAGCACGCGCACACATATGGTACACAAAAGTAGCATGAGCTTCGCACATGTGTCACAAAAGTAGCAAGCAGCCAAACCAGCTTGACGGCACCCTCAGCGGCGGTGGCCGTGGACGAGGAGGTACAAGCGCTGTCTCACGCCTCTCCAGGACCCTCTCGCCGCGTATTTTGTGAAATTCCTCGCCGTCCGAGGTTTGGGGGTGATGCAAGTTCCACTCTCGGGGAAACCGGCGGCTGCTGTGATGACATGCGGCGGTGGAGGCAGAAGGAGGAGGCGTCGTTCATGGGAGAGGAGAAGCAATCCACAGCTTGTTGTGGATGAGCAAAAATGTGAGAGTTGGGTTGGGCCTCAGACTTAACTCCTTATAATTTTTATCCTCTAAGCATTCGATGGTTTGGCTAGGTGTGGTTAACTCTTCAAAATAAGGAGGTAAAGGTTTTTAAGGGATCGACTAGAGATGCTCTAAGAGCGTGTCTAGTTTTCTAATAAATAGTTATTGAAGATTTTGCTAAAAAAAAATTACTGGAGCTCTCCTATGTGTTGCTTTTGTAGCTTCCCACTAAACTCATCATCGATACCAACCTGACACATGAGCCTTATTTGACAATTAGATCTCTATCTCACACACACAAGACAATGTCGGAGAATCAAAGGGCGACGATGGCGTCGGACCAGCGGTGGTGACGTGGGGCCCTTTGTATTGGGAGAGGTATTTTGGGAGATGCATCTCCCCCTTTATAAACCAGAGTTGGAGTTTTTTGTGATCACCAACAAATTATTGTGAAAAAAGAATCTACTAGAGGTTTATTTGTCTCAACTCCTCCAATACGAGAAAATTATTACATACATGGAGCTGCTGGAGATGCTCTAAGAGCCACATCCACCCTTCCACTACGTCACACGACAACTTGTATTTACCTCTAATAGTTTAGGTGGTGAAAATGCATCTAGGCTCTTGGGGAAGCACCGAAAAATGGCTCGGGTGACACCTATTTGCCCATTCTGTCTTTTGATGTTGTCGGGGTGCTGCAGGGTTCCATTTAGACACTCACGCGCCCTTGGTCGGACTATCCGGGTCCTGGGGCTGAACAAGTAGATGACCAGGGTGATGCCCGACTACTGCATGTCCGACCATGTGTCTAGCCTTCACTCAGAGTTGGTCAGCCTCAAGTTGGGTTGTCCAGCGTGATGCCCGGACTGTCCAACCCTATAGTTTCAGCTCAATTTAAGCGCATTTGACTTGAAGTTAACCTTCCAACAGTGCATATCCAAACTGTCATGGGCCTTTGACCGGAGTGTCTGGATGTGGAATGAGCTAATTTTCATATCCACAAGAGAAGAATTTCTCATGTTCCTCATACCGGGAAACCCTTGTAACAATGTATGGATGGACTCAACAAGTGTCGATTCACGTGTATCACGAAGGCTTGGGCTATGCACAGAACCAACCCATCTATATTCGGAGCACATCACGCCCTTCACGAATGGTGATGTCATCAATGGCGGTCCTTCGCCAACTTACTGCCTCGGCCATCACATACCCAGTGGATGGTAAGGGCGGCTCCAATGACCACTGAAACCCTTCCACCCTAAATAGAGCCACATGCACCATCAGAGAGGGCACCACCATGATAGAAGCAGACGCGACCTCGTGGGGCAGGGGGCATAAGCTTGGCAACTGACACCATCTACGGTAAACCCACACCCATGTCACATAACGTTGACCTGTGTTGACCCGCGGCATGATACAGTGATGGGCACTCTACCTCTAACCCCGCATTATACTTGACACAATCACCACCAAAGTCACTCAAGAGTCGGCATCACTCCACTATCACCCGTCCTCCCTGTGCGAACATTGAGGCAGGCTAGGCCTTGGCACTACGCCGATGATCAGCATGGACCCGGTTGGTCGTAGGGGCACTCCCTCTCCCATGCTCATCTCCTCTTTGCTCTTTCCTACATTGCTACATGCCTCTCGCCTACAGTTGCATGCCAGCCTGCTGCGTGCAATTGTTGTTGCACGCTAGCACATCACAACACAACTACAGTTGCATGTCCATTGGTCGTGTGTAGCTGCATGTCCACCAGCCGCGCACAACTGCAATTGCACGCCCCACGATTCTGTCCAACTACACATCCATAGATCACGTGCAACTGCAGTTGCATTCTCACGCACCAGCGCACAACTGCAGTTGCACGCTCGTTGGTTGTGCACAACTGCATGTCCACCGATGATACGTCTCCATCGTATCTACTTTTCCTAACGCTTTTGCTCTTGTTTTGAACTCTAATTTGCATGATTTGAATGAAATTAACCCGGACTGACGCTGTTTTTAGCAGAACTATCATGGGGTTGTTTTTGTGCAGAAATAAAAGTTCTCAGAATTGGATGAAACTTTTTGAAGAATTATTTTAGAATATATAAAAAATACTGGAGCAAAGACCCACTAGAGGGGGCCCCCTGCTGCCCACTAGCCACTAGGGCGCGCCACCCTCCTCTGGCGCGCCCTGGTGGGTAGTGGGCCCCTCGAGGCTCCGTTGACCCTAATCTCAGCACTATAAATTCCTATTTCCCGAGAAAAAAATAGGAGAGGAAGTTTCATCGCGTTTTACGATACGGAGCCGCCGCCACCTCCTGTTCTTCATCAGGAGGCCAGATCTGAAGTCCGTTCGGGGCTCCGGAGAAGAGGGGGGTCTTCCGTCTTCGTCATCATCAACCATCCTACATCACCAATTTCATGATGCTCACTGTCAGGAGTGGGTAATTCCTTCGTAGGCTTGCTGGACAGTGATGGGTTGGATGAGATTCATCATGTAATCGAGTTAGTTTTGTTAGGGCTTGATTCCTAGTATGCACTATGTTCTGAGATTGATGTTGCTATGACTTTGCTATGCTTAATGCTTGTCACCAGGGCCCGAGTGTCATGATTTCAGATCTGAACCGTTTATGTTTTCACCAATATATTTGTGTTCTTGATCCGATCTTGCAAGTTATATGCACCTATTACGTGTTATGATCCGCATACCCCAAGGTGACAAAAATTGGGATTCTTTTCGGTGATTACTGTAGTTTGAGGAGTTCATGTATTCACTATGTGTTAATGCTTTGTTCTGGTTCTCTATTAAAAGGAGATCTTAATATTCCTTAGTTTCCTTATGGACCCCACTGCCATGGGAGGGTAGGACAAAAGATGTCATGCAAGTTTTTTTCCATAAGCACGTATGACTATTTACGGAATACATGCCTACATTATATTGATGAATTGAAGCTAGTTTTGTGTCGCCCTAGGTTATGACTGTTATATGATGAATATTATCCAACGTTATCACCAATCGAATGCCTACGAGTTTTTCATATGTTGTTCTTGCTAAGTTACTACTGTTGCTGCTACTGTCACAATTGCTACAAAACTACTGCCACTTCTGTTACTGTTACTGTTACTGTTACTGTTACTGTTACTATCATTGCAACTGCTATCAAACTATCAAACCATTGCGCTACTGATCACGCTACTGCAGATATTTAGTCTCCAGGTGTGGTTGAATTGACAACTCAACTGCTAATACTTACAAGTATTTTTTGGCTCCCCTTGTGTCGAATCAATAAATTTGGGTTGAATACTCTACCCTCGAAAACTGTTGTGATCCCCTATACTTGTGGGTTATTAACCGACTATGAGCAACTGCAGTTGCATATCCACCGAATGTGTACAACTATATTTGCACATTTAAAAAATACAATATAAAAAGTGGAGAAAGAAACTAATAAAAAGAGAAAAAAATAGAAGTGAAAGAAAAAACATAAAAAAATCATATGTTGTTGTCACGTGTGGTAATATTTACTTAAATCTCATTTAATAATAAGAGAAATCCTACCTTTCATCTGACAAATGAAGCCGCACGCGTCGACCACCTCTGTGGCCGTCAGATCTATTTTGATCAGACGACTTGCAGCCGTCTCCAACCTTTGCAACTTGAGCCATGTTGCAAAGCAAGGAGCGCAACAAAGGTGCTTGTTGCAAAGGTTGGTCGCCGTGTCCATTACGCGCTAGCCTCGTACGATGGCCGGTCTCCGAGCACCGCCAGCAAGGTCGCCCCGCCCACCGCGTGCCTTCTCTCCTCCTGTTCATCGCCGTCGTAGCCGCCCTGCATTGCGCCACCACAGAGCTCCGTCGCGCGTGTCTCGACCTGACAACCGAGCCCGACCGAGCGCCTTCGCCTGTAGGTCATCGTCATCGAAAGCCTTCATGTTGGATCTCTGTCGTCAAACGCCTCCTCGATGACCGGGTCGATGGATCCGGTGAGATCCGCCATGCTGACAAGGAGTGTCACCAACCTCGTCATCGTCCTCACGCGCGCGTGAGTTCCTCCTTGGCGGCGCGTCCAGATTGCAACAAGGGGCGTGTCGAAATTGCAACATGGCTCTTGTTGCAATGGGACAGGAGACGCGTGAGCCGAAAATGTTTTTTTGCAACAAGGGCTTTGTTGCAATTGCAAACATGGGCCCTGTTGAAATTGCAACATGGCTCTTGTTGCAATGGGACGGGACATGCGTGAGCCGAAGGTTTTTTTATTTTTTGCAACAAGGGCTTTGTTGCAATTGCAACAAGGCTCTTTTTGCACGAGCAGCGCATACCTTTTTGCAACGAGGCTTTTGCTGTAGGATTTCTATAAGGAAATCATGCTCGTGTTGAAAAGGAACCCAGTGTGTTTGCACTATAGAAAATCAGTTTTGGGTCTTTATTCAAATTCTCTCCTTTCCAAAGCTCCACAAGGAAAAAAGAGTAATAGGACAACAATATTGCTTTCATTTATTTTGAGTTCTTTCTTTATTGAGATGGAAATCAACATTCTTTTGAAAAGGGCTAGGTAGTTTGCACACAGGCAAAACTTCTTCATGAAAGGTAAAAAATAGACTTGGATTTCATGGGTTTCTTAATGACTAGACATTCGTTTGAAGCCTTAAGAAACCGGCAGAGAAAGCTGCAGTTTTTTTTTTCGAATGACCTTATTTCGAGAATCAACTAACCGACAAATCCGTAGCCCAGGTGATTCGCTGCCTTCCTCTCGCCAAAATGGGATGAATCTTCTCACGCAGCTTTTTGATTATTCAGGGCGCAGCGAAGCCAATTTCCATCAAGGCAAGGGGGTAAATAAGGGGGAAGAGGAGTTGTAACGATAGAAAAGAGAAATTACTATAAGGAACCAACGATTCTCTCTTCTTAAACAACCTATATACTCCACACTAACCAACATTTGATAGATTATCCAACCCCGAGCAATCTTAGTTATTGTTGGGGGTTCGGTTCGTTAGCAGGTATTTGTTTAGTCATTCAGATATTGACTGCAGGTATTCGGTTCGGTTCCACTTTCTATCTACCGCAAAGAACTCTGATCAAAAACTTATCCGTTTAGTTGGTAGAACCCACGCCAATATCATATTGACTCTCTCTAGATTTCTTTGAGGGTCCAAGATAAGTAAGCTAGCTAAACGCCCCTTTAGAGATATTGGCGTGGGTTCTCTAAACTAGGGCACATAGGAAATATAGGAACTCATGAGGCATACGATTTCTAAGAAACTAGACTTAACATGAAATTTCTTTCTAATTGAGGGCAAAGTGATCCTTAAATACACCTCCTATCCAAATAAATACAATAGATCGCATGTCAATATAGAGGGGGACTGCAGCCACACATACATTTGCCCCTAAATGAAGAAAAACAGTTGTCACGATCATCCACACCTGTATTTCAACACGAGCAAAGAAAAGAAAAGAAAAAATAAATCTCTCACTCAAGCAAAGAACTAACATGAGCTGAAGGCCCCTCAGCTCCCGGCGTGGCCTCCTCCTCCCCTTCGCCGGGCAGTATGAGGATCGGGCTTCGCACGATGTGCTTGCTGGAGACCCACTTGAGCTGCCCTTCGATCGCGCCTTCCGGCACGGCCGCCGCCTTGACGGAGACCGTGTAGTTCAAGACCTCGTCCAGCTCCTTGAACGTCAGCTTCGTCGGCGTCACTTCCACCGTCACCGATTTCGGCACCTCAACCTCCATCTCGTACGTCGAGCTTGCCACACCGACGTTGGTCACCGCGCGGGTGGCGTTCACGGCGGTGTCCGCCTTGTCGACGATGATGGTGATCGACGGGTAGTTGAGGTCCTTCTCGCCGATCTTTGGCAGCTTGGCGCACTCCACCGCCGGCTCCGGGTGGATGATCGAGTTCACCTGCTGGTCCGTGTAGTTGAGCCCGCACAGGTACGGGACGTAGTCCGCCGCCGACAGGTTGTACACGAGCCCCGGGTCCATGGCTTTCTTCGGGTTCACGTGCCCGGCGCCCGTGGCAAAGTATGTCGCCTGCGTGCCGTCCACGTCGGCGAACGGTTTCTTCTCGTTATCGGTGGTTTCAGTGGTCGTCATCAGCGCCGACTTGATGGCGGCGGGCGACCATGTCGGGTGCGCGTTCTTCAGCAGCGCGGCGACCCCGGCGAGGTGCGGGCACGACATGGACGTGCCGGACTTGACGTCGAACTTGGGCATCTCTGCTTTGGGCGGCAACACCAAGTCCGCGATGCCGGGGACGCCCGCGAGTATGTTCACTCCCGGGCCAATGATGTCAGGCTTTAGAATCCCCCGGCTTTTCAGGTTCGGCCCCCGCGCCGAGAACGGCGCCATCATCGGCGACCGCGGGGTGTCGAACGACGTTCCTTTCAAGATGAAGTTCGCCGTGGCTTCTTTCTCGGACTGCACGTAGGCCTTGAGCTTCTGCCCGACTTTGTAGGGTACTTGCACCGTCGGGACGACGTGGGGCCTCGGGATGATCACCGGACCGAACACCTCAGGGGTGACGACGATCATGCCGAACCCGCCGGCCTTTTCGACCATTTTGGCCTTGGCGGTGCTCAAGGTGCTGCCAGCCTCGCAAATGACGATCTTCCCGGTGACGTTCTCCGCACTCAACACGGTGTCGCTGGTGCACTTACCGTCGCCCACGTCGCGCGCCAACGGCCGCAGCTCCTTCCCGTAGTCCTTGACTTCGCTGAGCGACTCGCCGTCAAGTTCATCTCCATTGCCAAGCTTCACGGTGGCCGCGAACCGCCTGTCGGTGGTGCTCGCCCCCACGGTGAGAAGCCACGGTGCCCCGTTGGAGACGGTTGCCGGGTTCGGGCCGATGTTGCCAGCCGCCGTGCTGACGAACACGCCGTTGAGGGCAGCGGTGTATCCTCCGAGCGAGACAGGGTCCTCCGAGAAGTCAGCATCCGGGTTCCCACCAAGAGACATAGAGAGCACGTCGACGCCGTCCTCGATGGCATCGTCGACCGCCGCCAGTATGTCATCCCGGTCGCAGCCCTTCTGCTCGAAGCACACCTGGTAGAAGGCGACGTGCGCGCGGGGCGCCATGCCGACCGCCGTGCCCACCGCGAGGCCGGATATGTTGGCGCCGGGCACGAACGCGCCGGCCGCGGTGCTGGACGTGTGCGTCCCGTGCTGCCCCTCGTTGATC